>CP136057.1:267024238-267637769 GCA_032464435.1 Aegilops umbellulata | reverse complement strand
TCTTTTCCTCGATGAAACTCAGCCACATGCACAATATTATTTACCACGACTTTTCCATGACTTGATTTCTTAACGGGCTCAGCATCTTTAACATCAACAATCGATGGTGCCATGTGTGTATCAAAGAGGGGGGGGGGATTTCGTGGCCCTTGGAGGAGGGGTCTGAAACCCACCCTAACTCTTGTTTCCCCACACATACGGACTCTAAAAACAGCCTATATTGAAGTATTTCGAAATTACATGGGCCTGGCCCAAAAAGAAAGGTGACGCAGCACCTAGAATAGCCTCTGGACGAAAATTATTAAGTGGCATCTTGTATATTTCGTCCAAGGCTTCATGCACTCATTATGGTGGCTTCAAAGTCCTGAAATCATCACTTGAAACTCTGTTCTTGTCTCCCTTGCGCATGCCATCAACTCCATGCTTGTTCTTGCTCCAATGATCATCCTTCTCCAAGCTAGGCCCTTCATTTGTAAGCAAAAAAAGTATCCAATTTAGGCAGCATCATATTCTCATGAACATTAGAATCACTACCAAGAAACGAAAGTACCTGATAATTCAATTGGCGTGCGCGAGCTCTAGTAATTGGTACAATATTTATAGCAGCAGGGGCTGTGGGTGTAACAATGGTATTGATGTCCTCATCAATCTGGCTATGGACGATCGCATGCATGCGCCTGTAACAGTCATCGCCTGCCCGCGAGGAATTTTCCCAGGCCGCCACGGCGCGGCGGGACATCTCTGCTGCATTCGTGGCGCGGCGGGACATCTCTGCTGCTTCCGCGGCGCGACCGGACCAGTCTACTGCATCGACGGTGCGGCGGGACCTCCGTGCTGCTTCAGCGACGCGGCGGGACATGTCGGCTGCTCTCGCAGCGAGGCGGGACATCTCTCGTGCTCGCCTCTCCCTGGTGGCAATGTCTTGACCTAGAACTCACGCTGGCCATGGCAGACGCAAGGGAAGGATGCTGAATGGCTTGTTTGTTTTTGTGGATGAGGAGTTGAGGAGGAATGCGCAGTCATCTCGGCATAGTAATGTTTATAACCGAGTACTAATATGCTCCTAAGTGGGAAACCGTTTAGGTTGTGATCGGTGTGAACAGGTTTGCAAATCAATATAGTGTGGAGTAATTTGGAATGTGACGAGACGCAAGCTCAAAATTTATTGACGGTTCAAGTTTCGAAGTGCGGCACTATTCCCGGATGGAGTACTTCTTTTTCTACTCTCTCCTTTCCAGTTTTATAGGGCCTATCTCAAAATTTTAGTTTTTCCATTTTATGAGGCTCAATTTGGTTGTTCCCCAACACATGTTCACATTCCAAGGTGCATTAAATCATTGCATGCAAGTATTAAGAGAAAATTGACCAATGCATGTACTTTATGCATGCATGCATTGCAATTAATGCATTGATAAACATAATTTTTTTATCGCCACCAAAACCCACCATTTCTTAAGCTAAAGTAGACCAAGGTAATCCCTATATTAGCATATTACTAAGATAAACAGAAGGCACTGCAGAAACATTTAGGACGTGAGCTTGTCAATCAGAATGTGGAGGGACACAAGCTTAGCCCTGGCCAGCAGCTTGGGCGGAACTGTCAAGAAGGTCAGCTCCTGCACGTCGACGTCGCCGGGATCCTTGCTGCTTGTCACCTCCATTTCCACCTTGACAGCGTCGGTCGTGCCTTTGGGCTCCCCCGGCGGGCTGCTCGCCCACAGCTTGGCCCGTAGTGCGGCAGTGGGGACGCCCCCGCTCTGATGCATATGACCGACACGACGATAGGCGCGCCGATGTCGAGCACGCCGCCGACCAAGAAAAAGGCGCGGCGGTCCTCCTCCGCGAACAGCAAGTGTCGTGGCTCCGACAGTGGCACTTGAAGCTGGAGCACCTTGCCGTACTGGATCCTGTGCACGGGCATGGGATGCGCGGTGCTGATGTGGTGGTAGAGCGCCGGCGGCGGGCGTTCGTAGCCGCAGAGGGCACGGGGCATTTGCAGGGCGCGAGCGGACACACACTCTGGTGATCGGCGAGCGTGTGGTAAGTGACGTAGAGCCCACAGCCTTCGTGCGGGCACTCCACCCTCACCGACGAAAGGACGGAGTCCACTGCCATGTTCCGCACGTCGAAGCCACCGCTGCGCTCGCACTTGTGGCACTGCCGCTGGTTCCCGGGGTGCTCGATGCGGCCGTCCGTGCAGGCCAGGTGCCCTCCCTTGCACTACAGAAATCAATCGAACAACACATCAATCAAGAAACCTGCACCTTGCTCAATCAGCCGAACAGACGAGGTGTATTTGAACCTCATACACTAGAGGCGTCAAGGGGCGGAGGCACAAGGGGCAGTGGAGCACGGTGAGGTCCATCGACACCTTAGAGAGCTCCATCATCGGGTCCTGTTCGATCTGCAGATCTCGCCCTCCTCATGCGCAACCATCTCTCGACTTGGGCTGGGGTATTACAAAGCTTTACCGTCACATATTTTATACTACTTCAAGGTGCATTAAATCAACACATGCAAGTATCAAAAGGAGAGTCACGGCATGCATGCATGCGTTGTAATAATGCATCGGTAAACGCAAATTATTGAAATATATCGAGTGCAGTGCTTTGATGTGTCGCGTCAACTCGTACATCAACGAGAAGTTTGATTATCCTTTCCCTCGCAGACTTAATTGCACCTGCCTTTAGATGTATGACAGGTTGGCCACACACCTGTTGGGCCCACCTATCATACACGCAAAGGTAGGAGCGTCCCTCCCTCGCCCATGAGCGTGGTGGCTGGCATGACTAGGAGAAGCTTTCGCTACACGCTCTCCCTCCCGCACGTGGTGGACATGCAGCAGTTCAATCGGTGTCAGATGGCCAGAAGCGTACTATAGTACTCCTCCAGTGCAGTAGTGCTCCATCATTGTTCGACTTCCCGAAGAGGCGAAGAGCCAAGCGCAGCCCGGACGCTCGTGTGGAAGTTTCATGTGTAGAGTAGTCTAGGATAGCGTGTACCGTGCCTGTAAGCTTAAAATCGTTGGGGTCGGCTCCATGCTATGTGGCCGTCTTGAAGTTTTTTTTAAATTAAAATAGTCTTCTGGCCCTACCTGACACCCTAGTGATTGTAGTTTGCACGCTCATCTGGTCAAGACAGGAATATATATTTTAATTTGTTTTTTTTCGAAAAGGGGGGACTCCCCGGCCTTTGCATCAGAACGATGCATACGGACACATATATCTTAATTTGTGGTGGGTAAATGTTTATAGGCAAGCATGTGGGGCCAGTGCTATGATGTGTCGCGTATACTTGTACAACGAGGAGAAGCTTGATTTTACTACACGCCTTCTCCCTCCGTTCCTAAATATAAGTCTTTCTAAAGATTCCAGCAAGTGACTACTACATACGGAGCAAAATGAGTGAATCTACACTCTAAACTATGTCTACATACATCTGTATGCTGTATTCCATTTGAAATAGTATCTAAAAAGGCTTATATTTATGAACGGAGGGAGTATATGGCATTTTTATTCCAGTCGTAACGTTTTCACTGTGAGGTGGGGCCGCAGTTGAGCAAACCCACCCCGCCCACCGGGTGTCGGCCGAGTTCAGAATTAGAAGAGAGAAACGAGGGAGGAGAGCTAGCTATAGCACGGACGCTATTGTCAGATGGGACTCGTGTTTATAGAATAGGAGTACTGAGCACTCATGCCTCTTTTTTTTCTTTATTGAGGGAAAAATTAGTCATATGTCTAATACCACTAGTTGGGTGCGTGCGACCTATAGCTGTCATCACTTTAGGTCTCCTTTTCGAACCGCGGCTACGCTTCACATTACATATTATTTCACGCATTTATCCTCCTATATGTACTCCTAGGCTATTTCCACGTGCTCCCATTCGCCGACATGTGGGACATAGAGCATCTGGGTCGTAGTGCATGCACGACTCGGAGCATATGCCGGGGTACTTTACATTTCAGACCTCACGAATTTCATGCAACCCCCCCCCCCCCCGCAGAAGAATAAATGAATGAATGAATTACTACATGAAACCGGATTATTTTCGTGGAAACTGAAGCACGTTCATTAAATTTTGGACATAACATGTTTATAAAAAATGACCGGACCGAAACGAGTCTAAGGGCCTCTTTGATTTTTCCCGCAAAAAAATGGCCTCTTTGATTCGCAGGATACTGAAAACACAGGAATGGGGGAAAGTATGATGGCCATGAACCAAGACGAGGAGAACTCTAACTCAGTTAGAGGTTAGAGTTAGATTGTAACCCTGAACTAACTCTAAACCAAAGAGGTGTATGGATGGCAGGGTTAGATTGATAATAAATGCTCTATCTCAATCATTTGACTACTTTGGACCCTATTTCTTGCCGAATTTGGAAGGTGCTTGGATACGTTTTAGTTCCATGACTAAAAGTAGTGAGACTAAAACTTGCTAGCCTCACCCATGCTTGGATCCAAGTACTAAAGAGACTAAAATCAAGTTAATGAGCATTTATTATCCTCCAAACCCTCCAATCTAGAACTCGCCTGTGTTAAAGAAGAGGAGTTAAATGAGGAGAGAGATGACTAATCCACATTTTAGTAGGGGTACCCCTGACTAAATTTTTTTAGTCTCAAGACTAGTTTTAGCCCCTCTTTAGTCAGGGGTGCTTGGAACTTTTAGCCTCTTAAAGAGACTATTTTTGGTCAGACTAAAATAAGTCCCTTGGATCCAAGCACCCTCTTGGTGTGGTCGGCTCTTCTGTGGCCTCCTCCCGCTCACAATTGACATAAACGAACCATCTATACAAATCAAGCATGCAAAACATGATAATTTTTACTTTGTCCATACAAATGAGATATCCCACGTAAACATACGAGTCGTCAATCCAGCTTCACAAAATAAAAAACACTTCATGGAACAAAGAATGAGCTAACTCATTACGGAAGTCATTCACAATACGGAGGGAGCCCGGAGCCCCTCACACACCGAGGGAGGAGCTCTCCATTGTCGCTCTGGAGGAAGGCTCTGTAGAGCCCAAGCCCCGGGAACCCCTCCGACCCCGGCCCTTGTGAGTTGAGGTCGACACCGGCATGGGTAGCAGGGCCTCTTGCCGCTGACTTGGAACTTAAGTTTTGGGCCTCTAGAAATAATGCAAGCCTGTAACTAAAATACCTAGAAAGGTGAACTGAATCTTTGGGCCTCTAGAAATAATGCAAGCCTGAAACTGAAATACCTAGAAAGGTGAATTGAATCTTTGGGCCACTAGAAATAATGCAAGCCTGAAATTGAAATACCTAGAAAGGTGAACTGAATCTTTTGGCCTCTAGAAATAATGCAAGCCTAAAATTAAAATACCTAGAAAGGTGACCTGAATCTTTGGGCCTCTAGAAAGATTTATTACCTCCTCAAGCAGCATCAAACAATTCCGTGCGTGCACCACAAATCTATACCATGTTTGATCAGGATCTACTTTTCCAAATCGGAATTAGCGCTAGAGCAAGCAAGATCACTGATATGGCCGTGAGACAGAGAAGGAACGAACAAACTCACCCTTCTCGCGACCTCCCTGGTAGATGCGCCGCTGCCGCGCACGAAAGAGGGAGAAAAACGACTGGTGAAGGGGGAGCGGGGCGACCTTCGAAGGCCGCAGGGAGAGGGCGGCCGGAGTAGGGCGGCGGAGGCCGGAAGGAGAGGGCGGCCGGAGGAGAGAGAGGGCGAATGACCCTATGGGGAACAGAGAGGAGTCGTGTGATAGGTGGGGGGGAGCGATCTGGTGCGGGCAGGGGAAATTTTTTTAGTTCTCTTCTAGTGGGCCCGAGGATAACTAACCCAATTAGAACCTCTCCACCGGGCTAGTTTTTTTAGCTGGGTTAGATCAAACTAGCTCAAACTAACCCCTCTTGTTTCGATAATTTGAGGCTATTTCAACCCAAACTAGCTCTAACTCAGGGATCCAAACAAAGAGGAGTGTTACTGTACTTGCTACAGTGTGGATCGTAGAACATTGTTTTTTATGGCCATATCACCACATTGTTTTCTACTGCTAGTTCACTAGGCTACCGTGGTTCGTACTGCTGGTTCACTGGGCTACGTGGTTCGCACTCCTCCGACCTGAGTAGTACTCCCTCCGTTCCTAAATATAAGTCTTCGTAGATATTTCACTGTGGACCACATACGGATGTATATAGATGCATTTTATGTGTAGATTCACTCATTTTTCTCCGTATGTGGTCCATAGTGTAATCTCTCCAAAGACTTATATTTAGGAACGGAGGGAGTAGTATAGTACTAGTATATACCGCATCATTCTTTGCTCCTTCTTACTACTCCAACATGTGGGAGAGCCAGCATCCGGGTCGACGTGGCATGCACCAGATTAGAGCGCGAAACGGAAGGGGGGCATCACCCCGGTCGGAGCGCCAGTAATTCATGACTATAGTGAGTGGTCATATCACAAGTCTTTCCAGCAGTAACGCGCCGTCAAATCGCACAGCCCCACTCGCTCACCCTCCGCGCCTCTCTGTGAAACCGCCTAGCCGAAAACCGCCACGCGTACTGCCCGGGAAAAGCCCCACCCTCAACTTTTAACTACGCGAAAATAGTTCGAGCTTGTTCGTTCTATATAAATACAGTAAGTACTGTATGTTTATTCACCCGTGGGGTTGTTCAATGAATGGAGGGGCGGGGAGCACAAGTGAACAATACTGTAGTGCTACTAGTAGTAAGTAGGATTCGTACAGTAGTCACCTTAAATAGAGAGTTTCTTTTCTTTAATCCACGTACACAAATTGAAACGCTTGTTCTAGAGAAAAAAAAGATAATCACTCCACTATATATGGACGCAGGGGCCTGAGCGCTTGCTTTACTAGGGTTGCTCTCTTCATTCTCTCATCCTCTCCAGATATAAACAAGACAGCGATAGCGACATTTTCTCTCTGCTCACCGCTGGTCACAGATCCGGCCGGATCCCTTCAGCCAGTGTGTGTAGAGGACTAAAAGGTGCATCATTCACGCGGTCATCGCCGCCGAGGGCGGAAACCTACAGCTGCCGGAGGGGCCCGATCCTCTGCCCGTGCCATTCTCTCCAACACAAGGCCGGCTCGGGAGGTCCTCCGACCCTTCTTCTTCCCTGTCGTATTGTCCGCAGATCCGACCTACCGCTGCCGACATCCCGGCGACCCTCAGGTATAAGTTCTTCGAAAGCGGCCTTGCTCTACTGCCCCAGCTCCCCACGTGTCTGCATGTGCATCTTTTTCTACTCCCATCAGCTCTTCCAAAGCCACCTAATTTTTTCGTATTATTAGAGGTAAAGCTACTTCATGCATTCAAATCTAGAGCTTTGTTCAAACAACGAAGAAAGGGGGGAAAGTTGTAGCATGAATCTAGGACTTGATTCAAATAGGAAATAATATGGTGAAAGTAGTAGAGACCGGATACCCAACCGTCTCTTGGTTGAAAAGGGAAATAATGGGAAAACGCAGTACAAACTAGATAAGGAACAGATCTATTATTGGTTGAAAAAAGGATAGAAAGTGGCAGCTGGTGGACAAGTCAACAGAGTATGTCCAGGATTAGATTTGTTGCCATCACATAATAAAAGGTCTCCAGGATTAGATTTGCTGCCCTCACATGGTAAAAGGTCCCAGGATTAGATTTGCTGCCCTCACATAGTAAAAGGTCTTAGGATTAGATTTGCTGCCCTCACATAGTAAAAGTTCTCCAGGATTAGATTTGCTGCCCTCACATAGTAAAAGGTCTCCAGGATTAGATTCGCTGCCGTCACATAGTACAAGGTCTCCAGGATTAGGTTTGCTGCCCTCACATAGCATGAACAAACTCGGCATCACCACTTTATGCCTCCTTGTAGGTACATTGTGTTGATGCGTCCACTGTCACATGTCCTTATACCAACTTTTTGCTGTTGTTAATGTAAGAGCGCATGTAAAATGAAGCGATCACACTGTTACCTTAGGAACATGTCTAACCAGTGTTATTGTTAATCTAATGCCTCCAGTGATAAGATGTAATTAAACTGTGTTACAAATGGCACTCCTGCTGTTTTCCCCAGTATGATAAGTAAGTTGCTCCTTTACGCTGCTGAGTGTCCTGGTGTCCCCACGGTCCCATGCCCTTAAACCAACTCTTTAGCTGCTGTTGATTTACTGTGTCTGGTAAACAAGCAATGCCACCATTAAAGTAATCCCATATTTGAGGAATCTCATTGTTGATCGTAATGCTTCTGGTAACATGAAGCATTGCTGACGTTTTAAAATTTCTACTGTCCTTGCGTGATTGCCATGAACATAATTAAGATGCTTCTTTTCATTTTGTATATGTTTCATATATTCTTATTGACCAACAACTGTTTACTGTCTATCTTTTTGTGCAGATAGGGATATCCATTTCACCTTGTTGCTATTGTGACCTTTTGGTGAACTGCACAAAACACTTTTTTCTTGGAATGAGTGTCTTGTGCAGTTCAACTAAAATGCCACGTGGGCAACATCTCTCAATTTTGGTAGAACTGCACAAAATGGTGATTGGAGTTTCCAAAATCTCCGTCAAGTTCTGCTGGTAATCTCGTGCAACATTTTATTAGCCTTTGCAATATGAGCCGTCACTGTCACCACAATGGCACTTTATTTTAGTGGAACTGCACAAAAGGATAACAAAATTATAGTTGCATCTTACATGAGCCGGACAGCCAACGTTAATGTGCCTCAATTTTAGTGCAACTACTAAAGAAGAACCTGCCAGCTCACGAGAGCAAGTACTTCTTGCTAGCTGAATGATGCAATCTTTGCTTCATTTCAGGTGAACTGCAGTGTCGGGGAAACTGACTCCACGAGCACCTATGGGGACGGAGCCCCTTTCGGTTCGGCGGGGGGCGGAGGTCGCACGAAGAGCAGATCGAGGCGGAGCACACGAGCGGTTTACCCAGCTTCGGAGCTCTCCGGAGAGATAATACTCCTACTGCTGCATCTGTGGTTTGTATTGAGTTCTTGCTCGGGATCGCTGGGTGCTACAGTACACACCAGTAGCTAACATGTGTGTTCTACTGTTCGTCCTCTCCCCTCCTATGTTGTGCATGGGCCTCCTTTTATATGCTCAAGGGGTCTCCAACAGGTGGCAACGTAGGCAAGGGCAAAAATGGAAAAGATGCCGCGGTAGGTACATCTACCTACACAGTGTATCATACCTAACTCTGATGGCAGGGGACAAGGGCATTAAATGCCTATCTACGTCGCCCAAACAGTGCAGAAAAGGGACCGTCAGGGACGCCACCGCTCGCCACGATGGCGATCTTGTCAGCACCGCTTTCCACAGTGCACCCCTGGCTGCACAGCCTCTCGCCACGTACGCCTGGAAGGGTCTCAGAGCGACACGTTGGTGGGTGTGCTGGAGCGCGGGTACAGAGTGGTTGCTAGCCGCGGCAAGCGCCTTGCCGCGGTCGTTGCCTTGTCGCGTCCGGGAGCTTATCGCTCGCCGGGACGCATGGCGCGTCGTGGCAAGTGCCTTGAGATGCCTTAGTTGGCCTTCCCGGCAAGCTCCTCTTGCCGGGGCCTTGTCTCCTTGGCTTGAATACTTCGTTCTTGAATGGCTCCAAAGGAACCAAGTAGGTCCTTGGCGGTCACCTGGCAAGCCTTGCCGCGGGACGCTGCGACTGCCCCTGCACAAGTTCGGGATACTAGGGTACCCCTACTCTAGTACACCGACAGGAGCCCCCGGGCCTGGGCCATACACGGTGTCGAGCGCTGTTGGGCCAGGCCAAAAACAGGGCACGGGCACGCGCGGCCTGGGTCCCGCCGCATCTGACTCCGTATCCACCGCACCCTTCCCGAATGACACGCGTTGATTGCGGCGTCGTGGGAGAGATCGTGGGTGGTTTCTTTATTCGGAAAGGCGGAACGTCCGCCCCCCTCCCTCCTTATAAGCAGGGGAAATAGGGGCAGACCGCCCATCCGCCCGTTGCTACTCCAGACTCGAAAATCTCCGCCGCTCCCCTTCTTCTCAAAGCCAAAAGAGAGTAGCGCTCCGCCCCCATCGCCACCAGCACCACCAACGCCGTCGTCCTCCTCACCACTCCCGCCATGGCTCCGAAAGCCGAGAAGGTGAAGTCGGCCGAGGCGCAGCGGCTTGCGGCGCTGCGAAAGGAGCGGGCAATCTTCCCTCCTAGGCTTGCCGCGGAAGAGTTGAAGGAGTACTACTATCTCTTCTGGTCGACGGGGACGCAAGCGCATCCGCGCACGAAGGTACTCCCAGCCACTGCTTGGAAAAAGGCTCCCACTGGGTACCCTTTCTTCTTCTTGTTCTTCTACTGCGGGCTTTGCCCGCCCTTTTCTGAATTTTTCTGTGACGTCATGAACACCTACGGGCTCCGCCTCCTCGACTTCACCCCCAATGTTGTCCTGACCATGGCAGTTTTTGCACATCTCTGCGAAAACTTTGTCAGAGTCCATCCAGACGTAGCCCTTTTCCGCCACTTCTTTTCGCCTCGAGTTGAGAAAGGAGAGCCTCTATCCGGCGGAATCGCCTGGATCTCAAAAGCCGACAAGAAGGATGCTTATCTGGATGGAGAGTTCCGCAGCAAGTGGGAGGAGTGGAGGGCAGACTGGTGCCTGATTGTCGAGGAGAACCCGCAGCCGTTTACCGCCCAGCGCCAAACTCCAGTAGTGCGCGGCAGTGATTGGAGTAGCTTGGCCCCGGAAGACGACAGACTAAAGATTGCCGTCGCCAGGATCCTACGCCTCAGGCTTGCCGGGCTTACTGTAGGAGCGGTTGGCGCAGATTTCCTTCGCCGCCGCATCGCCCCCCTGCAGGAGAGGAGGAGACCCGCCTGGGAGTTCCAGAACGCGGCGGATATCGTGAGGCTGCGGCCGTGCCTCAACTTCAACTTCACTATCCTGGAGCTACGCGATGCTCCAGGAGCTGTTCAAGTACAACCCTCAGCATCCCGAAGTGTTCAGGTTGCCGAGGGGCGTCGTTCCGCTGTGCAACAACTCCTCGTTCAGCCGCATCCGTGCAATGATGCCGCTGTGCGACTTGCACGGAATTGACCCAGCCTGGATAGAGCCTGCAGATGATGTCGTGCAGGCATTCTTCGATAGCTTGGTAGAAGTGCCGATCGACGCCGATGAGCAGAGGGGCCTCACCCGGGACACCACCGACGAGGAGCTCAAGCGCATCGCCACCAGGCTGGAGGAGGCGGCGGCAGCCGCAGCTGCGGGCGAGTTTGGGTTCACCATGGAGGAGGCAGAGGCAGCAGAGGCGGCAAGCCTTGCCGAGCGAGAGGAACTTGCCGGCGAGGAGAAGTCCGCCGGGCATGACGTCGGGCCGAGCGGGAGCGGGCCCGCCGAGGATACGAGCGGCTCGTTGGAGATCGGCTCCTCTTCCTCTTCGTCTTCGGGCAGCTTGCCGCAAGCAGAGCCCCCTGCTCCACAAGCAGAGCCCCCGGCTCCACAAGCAGAGCCCCCGGCTCCACCAAGAAGGCGTCTCCGCAAGGCCGGGGACGTAGCGGAGCGGCGGACGAGTCAACCCCCGCCGCGCCGCACGACACGCTCCACCGCGGCAAGTTCTGTTGCCGCGGAAGCACCTCACGCTGCAGCGGCAACTGGAGCGGGGTCCTCCCGGTCCGCAGCTCCAGCTCCCGCCAAGCGGCCAAGGGATCCTACTCCTCTGCCTCCTCGCGCCGGAGGTGGGCCAGGCTTTGACTGCTCCGCGCTCAGCTCCGATGAGGAAGAAGAAGAGTAAGATTCTTGTTGTACTTGTATGTCTTCAATACTTGCTGTCTTGTCTTGTATCTCATTTGCTTTACTCTGAACTTATTCCTTTTTAGGACTCTGGCCCAGAGAGCGGCAAAGAGAGCCAAGGTCCCGGTGATTGTCACCGAGGACGATCCCACCGTGTCAGCAGGGGGTGCGCCCGAGACAAACTTGCAGGACCCGGCAGCTGCTCTTCAGAGCAGCCCCCAGCGCAGCCCCCAGCGTAAGTATATGGTTTGCTTCCCGTTGTTAGGCGCGCATTGGTACTCTTTGTTTGTTGATATCTAACTGTTGGCTTGTGTAGGAGCAGAGCAGCCCCACCAGGAGCGTCCGGAGGCCACCCCTGACATGCCACCTGCTTCGACTGCACCGCCAAGGGAGAATTCTCCGGCAAGGGAGGATCCTCCGACAAGGGAGAGCTCTCCGGCAAGGGGGAGCTCTCCGGCAAGGGAGGAGTCTCCAGCAAGGGACAGCACCAGCGGTCCTCCGGTGGTGCAGACCACAACTGCCGAGCCCAGTGCAGGTAAACCTCTTGCTTCGAAACCTCCCTTGGGTTCTTCTTCTTTTGATCTTCTTTTTGGATATTTGCTTGACTTTTCTTCCTTTTCCAGCCATCAGATCCATCTATTGCGGAGCCGATGGAGACTGAGGTTGCTGTTGATGATGCCGCCGCCACCGAAGAAGCGGTCGGTGCTGATGATCCCGCCGGCAAAGAGGCCGCCAAGGCTGCCGCCGCAGCAGCTGACGAGGGGTCTGGCGATCGCACTGACGACCCTGAGGCGCTACACCGACCGCCGACCCTCCCGCCGCTGCAGCAGCGTCAGGCTCCGAAGAGCCCCAGCCAGGTGTCTACTTGAAGGCCGGCGATGGCGTCTTCATCAAGCTTCCCTGGGAGTCAAGCTCCAAGGCGTCGGTCGAAGGAGAAATCTTGGATGGAGAGGTGCTCGCCTCCGCTGGGCTGACGTTGGTTGATGTGCCGAGCAGCAGCAGCGGCGAGTCTGAGGAGGAGCGGCTGCTTCGGAGGCTGGTGTCGCTCTACCGCGCTCGACAAGCCAAACTGGAGTCCTGCGAAGCGCTTGTCGCGAAGGCGGGGGTGGACATGGAGAAGCGCGCGGAGGAGCTCCGAGGTCTCAACCAGGCAGCTCTCCGGTCGCTGGCGGCGGAGGCCTTCATCCTCGAGAAGGCAGAAGTTGCAGAGCAACAGCGGCTTGCCGCCGAGGAGCTATCTGCGCGGGAGGGCGAGTTGGCCCAGCTGAAGGTCAGCCTGGACAGCCACAAAGAGGAGCTTGCTGCGCGCGAGCAAACACTCAGCGGAGCTCTCAAGGAAGCTAAGGACGCTGCCGCAGCTGCCGAGGCCGCCAAGAAGGAGCTGGAGACGAAGGTGGCACAACTGGAGACTGATCTCAAGGCGAGCGGTGAAGAGCTTGCCGCGCTCAAGCATGAGCGCGAGAAGGACGCCTACACCTTTGCCGAGCTGCAGGGTCGTCTCACCGAGAAGATCAAGGAGCTTGCCGCCGCCAAGGACTCCAACGCCGATCTTGAGCTGAAGCTGGCTGCTTTGACCAAGACGCTGGACGGCGCCAGGGAGCAGGAGGCGGCCCTGAAGAAGGAGATCAAGGCCGACAAGGCGCTGCTGGAGAGCATTGCCGCCACCCAGAATGATTTTAGAGAAACTGTGGAGCAGTGGACGGAGGGTCTTGTGAATGCTGCCGCAGACATCGACAAGGAGCTGGCGCAGCTGGGGATGGGGGATCTCGGGTATCCCTCCAATGAGACCCTCCCATCCAGCGCCAAGCTCACTCTGTTCTGCAAAGGCGTGGCGACGGCCCTCCAGCGACTCCGGGAGAGGATCCCAAAGCAGCTGGCCGACGAGTCGCGCAAGATCTGCGCAGGAGCTCTTCAGAAGGTGGTGGTGAAGGTGGCCTTCCGCAACCCGGGTCTCAACCTCACCAACGTCCTCAGATCCCTGCCGGCGGAAGCTGATCTGGAGGCGCTCAAGGACCTTGTCGCACCCATTGTGGACAAGGTGAGCGGGATCAAGAGGGTTGAGGGCGACCGCGTGGACTAGGCCGCCTATTTTCTTCTTTTCTTGTCGCTGCCTGTCATGTTACGAAAACAGTCTATTAGAGCCGCGACAAGCTATCTTGTAATATATAACTTTATTTTGGGTAGTGATTGCAATGTTATTCCCTTTACTTGATTCCTTCCTTTGTATGTTTTTTCCCTACGCTTTTAGGGAACTTGCCGGCGTAGGCACCTTTGCCGCGAGCGCTGAGTGCGGGACGTCAGCAGCCTGCTGGCGGTGCCGTTACCGACAAGAAACCTTGTCGCGACTAGTCGCAGCTCGCTTAAGTTGTTGAGCGGACTTGAAACAAAGTAAGGGCGCAACTAGCCACGAGCTGGTTCCTCCACGCACGGGTTTTCCATACAAAGCATGGTCGTTCAAGGAAGATAACTTAAAAATTTTAAAAATCTGATTGCTCAAACTTTGGCAACTTAGCTTTTCTGTCTTTTGCTTCCCGGCAAGGCGAAACTTTCTTGAACGACGCCTGGTCCACACCATTATCTTCTCCTCCCCCCCGGCAAACTTGTGGGCGAGAGGAACCTTCCTTTCCTTGAGAAAAGAGAGAAGAGATAATAATGATATGGAGCCTTATGGCTCGTTGTTGCTTACCGGGGTTTGGCGCTGCACAAAGTGTCAGATAACTCATGCAAAAAAATAAAAAGCATGAAATTGATGAGATGCGCGGAGCACATGAGCTTTATTTATGCACAGGGTCTTCGTCTGGCTTTGTACAAAGGATTACATGCAACAGCGGCAAGACTTGTACAAAAGGTGGTTGCCGGAACAGGGTCCGGCAACCACGCCTTACGGGTAAAACTTACGAAGATGCTCAATGTTCCAGGAGTTGCTCACCAGAATGCCATCTTCGGTCTCAAGGCGGACAGCGCCAGGCCTAGTGACTCGTTTCACCCGGTAAGGGCCTTCCCACTTTGGCGTCAACTTGTTGGAATTCTTGGCGGACTGAACGCGCCGAAGAACAAGGTCGCCTTCCTCGAGACTTCTGGCGTTAACTTTGCGGCTATGGTAGCGGTGCAAAGCTTGCTGGTAGCGAGCAGCTCGCACAGCAGCCTGAAGACGGTCTTCCTCAAGGAGCAGCGCGTCATCTTCCCGCAGCTGCTCTTGCTCAAGCTCATCATAAGCGAGCACTCGAGGTGACCCGTATACGAGTTCCGTGGGGAGAACTGCCTCTGCTCCATAGACTAGAGCGAAAGGTGTCTGGCCAGTGGCTTGATTTGGCGTCGTCCTGATCGACCAAAGAACCACCGGCAGCTCCTCAATCCATTTTTTCCGCACTTGTGCAGCCTGTCGAAAGTCCTGGTCTTGAGGCCACGCAGCACTTCAGCATTTGCCCTCTCCGCTTGACCGTTGCTCCTGGGGTGAGCAACAGAAGCGAAGCAGACCTTGGCGCCAAGATCTTGGATGTACTGCATGAAGGTGCGGCTCGTGAATTGCGTACCGTTGTCGGTGATGATCCTGTTAGGGATCCCGAAGCGGCAAACAATCGACCTGAAGAACTTGACTGCTGACTGTGTTGTCACCTTCCTCACTGCTTCCACTCCCGATCGCAACGTACAAGTACTCAAAGCCCCCGACTGCTCGGGGGAAGGGGCCGAGGATGTCAAGCCCCCAGACCGAAAATGGCCAGGATAAAGGGATCGTCTGGAGAGCTTGAGCTGGCTGGTGTATCTGCTTGGAATGGAACTGGCACGCTTCACACTTGGTTACTTGTGCAGTTGCATCCTGGAGGGCTATCGGCCAAAAGAAACCTTGCCGGAACGCTTTGCCGGCAAGTGCTCTGGCGCCAATGTGGTGACCACATATGCCTCCATGTATCTCTGCCAACAGCTTTTGTCCATCTTCCCGGTGAATACACTTCAATTTCACACCATTGAGTCTTCTTCTATACAGTGTGTTGTCGACAAACTGGTACATACTTGACTGCCGGGCTACTCTTTCCGCTTCTTCTTGCTCTTTGGGAAGTTCTCCTGTCTGAAGGAAACGGACGATCTGCTGTGCCCATGCAGGAGCTTGTGGCTCGACAACAAGGACTAAAGGCACATCTGCTGCTGCGGGAACATCCGCTTCTACAGCGAGAACCTGCGGTTCAACCGTGATAGAGGCGGGATGTCCCGATCTTTCGATGAGATGATAACTATCGATTTGGTGGAGATGACTTTGACGATCCGACTACAAACGTGCACGACGTTGCGCCTTAGCAATCGCTAAACCAATCTTCTGAGGTTACTGACGATGCCGGAAGCACGATCAGCCTGACCACGAAGGTCTATTCCTGCAAGCAATCGAAGAACGAGCAAGAATATGATAAAGCAATCTGAATATTGTGAATATATATGAAGTACTGATAATGGTGGGGATCCGTAAGCGGTATTGGTCTGGTCGTTGGACACAAACGAAGTACACGAAGTCGCAATGGCTATTTTTTAACTAAACAAATCCCAAAGTCTAAACGATGCCCTAGGGGCTGTATATATGGAGGAAGAGGGGGGAATTTCGTGGCCCTTGGAGGAAGGGTCCGAAACCCATCCTAACTCTTGTTTCCCCACACATACGGACTCTAAAAACAGCCTATATTGAAGTATTTCGAAATTACATGGGCCTGGCCCAAAAAGAAGGTGACGCAGCACCTAGAATAGCCTCTGGACGAAAATTATGAAGTGGCATCTTGTATATTTCGTCCAAGGCTTCATGCACTCATTATGGTGGCTTCAAAGTCCTGAAATCCTCACTTGAAACTCTGTTCTTGTCTCCCTTGCGCATGCCATCAACTCCATGCTTGTTCTTGCTCCAATGATCATCCTTCTCCAAGCTAGGCCCTTCATTTGTAAGCAAAACAAATGTATCCAATTTAGGCAGCATCATATTCTCATGAACATTAGAATCATTACCAAGAAACGAAAGTACCTGATAATTCAATTGGCGTGCGCGAGCTCTAGTAATTGGTCCAGTATGTATAGCAGCAGGGGCTGTGGGTGTAATAATGGTATTGATGTCCTCATCATCCTACCCTTCTTGAAATGAAGTCGTCCTCGACGGAAGCTCATCTTCCTCACCCAAATAAGGCTTCAAATCTGCAATGTTAAAAGTGGGACTAACCCCAAAATCTGCAGGCAACTCAAGTTTATATGCATTATCATTTATTTTCTCTAACACCTTAAAAGGACCATCAGCACGTGGCATTAGCTTTGATTTGCGCAAATTAGGAAATCTATCCTTATGCAAATGTAACCAAACAAGAACTCCAGGTGCAAACACAACATGTTTTCTACCCTTATCTCCAACAAGTTTATATTTAGCATTCATACGCTCAATGTTTTCCTTAGTTAACTCATGCATTTTTAAAATCAATTCAGCACGTTCTTTAGCATCAAAATTAACCTTCTCCGAAGATGGAAGAGGCAACAAATCAATAGGTGCACGAGGTAGGAAACCATACACAATTTCAAAAGGGCACATCTTAGTAGTAGAATGCAATGAACGATTATAAGCAAATTCAATATGAGGCAAGCATTCTTCCCACATTTTCTTATTATTCTTCAAAACAGCCCTAAGCATAGTAGACAATGTTCTATTGACTACTTCAGTTTGTCCATCAGTTTGGGGGTGACAAATAGTACTAAAAAGCAGTTTAGTCCCCAACTTAGCCCATAAACATCTCCAAAAGTGGCTAAGAAATTTAGTATCACGATCTGAAACAATAGTATTTGGCACACCATGCAAGCGAATAATTTCACGAAAGAACAAATCAGCAACATTAACAGCATCATCGCTTTTATGACATGGTCTAAATTGTGCCATTTTCGAGAATCTATCCACGACAACAAATATACTATCCCTCCCCTTCTTTGTTCGAGGTAAACCTAAAACAAAGTCCATAGATATATCCTCCCAAGGAACACTAGGTACAGGCAAAGGCATATATAAACCATGAGGATTGAGTCGTGACTTAGCTTTTTGACATGTAGTGCAGCGAGCAACAAAACGCTCAACATCCCGTCTCATCTTTGGCCAAAAGAAATGTGTAGCAAGTACGTCCTCCGTCTTATTCACGCCAAAGTGTCCCATTAATCCTCCTCCATGCGCCTCCTGCAACAACAAAAGACGAACAGAGCTAGCGGGAAGGCATAGCTTGTTAGCACGGAACACAAAACCATCATTAACAACGAACTTGTTCCATGTTCTTCCTTCTTTACAATTCTGCATTACATCTTTAAAATCAGCATCATGCACATATTGATCTTTGATGGTCTCCAAACCAAATATTTTGAAGTCAAGTTGTGAAAGCATAGTATAGCGACGAGACAAAGCATCAGCAATAACATTTTCTTTACCCTTCTTGTGTTTAATGACATAAGGGAAAGTCTCAATGAATTCAACCCATTTAGCATGTCTACAATTCAGTTTAGCTTGACTTTTAATATGTTTCAAAGATTCATGATCAGAATGTATAACAAATTCTTTGGGCCATAAATAATGTTGCCAAGTCTCTAAAGTCCGAACAAGAGCATATAATTCTTTATCATAAGTAGAATAGTTCAGACTAGGCCCACTCAATTTTTCAGAAAAGTATGCAACAGGTTTGCCATCTTGTAATAACACACCTCCTAATCCAATTCCACTAGCATCACATTCAAGCTCAAAAGTCTTATTAAAGTCAGGAAGTTGAAGTAAAGGAGCATGTGTCAACTTATCTTTCAATACCGTGAAGGCTTCTTCCTGTGTGGTACCCCAAACAAAAGGCACATCCTTCTTTGTAAGCTCATTGAGAGGTGCAGCAATGGTGCTAAAGTCTCTCACAAAACGCCTATATAAACCAGCGAGTCCAAGAAAACTCCTCACTTGTGTGACCGTTTTGGGCTGCGGCCAACTCTCAATAGATACAATCTTGGCTTTATCAACTTCAATTCCCTGTGGAGTAACAACATAGCCAAGAAAAGACACTCGGTCGGTGCAAAAGGTGCACTTCCTAAGGTTACCAAACAAACGTGCATCACGTAGAGCATTAAAAACAGCACGTAAATGTTCCAAATGTTCTTCCAAAGGTTTGCTATAAATCAGTATATCATCAAAATAGACTACCACAAATCGTCCAATGAAAGCACGTAAAACTTCGTTCATTAGTCTCATGAAAGTACTAGGTGCATTAGTTAACCCAAAAGGCATGAGTAACCACTCATATAAACCAAACTTAGTTTTAAATGTTGTTTTCCATTCATCTCCCAAGTTCATACGAATTTGATGGTATCCACTACGCAAATCAACTTTGGAGAATATTGTAGAGCCACTCAATTCATCAAGCATATCATCTAGCCTAGGAATAGGATGACGATAACGAATAGTAATATTATTAATGCCTCTAGAATCAACACACATACGCGATGTACCATCCTTTTTAGGCACTAGTATAATAGGAACAGCACAAGGACTAAGAGATTCGCGTATATAACCTTTGTCGAGTAGCTCTTGTACTTGACGCATAATCTCCTTCGTCTCCTCTGGATTGGTACGGTATGGTGCACGGTTGGGTAATGATGCACCGGGAATTAAGTCAATTTGATGCTCAATCCCTCGAATAGGTGGTAATCCCGGTGGCACGTCTTGTGGAAAGACGTCAGCGAACTCCTGCAAAATGTTAGTAACAGCAGGAGGCAAAAAGGAAGGCACGTCCTCGAATGAAAATAATGCCTCTTTGCACACAAAAGCATAGCAAACAGATTTGCTAACATCTAGATCATCAATATCAGATTTGGTGGCAAATAAACATGCACTTTTCAATTTAATTTCAGAAGCAACACTAGATGGTTTATTATTAGGATTCATTTGTTGCTCAAATTCTTTTGCCACAATCTGATTTTCACTCTTATTTTGCTCCTGTTTTGCTTTATTAGCTCTATTAATATCATCTTTCAAAATGGAATCAGGAGTCATGGGAAGCAAAGTAATATTTTTGTCCTTATGAACAAGAGTATACTGATTGTTTCTACCATGGTGTACAGAATTTTTATCAAATTGCCAGGGTCTACCAAGTAATAAGGAACATGCTTGCATAGGTACCACATCACAATCAACATAATCAGCATATGTAGAGATACTAAAATGCACACGAACAGTACGTGTTACCTTAACCTTGCCGCTGTTGTTGAACCATTGGATGTAGTAAGGATGTGGATGTGGTCTTGTGGTGAGAGATAGCTTCTCCACCATCTCCATGCTAGCCAAGTTGTTGCAGCTCCCTCCATCTATGATGACGCGAATAGAACGTTCCTTCACAACTCCCTTTGTATGGAACAAATTATGCCTCTGATTTTGCTCAGCTTGTGTAACCTGCACACTCAAAACACGTTGAGCAACTAAACATTCATACCTGTCAGCATCTTCAGCAACCATGTATTGCGTCTCATGATCAGAATCATCTCCACCGTGTTCTTCATGTGTAATAAGAGCCAAAGTCTCCTCATCATAGTCACTAGCGGACTCATACCCACCATCCTCAGTAACAATCATCACACGCTTAGATGGGCATTCTCTCGCATAATGACCTCCACCCTTGCAGCGTCGACAAATAATATCATGTGTTTTCCCTGTTGACGCCATGGATGAAGAAGAGCTCTTTGCAGGCCCAGAAGGTGTGCTCTTGGCAGATAGTGGTGATTGTGCCTGCTTTACTGTATCACGGTTGGAGGTGGCAGCCGACGGAGGTGCCGGTGTAGCAGAACGTGTGGAAGTAGATGATACACGTGGTGTCCATGATGAAGGTCGACCTGCAGAAAAGTTAGATCGCGCCAATGCCTGTCGATCCTGCACTTCACGTTCAGCTTTACAAGCAAGATGGAATAAACGAGTGATATTATTATAATCCTTATAGTCTAGAATGGTTTGAATCTCTCTATTTAATCCACCCAGAAAACGTGCAAGCATAGCTTCATTCTCCTCAACAATACCACATGTAATCAAGCCAGTTTGTAGTTCCTGATAATATTCTTCTACAAAAAAATTTCCTTGTCTTAAGCGCTGCAATTTTTGAAGTAATTCACGTTGATAATATGGTGGAACCCAACGAGTACGCATAGCAGTTTTCAAAGCAGCCCAAGTAGCTGGAACAGGATATAATCTACAATGTTCAGACCACCAAACACAAGCAAAGCTAGTGAAAGCACAAACAACAGCAGGAACACGTCACTCCTCAGGATATTGTAAACATGTAAATCGTTGTTCAGTTTTTAACTCCCAAGTAAGATATATATCAGGAACATATCTACCCTCAAATGGTGGAATATTCAATTTTAGTTTAGGGAGATGGTCATGATCTCGTACCTGAGGGGGAGCCCTAACGTTGCCATTATTTGCATGTGGACGACCTGGTGGTTGTGGTGCTGGTGGTTGCACGTAGTTCTGATTTTGATCAACCTCATCCTCGTAATATCCCACATAATCATCCTCCTCCGCATCAGCAGCAGGAGCCACAGAAGTATCAACAGCAGCACCAACAGGTTGGCCAAGCGCAAGAGGAACACGGGTTGCTCGGCGGAGGGCTGTTTCGCCATGTGGAGGTAGTCATCGTTGTTGTTGTTGTTGTTGTAGAGGTGCGTTAGGTGCAGCCGGTTGTGGAAGACGCGTGAGCAATTCATTAAACTTGTTATCGAGCTTTGTTTCAAATGTCTTCTCCATGCCATCTATCTTCTCCATGGCCTCTTCAAATCTGTTAGCACATCTTGCACCTATCCACTCATCATTTGTTGAAACTTATCATGAAGCTCCTTGTTCGTCAAGTTATCCCAGTCAGTCTCGTCGGCTTGTGATCCTGGCATGGTTAGCAGCAATAGAAACACACAAGAATATGATCCTACAGACTACTAACAAGTGGTGGTGGTGGCAGGTGTCACAAATCCGTCAAGCAAATCTCAAATTCTTACCAGTTCTTACCCAGCAGCAGGCGGTGATCGGCAACCGTTGTAGTCAAAACTCTCAAAAGCTTGGATAGAGTGATTGCCAGGGAAAGTCAAACGCACGACGTAGATGTATGTGGAGCTGGGAAGGCTTATAGTATGGTAGCAAAAAGGGTTAGCAATAATCAATTCAGAGATGCAAAGTTGAATAAACGCTCAACGACGGTACTGTGCTGGTCCTAGGCTAGACCGTGCTAGAGACGCGAGCCTAGAACACTAACAAAATCACGGCGCTGCACGTAAACATGGGAAAAGCACACTCTGGAAAAAAAATTCGCCCTGTTTTTTTTGCGCTCCTCTTTTTTTTTGCGAAAAATCACTATAATGGCAAGTGTCTCAAAACTCTTACCAAGTCAAACTGACAGGATAGACACGAAATTTTTGCGACAAATTTTTTTTTCGACTGCCCGGACCCAAAAACTGGAAACGGCTCAAAAAAAACTTTCAATAACGGCGACTGTCTCAAAAGGCTAAAAAACACCTAAAAATAGGATAGCCAGAAATTTTTTTGTCAAGTGCGTTTTTGGAAAATTTTGGGCCTAAACGGAGGGTGTTTTTTTTTTGGAAACCAACCTCTTCTACGGACGGCAAAAGATTGATGGAATCCCAAACCTACTCAAACAAGGAAACACGAATCTCGCAACAGATGGATCTCGAAAGTGAACCTAATATGAGATGGACTCGAAGCGGTGGTGCTATATGGATACGGATCGGTGGTCGTATATGGACTCGGAGCGGTGGCGGATAAGCGGTGGTGGAAGATGGCAGGGACAATGATGATGGTGCGGCGGCGGCATGACTAATATGACCAGAACTCGAAACTCTAAAAGACTAGACGCTAAGACCAGCAACTTGACACGACGATGCAACCGCAAATACAACAAAGCAAATACAGAAAAGATTATGCAAAGGCTCAGATTGGTTCGGATAGGATGAACTAACCCTAATTTTTTTTGGCTTTTTCGTGGACTATAGGTATGAAGAACAGACTCGATCTAAACTACGAAAAACTGTAAAATCTCACCGAGCAACCTGGAAATCTGATACCACTTGATAGAGGTGGGATGTCCCGATCTTTCGATGAGATGATAACTATCGATTTGGTGGAGATGACTTTGACGATCCGACTACAAACATGCACGACGTTGTGCCTTAGCAATCGCTAAACCAATATTCTGAGGTTACTGACAATGCCGGAAGCACGATCAGCCTGACCACGAAGGTCTATTCCTGCAAGCAATCGAAGAACGAGCAAGAATATGATAAAGCAATCTGAATATTGTGAATATATATGAAGTATTGATAATGGTGGGGATCCGTAAGCGGTCTTGGTCTGGTCGTTGGACACAAACGAAGTACACGAAGTCGCAATGGCTAACTTTTAACTAAACAAATCCCAAAGTCTAAACGATGCCCTAGGGGCTGTATATATGGAGGAAGAGGGGGGGAATTTCGTGGCCCTTGGAGGAAGGGTCCGAAACCCACCCTAACTCTTGTTTCCCCACACATACGGACTCTAAAAACAGCCTATATTGAAGTATTTCGAAATTACATGGGCCTGGCCCAAAAAGAAGGTGACGCAGCACCTAGAATAGCCTCTGGACGAAAATTATGAAGTGGCATCTTGTATATTTCGTCCAAGGCTTCATGCACTCATTATGGTGGCTTCAAAGTCCTGAAATCCTCACTTGAAACTCTGTTCTTGTCTCCCTTGCGCATGCCATCAACTCCATGCTTGTTCTTGCTCCAATGATCATCCTTCTCCAAGCTAGGCCCTTCATTTGTAAGCAAATCAAATGTATCCAATTTAGGCAGCATCATATTCTCATGAACATTAGAATCATTACCAAGAAACGAAAGTACCTGATAATTCAATTGGCGTGCGCGAGCTCTAGTAATTGGTCCAGTATGTATAGCAGCAGGGGCTGTGGGTGTAACAATGGTATTGATGTCCTCATCAAGACGGAGCTTGACGTTCCCCGGCAAGCTTGCCGGAGCAAAACTTGTCGAGAGCGTCTGCTTCAAGGAACAAACCCTGGGGTTTGCCGGAGCAGACTGCTCCCTAGCACTCTTGGCGTTGACCTTGGGGACCTTCTTGGCGGCGGCTTCGGGAAGCTCTGCCGGAAAATAGTCACCAGAAATCAACTTCCTCTTCTTGCTCTGTCCAGTTGATGGCGTAACAGACAGTTGAGTCAGCTTGAGCAGAAAGATCCCTGGTTCCACAGGTAACTTAAATGCTGCGCACTTTGACAGGCCGTCGGCGATGTCGTTCTGAGCTCTTGGAACATGTTCCATCTGTAGGCCGACAAAGTGCTCTTCTAGCTTTCTCACCTCATCAACATAGGCTTCCATCACCAGACTCTGATAATTCTTGTTCACTTGACGGACGACAAGCTGCGAGTCACCCCTGACAATGAGCTTCTTGGTCCCAAGGTCTGCCACGATTCTGAGACCGGCAAGCAAACCTTCATACTCTGCAGTATTGTTTGTTGCTTGCTCCTTGGGAAAGTGCATCTGGACTACGTACTTGAGGTGCTCTCCGGTGGGTGCGACAAGCAGCACGCCAGCACCAGCGCCTTGCAGTGAAAAGGCACCATCGAAGTACATCAGCCACTCTTTGCTTGCTTCCTTGATTGGGATGCTCGTCTCTGGAATTTCTTCATCTGGCGTTGGCGTCCACTCTGCTATGAATTCTGCCAATGCTCTGCTTTGGATAGTTGAAATGCTCTCAAACTTGAGGCCAAAGCTTGACAGTTCCAGTGCCCACTCAACAATCCTGCCTGTTGCTTTTGGATTCTGCAGTATCCTCTTCAGCGGAAAGCGAGTGACAACTGTGATCTCATGTGCTTGGAAGTAATGGCGCAGCTTTCTCGAGGCCATGAGAAGGCCTAAAAGCAATTTCTGCACACCAGAGTACCTTGACCTACCCCCTCCAGAAGGGAACTGACAAAGTAAACTGGGCGCTGCACCATTTTCTTCTGTATCTCCTCGGGTGCCTGCGCAGATCCATCTTTGCCGGGACCAGAGCTTGTCGGGGAAGCCCCCTGCTTGTCGCTGGATGCGCTCGCCGTGGTTGCTGGCTCATCATCTGCCTCCCTCTCCGCTACTAACGCAGCACTAACCACTTGATTGGTTGCCGCCAGATACAGCAGCAACTTCTCTTGTGGTTTAGGTGCGACAAGTATTGGAGTGGAGGACAGGTATCTCTTCAAGTCCTGCAGCGCAGCCTCCGCTTCCGGAGTCCACTTCATTGGACCTGCCTTTTTCAAAATTTTGAAAAACGGCAGGGCGCGCTCAGCAGACTTAGAGATAAACTGCTGAGAGCCGCCACACATCCGGCAAGTCTCCGTACATCCTTGACGCGCTTCGGTGCTTCAATCTGCTCAATGGCCTTGATCTTGTCGGGATTGGCTTCAATTCCCCGCTGAGACACGAAGAACCCGAGAAGCTTGCCGGATGGGACTCCAAACACGCACTTCTCGGGGTTGAGCTTGAGGCTGATCTTGCGCAGATTTGCGAAAGTCTCTTCTAAATCTTGAATCAGAGTTGCTTTGTCCCTGCTCTTGACCACTATATCATCCATTTAGGCTTCCACATTTCTGTGTATTTGCGGCTCAAAAGCAGTATGGACGACCCTTGCAAATGTTGAACCAGCATTCTTTAAACCGAAAGGCATCCGTACGAAACAGTACGTGCCACATGGAGTGATGAACGCGGTCTTTTCCTCATCCTCTTCTGCCATGAAGATCTGATGATATCCTGAGTATGCGTCAAGAAATGAAAGCAAGTCACATCCAGCCGTGGAGTCAACAATCTGGTCAATGCGCGGCAAGGGAAATGGGTCTTTGGGACAAGCTTTATTGACATCGGTAAAGTCGATACAAAGCCTCCATTTCCCGTTTGCCTTGCGCATGACTACAGGATTGGCCAACCACGTAGGATGGAGCACTCCTCTGACAAGGCCTGCTGCTTCCAACTTCTTGATCTCTTCTGCGATGAATTCTTGGCGCTCCACTGCTTGCTTTCTGACTTTCTGCTTGACGGGCCATGCATGAGGACAGACGGCAAGGTGGTGCTCAATTACTTTCGTGGGAACACCGGGGATGTCAGACGGTTGCCACGCAAACACATCGACATTCGCCCGCAGGAAAGCAATGAGCGCGCTTTCCTATTTAGGGTCGAGAGTGGCACTGATGGTGAAAGTACCACCAGTGTCGTCCTCCTTAGCGGACACCTTCTTGGTCGCTGGCGGAGCTGCCATTGTCTTCTTACACTTGCCGGTGGAGCTCGATGGTGCGTCCTCGACGGTAGCGCAGCACTCCGAAGAGGTGCGCTTGCCGGAGTGGGCATCAGAGCTCTTGCCGGACTTGGTCTTCTTCTTCCCCCCGGGAGCTTCAGCGGCAAGTGTCTCGCGATCCGTCGCGGCTGCTGCTTCTCGGTAGATCTTGTCGGCACAGATAAGAGCATCTTTCTTGTCGCCAGGGACAGAGATGACACTTATCGGGCCTGGCATCTTCAGCATGTTGTACGCGTAGTGAGAGGCCGCCATGAACTTGGCGAGCGTTGGACGGCCGAGAATCCAGTTGTAAGGCAATGGAAAATCGGCAACGTCAAAAGTGATCCTCTCAGTCCTGAAGTTCAACTCGCTGCCAAATGTCACCGGCAGCGTGATCTTCCCCTTCGGCTTGCTCCTTCCCGGGTTGATCCCTTGGAATGTGCCGGTCTCTTCGAGCTCGCTGTCAGGGACTTGGAGTTTCCGGAGCACAGCGGAGGAGATCAGGTTCAAGCCGGCCCCGCCATCAACTAGCATCTTAGTGACCTTGAGGTTGCGGATAGTTGGTGAAACCAACATCGGCAAGCACCCGACCGCAGTTGTGCGATCAGGGTGGTCCTCAATGTCAAAGATGATAGGCGTGCTGGACCATTTCAGAAGCTTGCGTGACTCGACGGGTGGTTCTGCCGCATTGACTTCCAGCACCCACTGCTTGAGTTGGCGGTGTGAAGTATGCAGAGAAGCACCGCCGTCAACGCACAAGACCTCTGTGGCTTTCTGGAACTCCTGCTCGCTGGTCTCGGCATCATCCTTGTCTTCGTCGTCGTCGTCATCCTCATCCTTGTCGCGGCCGCGGGGAGGTCTGTCGCCTTGCCGCTGCTTGGCCTTGCCGCGGCGTCCTCCCCGGCAGGTGCGCTTCATACCGGATCCTCCAGCACCTCCTTGGGCTTTTTGCCTTGTCGCGTCGCTCGTACTCGGCCTTTTGCAGCTCGACAAGCTGCTCGACCTTCTTGCAGCTCTAGAGGTCATGGCCCTTGGTGTGGTGGATCTTGCAGTACTGCTTGTTGGTGTCGTCCTGCTTGTCGGCGGCCGCCACAGCCTGGCAGTTGGTGCATGCGGCAACCTCCTTGCCGGAGCTACCAGTCTTGGCTGTCTTGGCGCCACCTTCGTTGCCGGACTGCTCAACAACTAGCACATCTTTGCCTTTCCTCTTCCTGTTGTTCCGCCGCCGGTTTTTCTTTGCCGGGGCAGCATCATCGCTGTCAGATCCTCCTGCTCCTGTATCCTCTCCGGGGAGTTTCCTCCCTTCCTCAGCACGTGCACACCTGTCGGCCAGGGCATACACCTCGCTGACGTCTCTGATCTTGCACATCACCATCTCCTCCCGCATCCTGCGGTTAGGCACGTTCTGGTGGAACGCGCTGATGACCGCGGCAGGGTGGACATCTGGGATGTTGCGTTGCACTTGGCTGAATCTCTGGATGTACTTGCGCAGGGGCTCTCCTTCCTTCTGGGCGAGCAGGTGAAGGTCACTCTCCTGGCCATGAGGTTTGTGGCCGCCTGTAAAGGCGCCGACAAACTGATGGCATAGGTCTGCCCAGGAAGATATGGAGTTGTCTGGCAAGTGCATGAGCCAGGACCTGACGTTGGGCTTGAGCACCAGCGGGAAGTAGTTGGCAAGGATCTTGTCGTCGCGCCCCCCAGCAGCTTGCACCGCGATGGTGTAGATGCTGAGGAACTCCGACGGATGCAACTTGCCGTCGTACTTCTCTGGTACGTCTGGCTTGAAATTCTTCGTGCTGGGCCACTGGACTTGCCGCAGCTCACGGGTAAACGCAGGGCAACCTACCGCGTACGGTAGGTCGCCTGGTTCGCCTGGCGCATGCATGTCGTTAGTGGGTCCAGCGCGTCGGTCTGATTGACGCCGCGCTTCTCTTCGGCGCTCGATGCGAGTACGAGCGTCTTCTTGCTGTCGTTCTTGAAGAACTCGGCGCTGATCGCGGCGAGCTCGCGGATCTGATGAAGCAGTGGAGTCGCTGTCGTGGTGGACCCGGCGAGTCGGCGATCTTGGCCTTCAGGGCGGAGAGTGCACGGTGGTTTCACCCCCACCGGTCTTGTCGCCATTGGCTCGCACCTGGCTGGCTTGCCGCGGGTGCGATGTGGTCGGCTGCCGTGGAGTGTTGCCGTTGGCGAAGCCGATGAGACTCTGAATGGTGGCCCTCCAGTCGTCGATCTTGTCCGCCGTTGGAGGGAAGTCTAGGAGCAGTTGAGCTCGCGCCAAAGCTTCTGCTGGAGTGGCGGGTAGCGGTGGCGAACGGTGCGAGGAGCGGTATATGCTCGGACTTCTAACTGCGTTAGAAGGAGCAATATCCCGTCCAGGCGACCGTGCCTCGCTCGCGCCAGCACGTTGGCGCGCATGCTGGCCTAGAGCATCCCGAGATCCGCCAGCTCGATCTGGGTCCAGCGAGCGTATGGTACCGTGAGTACCACGACGCTGCCGGTCCTGCGCCTCCTGAGATGGGCGCGGTGCATCTACGGACACTCGGTCGTCGTGGGAGCCGGCTATACCGCCGATGCGCAGCGCAGCCTTGTCCTTGGACCTGGTGGCACCGCGGGCTCCCTCGTCGACGCCCATTCTTCCGCCGGCGTCTTCCCCACCAGCCGTTTGCTTCGACGGCGGTGGGTTCGACGCGGACGGAGCAGCCGCCTCCGAAGCCTTCTTCTTCGGCGGCATGTCGATGGAGTCAATGAAGATCTAGCTCGTGTGAACGCCGGATCAGGTTCACACAAACTCGATGCCCCCTACCTGGCGCGCCAAAGATGTCGGGGAAACTGACTCCACGAGCACCTATGGGGACGGAGCCCCTTTCGGTTCGGCGGGGGGCGGAGGTCGCACGAAGAGCAGATCGAGGCGAAGCACACGAGCGGTTTACCCAGCTTCGGAGCTCTCCGGAGAGATAATACTCCTACTGCTGCATCTGTGGTTTGTATTGAGTTCTTGCTCGGGAGCGCTGGGTGCTACAGTACACACCAGTAGCTAACATGTGTGTTCAACTGTTCGTCCTCTCCCCTCCTACGTTGTGCATGGGCCTCCTTTTATATGCTCAAGGGGTCTCCAACAGGTGGCAACGTAGGCAAGGGCAAAAATGGAAAAGGTGCTGCGGTAGGTACAGCTACCTACAAATTGTATCATACCTAACCCTGACGGCAGGGGACAAGGGCATTAAATGCCTATCTACGTCGCCCAAACAGTGCAGAAAAGGGACCGTCAGGGACGCCACCGCTCGCCATGATGGCGATCTTGTCAGTGCCGCTTGCCACAGTGCACCCCTGGCTGCACAGCCTCCCGCCACGTACGCCTGGAAGGGTCTCAGAGCGACACGTTGGTGGGTGTGCTGGAGCGGGGGTACATAGTGGTTACTAGCCGCGGCAAGCGCCTTGCCACGGTCGTTGTCTTGTCGCGTCCGGGAGCTTATCGCTCGCCGGGCCTTGCCGGGACGCGTGGCGCGTCGTGGCAAGTGCCTTGAGATGCCTTGGTTGGCCTTCCCGGCAAGCTCCTCTTGCCGGGGCCTTGTGCCTTGAGTGGCCTTCCCGGCAAGCTCCTCTTGCAGGGGCCTTGTCTCCTTGGCTTGAATACTTTGTTCTTGAATGGCTCCAAAGGAACCAAGTAGGTCCTTGGCGGTCACCTGGCAAGCCTTGCCGCGGGACGCTGCGACTGCCCATGCACAAGTTCGGGATACTAGGGTACCCCTACTCTAGTACACCGACATGCAGAAAAAGGCGCATGAATTGAATCATGGAACTCAAGGCAGGCTTCATCCGAGTGGAGGTGCAGGTTGAGTAAAGGAAACCACTATTAAAGTGAAATCATGATCTCCTAATTTGTGTTATGCAAACAGGAATACTCAACTACAGATGTTGTCACGGTCAAGAGCATTTGCGAAGTTCTTCGATTGTATGACATGGCTAGCCAAGATGGATTAATCCCGATATTCACATTATCAAAAGGCTCTAATGGGTTGGTTCTCAATCTTGCAAGCTGGGAATCAGTGAGATGTGTAGGCATCTTTGTTGTACTTATTATTTGAACCTTATTTGCTGGTTCTGAATCTTGCAAGCTAGGAATCAATAAGATGTGTAGGCATCTTTGTTGTACTTATTATTTGGATCTTATTTGTTGGTTCTGAATCTTGCAAGCTGGGAAACACGGAATGATGATGCAGAGGGCAACAACCATAACAAACAGTTCAAACTTGGTAGTATTATCTTTGTGAAAGTGCGACAAATGTGCTGACCGTGTGCGTCCTGAGAATAATAATTCTAATTGTTGTGCATGTTGATCCTGTGGCACTGATAGAACGAGCGAATGCATTGCTTGTTTTAAGTATAAATTTCTACTAAAGCTAATTAAATTTAAGTAAAGTGACCACTAACTCCTGTTATTACAGTACCAATACAAACCCGCTCGTGAACCAATGTGTGGTCGAGGGTGCATCTTCTGCCGGGCGTGCAGCGGACGAGGGAGGGGTAGTAACTATTGTCGCCTGTACACACTCAGCTTACTGTTGAATCAAGTTCCCTAGGAGCTGAAAAACGAACTGCTGCCGCCGCCTACACACTCGTTCACTCAAAGAGCCTCTAGTGGCGAACCGAGGGGTGAGCCTGCTGGATATGGACTTCAGCAAGGAGTTCCCCATTGAGTTCGCCGTTTAGTCCTATCGCTGCACCAAGTTGAATGTGATGTACACCAACGATACGGACTCAGTGAAGCTCTGCCTCGCCTCAGTCCTATGGCTGCACCAGGTTCTGGAGCATTCGCCCGTTTCATCGGCAGCACCGACTGCACCTTCGCTACGGTGGAGAGAAGGAAGAACGCGACGATACGGCCATATGGTGCAACAAGCTTGTCGACATCCAGAAGCAATACAAGATCATCAGCAACGGGCAGGAGAAGGACTCCGTGGTTGACCTCGCTGAGACCATCATTGACCCCTGATACGCCAACATGAAAGAACACGACCTGAACACGTGGGAGGTACCTCTGAATCTAGCCTACATAACCTACGCGGCCAAGGACACATACGCATGCTACGACATGTACAGGCAGATCTTGGACATGAGGGTGTGTCTGCTTCCCGTAACCGACGAGTACACGGACAGCCGCAGCATCATGATCAAGCGTGCCAGGAAGGTCTAGATGTTGTACTTTATCTATTTATAAGCACCTTTATCATCTGAGTGTTTCATGCATTAGCCTATGTGTCCTAATTATTTGTTTTGTCTGAAATATTTCTTTTAAGAACCCATTAACCTGATTTCTTTTTTTAGTGACTATTTGCTTACGTATGTGATGAGGACATGACTACCTTGGATACGAACAAACATATTGCATACATGCATATTTGTCAGGTGATTTCTAGTGCAAACTATTCAATACTCTATTTTTGTTATCCAGAACAAAAATACATCACACACTTTTGTGTTTTGTCTAATTGCAGGTGTATGGGACATTTGTACAACACACATATGAAGATAAGGGAGAAAGAGATGTTTACTTGCTGTTCAAAAAGTTCTTTCACGTCACTTTTGGTCCAAGAGAAGATAGAGTCCAAGTCTCTCACGTTCTGGATTCAGATTCGGACTGCACAGACATACCTGACTCAAAACGGCAATAACTTTTTCATACGGACTCCGAATTGGGTGATTCTTTATTTTTTGGAAACTAGATTTCGTCCTCTTTCAACTCCAATTGGAATCACCTTTAAATTCGTCCGGAGCATTGAGATATGGACGAAACAATCTGACGCTGCAGCAGAATCCAAATCAAACAACAAGTCCAAAGGTGTTGCACCACCTCCACTTGGGCCCATGAGCCTTGTACGACCTAGGGTTGGTTTTAGACTTCCTTGGGACGTCCTCCCACCTCCTTGGCCGCCACCCCTTGCTCCTATATAAGTAGATCCATCTAGTAGCTTTTTTCTTGGGATTTGTTTAGTTAAAAGTTAGCCATTGCAACTTCGTGTACTTCGTTTGTGTCCAACGACCAGACCAAGACCGCTTCCGGATCCCCACCTTTATCAATACTTCATATATATTCGCAATATTCAGATTGCTTTATCATATTCTTGCCTGTTCTTCGATTGCGTGCAGGAATAGACCTTCGTGGTCAGGTTGATCGTGCTCCGGCGTGGTCAATAACCTCTTGGAGTTGGTTTAGCGATTGCTAAGGCGCAACGTCGTGCACGTTTGTAGTCGGATCGTCAAAGTCGTCTCCACCAAATCGATAGTTATCATCTCATCGAAAGATCGGGACACCCTCGCCTCTATCAAGTGGTATCAGTTTTCAGGTTGCTCGGTGAGAATTTCCAGTTTCCCCTAGATTAGATTTATTTTCTTACCTATTGTCCAAGAAAAAGCCACAAAAAAGTTAGATCTATTCATCCTTTTGTCCAAGCCAGTCTGAGCCTTTGCAATTTTCTTTTCATTGTTTGCATTATTGAATTATCGGTTGCATCGTCGTGTCGAGTTGCTGGTCTTAGTGTCTAGTTCGTTTAGAGTTTCGTGTTCTGTTCACATTAGTCACATCGCCGCTGCATCGTTATCCCTTCCGCTGTTCACCACACCATCCATCAATTTTCACCTCGTGCTATCCATAGTTCATTGTCACAATCATAGTTGAGGTCATTCACATCTTCGCTTGATCAAATCTGCATCTTATCTAGTTTGTCTTGGAAAGAGGGAGAAAAAAAAAAGACAGAGAAAAAAAGAGTGAAAAAAAAAGAAAAAAAAGGCCAGAGAAAAAAAAAAGAAAGAAAAAGAGAAAAAAAAAGTGTGAGGAGAAAAAAAGAGAAGAAAAAAAAAAATTCGGATCTATCTAGGCTCAATCTCGTAGTTGAATTCGGATTGGAATCTGTTTTGTGCACTGTTCAGTAAAACAGGCATAACTTCCTCACACAAAGTCCGTTTTGGCTCCACGAGTACTCAAATTAAAGCTAGCGACGAGCCGCATCTAAATAGTTGCAGAAGCTAGTTCAATATTTGACACCTCAAAATCGTCTTCTAAATAGGTCTTTTTGCCCTCCGAAGTTTGCGGACACAGCTTCTTCCAGTTTTTCAGGCCAGTTTTCGAATTCTTTGACTCCTCATATCAATTCGGAATTGAGTGATTCTTTTTGCATTGGAAAGCTTGAGCTAGTAGCATTTTTTGAAAAAAGTTACTAGAAAATTTGCTCAAACTTTTCAAGAGGAAAGTTGGAGAAAGAGTTGTTGCCTATCCTGCTTGGCAGTTGTTTCACATCATTATCTTTACTGCTATTGTGATCTTCACTTATATCTTGCTGTGCAGAGCTACTTCATATCCTTTATTGATGCTAGTTGTGCTACGCCGTGACCTTATTGGTGTTCTAGGCTCGCGTCTCTAGTCCGGTCTAGCCTAGGACCAGCACAGTACCGTCGTTGAGCGTTTATTCAACATTGCATCTTTGAATTGATTATTGCTAATCTTTTGCTACCATATATAGCCAACCCAGCTCCACATATTTCTACACCGTGTATACATACGTTCACCTGGCAATCGCTTTACCCAACTTTTGGAGTTACTTGACACCGCTGGTTGCCGATCGCCGCCTGTTGCATGGTAAGAACTTGTAAGACATTGATATTTGCTTTACTGTGAGCGTTTTACCACCACACTCTAGTAGTTATAGGAACATTATTTTGGATTTTGTTTCTTGTTTCTACTAATCATGCCAGGATCTAGAGTCAATTCATGGGCTTTGTCGATCGCGGGAGACGTGCCACCACCTTTGGAAATACAACAACCGTCACGAGAGGTGCACAAACATCCAAATGCACATGATCAGGTTAATGTATCTATACCACCATTTAATGGTCGTTTTAGACCTGCTTTATATATTGAATGGGAGTTCAACATAAACAATATATTTGCTTCCCATAATTTTGATGAACATAAAAAGATTAAGGTTGCAGTTGGTTCTTTCACTGGTTATGCTTTGGTTTGGTGGACTGAATATTGTCGGTTACACCCTGATTATATACCTACTACTTGGGATGATTTGAAACTTGCCATGCGACATACTTTCGTCCCCGCTTACTATACTCGTGACATGATTAAGAAGTTGCAACATTTAAAACAAGGTAGTGACACTGTAACAAAATATTATGATGATTTACAAACTACCTTGTTGCATTCCTCTTTAGAAGAAAGTGAAGATGATTTTATGGATAGATTTTGGGGAGGATTAAACCGTGATATTCAAGAGATATTAATTCATGAAGAGTGTTATCCTATGGACCATTTGTTTCGCCTTGCTTGCAAAGCTGAACAGGAAATAAAACGACGTGTTGCTCACGAGGAGAACAAGCGCACGGTGCATATTCCAAGAGTTGATATGATTGTTCCTTCAACTACTAGGCATACTATGACATCCACATCCGTTGTTGTGAGGACTACATCACCTCCACCATGTGACACATCGCCCCCGAGAGTGGCTACACCATCTGAGTTGATCATAAGAGGTAATGAGAAAGGTACTGATCTTCCATCTCTACATGAGAATGATGAATGCCTTGTCAATTTGAATGCACCATCTGATGAGCTACCCACTACTTTGATCACACTACCTATTTTAGAGGACTATGTTGACAATTTGACTTTGCCATGTGATCAAACAACTGAAATACCAACAATTTTGAGTGCATCCATTGAATTTACTGTTGATGCAAAAGAACCAATGTTTAATCATTTTGATATGACCTCTAATCTTGGTGATGATTCTGTGTCCAATGACTTATTGCATGTTTGCTTATTTAAGCATGTTGTAGCATGTAAATTTGACGCAAGTAAGGTTTATTTACCAATGTTGAGATGGTTTAATGATGAACATTGTCAACCTTTTAAAATGAATAAGAGCTTCGCTTATATGTGCAAACTGAGTTGCAATATTTTCATGCCTTCTACTTCTTGTGATAATATTTTGGCTTTAGATTTTATGAATTATGAAGGTTACTCATGTATACATGTGCCATATGTGCAAAGACTAAGGAAAGTAAAAATGGATGACATATACATATACAACATGTACACATTGTCTTTTTTTAGCCATATTTCAGATTAAGCAACGCCGAGGACGGCTTTGTTTTCAAGAGGTGGAGGATGATGAGGACATGACTACCTTGGATACGACCAAACATATTGCATACATGCATATTTGTCAGGTGATTTCTAGTGCAAACTATTCAATACTCTATTTTTGTTATCCAGAACAAAAATACATCACACACTTTTGTGTTTTGTCTAATTGCAGGTGTATGGGACATTTGTACAACACACATATGAAGATAAGGGAGAAAGAGATGTTTACTTGCTGTTCCAAAAGTTCTTTCACGTCACTTTTGGTCCAAGAGAAGATAGAGTCCAAGTCTCTCACGTTCTGGATTCAGATTCGGACTGCACAGACATACCTGACTCAAAACGGCAATAACTTTTTCATACGGACTCCGAATTGGGTGATTCTTTATTTTTTGGAAACTAGATTTCGTCCTCTTTCAACTCCAATTGGAATCACCTTTAAATTCGTCCGGAGCATTGAGATATGGACGAAACAATCTGACGCTGCAGCAGAATCCGAATCAAACAACAAGTCCAAAGGTGTTGCACCACCTCCACTTGGGCCCATGAGCCTTGTACGACCTAGGGTTGGTTTTAGGCTGCCTTGGGACGTCCTCCCACCTCCTTGGCCGCCACCCCTTGCTCCTATATAAGTAGATCCATCTAGTAGCTTTTTCCTTGGGATTTGTTTAGTTAAAAGTTAGCCATTGCAACTTCGTGTACTTCGTTTGTGTCCAACGACCAGACCAAGACCGCTTCCGGATCCCCACCTTTATCAATACTTCATATATATTCGCAATATTCAGATTGCTTTATCATATTCTTGCCTGTTCTTCGATTGCGTGCAGGAATAGACCTTCGTGGTCAGGTTGATCGTGCTCCGGCGTGGTCAATAACCTCTTGGAGTTGGTTTAGCGATTGCTAAGGCGCAACGTCGTGCACGTTTGTAGTCGGATCGTCAAAGTCGTCTCCACCAAATCGATAGTTATCATCTCATAGAAAGATCGGGACACCCTCGCCTCTATCAGTATGTAAACTAGTTCACTTGTCCATAAAAAAAACTAGTTCACTCGGCTGCCTTGCTTTGAATCTCCTTCCTCCCAACATATTCCCCTCCTCAGGTGGACCCAGCAGGTCTCTGATTTTTCTCCCACTTTCTTTTTCGATCTAAACTGAGTTTTCTCCCAGTACTTTCCCCTAGAACCAACTCAACTGTCCCACGTCTAGCCTACAAAATAATAATACCCCACGTACTATTAACTCATCAAATTAAAATGATATTTTATTTCGTAAGTTGAAAGTTCTTACAACATAATAATAATAATTGTTTATATATAACTTGGCAAGTTAACTCCTAGTGATTGCGTACATAAGCTTGCAAAGATTTTACTGACGTGCAATCATGTGTTTATGCTTTTATAACATTTCTCCGTCTAGCCCAACATGATATTTTCACCTAGCCCAGCAAGTCCGCGGATTTCAAGAAAAATGCAAATGGGATTTAAACGGGATGCATAGATGCTACATCATTGTTTCACCCAGCCCACCAAATGGACTAAAAAAAGTTCCCCCTGCTGACAGGTCGGACTCACCAGCTATATCTTCGCACGCAAGGAAGTGCCTCCTTATTACGCACCAAAAAATGAATACCCCCTGCTAGCTGGGACCCACCATAGTGGGTGGCTGATTTGTGACGAGGACGGAGGGCTTTGTCAACTTAGTCAATATGAACGATTCAAGCTCCAGTGACCCTATGATGTCCATCCAATGGCCATAGTGCTTCTTCAACCTCTGGTCTTCTTGCTCCAGCCGCCCAAAGCTGCGCCGATCGTGCCGCGTGCTCCTGCCTCTCGTGTCCGGCTGTGATGCCGCGGAGGTCTCACCGCCCCCTACTACTCCCACCGCTGGCCCATGCTATCCCACTACTCACCCACACTCCTTGTTATTCTGCGGCGACGGCAGCTTCACGCCACAGCCGAACCAGTGAACCCTCATACTCCTCTTCGCGTGGGCATCCACTGTCGCGTCTTCCCCGGCTCAGCGTCGTCCCCTTCCTAGGCCTCGTCGTCGTCCACCGCCGTGGTGCTCTCCACGCGGTGTGGTCAACGTGGTCAAGGAACGACTTCCGTCGGAAGAGTACTGTACGTGGAGAGGCTGACAGCTGGGTCCACGGCCACAGCCAAGTTTTTTTGTGATTTGCCAAGTAAGTCGCTTGTCAGGCCTGTTGGGCTGCAAATCTTTCAAGACAAGGAGAGCTTTTATTCGGCTGGCTGAGAAAATGGCCCATCAGTAATGAGAAATGGGTTGTACATTTTTAAAACACATCAAACCGGCAATTAGTTTCAAATATTTTTTTTCATTTCAAGATTTTAAATTACATTAATTTTTATGCGTGGAGAATTTGTTGGATTTTATATTGATATACATTTATTTTTAAAATCAGTTTGAATGTGAGTCGAAATTTCGGGATTAAAACCAGTTCGGACCGCACCGAAATATGCAAATTTTCGTATAATTTTTTAATCGTGGCCACAATTTGGGCTGTAATGCTAACAAAAAGAATATGGGCTCCAAAAAAACCTTAAGAATTAGCAAATGGGCTGAAGATTATTAGAAATAATGGCAGATAGGTTGTATGCTGTTTTCCACAGATTTGAGGCTTTCCTAAAAAAAGGGTTAACGCACAAGCAGTGACTGTTGGATGTCCATCCAACGGTCGTCGTGCTTCTTCAATCTCTGCTCTTCCTGCTCCAGCCGCTCAAATAATCGGCGGCGGGACTGCCTGCTCCCTCCTCCCCGCATCCGGATGTGCTACCGCGCAGGCCTCACCGCCCCATCGTACTCCCATCGCTCGCCTAGCCATCCATCTACTCACCCACACCTGCTGTTATTTTCCGGCGATGGAAGACGAACCAGTAAACCCTCGTACAGTCGTACTCCCCTCTGCGTGGGAAACAACTGCCGAGTCTTCCCTGCCTCCGTGTCGTTCCCTTCCTAGGCCTCGCCGTCGTCCACCACCCTAGTGCTCTCGGCGCGGCCTGGTCAACATGGCCAACGACCGACATGCATCTGAAGTGGACTATACGTGGAGAGGCCGACAGCTGGGTCCACGGCCGCACACAAGGAAATGCCTCCTTATGCAAAATAATGATTCCTCCACCTGACATCAGGGACTCAACGAAAGGGCCTCTGTATTTCGCGAAACAAACGTTACCGCCGCTGACAGCTCGGACCCACCAGCTATATCTTCGCACGCAAGGAAGTGCCTCCTTATTATGCACAAAAAATGAATACTCCCCCTGTTAGCTGGGACCCAGTATAGTGGCAGGCTGACTTGTGGGCCTACTAAGTTGACGGGGACGGAGGGCTTTGTCAACTTAGTCAAGATGCACGATTGTAGCTCTAGTGACCGTACGATGTCCATCCAACGGCCGTAGTGCTTCTTCAACCTCTGGTCTTCTTGCTCCAGCTGTCCAAAGCAGTGCCGGTCGTGCCGCATGCTCCTGAATCCCGTGGCCGACTGTGCTGCCGCGGAGGCCTCACTGCCCCCTACTATTCCCACGCTGGCCAGGCCCTGTGGCGACGGCAGCCTCACACCGCAGCCGAACTAGTGAACCCTCGTACTCCTCTCCGCGCGGGCTTCCAGTGCCGCGTCTTCCCTGGCTCTGCGTCGTCCCCTTCCTAGGCCTCGCCGTCGTCCACCGCCGTGGTGCTCTCTGCGCGGTGTGGTCAACGTGGTCAAGGAACGACTTCCATCAGAAGAGTACTGTACAGGGAGAGGCTGACATCTGGGTCGACTGCCACAACCCAGTTTTTTTCTGATTTGCCAAGTAAGTCGCTTTGTCAGGCCTGTTGGGCTGCAAATCTTTCAAGACGAGGAGAGCTTTCATTCGGTTGGCCGAGAAAATGGCCCATCAGTAATGAGAAATGGGTTGTACATTTTTAAAACACATCAAACCGGCAATTAGTTTCAAATATTTTTTTTCATTTCAAGATTTTAAATTACATTAATTTTTATGCGTGGAGAATTTGTTGGATTTTATATTGATATACATTTATTTTTAAAATCAGTTTGAATGTGAGTCGAAATTTCGGGATTAAAACCAGTTCGGACCGCACCGAAATATGCAAAATTTCGTATAATTTTTTAACCGTGGCCACAATTTGGGCTATAATGCTAACAAAAAGAATATGGGCTCCAAAAAAACCTTAAGAATTAGCAAATGGGCTGAAAATTATTAGAAATAATGGCAGATGGGTTGTATGCTGTTTTCCACAGATTTGAGGCTTTCCTAAAAAAAAGCGTTGACGCACAAGCAGTGACTGTTGGATGTCCATCCAACGGCCGTCGTGCTTCTTCAATCTCTGCTCTTCCTGCTCCAGCCGCTCAAACAAGCGGCGGCAGGACTGCCTGCTCACTCCTCCCCGCATCCGCCTGTGCTGCCGCGCAGGCCTCACCGCCCCATCGTACTCCCATCGCTCACCTAGCCATCCCTCTACTCACCCACACCTGCTGTTATTTCCCGGCGACGGAAGACGAACCAGTAAACCCTCGTACAGTCGTACTCCTCTCTGCGTGGGAAACAACTGCCGAGTCTTCCCTGCCTCCGTGTCGTTCCCTTCCTAGGCCTCGCCGTCGTCCACCGCCATGGTGCTCTCGGCGCGGCCTGGTCAACATGGTCAACGACCGACATGCATCTGAAGTGGAGTGTACGTGGAGAGGCCGACAGCTGGGTCCACGGCCGCACACAAGGAAATGCCTCCTTATTACGCGCAAAATAATGATTCCTCCACCTGACATCAGGGACTCACCGAAAGGGCCTCTGTATTTCGCGAAACAAACGTTACCGCCGCTGACAGCTCGGACCCACCAGCTATATCTTCGCACGCAAGGAAGTGCCTCCTTATTACGCACAAAAAATGAATACTCCCCCTGTTAGCTGGGACCCAGTATAGTGGCAGGCTGACTTGTGGGCCTACTAAGTTGACGGGGACGGAGGGCTTTGCCAACTTAGTCAATATGCATGATTCTAGCTCTAGTGACCGTACGATGTCCATCCAACGCCCGTAGTGCTTCTTCAACCTCTGGTCTTCTTGCTCCAGTTATCCAAAGCAGCGCCGGTCCTGCCGCATGCTCCTGCCTCCCGTGGCCGACTGTGCTGCCGCGGAGGCCTCACCGCCCCTACTACTCCCACCGCTGGCCAGGCCATCCCTCTACTCACCCACACTCCCTGTTATTCTGCGGCGAGGGCAGCCTCACACGGTCACACCGTAGCGAACCAGTGAACCCTCGTACTCCTCTACGCGTGGGCATCCACTGCCGCGTCTTCCCCGGCTCCGCGTCGTCCCCTTCCTAGGCCTCACCGTCGTCCACCACCCTGGTGCTCTCGGCGCGGCGTGGTCAACGTGGTTAAGGAACAGCTTCCATCGGAGGTGGACTGTATGTGGAGAGGCTGACAGCTGGGTCCACGGCCACAGCAAGGAAGTGCCTCCTTATTACGTGCAAAATAATTATTCCTCAACCTGATAGTGGGGACCCACCGGACGAGCCACCATATTTCGCGAAAAAAACATTTGCCCCTGACTGCTGGGACCCACCAGCTACATCTTCGCAGGCAAGGAAGTGCCTGACAGTCGGGATCCACCTGGTCGAGGCATACGTAGCTTTGTCATTCTGGTCGCGAACGTGTACGTACATAGTGGCTGATGTAGAGGCGCGCACGTGTCGTAGTAGAGGCGGCCAGGGTGCAAGAAAGAAAATACGGCCATGTATGTGTACATACGGGCGGGGTCTCGAACGCCTACTCGCGCATACGTACGGCGAGGGCTGTGTACATGGCTGGGTCGGAACGGAGAAACAGCGTCGCCGTCGTGTTCATTGGGAGGCAACGGAATGCATCGTGTTCATGGGGAGGCAACGGAATGTGTCGCCTTCATGAGGAGGCAACGGAATGCGTCGTGTTCATCGGGAGGGCTTGGACGGAACAGGCAATGGAAACGAGCCCTCGTGTACCGCAGAACGGAGGAAACGGCCTTGTGTTCGACCGGCCATGTTCGAAACGGGATCCTGTTCATCGGGAGGGGTCTGGCGTATCGCAAAATGGAGGAAACGGGCCTCCTACGGTCCAAACGGGGGTCCTGTTGATCGGGAGGGGTGTGGCGTACCACATAACGGAGGAAACAGACTTGTGTTGGAGCGCTATGGTCGAAACGGGGGTCCTGTTCATCGGGAGGGGTGTGGCGTACCGCAAACGGGACTCCACGGGATACTATTCATCTCCACCGTCGACCTCCTCCAGCCTCCACAGGCTCCTGTTCATCCGGCCTCCTCGGGCTCCTGTTCATCCAGCCTCCACGGGCTCCTGTTCATCCAGCCTCCACCGTGCGCTACTCCACCGGCTACTGGCTACTGTTCAACCACCCCTCCACCATCTACTATTCATCCAGCCCTCCACACCACGGGGTCCTGTTCAACCACCCCTCCACGGGCACCCCTCCATCGTCTACTATTCATCTAGCCCTCCACACCACGGGGTCCTATTCATCCACCCCTCCACGGGCACCCCTCCACCGCCTAGTGTTCATCCAGCCCTCCACCACACCACGGGGTCCTGTTCATCCAGAGGCAATGCCACCGCTCACTGTTCATCCAACCCCTCCCCCCCCCCCCCCGCAACGCTCACTGTTCATCCCATCGATCGGCTTCAGTTAGCGGCACCAGCGAAGGAATCGCTCGATCGAGTTCAGTTAACAGCCATCGATTGATCGCTCGAGTTCAGTAACGCGTAACCTACAGTGCAATCGCTCGGGTTCAGTTAGAGCCCAACGCCTCGCTCGGGTTCAGTTAGAGCCAACGCCTCGCACACACGCGCGTACGTGTACGAGATAAACGCCATCGCTCGGCCCCGACCTCCCACCGTAACCGGGAACTCCCCGAAATTTTCCTCGCCCTTGCTTCTACCACGGTTTTTTCCGTCATGGACGGCCCAAAGAATGTCATACAGCTGCGTCTCCGGCCCGCCCAGGACGAAAAGCCCATTTTCTGTCATGATTTTTTGTCATAGAAGTAGGAGCCCACCACATCTATGATGATACCGGGTTTTGTCACAATTATCATCATAGAAGTGTCATATGTATGACAGAAATTTTTTTCATTCGGCCGAAAATGTCACGGATGTGTTTTTTTTGTAGTGTATATTTGATATACATGTTATTGATGTATACTTTACTAGTGTTTATAGCAACCCCTCAGTATTTTATACTGGTTCAATTGCTAAGAGTAGTAACTCAAAATGGGAGTTGCAAAATAAATAGAGACTAGTTAAGGGCGAGGTGATGATGTGAGTTGGAAGTGATTCCAAGGTTGATAAGATCACCATCACACACTCCCTTTACCTTCGGGATTAGTGTTGAACCTAAAATAAATGTTATTTGGTGTTTGCGTTGAGCATGAATATGACTTGATCATGGTTATTGCAATAAGGTTATTCATTTAAGTCAAAGAATAATTGTTGTTCTTTTTACATGAATAAACCTTCTATGGTCGTACACTCAATATAAATGGTTTATTGAATCTCGATTGTAGTGATACACATATTCATAATATTGAAGCCAAAAGATGCAAAGTTAATAATGATAGTGCAACTTATTTGTGGCACTGCCGTTTAGGTCATATTGGTGTAAAGCGCATGAAGAAACTCCATGCAAATGGACTTTTGGAATCACTTGATTATGAATCATTTGATGCTTGCGAACCATGCCTCATGGGTAAGATAACTAAGACTCCGTTCCCTGGAACAATGGAGCGAGCCACTGACTTATTGGAAATAATACATACCGATGTATGTGGTTCGATGAGTGTTGAGACTCGCGGCAGGTATCATTATTTTCTAACCTTCAAAGATGATTTGAGCAGAGATGGGTATATCTACTTGATGAGACAGAAGTCTGAAACATTTGAAATGTTCAAAGAATTTCAGAGTGAAGTAGAGAATCGTCGTAACAAGAAAATAAAGTTTCTACGATCTGATCGCAGAGGCGAATATTTGGATTACGAGTTTGGCGTTCAATTAAAACAATGGGGAATAGTTTCACAAACTCATGCCACCTAGAACACCACAACATAATGGTGTGTCCGAATATCGTAACTGTACTTTATTAGATATGGTGCGATCTATGATGTCTCTTACCAATTTACCACTATTGTTTTGGGGTTATGCATTAGAGACAGCTGCATTCACATTAATAGGGCACCGTCTAATTCCGTTGAGACAACACAATATGAACTTTGGTTTAGCAAGAAACCTAAGCTGTCGTTTCTTAAAGTTTGGGGTTGCGATTCTTATGTGAAAAAGTTTCAGCCTGATGAGCTCAAACCCAAATCGGAGAAATGTGTCTTCATAGGATACCAAGAAGAAACTGTTGGGTACACCTTCTATCACAGATCCGAAGGCAAGATATTTGTTGCTAAGAGTGGATCCTTTCTAGAGAAGGAGTTTCTCTCGAAAGAAGTGAGTGGGAGGAACGTAGAACTTGATAAGGTAATTGTACCTTCTCTCTAATTGGAAAGTAGCTCATCACTGAAATTAGTTCCTATGATGCCTACACCAATTAGTGAGGAAGTTAATGATGATGATCATGAAACTTCAGATCAAGTTACTACTGAACCTCGTAGGTCAACCAGAGTACGATCCGCACCAGAGTGGTACGGTAATCCTGTTCTGGAAGTCATGTTGCTAGACCATGATGAACCTACGAACTATGAGGAAGCGACGATGAGCCCAAATTCCACGAAATGGCTTAAGGCCATGAAATCTGAGATGGGATCCATGTATGAAAACAAAGTATGGACTTTGGTTGACTTGCCCGATGATCGGCAAGTCATTGAGAATTAATGGATTTTCAAGAGGAAGACGGACGTTGATAGTACTGTTACTATCTACAAAGATTGAATTATCGCAAAAGGGTTTTCGACAAGTTCAAGATGTTGACTATGATGAGATTTTCTCACGCGTAGCGATGCTTAAGTCTGTCCGAATCATGTTAGCAATTGCCACATTTTATGAAATCAAGCAAATGGATGTCAAAACTGTATTCCTTAATGGTTTCCTTGAAGAGGAGTTGTATAGGATGCAACCAGAAGGTTTTGTCAATCCTAAAGGTGCTAACAAAGTGTGCAAGCTCCAGCGATCCATCTATGGACTGGTGCAAGCATCTCGAAGTTGGAATATACGCTTTGATGAGTTGATCAAAGCATATACTTTATACAGACTTGCGGTGAAGCCTGTATTTACAAAAAAGTGAGTGGGAGCACTACAACCTTTCTGATAAGTATAGGTGAATGACATATTGTTGATCGGAAATAATGTAGAATTTTTCTGGAAAGCATAAAGGAGTGTTTGAAAGGAGTTTTCCAAAGAAAGACCTCAGTAAAGCTGCTTACATATTGAGCATCAAGATCTATAGAGATAGATCAAGATGCTTGATAAGATTTTTTCAATGAGTACATACCTTGACAAGATTTTGAAGTAAGTTCAAAATGGAACAGTCAAAGAAAGGAGTTCTTGCCTGTGTTGCAAGGTGTGCAGTTGAGTAAGACTCAAAACTCAACCATGACAGAAAATAGAAAGAGAATGAAAGTCATTCCCTATGCCTCAGTCATAGGTTCTATAAAGTATGTTATGTTGTATACCATACCTATTGTGTACCTCACCATGAGTTTGGCAAGAGGGTACAATAGTGATCCAGGAGTGGATCACTGGACAACGGTCAAAATTATCCTTAGTGGTATAAGGATATGTTTCTCGGTTATGGAGGTGACAAAGAGTTCATCGTAAAGGGTTACGTCGATGCAAGACACTGATCCAGATGACTCTGAGTCTCAATCTGGATACATATTGAAAGTGGGAGCGATTAGCTAGAGTAGCTCCGTGTAGAGCATTGTAGACATAGAAAATTTGCAAAATACATACGACTCTATATGTGGTAGACCCGTTGACTAAACTTCTCTCACAAGCAAAACATGATCACTCTTTGGGTGTTAATTACATAGCGATGTGAACAAGATTATTGACTCTAGTAGACCTTTTGGGTGTTAGTCACATGGCGATTTGAACTAATCACATAGTGATGTGAACTATTGGTGTTAAATCACATGACGATGTGAACTAGATCATAGACTCTAGTGCAAGTGGGAGACTGAAGGAAATATGCCCTAGAGGCAGTAATAAAGTTGTTATTATATTTCCTTATATCATGATAAATGTTTATTATTCATGCTAGAATTGTATTAACCGGAAACTTGATACATGTGTGAATACATAGATAAAACGAAGTGTCCCTAGTATGCCTCTACTAGACTAGCTCGTTAATCAAAGATGGTTAAGTTTTGATAGAGGCAAAGGTGTCCCGATGTTTCGATGAGATGGTGGCTATCGTTTCTGTGGGAGTCGAACTTGACGATCCGACTAAAAACGTGCGAGACGTCGCGCCTTAGCAATCGCTAAACCAACTTCCGAGGGTTATTGACCACGCCGGAGCACGATCAACCTGACCACGAGGGCTTGTTTCCTGCGAGCAAACGAAGAACAAGCAAGAAACTAAGATTGCAATGTGGATATTGCGAATATAAGAGGAAAGTGATGAGGACATCAATACCATTGTTGCACCCACAACCCCTACTGTTACATATACTGGACCAATTACTAGAGCTCGCGCACGCCAAATAAATTACCAGGTACTTTCGTTTCTTGGTAATGCTTCTAATGTTCATGAGAATATGATGCTGCCTAAATTGGATACATTTGTTTTGCTTACAAATGAAGGGCCTAGCTTGGAGAAGGATGAACATTGGAGCAAGAACACGGATGGAGTTGATGGCATGCACAAGGGGAGCAAGAACGGAGTTACAAGTGATGATTTCAGGACTTTGAAGCCACCATAAGGAGTGCATGAACGAAGAACAAGCAAGAAACTAAGATTGCAATCTGGATATTGCGAATATAAGAGGAAAGCTTTATTAATGAAGGTGGGGTTCTATGACGCCTTGGTCTGGTCGTTGAACACAAACGAAGTACGCGAAATTGCAGCTATGGCGAACTTTTGATCTAAACAAAACCCAAAGTCTAAACGACGCCCTAAGGGCTGTATATATGGAGGAAGAAGAGGGAATTTCGTGTCCCTTGAGGGTGGGGTCCGAAACCAACCCTATCTCTTGTTTCCCCACACATACGGACTCTAAAAATAGCCTATACTTAAGTATTTCGAAATTACATGGGCCTGGCCCAATAATAAGGTGACGCAGCACCTAAAATAGCCTATGGACGAATATTATGAAGTGGCATCTTGTATATTTCGCCCAAGGCTTCATGCACTCCTTATGGTGGCTTCAAAGTCCTAAAGTCATCACTTGTAACTCAGTTCTTGATCCCCTTGCGCATGCCATCAACTCCATGCGTGTTCTTGCTCCAATGTTCATCCTTCTCCAAGCTAGGCCCTTCATTTATAAGCAAAACAAATGTATCCAATTTAGGCAGCATTATATTCTCATGAACATTAGAAGCATTACCAAGAAACGAAAGTACCTGGTAATTTATTTGGCGTGCGCGAGCTCTAGTAATTGGTCCAGTATATGTAACAGTAGGGGCTGTGGGTGTAACAATGGTATTGATGTCCTCATCATCCTCCACTTCTTGAAATGAAGTCGTCCTCGACGGAAGCTCATCTTCCTCACCCAAATAAGGCTTCAAATCTGCAATGTTAAAAGTGGGACTAACCCCAAAATCTGCAGGTAGCTCAAGTTTATATGCATTATGATTTATTTTCTCCAACACCTTAAAAGGACCATCAGCACGTGGCATTAGCTTTGATTTGCGCAAACTAGGAAATCTATCTTTACGCAAATGTAACCAAACAAGATCTCCAGGTGCAAACACAACATGTTTTCTACCCTTATCTCCAACAAGTTTATATTTAGCATTCATACGCTCAATGTTTTCCTTAGTTAACTCATGCGTTTTTAAAATCAATTCAGAACGTTCTTTAGCATCAAAATTAACCTTCTCCGAAGATGGAAGAGGCAATAAATCAATAGGTGCACGAGGTAGGAAACCATACACAATTTCAAAAGGGCACATCATAGTAGTAGAATGCAATGAACGATTATAAGAAAATTCAATATGAGGCAAGCATTCTTCCCACATTTTCTTATTATTCTTCAAAACAGCCCTAAGCATAGTAGACAATGTTCTATTGACTACTTCAGTTTGTCCATCAGTTTGGGGGTGACAAGTAGTACTAAAAAGCAGTTTAGTCCCCAACTTAGCCCATAAACATCTCCAAAAGTGGCTAAGAAATTTGGTATCACGATCTGAAACAATAGTATTTGGAACACCATGCAAGCGAATAATTTCACGAAAGAACAAATCAGCAACATTAACAGCATCATCGCTTTTATGACATGGTATAAAATGTGCCATTTTTGAGAATCTATCCACGACAACAAATATGCTATCCCGCCCCTTCTTTGTTTGAGGTAAACCTAAAACAAAGTCCATAGATATATCCTCCCAAGGAACACTAGGCACAGGCAAAGGCATATATAAACCATGAGGATTGAGTCGTGACTTAGCTTTTTGACATGTAGTGCAGCGAGCAACAAAACGCTCAACATCCCGTCTCATCTTTGGCCAAAAGAAATGTATAGCAAGTACGTCCTCCGTCTTCTTCACGCCAAAGTGTCCCATTAATCCTCCTCCATGCGCCTCCTGCAACAACAAAAGACGAACAGAGCTAGCAGGAATGCATAGCTTGTTAGCACGGAACACGAAACCATCATTAACAACGAACTTCTTCCATGTTCTTCCTTCTTTACAATTCTGCATTATTTCTTTAAAATCAGCATCATGCACATATTGATCTTTGATGGTCTCCAAACCAAATATTTTGAAGTCAAGTTGTGAAAGCATAGTATAGCGACGAGACAAAGCATCAGCAATAACATTTTCTTTACCCTTCTTGTGTTTAATGACATAAGGGAAAGTCTCAATGAATTCAACCCATTTAGCATGTCTACAATTCAGTTTAGCTTGACTTTTAATATGTTTCAAAGATTCATGATCAGAATGTATAACAAATTCTTTGGGCCATAAATAATGTTGTCATGTCTCTAAAGTTCGAACAAGAGCATATAATGCTTTATCATAAGTAGAATAGTTCAGACTAGGCCCACTCAATTTTTCAGAAAAGTATGCAACAGGTTTGCCATCTTGTAATAACACACCTCCTAATCCAATTCCACTAGCATCACATTCAAGCTCAAAAGTCTTATTAAAGTCAGGAAGTTGAAGTAAAGGAGCATGTGTCAACTTATCTTTCAATACCGTGAAGGCTTCTTCCTGTGCGGTACCCCAAACAAAAGGCACATCTTCTTTGTAAGCTCATTGAGAGGTGCAGCAATGGTGCTAAAATCTCTCACAAAATGCCTATAGAAACCAGCGAGTCCAAGAAAACTCCTCACTTGTGTGACCGTTTTGGGCTGCGGCCAACTCTCAATAGCTTCAATCTTGGCTTTATCAACTTCAATTCCCTGTGGAGTAACAACATAGCCAAGAAAAGACACTCAGTCGGTGCAAAAGGTGCACTTCCCAAGGTTACCAAACAAACGTGCATCACGTAGAGCATTAAAAACAGCACGTAAACGTTCCAAATGTTCTTCCAAAGATTTGCTATAAATCAGCATATCATCAAAATAGACTACCACAAATCGTCCAATGAAAGCACGTAAAACTTCGTTCATTAGTCTCATGAAAGTACTAGGTGCATTAGTTAACCCAAAAGGCATGACTAACCACTCATATGAACCAAACTTAGTTTTAAATGTTGTTTTCCACTCATCTCCCAATTTCATACGAATTTGATGGTATCCACTACGCAAATAAACTTTGGAGAATATTGTAGAGCCACTCAATTCATCAAGCATATCATCTAGCCTAGGAATAGGATGACGATAACGAATGGTATTATTATTAATGCCTCTACAATCAACGCACATACGCGACGTACCATCCTTTTTCGGCACTACAATAATAGGAACAGCACAAGGACTAATGGATTCACGAATATGACCTTTGTCGAGCAGCTCCTGTACTTGCCGCATAATCTCCTTCATCTCCTCTGGATTGGTACGGTATGGTGCACGCTTGGGTAGCGATGCACAGGGTATTAAGTCAATTTGATGCTCAATCCCTCGAATAGGTGGTAATCCCGGTGGCACGTATTGTGGGAAGACATCAGCGAACTCCTGCAAAATGTTAGTGACAGCAGGGGGCAAAGAGGAAGGCACGTCCTCGAATGAAAAAAATGCCTCTTTGCACACAAAAGCATAGCAAACAGATTTGCTAAAAACTAGCTCATCAATATCAGATTTGGTGGCAAGTAAACAAGCACTTTTCAATTTAATTTCAGAAGCAACACTAGATGGTTTACTATTAGGCTTCATTTGTTGGTCAAATTCTTTTGCCACAATCTGATTTTCACTCTTATTTTTCTCCTGATTTGCTTTATTAGCTCTATGAATATCATCTTTCAAAATGGAATCAGGAGTCATAGGAAGCAAAGTAATATTTGTATCCTTATGAACAAGAGTATACTGATTGTTTCTACCATGGTGTACAGAATTTTTATCAAATTGCCATGGTCTACCAAGTAATAAGGAACATGCTTGCATAGGTACCACATCACAATCAACATAATCAAAATATGTAGAGATACTAAAATGCACCCGAATAGTACGTGTTACCTTAACCTAGCCGCTGTTGTTGAACCATTGGATGTAGTAAGGATGTGGATGTGGTCTTGTGGTGAGAGATAGCTTCTCCACCATCTCCATGCTAGCCAAGTTGTTGCAGCTCCCTCCATCTATGATGACGTGAACAGAACGTTCCTTCACAACTCCCTTTGTATGGAACAAATTATGCCTCTGATTTTGCTCAGCTTGCGTGACCTGCACACTGAAAACACGTTGAGCAACTAAACATTCATACCTGTCAGCATCTTCAGCAGCCATGTATTGTGTCTCATGATCAGAATCATCTCCACCGTGTTCTTCATGTGTAAGAAGAGCCAAAGTCTCCTCATCATAGTCGCTAGCGGACTCATACCCACCATCCTCAGTAGCAATCATCACATGCTGAGATGTGCATTCTCGCGCAAAATGTCCTCTTCCCTTACAACGACGACAAATAATATCACTTGTGTGCCCTGTAGACGCCATGGAAGAAGAAGAGCTCTGTGCAGGCCCGGCAGGTGTGCTCTTGGCAGATAGTGGTGGTTGTGCCTGCTTTCTTGTATCACGGTTGGAGGTGGCAACTGACGGAGGTGCCGGTGTAGCAGAACGTGTGGAAGTAGATGATGCACGTGGTGTCCACGATGAAGGTCGACCTGCAGAAAAGTTAGTTCGCGCCAATGCCTGTCGATCCTGCACTTCACGTTCAGCTTTACAAGCAAGATGGAATAAACGAGTGATATTATTATAATCCTTATAGTCTAGAATGGTCTGAATCTCTCTATTTAATCCACCCAGAAAACGTGCAAGCATAGCTTCATTCTCCTCAACGATACCACATCTAATCAAGACAGTTTGTAATTCCTGATAATATTCTTCTACCAAATTTTTTCCTTGTCTTGAGCGCTGCAATTTTTGAAGTAATTCACGTTGATAATATGGTGGAACCCAACGAGTACGCATAGCAGTTTTCAAAGCAGCCCAAGTAGCTGGAACAGGATAGAATCTACGATATTCAGACCACCAAACACATGCAAAGCTAGTGAAAGCACAAACAGCAGCAGGAACACGTCTCTCCTCAGGATATTGTAAACATGTAAATCGTTGTTCAGTTTCTAACTCCCAAGTAAGATATATATCAGGAACATATCTACCCTCAAATGGTGGAATATTCAATTTCAGTTTAGGGAGATGATCATGATCTCGTACCTGAGGGGGAGCCCTAACATTGCCATTATTTGCATGCGGACGACCTGGTGGTTGTGGTGCTGGTGGTTGCACGTAGTTCTGATGTTGATCAACCTCATCCTCGTAATCTCCCACATAATCATCCTCCCCCACATCATCAGCAGGAGCCACAGAATTATCAACAGCAGCGCCAGCAGCTTGGCCAGGCTGAAGAGGGACACGGGTCGCTCGGCGGAGGGCTGTTTCCTGATGTGGAGGTAGTCGTTGTTGCTGTTGTAGAGGTGCGTTAGGTGCAGCCGATGGTGGTGGTGGTAGACGCGCGAGCAATTCATTGAACTTGTTATCAAGCTTTGTTTCGAACGCTTTCTCAATGCCATCTATCTTCTCCATGGCCTCTTCAAATCTATTTAGCACATCTTCCACCTGTCCACTTATCATTTGCTGAAACTTATCATGTAACGCTTTGTTTGTCATGTTCTCCCAGTCAGTCTCGTCGGCTTGTGATCCTGCCATGGTTAGCAGCAATAGAAACACACAAGAATATGATTCTACAGACTACTAGGAAGTGGCGGTGGTGGTGTGGTGAACAGTCACAAATCCGTCAAGCAAATCTCAAATTCTTACCAGTTCTTACCTAGCAGCAGGCGGTGATCGGCAACCGTTGTAGTCAAAACTCTCAAAAGCTTGGATAGAGCGATTGCCAGGGAGAGTCAAACGCACGACGTAGATGTATGTGGAGCTGGGAAGGCTTATAGTATGGTAGCAAAAAGGTCAGCAATAATCAATTCAGAGATGCAAAGTTGAATAAACGCTCAACGACGGTACTGTGCTGGTCCTAGGCTAGACCGTGCTAGAGACGCGAGCCTAGAACACTAACAAAATCACGGCGCTGCACGAAAACAAGGGAAAAGCACACTCTGGAATTTTTTTTGCTCTGTTTTTTTTGCGCTCCTCTTTTTTTGCGAAAAATAACTAGAATGGCGAGTGTCTCAAAACTCTTCCCAGGTCAAACTGACAGGATGGGTACGAAATTTTTTTGACATTTTTTTTTCGGAAATCAGGGCAGCGACGACGAAAAAGTGCGACCAAAAATCACTATGATGGCGAGTGTCTCAAAAGACTCAGAACAGCCTAATAATAGGATAGGGAAAAAATATTTTCGGTCGCCGAAATTTTGGCCTAAAAACAGCCATGGGTCTCTAGACTCTTTTTTTTTCCGAGACCTACGCAGGCAAGGAAACACAAATCGGAATTTAGATGGATCTCGAAAACAAACCTAATATGAGAAGAACTCGGATTGGTGGTGGATATATGGTGGTGGTATATGGTAGCGGTGGTGGTATATGGATACGGATTGGTGGTGGTATATGGATACGGATTGGTGGTGGTATATGGATACGGATTCAGAGCGGTGGCGGATAAGCAATGGTGGTAGATGGCAAGGCGATGATGATGGTGCGGCGGCGGCGTGACAACTTATGACCAGAACTCGAAACTCTAACCGACTAGACTCTAAGACCAGCAACTTGACATGACGATGCAACCGCAAATTCAACAAAGCAAAAACCCTAAAAAGATTATGCAAGGGCTCAGATTGGTTCGGATATGATGAACTAAACCTATTTTTTGTGGCTTTTTCGTGGACTGTAGGTATGAAGAACAGACTTGATCTAATCTACGAAAAACTGTAAAATCTCACCGAGCAACCTGGAAATCTGATACCACTTGATAGAGGCAAAGGTGTCCCGATGTTTCGATGAGATGGTGGCTATCATTTATGTGGGAGTCGACCTTGACGATCCGACTACGAACGTGCGAGACGTCGCGCCTTAGCAATCGCTAAACCAACTTCCGAGGGTTATTGACCACGCCGGAGCACGATCAACCTGACAACGAGGGCCTGTTTCCTGCGAGCAAACGTAGAACAAGCAAGAAACTAAGATTGCAATCTGGATATTGCGAATATAAGAGGAAAACTTTATTAATGAAGGTGGGGTTCTGTGACGCCTTGGTCTGGTCGTTGAACACAAACGAAGTACGCGAAGTTGCAGCTATGGTGAACTTTTGATCTAAACAAAACCCAAAGTCTAAACGACGCCCTAAGGGTTGTATATATGGAAGAAGAGGAGGGAATTTCGTGGCCCTTGAGGGTGGGGTCCGAAACCAACCCTATCTCTTGTTTCCCCACACATACGGACTCTAAAAATAGCCTATACTTAAGTATTTCGAAATTACATGGGCCTGGCCCAATAATAAGGTGACGCAGCACCTAAAATAGCCTATGGACGAATATTATGAAGTGGCATCTTGTATATTTCATCCAAGGCTTCATGCACTCCTTATGGTGGCTTCAAAGTCCTGAAATCATCACTTGTAACTCCGTTCTTGATACCCTTGCGCATGCCATCAACTCCATGCGTGTTCTTGCTCCAATGTTCATCCTTCTCCAAGCTAGGCCCTTCATTTGTAAGCAAAACAAATGTATCCAATTTAGGCAGCATCATATTCTCATGAACATTAGAAGCATTACCAAGAAACGAAAGTACCTGGTAATTTATTTGGCGTGCGCGAGCTCTAGTAATTGGTCCAGTATATGTAACAGTAGGGGTTGTGGGTGTAACAATGGTATTGATGTCCTCATCAAGTTTCCTGACCATAGACATGTGTTGTGATTTGATGAACGAGATCATATCATTACAGAATGATGTGATGGACAAGACCCATCCGTTAGCTTAGCATTATGATCGTTGAGTTTTATTGCTATTGCATTCTTCATGACTTGTACATGTTCCTCTGACTATGAGATTATGCAACTCCTGAATACCAGAGGAACACCTTGTGTGCTATCAAACATTCAAACGTCACAACGTAACTGGGTGATTATAAAGATGCTCTACAGGTGTCTCCGAAGGTGTTAGTTGGGTTGGCATAGATCGAGATTAGGATTTGTCACTCCGTGTATCGGAGAGGTATCTCTGGGCCCTCTCGGTAATGGACATCACTATAAGCCTTGCAAGCAATGTGACTAATGAGTTAGTTGCGAGATGATGCATTACGAAACGAGTAAAGAGACTTGTTGGTAACGAGATTGAACTAGGTATGGTGATACCGACGATGGAATCTCGAGCAAGTAACATACCGATGATAAAGGGAACAACATATGTGTTTATGCAGTTTGACCGATAAACATCTTCATAGAATATGTGGGAGCCAATATGAGCATCCAGGTTCCGCTATTGGTTATTGACCGGAGATGAGTCTCGGTCATGTCTACGTAGTTCTCGAACCCGTAGGGTCCGCAAGCTTAACGTTCGATGACGATCGGTATTATGAGTTTATGTGTTTTGATGTACCGAAGGTAGTTCGAAGTCCCGGATGTGATCACAGACATGACGAGGAGTCTCGAAATGGTCGAGACAAAAATAATGATATATTGGACGATGTTATTCGTACACCGATGAGTTCCGGGGGTCATCGGATAAATATCGGAGTGCCGGAAGGGTTATCGGAACCTCTGGAGAAGTAATGGGCCTTATTGGGCCTAGGGGAGAGAGAGAGGGGCTGCCAAGGGTTGGCCGCGCGCCGCCTATGGGACCAGTCCGAATTGGACTAGGGGGAGGGGCGGCACCCCCTCCTTCCTTCTTTTCCTAGTAGGACTAGGAAAGGGGGGAGTCCTACTCCTACTAGGAGGAGGATTCCTCCCCCCTTGCCGCGCCTATGAGGGACGGCCGGCGTCCCCCTCCCTCCTTTATATAAGTGGGCAGGGGGCACCCCAATAGCACAACATACAATCTCTTAGCCATCTGCGGTGCCCCTCTCCATAGTTACACACCTCGGTCATATCGTCGTAGTACTTAGGCGAAGCCCTGCGCCGGTAACTTCATCATCACCGTCACCATACCGTCGTGCTGACGGAACTCTCCCTCGGTGATGAGGACATCAATACCATTGTTACACCCACAGCCCCTACTGTTACATATACTGGACCAATTACTAGAGCTCGCGCACGCCAATTAAATTACCAGGTACTTTCGTTTCTTGTTAATGATTCTAATGTTCATGAGAATATGATGCTGCCTAAATTGGATACATTTGTTTTGCTTACAAATGAAGGGCCTAGCTTGGAGAAGGATGATACTTGGAGCAAGAACAAGCATGGAGTTGATGGCATGCGCAAGGGGAACAAGAACGGAGTTACAAGTGATGATTTCAGGACTTTGAAGCCACCATAAGGAGTGAATGAAGCCTTGGACGAAATATACAAGATGCCACTTCATAATATTCGTCCATAGGCTATTTTAGGTGTTGCGTCACCTTATTATTGGGCCAGGCCCATGTAATTTCCAAATACATAAGTATAGGCTGTTTTTAGAGTCCGTATGTGTGGGGAAACAAGAGATAGGGTTGGTTTCGGACCCCTTCCCCAAGGGCCATGAAATTTCCCCCTCTTCCTCCATATATACAGCCCTTAGGGAACCGTTTAGACTTTGTGTTTTGTTTAGATTAAAAGTTCGCCATAGCTGCAACTTCGCGTACTTCGTTTGTGTTCAACGACCAGACCAAGGCGTCACAGAACCCCACATTCATTAATAAAGCTTTCCTCTTTATTCGCAATATCCAGATTGCAATCTTAGTTTCTTGCTTGTTCTTCGTTTGCTCGCAGGAAACAGGCCCTCGTGGTCAGGTTGATCGTGCGCCGGCGTGGTCAATAATCCCTCGGAAGTTGGTTTAGCGATTGCTAAGGCGCGAGGTCTTCCCATGTTCGTAGTCGGATCGTCAAGGTCGACTCCCACAGAAAACGATTGCCACCATCTCATCGAAACATCGGGACACCTTTGCCTCTATCAAGTGGTATCAGATTTCCAAGTTGCTCGGTGAGATTTTACAGTTTTTCGTAGATTAGATCGAGCCTGTTCTTCATACCTAAAGTCCACGAAAAAGCCACAAAAAAATAGGGTTAGTTCATCATATCCGAACCAATCTGAGCCTTTGCATAATCTTTTTAGGGTTTTTGCTTTGTTGAATTTGCGGTTGCATCGTCGTGTCAAGTTGCTGGTCTTAGAGTCTAGTCGTTTAGAGTTTCGAGTTCTGGTCATAAGTTGTCACGCCGCTGCCGCACCATCATCATCGCCTTGCCATCTACCACCATTGCTTATCCGCCAACGCTCTGAATGTGCATCCATATACCACCACCAATCCGTATCCATATACCACCACTAGTCTGTATCCACCACCAATCTGTATCCATATACCACCACCGCTACCATATACCACCGCAGCTGCCATATACCACCACCAATCCGAGTTCTTCTCATATTAGGTTTGTTTTCGAGATCCACCTAAATTCTGATTCGTGTTTCCTTGCCTGCATAGGTCTCGGAAAGAAAAAGTCCGGAGGCCCCCGGGCAATTTTTAGGACAAAATTTCCGCGACCGAAAATATTTTTTCCCTATCCTATTTTTAGGCTGTTCTGAGTCTTTTGAGACACTCGCCATCATAGTGATTTTTGGTCGCACTTTTTCGTCGTCGCTGCCCTGATTTCCGAAAAAAAATTGTCAAAAAAATTTCGTACCCATCCTGTCAGTTTGACCTAGGAAGAGTTTTGAGACACTCGGCATTATAGTGACTTTTCGCAAAAAAAAAAGAAGAGCGCAAAAAAAAAGCAGAGCGATTTTTTTTTCCAGAGTGTGCTTCTCCCTTGTTTACGTGCAGCGCCGTGATTTTGTTATTGTTCTAGGCTCGCGTCTCTAGTACGGTCTAGCCTAGGACCAGCACAGTACCGTCGTTGAGCGTTTATTCAACTTTGCATCTCTCAATTGATTATTGCAGACCCTTTTTGCTACCATATTATAAGCCTTCCTAGCTCCACATACATCTACGTCGTGCGTTTGACTCTCCCTGATAATCGCTCTATCCAAGCTTTGAGAGTTTTGACTACGACGGTTGCCGATCACCGCCTGCTGCTGGGTAAGAACTGGTAAGAATTTGACATTTGCTTGACGGATTTGTGACTGTCCACCACACCACCACCACCACTTCCTAGTAGTCTGTAGAATCATATTCTTGTGTGTTTCTATTGCTGCTAACCATGGCAGGATCACAAGCCGACGAGACTGACTGGTAGAACATGAAAAACAAAGAGTTACATGATAAATTTCAGCAAATGATGAGTGGACAGGTGGAAGATGTGCTAAATAGATTTGAAGAGGCCATGGAGAAGATAGATGGCATTGAGAAGGCGTTCGAAACAAAGCTCGATAACAAGTTTAATGAATTGCTCGCGCGTCTTCCACCACCACCACCGGCTGCACCTAACGCACCTCTACAACAACAACAACGACTACCTCCACATCGCGAAACAGCCCTCCGCCGAGCGAGCCGTGTTCCTCTTTAGCCTGGCCAAGCTGCTGGTGCTGCTGTTGATACTTCTGTGGCTCCTGCTGCTGATGTGGAGGAGGATGATTATGTGGGAGATTACGAGGATGAGGTTAATCAACATCAGAACTACGTGAAACCACCAGCACCACAACCACCAGGTCGTCCACATGCAAATAATGGCAATTGTTAGGGCTCCCCCTCAGGTACGAGATCATGACCATCTCCCTAAACTGAAATTGAATATTCCACCATTTGAGGGTAGATATGTTCCTTATATATATCTTACTTGGGAGTTAGAAACCGAACAACGATTTACATGTTTACAATATCCCAAGGAGAGACGTGTTCCTGCTGCTGTTTGTGCTTTCACTAGCTTTGCATGTGTTTGGTGGTCTGAACATTGTAGATTATATCCTGTTCCAGCTACTTGGGCTGCTTTGAAAACTGCTATGCGTACTCGTTGGGTTCCACCATATTATCAACGTGAATTACTTCAAAAATTGCAGCGTTTAAGACAAGGAAAAAATTCTGTAGAAGAATATTATCAGGAATTACAAACTGGCTTCATTAGATGTGGTATTGTTGAGGATAATGAAGCTATGCTTGCACGTTTTCTGGGTGGATTAAATAGAGAGATTCAGACCATTCTAGACTATAAGGATTATAATAATGTCACTCGTTTATTCCATCTTGCTTGTAAAGCTGAACGTGAAGTGCAGGATCAACAGGCATTGGCGCGAACTAACTTTTCTGCAGGTCAACCTTCATCATGGATACCACGTGCATCATCTACTTCCACACGTTCTGCTACACCGGCACCTCCGTCGGCTGCCACCTCCAACCGTGATACAATAAAGCAGGCACAATCACCACTATCTGCCAAGAGCACACCTTCTGGGCCTGCAAAGAGCTCTTCTTCATCCATGGCATCAATAGGGCAAACACATGATATTATTTGTCGACGTTGCAAGGGGTGAGGTCATTATGCAAGAGAATGCCCATCTAAGCGTGTGATGATTGTTACTGAGGATGGTGGGTATGAGTCCGCTAGTGACTATGATGAGGAGACTTTGGCTCTTATTACACCTGAAGAACACGGTGGGGATGATTCTGATGCAATACATGGATGCTGAAGATGCTGACACGTATGAATGTTTAGTTGCTCAACGTGTTTTGAGTGTGCAGGTTACACAAGCTGAGCAAAATCAGAGGCATAATTTGTTCCATACAAAGGGAGTTGTGAAGGAATGTTCTATTCGCGTCATCATAGATGGAGGGAGCTGCAACAACTTGGCTAGCATGGAGATGGTGGAGAAGCTATCTCTCACCACAAGACCACATCCACATCCTTACTACATCCAATGGTTCAACAACAGCGGCAAGGTTAAGGTAACACGTACTGTTCGTGTGCATTTTAGTATCTCTACATATGTTGATTATGTTGATTGTGATGTGGTACCTATGCAAGCACGTTCCTTATTACTTGGTAGACCATGGCAATTTGATAAAAATTCTGTACACCATGGTAGAAACAATCAGTATACTCTTGTTCATAAGGATAAAAATATTACTTTGCTTCCTATGACTCCTGATTCCATATTGAAAGATGATATTAATAGAGCTAATAAAGCAAAACAGGAGAAAAATAAGAGTGAAAATCAGATTGTGGCAAAAGAATTTGAGCAACAACTGAAGCCTAATAATAAACCATCTAGTGTTGCTTCTGAAATTAAATTGAAAAGTGCATGTTTACTTGCCACCAAATCTGATACTGATGAGCTAGATACTAGCAAATCTGTTTGCTATGCTTTTGTGTGCAAAGAGGCATTATTTTCATTTGAGGACGTCCCTTCCTCTTTGCCCCCTGCTGTCACTAACGTTTTGCAGGAGTTCGTTGACGTCTTCCCACAAGACGTGCCACCAGGATTGCCACCTATTCGAGGGATTGAGCATCAAATTGACTTAATTCCCGGTGCATCGCTACCCAACCATGCACCATACCGTACCAATCTAGAGGAGACGAATGAGATTATGCTCAATTACAGGAGCTGCTCGACAAAGGTTATATACGCGAATCTCTTAGTCCTTGTGCTGTTCCTATTATACTAGTGCCTAAAAAGGATGGTACATCGCGTATGTGTGTTGATTGTAGAGGCATTAATAATATTACTATTCATTATCGTCATCCAATTCCTAGCCTAGATGGTATGCTTGATGAATTGAGTGGCTCTACAATATTATTCAAAGTTGATTTGCGTAGTGGATACCATCAAATTCGTATGAAATTGGGAGATGAATGGAAAACAGCATTTAAAACTAAGTTTGGTTTATATGAGTGGTTAGTCATGCCTTTTGGGTTAACTAATGCACCTAGTACTTTCATGAGACTAATGAACGGAGTTTTACGTGCTTTCATTGGACGATTTGTGGTAGTCTATTTTGATGATATACTGATTTATAGCAAATCTTTGGAAGAACATTTGGAACATTTACGTGCTGTTTTTATTGCTCTACGTGATGCACGTTTGTTTGATAACCTTGGGAAGTGCACCTTTTGCACCGACCGAGTATCTTTTCTTGGCTATGTTGTTACTCCACAGGAAATTGAAGTTGATAAAGCCAAGATTGAATCTATTGAGAATTGGCCGCAGCCCAAAACGGTCACACAAGTGAGGAGTTTTCTTGGACTCGCTGGTTTCTATAGGCGTTTTGTGAGAGATTTTAGCACCATTGCTGCACCTCTCAATGAGCTTACAAAGAAGGATGTGCCTTTTGTTTGGTGTGCCGAACAGGAATAAGCCTTCATGGTAATGAAAGATAAGTTGACACATGCTCCTTTACTTCAACTTCCTGACTTTAATAAGACTTTTGAGCTTGAATGTGATGCTAGTGGAATTGGATTAGGAGGTGTGTTATTACAAGATGGCAAACATGTTGCATACTTTTCTGAAAAATTGACTGGGCCTAGTCTGAACTATTCTACTTATGATAAAGAATTATATGCTCTTGTTCGGAATTTAGAGACATGGCAACATTATTTATGGCCCAAAGAATTTGTTATACATTCTGATCATGAATCTTTGAAACATATTAAAAGTCAAGCTAAACTGAATCGTAGACATGCTAAATGGGTTGAATTCATTGAGACTTTCCCTTATGTCATTAAACACAAGAAGGGTAAAGAAAATGTTATTGCTGATGCTTTGTCTCGTCGCTATACTATGCTTTCACAACTTGACTTCAAAATATTTGGTTTGGAGACCATCAAAGATCAATATGTGCATGATGCTGATTTTAAAGAAGTAATGCAGAATTGTAAAGAAGGAAGGACATGGAACAAGTTCATTGTTAATGATGGTTTTGTGTTCCGTGCTAACAAGCTATGCATTCCTGATAGCTCTGTTCATCTTTTGTTGTTGCAGGAGGCGCATGGAGGAGGATTAATGGGACACTTTGGCGTGAAGAAGACGGAGGACGTACTTGCTACACATTTCTTTTGGCCAAATATGAGACGGGTTGTTGAGCGTTTTGTTGCTCGCTGCACTACATGTCAAAAAGCTAAGTCACGACTCAATCCTCATGGTTTATATATGTCTTTGCCTATGCCTAAGTGTTCCTTGGGAGGATATATCTATGGACTTTGTTTTAGGTTTACCTCGAACAAAGAAGGGGAGGTATAGCATATTTGTTGTCGTGGATAAATTCTCGAAAATGGCACACTTTATACCATGTCATAAAAGTGATGATGCTGTTAGTGTTGCTGATTTGTTCTTTCATGAAATTATTCGCTTGCATGGTGTGCAAAATACTATTGTTTCAGACCGTGATACTAAATTTCTTAGCCACTTTTGGAGATGTTTATGGGCTAAGTTGGGGACTAAACTACTTTTTAGTACTACTTGTCACCCCCCAAACTGATGGACAAACTGAATTAGTCAATAGAACATTGTCTACTATGCTTATGGCTGTTTTGAAGAATAATAAGAAAATGTGGGAAGAATGCTAGCCTCATATTGAATTTGCTTATAATCGTTCGTTGCATTCTACTACTAAGATGTGCCCTTTTGAAATTGTGTATGGTTTCCTACCTCGTGCACCCATTGATTTGTTGCCTCTTCCATCTTCGGAGAAGGTTAATTTTGATGCTAAACAACGTGCTGAATTGATCTTAAAAATGCATGAGTTAACTAACGGAAACATTGAGCGTATGAATGTTAAATATAAACTTGCTGGAGATAAGGGTAGAAAACATGTTGTCTTTGCACCTGGAGATCTTGTTTGGTTACATTTGTGTAAGGATAGGTTTCCTAATTTGCGCAAATCAAAGCTAATGCCACGTGCTGATGGTCCATTTAAGGTGTTGGAGAAAATAAATGATAATGCATATATACTTGAGCTGCCTGCAGATTTTGGGGTTAGTCCCACTTTTAACATTGCAGATTTGAAGCCTTATTTGGGTGAGGAAGATGAGCTTCCGTCGAGGACGACTTCATTTCAAGAAGGGGAGGATGATGAGGACATCAATACCATTGTTACACCCACAACCCCTACTGTTACATATACTGGACCAATTACTAGAGCTCACGTACGCCAATTAAATTACCAGGTACTTTCGTTTCTTGGTAATGATTCTAATGTTCATGAGAATATGATGCTGCCTAAATTGGATACATTTGTTTTGCTTACAAATGAAGGGCCTAACTTGGAGAAGGATGAACATTGGAGCAAGAACAAGCATGGAGTTGATGGCATGCGCAAGGGGAACAAGAACGGAGTTACAAGTGATGATTTCAGGACTTTGAAGCCACCATAAGGAGTGAATAAAGCCTTGGACGAAATATACAAGATGCCACTTCATAAATTTCATCCAGAGGCTATTCTAGGTGCTGCGTCACCTTATTATTGGGCCAGGCCCATGTAATTTCGAAATACATAAGTATAGGTTGTTTTTAGAGTCCGTATGTGTGAGGAAACAAGAGATAGGGTTGGTTTCGGACCCCTTCCCCAAGGGCCACGAAATTTCCCCCTCTTCCTCCATATATACAGCCCTTAGGGAACCGTTTAGACTTTGGGTTTTGTTTAGATTAAAAGTTCGCCATAGCTGCAACTTCGTGTACTTTGTTTGTGTTCAACGACCAGACCAAGGCATCACAGAACCCCACCTTCATTAATAAAGCTTTCCTCTTTTATTCGCAATATCCATATTGCAATCTCAGTTTCTTGCTTGTTCTTCGTTTGCTCGCAGGAAACAGGCCCTCGTGGTCAGGTTGATCGTGCGTCGGCTTGGTCAATAAACCCTCGGAAGTTGGTTTAGCGATTGCTAAGGTGTGACGTCTTTGCACGTTCGTAGTCGGATCGTCAAGGTCGGCTCCCACAGAAAACGACTGCCACCATCTCATCGAAACATCGGAACACCTTTGCCTCTATCACTCGGCCTCAACTGGATCAAGAGTTCAAGGGACATCACCAAGCTGAATGTGTGATGTACTACATCAACCACGTTACTTAACGCTTCCGCTTTCAGTCTACAAGGGTACCTGGGCACACTCTCCCCGCTCGTTGGTATGCTTCTATCGGCGTTCTTGATAGAGGCGAGGGTGTCCCGATCTTTCGATGAGATGATAACTATCGATTTGGTGGAGACGACTTCGACGATCCAACTACAAACGTGCACGACGTTGCGCCTTAGCAATCGCTAAACCAATATCCGTGAGGTTACCGACGATGCCGGAAGCACGATCAGCCTGACCACGAAGGTCTATTCCTGCATGCAATCGAAGAACAAACAAGAATATGATAAAAGCAATCTGAATATTGCAAATATGGTTGAAGTATTGATAAAGGTGGGGATCCGGAAGCGGTCTTGGTCTGGTCGTTGGACACAAACGAAGTACACGAAGTTGCAATGGCTAACATTTAACTAAACAAATCCCAAGGAAAAAGCTACTAGGTGGATCTACTTATATAGGAGCAAGGGGTGGCGGCCAAGGAGGTGGGAGGATGTCCCAAGGCAGCCTAAAACCAACCCTAGGTCGTACAAGGCTCATGGGCCCAAGTGGAGGTGATGCAACACCTTTGGACTTGTTGTTTGACTCAGATTCTGCTGCAGCATCAGATTGTTTCGTCCATATCTCAATGCTCCGGACGAATTTAAAGGTGAATACAATTAGAGTGGAAAGAGGACGAAATCTACTTTCCAACAAAAAAAGAATCACCCAATTCGGAGTCCGTATGAAAAAGTTCTTGCCGTTTTGAGTCAGGTATGTCTATGCAGTCCGAATCTGAATCCAGAACGTGAGAGACTTGGACTCTATCTTCTCTTGGCCCAAAAGTGACGTGAAGGGACTTTTTGAACAGCACCTAAACTTCTCTTTTTCCCTTATCTTCATATGTGGATTGTACAAATGTCCCATACACCTGCAATTAGACAAAACACAAAAGTGTGTGAAGTATTTTTGTTCTGGATAATATAAATAGATTATTGAATAGTTGACACTAGAAATCACTTGACAAATATGCATGTATGCAATATTTTTGGTCGTATCCAAGGTAGTCATGTCCTCATCATCCTCCCCTTCTTGAAAATAAAGCCGTCCTTGGCGTTGCTTAATCTGAAATGTGGCTAACAAAAGAGACAAGGTGTACATATTGTATATGTATATGTCATCCATTTTTATTTCCCTTAGTTTTTGCACATATGACACATGTATACATGAGTAACTTTCAAAGTTCATAAAATATAAAGCCAAAATATTATCACAAGAAGTAGAAGGCATGAAAATATTGCAACTCAGTTTGCACATATAAGCGAAACTCTTATTCATATCAGAAGATTGACAAAGTTCATCATTAAACCATCCCAACATTGGTGAATAAACTTTAATAGTTTCAGAATTACATGCTACAACATGCTGTAGTAAGCAAACATGCAACAAGTCATTCAACACAGAATCATTATCAAGATTAGAGGTCATATCAAAATGATTAAACATTGGCACAATTATTTTCAAACGTAGTTGATCCAAATTTGTTTTAGTGCCTGATTCACATGGTTCTTTCACATCAACTGTTAATTCAATGGGTGCACTCAAAATTCATGATATTGCAGTTGTTTGATCACATAGCAAAGTCAAATCATCAGCAGAATCATCTAAAATAGGTGGTGTGATCAATGTAGTGGCTAGAGCATCACATGGTGTATTTAAATCGACAAGGCATTCATCATTCGCATGCAAAGTTATAAGATCAGTACCTTTGTCATTACCTCGTGTTATCAACTCAGACGATGTTGGAACTCTCGGCAGTGACGGGTCATAATATGGAGCTGGTGCAGTGCTCACAACAACGGATGTTGTTGTCATAGTAGGCGCAGTGGTAGAAGGAAGGACCGTCTCAACTCCTTGGATGTGCACCTTATGCTTGTTTATCTTGTGGGCATCACGCCTCTTTATTTCCTGTTCAGCTTTGCAAGCAAGATGAAACAAATGGTCCATAGGATAACATTCTTCATGAATTAGTATCTCCTGAATATCACAGTTTAATCCTCCCCAAAATCTATCCATAAAGTCTTCTTCACTTTCCTCTAAAAAGGAATGCAACAAGGTAGTTTGTAAATTATCATAATATTTTCTTACAGTGTCACTACCTTGTTTTAAATGTTGTAGTTTTTTAATCATGCCACGAGTATAATAAACATCGACAAATCTATCTCTCATGACAAGTTTTAAATAATCCCAAGTAGTAGGTACATAATCAGGGTATAACGGACAATGTTCATTCCACCAAACAGTAGCAAAACTAGTGAAAGAACCAACTACAAGCTTAACATTTTTATGTTCCGAAAAATCATGGGAAGCAAATATAACATTTATTTCGAACTCTCATTCAATATATAAATCAGGCTTAAAACGACCATTAAAAGGTGGCATGGAAACAAAAACCTGATTGTGCGTATTCTTATGTCTTTGCACCTCTTGTGACGGTGGTTGTATTTTCGGAGCTGGTGGCACGTCTCCCACGATTGATGAAGCCCAACCGACTTTGGAACCTGCCATATTTAGTAGAAAAACAAGAAACAAAATCCAAGAATAATGTTCCTATGAACTACTAGGATGTGGTGGTAAAACGCTCACAGTATACCAAATATCAAAGTCTTACAAGTTCTTACCATGCAGCAGGTGGTGACCGGCAACCAGCGGTGTCAAATAACTCCGAAGATTGAGTAAAGCGATGCCAGGTGAGCGTATGTATACACGGTGTAGAAATATGTGGAGCTTGGAAGGCCAAATATATGTTAGCAAAAGATCAGCAATAATCAATTCAGAGATGCAATGTTGAATAAACGCTCAACGACGGTACTGTGCTGGTCCTAGGCTAGGCCGTGCTAGAGACGCGAGCCTAGAACAATAAAAAAATCATGGCGCGACGCGTAACAAAGGCGGAGCACACTCTGAATATCTTTTTTCTCCTTTTTTCACGGATTTTTTTTCACTTTTTTTCCTCACTTTTTTTTTCTTTTTTTTCTTTCTCTTTTTTTTACAAACAAGCTAGATAAGATGCAGATTGGATCTAGTGATGACGCGAACGACCTCAAGTATGATTATGACAATGAATGATGGGGAGTACGTGGTGGAAATTGATGGATGGCGGTGGTGGACAGCGGATGCAATAATGACGCGGTGGTGGTATATGGCAACGACAATGAAGATGGTGCGACGGTGGCGTGACAAACTGTGAACAGAACTCGAAACTCTAAAGGACTAGATACTAAGACCAGCAACTTCACACAACGATGTAACCGCAAATTCAACAAAGCAAAACACTAAAAAGATTATGCAAAGGCTCAGACTGGCTTGGACAAAGGATGAACAGATCTATCTTTTTTGTGTGGCTTTTTCTAGGACAATAGGTAAGAAAATAAATCTAATCTAGGGATAACTGGAAATTCTCACCGAGCAACCTGAAAACTGATACCACTTGGTAGAGGCGAGGGTGTCCCGATCTTTCGATGAGATGATAACTATCGATTTGGTGGAGACGACTTCGACGATCCGACTACAAACGTGCACGATGTTGCACCTTAGCAATCGCTAAACCAATCTCCGTGAGGTTACCGACGATGCCGGAAGCACGATCAGCCTGACCACAAAGGTCTATTCCTGCATGCAATCGAAGAACAAACAAGAATATGATAAAAGCAATCTGAATATTGCAAATATGGTTGAAGTATTGATAAAGGTGGGGATCCGGAAGCGGTCTTGGTCTGGTCGTTGGACACAAACGAAGTACACGAAGTTGCAATGGCTAACTTTTAACTAAACAAATCCCAAGGAAAAATCTACTAGGTGGATCTACTTATATAGGAGCAAGGGGTGGCGGCCAAGGAGGTGGGAGGATGTCCCAAGGCAGCCTAAAACCAACCCTAGGTCGTACAAGGCTCATGGGCCCAAGTGGAGGTGATGCAACACCTTTGGACTTGTTGTTTGACTCGGATTCTGCTGCAGCGTCAGATTGTTTCGTCCATATCTCAATGATCTGGACGAATTTAAAGGTGAATCCAATTAGAGTGGAAAGAGGACGAAATCTACTTTCCAACAAAAAAAGAATCACCCAATTCGGAGTCTGTATAAAAAAGTTCTTGCCGTTTTGAGTCAGGTATGTGTGTGCAGTCCGAATCTGAATCCAGAACGTGAGTCTTCTCTTGGCCCAAAAGTGACGTTAAGGGACTTTTTGAACAGCACCTAAACTTCTCTTTTTCCCTTATCTTCATATGTGGATTGTACAAATGTACCATACACCTGCAATTAGACAAAACACAAAAGTGTGTGAAGTATTTTTGTTCTGAATAATATAAATATATTATTGAATAGTTGACACTAGAAATCACCTGACAAATATGCATGTATGCAATATTTTTGGTCGTATCCAAGGTAGTCATGTCCTCATCAGTTCTGGGAACGGGGGTCCCCGGACTTGCCTGCCTACGGCCCACGGCGTGGCTCTCCAAGTGGGCCCGTATGGCCCATCTTCACAAACAAGCATTCGAGACCCTCGCGAGGGGCCAAGCCTCACGAGGCGGACGACACAAGACCACCTCGGGAGCGGCTTCACCAGGCTGGCTCGCGAGGGGCGGACATATCAAGGCAAGGCTGTAGGATCGGAAGTATGTCTAGAGGGGGGTGATTAGACTACTTGACCAAATAAAAATCTATCCTTTTCCCAATTTTAGTTCTTGGCAGATTTTAGCAATTTTAACACAAGTCAAGCAATCTCACACGATTCAAGCAAGCATGCAAAAGAGTATATGAGCAGCGGAAAGTAAAGCATACAACTTGCAAGAATGTAAAGGGAATGGTTTGGAGGATTCAAACGCAATTGGAGACACGGATGTTTTTGGCGTGGTTCCGATAGGTGGTGCTATCGTACATCCACGTTGATGGAGACTTCAACCCACGGAGGGTAACGGTTGCGCGAGCCCACGGAGGGCTCCACCCACGAAGGGTCCACGAAGAAGCAACCTTGTCTATTCCATCATGGCCGTCGCCCATGAAGGACTTGCCTCACTAGCGGTAGATCTTCACGAAGTAGGCGATCTCCTTGCCCTTACAAACTCCTTGGTTCAACTCCACAATCTTGTCGGAGGCTCCCAAGTGACACCTAGCCAATCTAGGAGGCACCACTCTCCAAGAAGTAACAAATGGTGTGTTGATGATGAACTCCTTGCTCTTGTGCTTCAAATGATAGTCTCCCCAACACTCAACTCTCTCTCTCACAGGATTTGGATTTGGTGGAAAGAAGATTTGTGTGGAAAGCAACTTGGGGAAGGCTAGAGATCAAGATTCATATGGTAGGAATGGAATATCTTGAGCTCAACACAAGTGTAGGTGGTTCTCTCTCAGAAAATGTGTATTGGAAGTGTAGGTATGTTCTGATGGCTCTCTCCACGAATGAAGAGTGGGTGGAGGGGTATATATAGCCTCCACACAAAATCTAACCGTTACACACAATCTGCTAAACTCGGTCGGACCGATTTAGCAAACCTAGTGATCGTTAGGATTTTCGGTGGGACTGAGATGCAACTCGGTAGGACCGATATGGTTAGGGTTAGGGCATAACATAATCTCGGTGTGACCAATTACGCAAACTCGTTGAGACCGATTTTGGTAATAAGCTAACCAGAGGGTTGGTCAGGTAAACTCGGTGGGACCGATTCACCCTTTTCGGTGAGACCCAAATGTTACGAAAGTGTAACAACCCAAATTTTTAATTTGGAATGTTATACATTAGATCATCATGCATATCATATTTTCTTGCATTTTGGTCGATCCTAGAAATTTCACGCAACTCAAGGACCCTCGGAGAGAGTTGGAGATTTCGTTATTTTCATATTTGAGTTTTCTCAAATTTTGAAAAGAGGATCATTTGATTTTATTTATTTCATCTTCAATTATTTTTCCTATAACAAAAAAATATGAGAAGGGAATAATATGACTTTCCCAATTTTAGGAAAAATAAAGATTTAATAAATGAATCAAATTTTGGATTTTTCCGAAGTTTATTTGCATTTTATTTGCATTAGGGAAAATGCGTGTTTTTAATATTGCATTAGGCCCCGAGTAAAAAGTTCATTTTGTTCGACTCATTTTTAGGAGTCGGGAAAAATTAACTTCAGAATTTTTGGAGCTCGTTTAGATTTTCTTTCATTTATTTTTCTGCGCGCATATTTATTTAAAAAAAAGTGCGCAGCGCCCCGCCTGGGCCAAAGGCCCAGCCGGCCCAGCCGCAGCAACGCCTCGCGCACGCGCCCGCGCCGCGCAGCCGCCGCCGCCTCCCCTTGCTTGCCCCCTCCCCCAAGCAGCCCCCCTCCCCTCTTTATATACCCCCTCCCCCTCTCCTCCCCACCCAGCCCCGCCACCGCCCGCAGCAAGCAGCAGCAGCGCCAGCAAGCCGCCGCCGCCGCCGCCGCTCGCCAGCGCCGCCGACTGCCGCCGCCGCCCGTGCCCCGCCCCGCCGCCAAGCCCGCCGCCCCGCCGGAGCCCCTCGCCGACGAGGTAGCCCCGCGCCGCGCCGCCCCCTCGCCTCGGTTCGGTTTTTTTAAACCGTTCCGGTTTATTTTTGTTTCGTTTTTTTTTTCGAAACCCTAGATCGGTTTTTTTTCGGTTTAACTGTTTAGCGAGCGTTCGCCGGACTGATGAGGACATCAATACCATTTTTACACCCACAACCCCTACTATTACATATGATGGACCAATTACTAGAGCTCGCACACGCCAATTAAATTACCAGGTACTTTCGTTTCTAGGTAATGATTCTAATGTTCATGAGAATATGATGCTGCCTAAATTGGATACATTTGTTTTGCTTACAAATGAAGGGCCTAGATTGGAGAAGGATGAACATTGGAGCAAGAACAAGCATGGGTTGATGGCATGCGCAAGGGGAACAAGAACGGAGTTACAAGTGATGATTTCAGGACTCTGAAGCCACCATAAGGAGTGAATGAAGCCTTGGACGAAATAAACAAGATGCCACTTCATAAATTTCGTCCAGAGGCTATTCTAGGTGCTGCGTCACCTTATTATTGGGCCAGGGCCATGTAATTTCAAAATACTTAAGTATAGGCTGTTTTTAGAGTCCGTATGTGTGGGGAAACAAGAGTTAGGGTTGGTTTCGGACCCCTTCCTCAAGGGCCACGAAATTTCCCCCTCTTCCTCCATATATACAACCCTTAGGGTGTCATTTAGACTTTGGGGATTTGTTTAGTTAAAAGTTAGCCATCGCAACTTCGTGTACTTCGTTTGTGTCCAACGACCAGACCAGGACCGCTTACGGATCCCCACCTTTATCAATACTTCATATATACTCGCAATATTCAGATTGCTTTTATCATATTCTTGCCTTGTTCTTCGATTGCTTGCAGGAATAGACCTTCGTGGTCAGGTTGATTGTGCTCCGGCGTGGTCAATAACCTCTCAAAGTTGGTTTAGCGATTGCTAAGGCGCAACGTCGTGCACGTTTGTAGTCGGATCGTCAAAGTCGGCTCCATCAAATCGATAGTTATCATCTCATCGAAAGATCAGGACACCCCTGCCTCTATCAAGTGGTATCAGATTTTCAGGTTGCTCGGTGAGATTTTACAGTTTTTCGTAGTTTAGATCGAGTTTGTTCTTCATACCTATAGTCCATGAAAAAGCCAAAAAAAATTAGGGTTAGTTCATCCTATCCGAACCAATCTGAGCCTTTGCATAATCTTTTCTGTATTTGCTTTGTTGAATTTGCGGTTGCATCGTCGTGTCAAGTTGCTGGTCTTAGCGTCTAGTCTTTTAGAGTTTCGAGTTCTGGTCATATTAGTCACGCCGCCGCCGCACCATCATCATTGTCCCTGCCATCTTCCACCACCGCTTATCCGCCACCGCTCCGAGTCCATATACCACCACCGATCCGTATCCATATACCACCATCACTTCGAGTCCCTCTCATATTAGGTTTGCTTTCGAGATCCATCTGTTGCCAGATTCGTGTTTCCTTGTTTGAGTAGGTTTGGGATTCCATCAATCTTTTGCCGTCCGTAGAAGAGGTTGGTTTCCAAAAAAAAAGGGGAGCACAAAAAAAAGAGCGCAAAAAAAAGGTTGGTTCCAGAGTGTGCTTTTCCCTTGTTTTCGTGCAGCGCCGTGATTTTGTTAGTGTTCTAGGCTCGCGTCTCTAGCACGGTCTAGCCTAGGACCAGCATAGTACCATCGTTGAGCGTTTATTCAACTTTGCATCTCTGAATTGATTATTGCTGACCTTTTTGCTACCATACTATAAGCCTTTCCAGCTCCACATACATCTATCTTGCTTGTAAAGCTGAACGTGAAGTGCAGGATCGACAGGCATTGGCGCGAACTAACTTTTCTGCAGGTCGACCTTCATCGTGGACACAACATGCATCATCTACTTCCACACGTTCTGCTACACCGGCACCTCCGTCAGCTGCCACCTCCAACCGTGATACAAGAAAGCAGGCACAACCACCACTATCTGCCAAGAGCACACCTGCCGGGCCTGCACAGAGCTCTGCTTCTTCCATGGCGTCTACAGGGCACACAAGTGATATTATTTGTCGTCGTTGTAAGGGAAGAGGACATTTTGCGCGAGAATGCACATCTCAGCGTGTGATGATTGCTACTGAGGATGGTGGGTATGAGTCCGCTAGTGACTATGATGAGGAGACTTTGGCTCTTCTTACACATGAAGAACATGGTGGAGATGATTCTGATCATGAGACGCAATACATGGCTGCTAAAGATGCTGACAGGTATGAATGTTTAGTTGCTCAACGTGTTTTGAGTGTGCAGGTCACGCAAGCTGAGCAAAATCAGAGGCATAATTTGTTACATACAAAGGGAGTTGTGAAGGAACATTCTGTTCGCGTCATCATAGATGGAGGGAGCTGCAACAACTTGGCTAGCATGGAGATGGTGGAGAAGCTATCTCTCACCACAAGACCACATCCACATCCTTACTACATCCAATGGTTTAACAACAGCGGCAAGGTTAAGGTAACACGTACTGTTCGTGTGCATTTTAGTATCTCTACATATGCTGATTATGTTGATTGTGATGTGGTACCTATGCAAGCATGTTCCTTATTACTTGGTAGACCATGGCAATTTGATAAAAATTCTGTACACCATGGTAGAAACAATCAGTATACTCTTGTTCATAAGGAGAAAATATTACTTTGCTTCCTATGACTCCTGATTCCATTTTGAAAGATGATATTAATCGAGCTAATAAAGCAAAGCAGGCGCAAAATAAGAGTGAAAATCAGATTGTGGCAAAAGAATTTGAGCAACGAGTGAAGCCTAATAATAAACCATCTAGTGTTGCTTCTAAAATTAAATTGAAAAGTGCATGTTTATTTGCCACCAAATCTGATATTGATGATCTAGATGTTAGCAAATCTGTTTGCTATGCTTTTGTGTGCAAAGAGGCATTATTTTCATTCGAGGACGTGCCTTCCTCTTTGCCTCCTGCTGTTACTAACATTTTGCAGAAGTTCGCTGACGTCTTTCCACAAGACGTGCCACCGGGATTACCACCTATTCGAGGGATTGAGCATCAAATTGACTTAATTCCCGGTGCGGCATTACCCAACCGCGCACCATACCGTACCAATCCAGAGGAGACGAAGGAGATTATGCGTCAAGTACAAGAGCTACTCGACAAAGGTTATATACGCGAATCCCTTAGTCCTTGTGCTGTTCCTATTATTCTAGTGCCGAAAAAGGATGTTACCTCGCGTATGTGTGTTGATTGTAGAGGCATTAATAATATTACTATTTGTTATCGTCATCCTATTCCTAGGCTAGATGATATGCTTGATGAATTGAGTGGCTCTACAATATTCTCCAAAGTTGATTTGCGTAGTGGATACCATCAAATTCGTATGAAATTGGGAGATGAATGGAAAACAGCTTTTAAAACTAAGTTTGGTTTATATGAGTGGTTAGTCATGCCTTTTGGGTTAACTAATGCACCTAGTACTTTCATGAGACTAATGAACGAAGTTTTACGTGCTTTCATTGGACGATTTGTGGTAGTCTATTTTGATGATATACTGATTTATAGCAAATCTTTGGAAGAACATTTGGAACCTTTACGTGTTGTTTTTAATGCTCTATGTGATGCATGTTTGTTTGGTAACCTTGGGAAGTGCACCTTTTGCACCGACCGAGTATCTTTTCTTGGCTATGTTGTTACTCCACAGGGAATTGAAGTTGATAAAGCCAAGATTGAATCTATTGAGAGTTGGCCGCAGCCCAAAACGGTCACACAAGTGAGGAGTTTTCTTGGACTCGCTGGTTTCTATAGGCGTTTTGTGAGAGACTTTAGCACCATTGCTGCATCTCTCAATGAGCTTACAAAGAAGGATGTGCCTTTTGTTTGGGGTACCGCACAGGAAGAAGCCTTCACGGTATTGAAAGATAAGTTGACACATGCTCCTTTACTCCAACTTCCTGATTTTAATAAGACTTTTGAGCTTGAATGTGATGCTAGTGGAATTGGATTAGGAGGTGTGTTATTACAAGATGGCAAACCTGTTGCATACTTTTCTGAAAAATTGAGTGGGCCTAGTCTGAACTATTCTACTTATGATAAGGAATTATATGCTCTTGTTCGGACTTTAGAGACATGGCAACATTATTTATGGCCCAAAGAATTTGTTATACATTCTGATCATGAATCTTTGAAACATATTAAAAGTCAAGCTAAACTGAATCATAGACATGCTAAGTGGGTTGAATTCATTGAGACTTTCCCTTATGTCATCAAACACAAGAAGGGTAAAGAAAATGTTATTGCTGATGCTTTGTCTCGTCGCTATACTATGCTTTCACAACTTGACTTCAAAATATTTGGTTTGGAGACCATCAAAGATCAATATGTGGATGATGCTGATTTTAAAGAAGTAATGCAGAATTGTAAAGAAGGAAGAACATGGAACAAGTTCGTTGTTAATGATGGTTTTGTGTTCCGCGCTAACAAGCTATGCATTCCTGCTAGCTCTGTTCGTCTTTTGTTGTTGCAGGAGGCGCATGGAGGAGGATTAATGGTACACTTTGGCGTGAAGAAGACGGAGGACGTACTTGCTACATATTTCTTTTGGCCAAAGATGAGACGGGATGTTGAGCGTTTTGTTGCTCGCTGCACTACATGTCAAAAAGCTAAGTCACGACTCAATCCTCATGGTTTATATATGCCTTTGCCTGTGCCTAGTGTTCCTTGGGAGGATATATCTATGGACTTTGTTTTAGGTTTACCTCGAACAAAGAAGGGGAGGGATAGCATATTTGTTGTCGTGGATAGATTCTCAAAAATGGCACACTTTATACCATGTCATAAAAGCGATGATGCTGTTAATGTTGCTGATTTGTTCTTTCGTGAAATTATTCGCTTGCATGGTGTGCCAAATACTATTGTTTCAGATCGTGATACTAAATTTCTTAGCCACTTTTGGAGATGTTTATGGGCTAAGTTGGGGACTAAACTGCTTTTTAGTACTACTTGTCACCCCCAAACTGATGGACAAACTGAAGTAGTCAATTGAACATTGTCTACTATGCTTAGGGCCGTTTTGAAGAATAATAATAAAATGTGGGAAGAATGCTTGCCTCATATTGAATTTGCTTATAATCGTTCATTGCATTCTACTACTGAGATGTGCCCTTTTGAAATTGTGTATGGTTTCCTACCTCGTGCACCTATTGATTTGTTGCCTCTTCCATCTTCGGAGAAGGTTAATTTTGATGCTAAACAACGTGCTGATTTGATCTTAAAGATGCAGGAGTTAACTAAGGAAAATATTGAGCGCATGAATGCTAAATATAAACTTGTTGGAGATAAGGGTAGAAAACGTGTTGTCTTTGCACCTGGAGATCTTGTTTGGTTACATTTGCGTAAGGATAGGTTTCCTAATTTGCGCAAGTCAAAGCTAATGCCACGTGCTGATGGTCCTTTTAAGGTGTTAGAAAAAATAAATGATAATGCATATAAACTTGAGTTGCCTGCAGATTTTGGGGTTAGTCCCAGTTTTAACATTGCAGATTTGAAGCCTTATTTGGGTGAGGAAGATGAGCTTCCGTCGAGGACGACTTCACTTCAAGAAGGGGAGGATGATGAGGACATCAATACCATTGTTACACCCACAACCCCTACTATTACATATGATGGACCAATTACTAGAGCTCGCGCACGCCAATTAAATTACCAGGTACTTTCGTTTCTTGGTAATGATTCTAATGTTCATGAGAATATGATGCTGCCTAAATTGGATACATTTGTTTTGCTTACAAATTAAGGGCCTAGCTTGGAGAAGGATGAACATTGGAGCAAGAACAAGCATGGAGCTGATGGCATGCGCAAGGGGAACAAGAACGGAGTTACAGGTGATGATTTCAGGACTCTGAAGCCACCATAAGGAGTGAATGAAGCCTTGGACGACATATACAAGATGCCACTTCATAAATTTCGTCCAGAGGCTATTCTAGGTGCTGCGTCACCTTATTATTGGGCCAGGCCCATGTAATTTCGAAATACTTAAGTATAGGCTGTTTTTAGAGTCCGTATGTGTGGGGAAACAAGAGTTAGGGTTGGTTTCGAACCCCTTCCTCAAGGGCCACGAAATTCCCCCCTCTTCCTCCATATATACAGCCCTTAGGGCGTCGTTTAGACTTTGGGGATTTGTTTAGTTAAAATTTAGCCATTGCAACTTCGTGTACTTCGTTTGTGTCCAACGACCAGACCAAGACCGCTTAATGATCCCCACCTTTATCAATACTTCATATATACTCGCAATATTCTGATTGCTTTTATCATATTCTTGCCTTGTTCTTCGATTGCTTGCAGGAATAGACCTTCGTGGTCAGGTTGATTGTGCTCCGGCGTGGTCAATAACCTCTCGAAGTTGGTTTAGTGATTGCTAAGGCGCAACGTCGTGCACGTTTGTAGTCGGATCGTCAAAGTCGGCTCCATCAAATCGATAGGTATCATCTCATAGAAAGATCGGGACACCCCTGCCTCTATCACGGACCGTTCGTCTTAACGAACGTGATCACCGGTTAGTCTTGGTTAACGAACGTCCGTTTGATTAATCGTTCGTCGTTTTTCTTTTTCGTCGGATTTATTCTGCGATTTTTCTGATCGCGATCTCAGATCCGATCTTCTTTCTAGTTTATCTTCTCGCTCGTTTATCGGAATCAGGTGATTCAAGCACGTGGAGTTTCGTTTCGAAACCGCCATTCCGACTAATCAACTTAAACAAGTTTTTGCTACTGTAAAATTTGACCTAGTTTCAAATTGCTAGAACCGAGTTGATTTCTTCCACCGTTTGTTTTCCGTTGCTTTGTTCTGTTCGTTTTCTTTTGCAACCGGAGTTCTTAAGTTGAACTTTCTGGTTCGATCTCTTGTTCGAGTTTTACCTGTGCATTAGATGAGTACTTATTGAATGCTTGTTGTTTGTCTACGATAGATCACCCGGAGTGTGCCGCCTGTTATTTCGAAGCTCTAGGTTTCGCGGATCCTTAGCAAGGCAAGTAACACTTTGATCATACCTTCTCATTGCCCAGTTTTTATTGCATTAGATCAATCCTCAAACACTGCATGATTAGGATCTAATTAAACTGTGGGATGGGAAGTAGTTGAGGTAGTACCTATTACCTGTTTTACTTATGAAACCTTTGGGAGTTACTTCTGTGTTTGCTTATTATGCCATGCTATGCTAGTAGACGTGGATTGGGTGAGTGATATCCATGACAGATGTGAGTATTGTTAATTAATGGTTTTATCTAAGGTGGCAACTTAAACACACATCTAGGTGGATTGAGGCACCTGGTTTCTATCAGGACTTGCCTGTTTTTCTTTGGACCGCCACCCAGGCTCAAAGGGATCATAAGATCATTCATGCTAGTAACTTCCGTGTGCAGCCACAAGCCATTATGGGCTCTGGCATAGTTGACTAAGTCGTGCGAACTCTTACAGGGTAGACTAGAAGATGTAGGGTAAAGTAGGTGTATCGGTCTATCCAAACGTAAGGTGCTAGCGCTTCTGAAAGACTATGTCTCGGTCATCCGTTTCTCAAACACCATGTAGTGCGAGAAACCAAACGGAGGCGATCGAGTCTTGTGAGGAAAAGTGCGCAAACCTCTGCAGAGTGTACAAACTAATCATGATTAGCCGTGTCCCCGGTTATGGACATCTTGAGTATCTAGTACTTGAATATCATGTGAATATCATCATGTTACTTCTTATTAATATTGTTGGGTTTTAATTGTTCACTTAATTGGGATCGGAATGCTGTCAACCATTCTCGATGTTTCAACCACCATGATAGTTAAATAAAATTTATTCCTTTGCAGTAGGGAAAAATTGGCTTTACGCAAAACTGTAACCATAGAGTTTTTCCACCAGCCATATATGCATGTAGTATAGGCTTATCATTCATTACTCTCTATGTGTTACCATTGCCAGCATATTCCATGTCCTGACCCGTTTTCGGGCTGCAACTTTCATGTTGCAGACTTTTCAGACGACGAGTAAGGTGCTTTTAGGTCGTGGTTCTATACTCAGTGATGCCGTTGGAGTTGATGGACTCACTTATCTTCCAAGTCTTCCGCTGTTATCTTTATAGATGGCCTTAAGCCATATTTATTGTAATAAGTTCTCTTTGAGACATCGATGTAATAAGTGTGTGGTTGCTACTCTGTTATAAATCCTTCGAAGTACTGTGTGGTGTCAGCATTACTGATCCAGGGATGACACCGGAGCACAGAGACTTGACCATCTGAGGTCGGGTCGCTACAGAGATGGTATCAGAGCACACGCTGACTGTAGGACACGACCACTAAGTTAAAGCCATAGATCACTATTCTCCTCTCATTTTCTAACTCCTCATCTTTTCTACTCTTTTAGGATGACAGACGCCAAGATCAAGTACGCTCAACCGGATGAAGGCACACCTTTTGGATTTCACTTGAAGGAAGTCACCAAGTACCTGAACATTGGACTACCAAGCTTCACCGGGACCTTCAACGCCACTCTGCCTGAAGAGGAGCGCTGGAAGATTCAAGCCCACGTTCCGGGAAGGACATTCGCGCCAATCACGCAGCCCGTAGATAGTGTTTTCAGTGCACCAACCTGGAGTCTGGGAAAGAGCATGGCAACTCATATCACCATGGGATGCATTGGAGAAGTTTATCAAGAAGACCTCAAGGACACTATGTACCAGATTTGTGGACGCCGAGATGAACAATGGGAGATAGTCAGCACAAAGAAGGATAGATCCATTGCAGCTTTCATCCAGGAGTTAAACCAGCACATTCGACGCCAAGAGAACCAGATGTGCAATGATATGATAGAGTTGAAGAATACGAAGGCAAGGATCATCGAGCTAGAAGGAGAACTGAAGGGTACACGCAAGGACTACATGGACGAGATCGTAGCTCTAGCAAGGCACAATGTCGATATTAAGCAAGAGATTGAAGAACTCAAGGAGAGATTAGCATCCAAGAAGGAAGACAAGTACGTCACATGTCCGGACAACTACATCATCATCGACGACAACGATTCGGATCCAAGTGAACCCGACTTTGAAGACGAAGCTGGAGCAGACATCATGGAGTCTTCCACCGATTCAAATTTCTAGATGACCACCAAATATTAGTAGTATTTTTTCCCATGTATACATTATAGTTCGAGCACTTTTGCGATAGTTCTAGACCGTTTGTAAGCCCTTGTTTGAATTGAATGAAGTGATTTGTGTGCATTTGTCTCATGTGCATTTGGGTAGTGTTTTCTCTTAGACCTCACTCTATTCTTAATTCTCATCTTCTCTAAAAACCCTCAGATGCCTCCGAGACGTGACAATGGATTCCCACCGGAGCTCACTCAGTTGATCCAGCAGCAGAATCAATTGATGCAGTTGTTAGTCCAAAACCAGCAGAACTACAACAACAACAACAACAACAACAACAACAACAACAACAACAACAACAACAACAACAACAACAACAACAACAACAACAACAACAACAACCCTCCGCCGCCGTCACCTGTTGATCACCTAACCCGTTTCCTTAGGCTGAATCCGCTGGTGTTTTCCAGTAGCACCGAGCCAATAGTAGCAGACGATTGGCTCCGCAAGACAGGAAGGGAGTTGACCACTGCAGGATGCACAAATGTGGAGAAAGTAAAGTTTGCCGCACACCAGCTTGACGGACCCGCGGCAGCATGGTGGGAGAATTTCACAGCCACTTACCCAGTTGACACTGTCACATGGGATCAGTTTCAGCAAGCTTTCCGCACTGCCCATGTTTCAGCAGGAGCTATGGCTATGAAGAAGCGTGAGTTTCGCAACCTACGCCAAGGAGGAAGGACAGTTGGCCAGTACATCGACGACTTCAGCAAGTTAGCACGTTATGCCCCAGATGACATTGCTACGGATGCAGCTAAGCAGGAGAAGTTTCTGGAAGGATTGAATGATGAGCTAAGCATGCAGTTGATGGTAGCAAGTTTCAACAACTACCAGGAGTTGGTAGATCGTGCCATCATGATTGAACGGAAGCAACAGCAGATTGAGAACCGCAAGAGGAAGTATGGACAGGGGAAGTATAACTTTGGAGCCCAGCAGAAGCCCCGTTTTGCCCCTAAACCGGGAGTTCAGTTTCAGCATGCCCATGGAGGAGGTAGTTCGCACAACCATAATGGCCACAAGAATGGTAATGGGAATGGAGGAAGCAACGGCCAGAACCGTACCACCCCATCAACCCTAGCCAAGAGAGATCTGAGTCAAGTCACCTGTTTCAAGTGTTCCAAGACCGGACATTATGCCAATGAATGTCCTGAAGGCCAGAATGGAAATGGCAATGGAAGCTCTGGGACGAAGCCGAACCCTTTCAATAGGGGACAAGTGAACCACGTTAGCGTGGAGGAGGTTGAAGCCCAACCTGATGCAGTAATCGGTAAGTTTTTGGTTAAGTCATTTACTGCACTCGTTCTTTTCGACACTGGTGCATCACATTCATACATATCAAGGGGATTTGTGGAGAAGTATGACCTGCCCACTAGGATTCTCAAAACACCTATGCTAGTAAGCTCGCCAGGAGCAGAGTACATGGCCAGACAAGGATGTTTTCAAGTGCCATTAAGTATAAGAAGACATGTTTTTCCAACGGATTTAATCGTTCTGGAATCCCAAGGTTTGGATGTAATTCTCGGTATGGATTGGCTGTCGATGTATGGAGGAAACATCGATTGCGCCAGTAAGACAATTTTGCTTACAACGCCCGAAGGAAGAAGGATCAAGTATGTATCCCGACATATGCCAAACAGGACACAAGTAAATTCTTTATCAGGAGTTGTGCAGGAAGAAGTACCAGTAGTAAAGGATTTTCCTGATGTATTTCCTAAGGAATTGCCAGGCATGCCACCGGATAGAGACATTGAGTTTTTGATTGAGCTTTTGCCAGGCACTGGGCCAATATCGAAGAGACCGTACAGGATGCCCGCACAAGATTTGGTGGAAATAAAGAAGCAGATTAAGGAGTTATTGGATAAAGGTTATATTCGCCCAAGTTCTTCGCCTTGGGGATCACCTGTACTTCTTGTGGAGAAGAAGGATGGATCATTAAGGATGGTTGTTGATTACCGTGGATTGAATGAAGTAACCATCAAGAACAAGTACCCACTGCCGATGATTAATGATCTGTTTGATCGTTTGCAAGGAGCTAAAGTGTTTTCCAAGATCGATTTGCGATGAGGGTACCATCAATTGAAAATTCGAGAGCAGGACATACCCAAGACAGCTATTACCACGAGATACAGATTGTATGAGTATACCGTTATGTCATTTGGACTGACTAACGCACCTGCCTATTTTATGAACCTGATGAACAAAGTATTTATGGAGTTTTTGGATAAGTTCGTCGTAGTGTTCATTGATGACATTTTGATTTTCTCAAAGAATGAAGAAGAGCATAAGGAACATTTGCGTTTGGTTTTGGAGAAACTAAGGGAACATCAGTTATATGCCAAATTCAGCAAATGTGAGTTTTGGTTAAAGGAAGTTGGATTTCTTGGACATGTTATATCCGGAGAAGGGATAGCAGTTGACCCCACAAAGGTTGAGACCGTAACCGAATGGGAAGCACCAACGACAGTTGGAGAGATCCGGAGTTTCCTTGGACTCGCAGGATACTACCGGAGATTCATTGAGAATTTCTCAAAGATTGCAAAGCCTATGACGGAGTTGATGAGGACATGACTACCTTGCATACGAACAAAAATATTGCATACATGCATATTTGTCAGGTGATTTCTAGTGCAAACTATTCAATAATCTATTTATGTTATCCAGAACAAAAATACTTCACACACTTTTGTGTTTTGTCTAATTGCAGGTGTATGGGACATTTTTGCAATCCACATATGAAGATAAGGAAAAAAGAGAGGTTTAGGTGATGTTCAAAAAGTCCTCTCACGTCACTTTTGGACCAAGAGAAGATAGAGTCCAAGTCTCTCACGTTCTGGATTCAGATTCGGACTGCACAGACATACCTGACTCAAAACGCCAACAACTTTTTCATACGGACTCCGAATTGGGTGATTCTTTTTTTGTTGGAAAGTAGATTTCATCCTCTTTCCAAAGCAATTGTAATCACCTTTAAATTCATCCAGAGCGTTGAGATATGGATGAAACAATCTGACGCTACAGCAGAATCCGAGTGAAACAACAAGTCCAAAGGTGTTGCATCACCTCCACTTGGGCCCATGAGCCTTGTACGACCTAGGGTTGGTTTTAGGCTGCCTTGGGACGTCCTCCCACCTCCTTGGCCACCACCCCTTGCTCCTATATAAGTAGATCCACCTAGTAGCTTTTTCCTTGGGATTTGTTTAGTTAAAAGTTAGCCATTGCAACTTCGTGTACTTCGTTTGTGTCCAACGACCAGACCAAGACCGCTTCCGGATCCTCACATTTATCAATACTTCATATATACTCGCAATATTCAGATTGCTTTTATCATATTCTTGCTTGTTCTTTGATTGCTTGCAGGAATAGACCTTCGTGGTCAGGTTGATTGTGCTCCGGCGTGGTCAATAACCTCTCGGAGTTGGTTTAGCGATTGCTAAGGCGCAACGTCGTGCACGTTTGTAGTCGGATCGTCAAAGTCGTCTCCACCAAATCGTTAGTTATCATCTCATCGAAAGATCGGGACACCCCCGCCTCTATCAAGTGGTATCAGTTTTCAGGTTGCTCGGTGAGAATTTCCAGTTTTTACTAGATTAGATCTATTTTCTTACCTATTGTCCAAAAAAAGCCACACAAAAAAAAGTTAGATCTATTCATCCTTTGTCCAAGCCAGTCTGAGTCTTTGCAATTTTCTTTTCATTGTTTGCATTATTGAATTATCGGTTGCATCGTCGTGTCGAGTTGCTGGTCTTAGTGTCTAGTTCGTTTAGAGTTTCGAGTTCTGTTCACATTAGTCACATCGCCGCTGCATCGTTATCCCTTCCACTGTCCACCACACCATCCATCACTTTCCACCACGTGCTACCCATAATTCATTGTCACAATCATAGTTGAGGTCATTCACATCTTCGCTTGATCCAATCTGCATCTTATCTAGTTTGTCTTGGAAAGAGGAAGAAAAAAAAAGACAGGGAAAAAAAGAGTGAAAAAAAAGAAAAAAAGACAGAGAAAAAAAAAGAAAAAGAAAAAAAAGTGTGAGAAAAAAAAAGAGAGAAGAAAAAAAAATCGGATCTATCTAGACTGAATCTCGTAGTTGAATTCGGATTGGATTCTGTTTTGTGCACTGTTCAGTCAAACAGGCATAACTTTCTCATACGAAGTCCATTTTGGCTCCACGAGTAATCAAATTAAAGCTGGCGATGAGCCGCATCTAAATAGTTGCAGAAGCTTGTTCAATATTTGACACCCCAAAATCGTCTTCTAAATAGGTCTTTTTGCCTTCCGAAGTTTGCGGACACAGCTTATTCCAGTTTTCAGGCCAGTTTTCGAATTCTTTGACTCCTCATATCAATTCGGAATTGAGAGATTCTTTTTGCATTGGAAAGCTTGAGCTAGTAGCATTCTTTGAAAAAAGTTATCAGAAAATTTGCTCAAACTTTTCAAGAGGAAAGTTGGAGAGAGAGTTGTTGTTTATCCTGCTTGGCAGTTGTTTCACATCATTATCTCTACTGCTATTGTGATCTTCACTTATATCTTGCTGTCCAGAGCTACTTCATATCCTTTATTGATGCTAGTAGTGCTACGCCGTCACCTTATTGGTGTTCTAGGCTCGCGTCTCTAGTCCGGTCTAGCCTAGGACCAGCACAGTACCGTCGTTGAGCGTTTATTCAACATTGCATCTTTGAATTGATTATTGCTAATCTTTTGCTACCATATATAGTCAACCCAGCTCCACATATTTCTACACCGTGTATACGTACGTTCCCCTGGCAATCGCTTTACACAATCTTCGGAGATATTTGACACCGCTGGTTGCCTGTCACCACCTGCCGCATGGTAAGAACTTCTAAGATATTGATATTTGCTTTACTGTGAACACTTTACAACCACATCCTAGTAGTTCATAGGAACATTATTCTCGAATTTTGTTTCTTGTTTCTACTAATCATGACAGGTTCCGGAGATAGAAGTTCTTGGATGACGGACACATCTTCACCATCACGAGAGTTGGGACAACACACAGAAGCGCATGGTCAGGTTATCTCTTTACCGTCATTTGAGGGTAGATTTAATCCTGCTATTTATCTAGCTTGGGAGCTTGAAGTTGAACAAGTTTTTAGTCACCATGACTTTTTTGAACTTGAGCGAGTACGAGCTGCCACTAGAGCATTTACTGATTTTGCTTCTGTTTCGTGGAATGTGCATTGTAAGAAAAACATTGATAACCAACCCACAACTTGGAAAGATTTGAAAGATGTAATGAGACAACATTTTTTCCCTCCTTACTATTGTCGTGAATTGCTTCGCAAATTTGAACAATTTAAACAAGGCAACAACACTGTTCATGCTTACTACCAAGAGTTCAAATCTTATATGCATCATTGTGACATAGAAGAATCTAAGGATGATACAATGAATAGATTTTTTGGTGGTTTGAACCATGATATTCAGGCAAGATTTCAGTATATTCCCCGCTGCATTACTGGTATGTATGTTCGTGCTTGTACCTTTGAGAGACAGATGCAGGAGGATGCATTGGGTGACTACAACAACTACTATTCCAGTTCGTGCTCACCACCTTGATAGAGGCGGGGGTGTCCCGATCTTTCGATGAGATGATAACTAACGATCTGGTGGAGACGACTTTGACGATCTGACTACAAACGTGCACGACGTTGCGCCTTAGCAATCGCTAAACCAACTCGGAGAGGTTATTGACCACGCCGGAGCACAATCAACCTGACCACGAAGGTCTATTCCTGCAAGCAATCCAAGAACAAGCAAGAATATGATAAAAGCAATCTGAATATTGCGAGTATATATGAAGTATTGATAAAGGTGGGGATCCGGAAGCGGTATTGGTCTGGTCGTTGGACACAAACGAAGTACACGAAGTTGCAATGGCTAACTTTTAACTAAACAAATCCCAAGGAAAAAGCTACTAGGTGGATCTACTTATATAGGAGCAAGGGGTGGCGGCCAAGGAGGTGGGAGGACGTCCCAAGGCAGCCTAAAACCAACCCTAGGTCGTACAAGGCTCATGGGCCCAAGTGGAGGTGATGCAACACCTTTGGACTTGTTGTTTCACTCGGATTCTGCTGCAGCGTGAGATTGTTTCGTCCATATCTCAACGCTCTGGATGAATTTAAAGGTGATTCCAATTGTTTTGGAAAGAGGATGAAATCTAATTTCCAACAAAAAAAGAATCACCCAATTCGGAGTCCGTATGAAAAAGTTGTTGGCGTTTTGAGTCAGGTATGTCTATGCAGTCCGAATCTGAATCCAGAACGTGAGAGACTTGGACTCTATCTTCTCTTGGTCCAAAAGTGACGTGAGAAGACTTTTTGAACAGCACCTAAACTTCTCTTTTTCCCTTATCTTCATATGTGGATTGCACAAATGTTCCATACACCTGCAATTAGACAAAACACAAAAGTGTGTGAAGTATTTTTGTTCTGGATAACATAAATAGATTATTGAATAGTTTCCACTAGAAATCACCTGACAAATATGCATGTATGTAATATTTTTGGTCGTATCCAAGGTAGTCATGTCCTCATCAGGAGTTGTTAAAGAAGGATACCAAGTTCAATTGGACTGAGGAATGTGAGGCCAGTTTTTAGGAGTTGAAGAAACGATTGCCAGATCAGACCAAGGATTATGAGGTATATTGCGACGCTTCACGTCGAGGACTTGGAGCAGTGCCTATGCAGGAGGGAAGAGTTGTTTCGTACGCTTCACGACTACTGAAGCCCCACAAATTGAATTATGCCACGCATGATTTGGAGTTAGCAGCCGTAGTGCATGCATTGAAGACATGGAGACATTTTCTCATTGGGAATCATTGTGAAGTATATACGGATCACAAGAGTTTGATGTACATTTTCACGCAGAAGGAGTTGAACCTCAGACAAAGGAGATGGTTGGAACTCATCAAGGATTATGATATGATATTGCATTACCATCCAGGAAAGGCTAATGTAGTAGCTGACGGATTGAGCCGCAAGAGTCATGTCAATACCCTAATGACGGGAGAAATACCAAGGGAGTTAGCAGAAAATCTTCGTGAGCTATGTTTGGAAATAGTTCCGAAAGGCTATGTAGCAGCATTGGAAATTCAATCTACCTTGATGGATAAAATCAGAGAAGCTCAGAAATCTGACAAGGAGATTGCTTCTATAAAAGAGAAAATGAGCGAAGGAAAAGCAAAGGGATTTCGTGAGGATGAGCACGACACCCTATGGTTTGAAGACCGTGTTTATGTGCCCAATGACCCGGAGATCAGGAAATTGATTCTGCAAGAGGCACATGATTCACCCTATTCGATTCACCTAGGTAATACTAAGATGTATTTGGATTTGAAGGAAACATTCTGGTGGACCGGAATGAAGAAGGATATTGCAGCATATGTAGCAGTTTGTGATGTGTGTCAAAGAGTGAAGGCAGAAGATCAGAAGCCAGCCGGATTGTTACAACCATTGCCGATACCCGAATGGAAGTGGGATAAGATAGGCATGGATTTTATCACAGGACTACCCAGGACGAAGGCAGGCTATGACTCGATATGGGTAGTAGTTGATCGTTTGACGAAGGTAGCACATTTCATTCCAGTTAAGACCACTTACACTAGTGCTAAGTTGGCAAAGATATACATGACCAGGATCATTTGTTTGCATGGAGTTCCGAGGAGTATTGTATCAGATAGAGGAACCCAATTTACCTCAAAGTTTTGGAATCAGTTGCATGAAACTTTAGGAACCAGACTAGAGTTCAGCACGGCTTTTCACCCACAGATGGATGGACAGACTGAGAGAGTCAATCAGATTTTGGAAGATATGCTGAGAGCCTGTGCACTAGACTATTGGATCTAGTTGGGACGATAACTTGCCATATGCGGAGTTTTCTTATAACAACAGTTACCAAACCAGTTTGAAGATGGCACCTTTCGAAGCTTTATATGGAAGGAGGTGTAGGACACCGTTGTCATGGGACGAAGTTGGAGACCGTCAGTTCTTTGGACCAGACCTGATTAAGGAGTATGAACGGAAAGTTAAGTTGATTCGCGATAGGCTCAAGGTAGCCCAATCCAGGCAGAAGAGCTACGCAGATTCTAAACATAAGGAGACAGTTTACGAAACCGGAGACAGGGTTTATCTTCGAGTATCCCCACTTCGAGGAGTTAAGCGCTTTGGAGTTAAGGGAAAGTTAGCACCGCGTTTTGTTGGACCATATACGATTTTGCAACGTATGGGAGAAGTTGCTTATAAGTTGGAATTACCAGAGGGACTGTCAGGAGTTCATGATGTATTTCATGTTTCTCAGCTGAAGAAATGTCACGCCGAGATGGCGGAGGTACCGCTAAGAGATACAATGCCGCTTGAAGCGATTCAGTTGAAGGATGACTTAACGTATGAAGAGAAACCAGTCAAGATTCTCAAATATGCCAGCAGAGTTACCCGCAGCAAGGTTATCAAGTTTTGCAAAGTTCAGTGGAACCACCACTCAGAGGATGAAGCCACCTGGGAGAGAGAAGAAGATTTGCTCAAGGACCACCCTCACCTATTTTCTAGCCAACCCGAATCTCGAGGACGAGATTCATCTTAAGGGGGGTAGGTTTGTAACAACCCAAATTTTCAATTTGGAATGTTGTACATTAGATCATCATGCATATCATATTTTCTTGCATTTTGGTCGATCCTAGAAATTTCACACAACTCAAGGACCCTCGGAGAGAGTTGGAGATTTCGTTATTTTCATATTTGAGTTTTCTCAAATTTTGAAAAGAGGATCATTTGATTTTATTTATTTCATCTTCAATTATTTTTCTTATAACAAAAAAATATGAGAAGGGAATAATATGACTTTCCCAATTTTAGGAAAAATAAAGATTTAATAAATGAATCAAATTTGGGATTTTTCCGGAGTTTATTTGCATTTTATTTGCATTAGGGAAAATGCGTGTTTTTAATATTGCATTAGGCCCCGAGTAAAAAGTTCATTTTGTTCTACTCATTTTTAGGAGTCGGGAAAAATTAACTTCGGAATTTTTGGAGCTCGTTTAGATTTTCTTTTATTTATTTTTCTGCGCGCATATTTATTTATTTTTTTAAAAAAAAGTGCGCAGCGCCCCGCCTGGGCCAAAGGCCCAGCCGGCCCAGCCGCAACCCCGCCTCGCGCGCGCGCCCGCGCCGCACAGCCGCCGCCGCCCGCCGCCGAGTCCGGATCGGACTCCGCGCCGCCGCCGCCTCCACTTGCTTGCCCCCTCCCCCAAGCAGCCCCCCTCCCCTCTTTATATAACCCCTCCCCCTCTCCTCCCCACCCAGCCCCGCCGCCGACCGCAGCAAGCAGCAGCAGCAGCCGCAAGCCGCCGCCGCCGCCGCTCGCAGCCGCCGCCGCCGCCCGCGCCCCACCCCGCCGCCAAGCCCGCCGCCCCGCCGGAGGCCCTCGCCGACGAGGTAGCCCCGCGCCGCGCCGCCCCCTCGCCTCGGTTCGGTTTTTTTTAAACCGTTCCGGTTTATTTTAATTTCGTTTTTTTTTCGAAACCCTAAATCGGTTTTTTTTGTTTAACTGTTTAGCGAGCGTTCGCCTGACCGTTCGTCTTAACGAACGTGATCACCGGTTAGTCTCGGTTAACGAACGTCCGTTCGATTAATCATTCGTCATTTTTCTTTTTCGTCGGATTTATTCTGCGATTTTTCTGATCGCGATCTCAGATTCGATCTTCTTTCTAGTTTATCTTCTCGCTCGTTTATCAGAATCAGGTGATTCAAGCGCGCGGAGTTTCGTTTCGAAACCGCCATTCCGACTAATCAACTTAAACAAGTTTTTGCTACTGTAAATTTGACCTAGTTTCAAATTGCTAGAACCGAGTTGATTTCTTCCACCGTTTGTTTTCCGTTGCTTTGTTCGGTAAGTTTTCTTTTGCAACCGGAGTTCTTAAGTTGAAATTTCTGGTTCGATCTCTTGTTCGAGTTTTACCTGTGCATTAGATGAGTACTTATTGAATGCTTGTTGTTTGTCTGCGATAGATCACCCGGAGTGCGCCACCTGTTATTTCAAAGCTCTAGGTTTCGCGGATCCTCAGCAAGGCAAGTAACACTTTGATCATACCTTCTCATTGCCCAGTTTTTATTGCATTAGATCAATCCTCAAACACTGCATGATTAGGATCTAATTAAACTGTGGGATGGGAAGTAGTTGAGGTAGTACCTATTACCTGTTTTACTTATGAAACCTTTGGGAGTTACTTCTGTGTTTGCTTATTATGCCATGATGTGCTAGTAGACGTGGATTGGGTGAGTGATATCCATGACAGATGTGAGTATTGTTAATTAATGGTTTTATCTAAGGTGGCAACTTTAACACACATCTGGGTGGATTGAGGCACCTGGTTTCTATCAGGACCTGCCTGTTTTTCTTTGGACCGCCACCCAGGCTCAAAGGGATCATAAGATCATTCATGCTAGTAACTTCCATGTGCAGCCACAAGCCATTATGGGCTCTGGCATAGTTGACTAAGTCGTGCGAACTCTTACAGGGTAGACTAGCAGATGTAGGGGAAAGTAGGTGTATCGGTCTATCCAAACGTAAGGTGCTAGCGCTTCTGAAAGACTATGTCTCGGTCATCCGTTTCTCAAACACCATGTAGTGCGAGAAACCAAATGGAGGCGATCGAGTCTTGTGGGGAAAAGTGTGCAAACCTCTGCAGAGTGTACAAACTAATCATGATTAGCCGTGTCCCCGGTTATGGACATCTTGAGTATCTAGTACTTGAATGTCATGTGAATCTCATCATGTTACTTCTTATTAATATTGTTGGGTTTTAATTGTTCACTTAATTGGGATCGGAATGCTGTCAACCATTCTCGATGTTTCAACCACCATGATAGTTAAATAAAATTTATTCCTTTACAGTAGGGAAAATTTAGCTTTACGCAAAACTGTAACCATAGAGTTTTTCCACCAGCCATATATGCATGTAGTATAGGCTTATCATTCATTACTCTCTATGTGTTACATTGCCAGCATATTCCATGTCTTGACCCGTTTTCGGGCTGCAACTTTCATGTTGCAGACTTTTCAGACGACGAGTAAGGTGCTTTTAGGTCGTGGTTCTATACTCAATGATGCCGTTGGAGTTGATGGACTCACTTATCTTCCAAGTCTTCCGCTGTTATCTTTATAGATGGCCTTAAGCCATATTTATTGTAATAAGTTCTCTTTGAGACATCGATGTAATAAGTATGTGATTGCTACTCTGTTATAAATCCTTCGAAGTACTGTGTGGTGTCAGCATTACTGATCCAGGGATGACACCGGAGCACAGAGACTTGACCATCTGAGGTCGGGTCGCTACAGAAAGGGAAACAGTGAGTTTACATTGCAATCTCGGTGGGACCGATCGCTCACTTCGGTTGGACCGAAACGTTATGAAGGGAAACAGAGAAATTGCAATCCCATCTCGGTGAGACCGAGATCCCTATCGGTGAGACCGATTTGCTAGGGTTTGTGGCAGTGGCTATGACATGTGAAACTCGGTGGCTCCGGATAGAAAGAATCGGTGGGGCCGAGTTTGACTTTAGGTTTGGGTCATATGTGCATATGGAAAGGTAGTTGAGGATTTTGGAGCATATCACTAAGCACATGAAGCAAGAGGCTCATTAAGCAACACCTCATCCCTCCTTAATAGTATTGGCTTTTCCTATGGACTCAATGTGATCTTGGATCACTAAAATATAAAACGTAGAGTCTTGTTCTTGAAGCTTGAGCCAATCCTTTGTCCTTATAATTTTGAGGGATCCACTTTCCTCATCCATGCCATGCCATCCATTGAGCTTTTCTGAAATATTCATCTTGGAATAATGTTAGCTCAATGAGCTATATGTTGTTAGCAATTACCAAAACCACCCAGGGATAGTTGCACTTTCAAAGGCAAACCTCACAAGGTTCCAATGACGTGAGCCATGACGATCGAGACCAGGCGGGCGACAGGCGGGTGCCAGCGCGCAGTTTCCTTGCTTCCTCTTTGGTGCTAAGGAGGCAAGTGCAGGCGAGGAGTACCGAGGCATCAAGCAAAGGTTTCCATATCGGTGCAACGAGACCAAGACCAGAAGGACGGCAAGACGGAGGTCACCATGGATCCCAAGGCGGCGTCACCACCAGAGCCTTTGGCAGGCGAAGACAACTTTTGTCAGGATAGCTTGTACTAGCTGTCCCCTTTCAAATTGGCCGTTGTGGCATCCCTTCCCGCTCAATATTTGTGGAGAGGACCAGGGCCTCTATAAATAGGATTAGCCACCGCAGTAGGAGGCAACTGAGCCTCAGCCATCTCATCTTGGATTAGATCCAACCCATCCTCACACCCACCAAGCACAAGAACACCTCACCTCAGGAGGCTGTTCTTCCCCTTGTACTGTTCACCCTCAGCCCGAGAGGCAATCCACCACACCACATTGGAGTAGGGTATTACACGACAACGGTGGCCCGAACCAGTATAAATCTTGTGTCTCTTGTGTTGCGAGTTCGTCGAGCTGGCCTTTGAGATCGTAGCGAGATTGAGGGCGTGATTTGGTAGGGGGAGATCTTAGCGCGCACCCCAGTGTTCGAACCTTGAGGGTTTTGCCGAAACCCGAGATCCGACATTTGGCGCGCCAGGTAGGGGTGCGCCGGAGTTTTCCTTCCGTTGATTCATGCTCCACCATCCTCGCGCCCATCCTCTATGGCTGGTGCCACTCTTCTAAACGGATCTACGGACGCCCATGGCAACGCCCGGGGGCTCCGAGCCCTTGCTCCCACCTTGCGACAGGTGCAGTGGCCACCCAAGTTCAAGTCGGAGATGCCGCCGCGCTACGACGGTGCGGCGGACCCGTCGGCTTTCCTGCTGGCGTATGGGAAGGCCATCCTTAAGGCCGGGGGTGACGACAAGGTCATGGCCAACGGGCTTCCCATGGCCCTCACTGGCTCACCGCGCGCCTGGCTGGTCGACCTCCCGGATCCACGGTGGCATCTTGGGAGGAGTTGTGCGGTCTCTTCGCTGCGCGCTACGCAGTGTCGGCGCACCACGCGGTTGCGGCCCTCCTCGGCGGCTCGCAAGCACCACCCTCGGATCGTCACGTCAAGTCGTTCCTTCGCCAGATCAGCGCCACTTCCAAGTGCCCGGGGGCTCCACCGGGCTGGGATACGCCCGAGGCCGACCTCATTTTCGACTCAGGGGATCATCCCATCTCCACCGTCGGCTCGAGTATGCTCCCAATGCTTTGCACGCCCACCATCTGCAACGTGTCCGTCACCAAGACGCTCATCGAGGCGGCGCCGGCCTCAACGTGCTCTCCGTTGAGGCCTTCAGCCTTCTCCACGTACCGCTCGAGCGGCTCCGCCCTAGCAAGCCTTTCTCAGGGGTTGGTGGAGGCCCCGTCCACTCCCTGGGGCGGATCCGCCTCCCTGTAACCTTCGGCACGCGCGACAACTACCGCACCGAGCTGGTCGACTTCGACATCGCTTGCATCGGCCTCCCGTAGAACGCCATCCTCGGGTACCCGGCCCTGGCTCAGTTCATGCCGGCAACCCATCCGGCCTTCAACCTCATGAAGATGCCCAGGAGCAAGGGTGTCCCCACAGTAGTTGGGGACGCCAAGGAAGCCCCGATGACGGTCAAGCTTGCCTTCAAGACCATCGCGGTGGTGCAGCCCGATGCGACGGTGCAGCCCGCCGACGTGGACACCTCCAATGCCAAGGGAGCCGCACCAACCAAGAAGAAGCAGTTGTTCACTCAAGACAAGGCAGAAACTAAGCAATTACCAGTCGAGGAGGACGGGTCCTCGGGGGCAACCTTTGCCATAGGCGCCAACCTCGAGCCTGGTCAGGAGGAGGCGCCATTGAAGTTCTTGCGCGCAAACAAGGAAGTGTTCGCTTGGGAGCCCGATCAGCTGGTAGGGGTCCCAAGAGGGGTGATAGAGCACCACCTGAAGGTGTGCCCCAACGTACGCCCCGTAAAGCAGAGGGCGAGGCGGCAATCCACAGAGAAGCAAGCTTTCATCGTCCAAGAGACCCGCAAGTTGGAGGCTGCGGGTGTCATTCCCGAGGTTCGGTATCCCGAGTGGCTGGCGAACCCAGTCGTCGTTCCCAAGAAAGGCGAGAAGTAGCGAATGTGCGTCGACTTCACCAACCTCAGCAAGGCCTGCCCCCAAGTTCCGTTCCCGCTTCCACGCATCGACCAGATCGTCGACTCCACCGCCGAGTGCGACTTGCTATGCTTCCTGTATGCGTTCTCAAGATATCACCATATCAAGATGGCGGTAGAAGATGTGGAGAAGACAGCCTTCCTGACCCCGTGCGGGGTGTACTGCGACACTTGCATGCCTTCCGGGCTGCGCAACACGGGCACAACCTTCCAGCGGCTCATGCACATCGCCTTGGGTCTGCAGCTCGGGAGAAACGTTGAAGCCTATGTCCATGACATCGTGGTGAAGTCTCGGGAGGCTAGAACCTTGATCCAAGACCTAGAGGAGACATTTGAAAGTCTCCGCCCGGTGGACTTGCGACTCAACCTGGAGAAGTGTGTGTTTGGCATCCCTTCCGGCAAGCTGCTGGGCTTCCTTGTGTTCCACAGGGGGATCGAGGCCAACCCAGAGAAGGTCAAGGCCATTGAAGACATGAGTCCACCGCAAACCCTTAAGGAAATGCAGAAGGTTGCTGGACAGGTGACTGCGTTGGGACGCTTCATCTCCAAGCTGGGAGAGTGCACACTAGCCTTCTTCAAGCTAATGAAGAAGAAGGGCCCATTCGAGTGGACCCTGGAGGCTGACCAAGCGTTTCAAGACCTCAAGAGATACCTGACCAGCCCTCCAATGATGGTGGAGCCGCAACCTCTCGAGCCCCTAGTGCTTTAGCTTGCCGCCACTCCCTACTCCGCCAGTGCGGCTCTAGTGGCGGTTCGGGAAGAACGCCAAGCCAAGGGCGCACCACACATAGCTACGCCCCCAACAGGGACGGCGCAGGACCAGGAGGGCGCCTCAAAGGCCGCAACTGCGGCAGCAGAGGATCAAGCTCAGCAGGGCGACGCCCCCGAGCCCGCAGGGACCCCGACAAGTGATCAGGCGTTGGGGGCTCCACCGCCTCAGGAGGCGCCCCAACTTCCGGAAGGCACAAGCCTCATCAGTGCACCTGCCCTCATCGAACACCCGGTATACTTTGTCAGCACGGTGTTGTGGGATGCAAGAGTACGGTACCCCATGCCTCAGAAGCTCTTACTCGCGCTCTTGGTGGCCTCGCGTAAGCTGCGACATTACTTTCAAGGCCACCCCATCAAGGTCGTCTCAGCCTATCCACTGGAGAGGGTGCTCAGGAGCCCCAACTCCGCCGGGAGGGTCGCCGAGTGGAACATCGAGCTGCAGGCATTCCAGTTGGAGTTCAGCACCACCAGGGTCATCAAGGGAGCCACGCTCGCCGATTTTGTGGCAGAATGGACGGACGCCCCGACGCTTGAAATAGGCAAGGATCGTCCCCTCTCGCCAGGAAGTGAGGCGCCCCATGGCTGGGTCAAGTATTTCGATGGTGCCTTCGCGCACCAGGGCGCGAGAGCTGGAGCAATGCTCATCTCGCCCACTCAGGACAAGCTCTACTACGCCGTGCAGCTCTGCTTCCAGCAGGGCGAGAAGGTCTCCAACAACATTGCAGAGTACGAAGGCCTCATAGCCGGCCTGAAGGCTGGGGCGGCACTGGGGGTGAAGCGTCTCACCATCAGGGGTGACTCGCAGCTCCTCGTCAACTTCTCCAACAAGGTATACGAGCCAAAGGACGAACACATGGAGGCATACCTTGCGGAAGTGCGCAAGATGGAGAAGCAGTTCCTGGGCCTGGAGCTGCAGCACGTGCCCCAAGGAACCAACAAGGAAGCCGACGACATCGCCAGAAGGGCATCCAAGTGACAGCCCCAAGAGCCTGGCATCTTTGAGGAGCGGCTCTTGAAGCCATCGGTGACACCACCGCTTTCTAGGATAGCGCAGCCTCGGGAGGAGCTCCCGCAGCCACCTGCCACGGGGGCCCCAGCCCGTGGCCCGACTTCGGGAGCGCGTCTACTCTTGGCGCTCGAGCCCCAGGAGGGATGCTGGACCAAGGAATTCAAGGAATACCTGATGCAATGGACGCTACCGGAGAAGGAGGAGGACGCAGAGCGTGTGGCCCAGCAAGCCATGGCATACTTCATCCAGGACAGTGAGCTATATAGAAAGCGGCCAAATGACGTTCACTGCATTGCATCTCCAGGTGATAGAGGCAAAGGTGTCCCGATGTTTCGATGAGATGGTGGCTATCGTTTCTGTGGGAGTCGACCTTGACGATCCGACTACGATCGTGCGAGACGTCGCGCCTTAGCAATCGCTAAACCAACTTCCGAGGGTTATTGACCACGCCGGAGCACGATCAACCTGACCACGAGGGCATGTTTCCTGCGAGAAAACGAAGAACAAGCAAGAAACTAAGATTGCAATCTGGATATTGCGAATATAAGAGGAAAGCTTTATTAATGAAGGTGGGGTTCTGTGACGCCTTGGTCTGGTCGTTGAACACAAACGAAGTACACGAAGTTGCAGCTATGGCGAACTTTTGATCTAAACAAAACCCAAAGTCTAAACGACGCCCTAAGGGCTGTATATATGAGGAAGAGGAGGGAATTTCGTGGCCCTTGAGGGTGGGGTCCGAAACCAACCCTATCTCTTGTTTCCCCACACATACGGACTCTAAAAATAGCCTATACTTAAGTATTTCGAAATTACATGGTCCTGGCCCAATAATAAGGTGACGCAGCACCTAAAATAGCCTATGGACGAATATTATGAAGTGGCATCTTGTATATTTCGTCCAAGGCTTCATGCACTCCTTATGGTGGCTTCAAAGTCCTGAAATCATCACTTGTAACTCCGTTCTTGATCCCCTTGCGCATGCCATCAACTCCATGCGTGTTCTTGCTCCAATGTTCATCCTTCTCCAAGCTAGGCCCTTCATTTGTAAGCAAAACAAATGTATCCAATTTAGGCAGCATCATATTCTCATGAACATTAGAAGCATTACCAAGAAATGAAAGTACCTGGTAATTTATTTGGCGTGCGCGAGCTCTAGTAATTGGTCCAGTATATGTAACAGTAGGGGCTGTGGGTGTAACAATGGTATTGATGTCCTCATCATCCTCCCCTTCTTGAAATGAAGTCGTCCTCGACGGAAGCTCATCTTACTCACCCAAATAAGGCTTCAAATCTGCAATGTTAAAAGTGGGACTAACCCCAAAATCTGCAGGTAGCTCAAGTTTATATGCATTATCATTTATTTTCTCTAACACCTTAAAAGGACCATCAGCATGTGGCATTAGCTTTGATTTGCGCAAATTAGGAAATCTATCTTTACGCAAATGTAACCAAACAAGATCTCTAGGTGCAAACACAACATGTTTTCTACCCTTATCTCCAGCAAGTTTATATTTAGCATTCATACGCTCAATGTTTTCCTTAGTTAACTCATGCATTTTTAAAATCAATTCAGAACGTTCTTTAGCATCAAAATTAACCTTCTCCGAAGATGGAAGAGGCAACAAATCAATAGGTGCACGAGGTAGGAAACCATACACAATTTCAAAAGGGCACATCTTAGTAGTAGAATGCAATGAATGATTATAAGCAAATTCAATATGAGGCAAGCATTCTTCCCACATTTTCTTATTATTCTTCAAAATAGCCCTAAGCATAGTAGACAATGTTCTATTGACTACTTCAGTTTGTCCATCAGTTTGGGGGTGACAAGTAGTACTAAAAAGCAGTTTAGTCCCCAACTTAGCCCATAAACATCTCCAAAAGTGGCTAAGAAATTTAGTATCACGATCTGAAACAATAGTATTTGGCACACCATGCAAGCGAATAATTTCACGAAAGAACAAATCAGCACCATTAACAGCATCATCGCTTTTATGACATGGTATAAAGTGTGCCATTTTCGAGAATCTATCCACGACAACAAATATGCTATCCCTCCCCTTCTTTGTTCGAGGTAAACCTAAAACAAAGTCCATAGATATATCCTCCCAAGGAACACTAGGTACAGGCAAAGGCATAGATAACCCATAAGGATTGAGTCGTGACTTAGCTTTTTGACATGTAGTGCAGCGAGCAACAAAACGCTCAACATCCCGTCTCATCTTTGGCCAAAAGAAATGTGTAGCAAGTATATCCTCCGTCTTCTTCACGCCAAAGTGTCCCATTAGTCCTCCTCCATGCGCCTCCTGCAACAACAAAAGACGAACGGAGCTAGCTGGAATGCATAGCTTGTTAGCACGAAACACAAATCCATCGTTAATGACGAACTTGTTCCATGTTCTACCTTCTTTACAATTCTGCAATACATCTTTAAATTTAGCATCATGCACATATTGATCTTTGATGGTCTCCAAACCAAATATTTTAAAATCAAGTTGTGAAAGTATAGTATAACGACGAGACAATGCATCAGCAATAACATTTTCTTTACCCTTCTTGTGTTTAATGACATAAGGGAAAGTCTCAATGAATTCAACCCATTTAGCATGTCTACGGTTCAGTTTTGCTTGACTTTTAATGTGTTTCAAAGATTCATGATCAGAATGTATAACAAATTCTTTGGGCCATAAATAATGTTGCCATGTTTCTAAAGTCCGAACAAGAGCATATAATTCTTTATCATAAGTAGAATAGTTCAGACTAGGCCCACTCAATTTTTCAGAAAAGTATGCAACAGGTTTGCCATCTTGTAATAACACACCTCTTAATCCAATTCCACTAGCATCACATTCAAGCTCAAAAGTCTTATTAAAATCAGGAAGTTGGAGTAAAGGAGCATGTGTCAACTTATCTTTCAATACCCTGAAGGCTTCTTCCTGTGCGGTACCCCAAACAAAAGGCACATCCTTCTTTGTAAGCTCATTGAGAGGTGCAGCAATGGTGCTAAAATCTCTCACAAAACGCCTATAGAAACCAGCGAGTCCAAGAAAACTCCTCACTTGTGTGACCGTTTTGGGCTGCGGCCAACTCTCAATAGCTTCAATCTTGGCTTTATCAACTTCAATTCCCTGTGGAGTAACAACATAGCCAAGAAAAGATACTCGGTCGGTGCAAAAGGTGCACTTCCCAAGGTTACCAAACAAACGTGCATCACGTAGAGCATTAAAAACAGCACGTAAATGTTCGAAATGTTCTTCCAAAGATTTGCTATAAATCAGTATATCATCAAAATAGACTACCAGAAATCGTCCAATGAAGGCACGTAAAACTTCGTTCATTAGTCTCATGAAAGTACTAGGTGCATTAGTTAACCCAAAAGGTATGACTAACCACTCATATAAACCAAACTTAGTTTTAAATGCTGTTTTCCATTCATCTCCCAATTTCATACAAATTTGATGGTATCCACGACGCAAATCAACTATGGAGAATATTGTAGAGCCACTCAATTCATCAAGCATATCATCTAGCCTAGGAATAGGATGACGATAACGAATAGTAATATTATTAATGCCTCTACAATCAACACACATACGCGACGTACCATCCTTTTTAGGCACTAGTATAATAGGAACAACACAAGGACTAAGAGATTCGAGTATATAACCTTTGTCGAGCAGCTCCTGTACTTGACGCATAATCTCCTTCGTCTCCTCTGGATTGGGACGGTATGGTGCACGGTTGGGTAGCGATGCACCGGGAATTAAGTCAATTTGATGCTCAATCCCTCGAATAGGTGGTAATCCCGGTGGCACGTCTTGTGGGAAGACGTCAGCGAACTCCTGCAAAATGTTAGTGACAGCAAGGGGCAAAGAGGAAGGCACGTCCTCGAATGAAAATAATGCCTCTTTGCACACAAAAGCATAGCAAACAGATTTGCTAGAATCTAGCTCACCAATATCATATTTGGTGGCAAGTAAACATGCACTTTTCAGTTTAATTTCAGAAGCAACATTAGATGGTTTATTATTAGGCTTCATTTGTTGCTCAAATTCTTTTGCCACAATCTGATTTTCACTCTTATTTTTCTCCTGTTTTGGTTTATTAGCTCTATTAATATCATCTTTCAAAATGGAATCAGGAGTCATAGGAAGCAAAGTAATATTTTTATCCTTATGAACAAGAGTATACTGATTGTTTCTACCATGGTGTACAGAATTTTTATCAAATTGCCATGGTCTACCAAGTAATAAGGAACATGCTTGCATAGGTACCACATCGCAATCAACATAATCAGCATATGTAGAGATACTAAAATGCACACGAACAGTACGTGTTACCTTAACCTTGCCGTTGTTGTTGAACCATTGCATGTAGTAAGGATGTGGATGTGGTCTTGTGGTGAGAGAAAACTTCTCCACCATCTCCATGCTAGCCAAGTTGTTGCAGCTCCCTCCATCTATGATGACGCGAATAGAACGTTCCTTCACAACTCCCTTTGTATGGAACAAATTATGCCTCTGATTTTGCTCAGCTTGTGTAACCTGCACAATCAAAACACGTTGAGCAACTAAACATTCATACCTGTCAGCATCTTCAGCAGCCATGTATGGCGTCTTATGATCAGAATCATCTCCACCGTGTTCTTCATGTGTAATAAGAGCCAAAGCCTCCTCATCATAGTCACTAGCGGACTCATACCCACCATCCTCAGTAACAATCATCACACGCTTAGATGGGCATTCTCTCGCATAATGACCTCCACCCTTGCAACATCGACAAATAATATCATGTGTTTGCCCTGTTGATGCCATGGATGAAGAAGAGCTCTTTGCAGGCCCAGAAGGTGTGCTCTTGGCAGATAGTGGTGATTGCGCCTTCTTTACTGTATCACGGTTGGAGGTGGTAGCCGACGGAGGTGCCGGTGTAGCAGAACGTGTGGAAGTAGATGAGGCATGTTGGTGTCCATGAGGAAGGTCGACCTGCAGAAAAGTTAGTTCACGCCAATGCCTGTCGATCCTGCACTTCACGTTTAGCTTTACAAGCAAGATGGAATAAACGAATGATATTATTATAATCCTTATAGTCTAGAATGGTCTGAATCTCTCTATTTAATCCACCCAGAAAACGTGCAAGCATAGCTTCATTCTCCTCAACAATACCACATCTAATCAAGCCAGTTTGTAATTCCTGATAATATTCTTCTACCGAATTTTTTCCTTGTCTTAAGCGCTGCAATTTTTGAAGTAATTCACGTTGATAATATGGTGGAACCCAACGAGTACGCATAGCAGTTTTCAAAGCAACCCAAGTAGCTGGAACAGGATATAATCTACAAAGTTCAGACCACCAAACACATGCAAAGCTAGTGAAAGCACAAACAGCAGCAGGAACACGTCTGTCCTCAGGATATTGTAAACATGTAAATTGTTGTTCAGTTTCTAACTCCCAAGTAAGATATATATCAGGAACATATCTACCCTCAAATGGTGGAATATTCAATTTTAGTTTAGGGAGATGGTCATGATCTCGTACCTGAGGGGGAGCCCTAACGTTGCCATTATTTGCATGGGGACGACCTGGTGGTTGTGGTGCTGGTGGTTGCACGTAGTTCTGATGTTGATCAACCTCATCCTCATAATCTCCCACATAATCATCCTCCCCCACATCAGCAGCAGGAGCCACAGAAGTATCAACAGCAGCACCAGCAGTGATAGAGGCGGGGTGTCCTGACCTTTCGATGAGATGCTAACTATCGATTTGGTGGAGTCGACTTTGACGATCCGACTACAAACGTGCACGACGTTGCGCCTTAGCAATCGCTAAACCAATCTCCTGAGATTACTGACGATGCCGAAAGCACGATCAGCCTGACCACGAAGGTCTATTCCTACATGCAATCGAAGAACGAGCAAGAATATGATAAAGCAATCTGAATATTGCGAATATATATGAAGTATTGATAATGGTGGGGATCCGTAAGCGGTCTTGGTCTGGTCGTTGGACACAAACGAAGTACATGAAGTTGCAATGGCTAGCTTTTAACTAAACAAATCCCCAAGGAAAAAGCTACTGTGTGGATCTACTTATATAGGAGCAAGGGGTGGCGGCCAAGGAGGTGGGAGGACGTCCCAAGGCAGCCTAAAACCAACCCTAGGTCGTACAAGGCTCATGGTCCCAAGTGGAGGTGATGCAACACCTTTGGACTTGTTGTTTGACTCGAATTGCTGGAGTGTCAGATTGTTTCGTCCATATCTCAACGCTCCGGATGAATTTAAAGGTGATTCCAATTGGTTTGGAAAGAGGATGAAATCTACTTTCCAACAAAAAAAGAATCACCCAATTCGGAGTCAGTATGAAAAAGTTCTTGGCATTTTGAGTCAGGTATGTCTGTGCGGTCCGAATCTGAATCCAGAACGTGAGAGACTTGGACTCTATCTTCTCTTCGCCCAAAAGTGACGTGAGAGGACTTTTTGAACAGAACTTAAACTTCTCCTTTTCCCCTATCTTCATATGTGGATTGTACAAATGTCCCATAGACCTGCAATTAGACAAAACACAAAAGTGTGTGAAGTATTTTTGTTCTGGATAATATAAATAGATTATTGAATAGTTGACACTAGAAATCACCTGACAAATATGCATGTATGCAATATTTTTGGTCGTATCCAAGGTATTCATGTCCTCATCATCCTCCCCTTCTTGAAAATAAAGCCGTCCTCGGCGTTGCTTTATCTGAAATGTGGCTAACAAAAGAGACAAGGTGTACATGTTGTATATGTATATGTCATCAATTTTTACTTCCCATGGAATTTGCACATATGACACATGTATACATGAGTAACTTTCATAGTGAATAAAATATAAAGCCAAAATATTATCTCAAGAAGTAGAAGGCATGAAAGTATTGCAACTTAGTATGCACATATAAGTGAAGCTCTTATTCATATGAAAAGATTGACAATATTCATCATTAAACCATCCCAATATTGGTGAATAAACCTTACTTGCATAAAATTTACATGCTACAACATGCTTAAATAAGCCAACATGCAATAAGTCATTTGACACAGAATCATCAGCAAGATTATAGGTCATATCAAAATGATTAAACATTGGCACAATTATTTTCAAACGTAGTTGATCCAAATTTGTTTTAGTGCCTGATTCACATGGTTCTTTGACATCAACGGTTAATTCAATGGGTGCACTTAAAATTCTTGATATTGCAGTTGTTTGATCACATGATAAAGTCAAATCATCAGCATAATCATCTAAAATAGGTGGTGTGATCAATGTAGTGGCTAGAGCATCACATGGTGTATTTAAATCGACAAGGCATTCATCATTCGCATGCGAAGTTAGAAGATCAGTACCTTTGTCATTACCTCGTGTTATCAACTCAGACGATGTTGGAACTCTCGGCAGTGACAGGTCATAATATGGAGCTGATGCAGTGCTCACAACAACAGATGTTGTTGTCATAGTAGGTGCAGTGGTAGAAGGAAGGACCGTCTCAACTCCTTGGATGTGCACCTTATGCTTGTTTGTCTTGTGGGCATCACGCCTCTTTATTTCCTGTTCAGCTTTGCAAGAAAGATGAAACAAATGGTCCATAGGATAACATTCTTCATGAATTAGTGTCTCCTGAATATCACGGTTTAATCCTCCCCAAAATCTATCCATAAAATCTTCTTCACTTTCCTCTAAAAAGGAATGCAACAAGGTAGTTTGTAAATCATCATAATATTTTCTTACAGTGTCACTACCTTGTTTTAAGTGTTGTAGTTTTTTAATCATGCCACGAGTATAATAAACATCGACGAATCTATCTCTCATGACAAGTTTTAAATCATCCCAAGTAGTAGGTACATAATCAGGGTATAACCGACAATGTTCACTCCACCAAACAGTAGCAAAACTAGTGAAAGAACCAACCGCAAGCTTAACTTTTTTACATTCCGAAAAATCATGGGAAGCAAATATAACATTTATTTCGAACTCCCATTCAATATACAAATCAGGCTTAAAACGACCATTAAAAGGTGGCATGGAAACAAAAACCTGATTGTGTGTATTCTTATGCCTTTGCACCTCTTGTGACGGTGGTTGTATTTTCGGAGCTAGTGGCACGTCTCCCACGATTGATGAAGCCCAACTAATTCTGGAACCTGCCATATTTAGTAGAAAAACAAGAAACAAAATCCGAGAATAATGTTCCTATGAACTACTAGGATGTGGTGGTAAAACGCTCACAGTGTAGCAAATATCAAAGTCTTACAAGTTCTTACCATGCAGCAGGTGGTGACCGGCAACCAGCGGTGTCAAATAACTCCGAAGATTGAGTAAAGCGATTGCCAGGTGAGCGTATGTATACACGGTGTAGAAATATGTGGAGCTTGGAAGGCCAAATATATGGTAGCAAAAGATCAGCAATAATCAATTCAGAGATGCAATGTTGAATAAACGCTCAACGACGGTACTGTGCTAGTCCTAGGCTAGACCGTGCTAGAGACGCGAGCCTAGAACACTAAAAAAATCACGGCACGACGCGTAACAAAGGCGGAGCACACTCTGGGTATCTTTTTTTCTCCTTTTTTCACGGAATTTTTTTCACTTTTTTCCCTATTTTTTCTTTTTTTTTCTCTCACTATTTTTTCTTTTTTTTTCTTTCTCTTTTTTTTCACAAACAAGCTAGATAAGATGCAGATTGGATCTAGTGATGACGCGAACGACCTCAAGTATGATTATGACAATGAATGATGGGGAGTACTTGGTGGAAATTGATGGATGGCGGTGGTGGACAGTGGATGCAATAACGACGCGGTGGTGGTATATGGCAACGACAATTAAGATGGTGCGGTGGTGGCGTGACAAACTGTGAACAGAACTCGAAACTCTAAAGGACTAGACACTAAGACCAGCAACTCGACACGGCGATGCAACCGATAATTCAATAATGCAAACAATGAAAAGAAAATTGCAAAGGCTCAGACTGGCTTGGACAAAAAGGATGAATAGATCTAACTTTTTTGTGGCTTTTACTTGGACAATAGGTAAGAAAATAAATCTAATCTAGGGGAAACTGGAAATTCTCACCGAGCAACCTGAAAACTGATACCACTTGATAAAGACGAGGGTGTCCCGATCTTTCGATGAGATGATAACTATCGATTTGGTGAAGATGACTTTGACGATCCGACTACAAACGTGCACGACGTTGCGCCTTAGCAATCGCTAAACCAATCTCCTGAGGTTACTGACGATGCCGAAAGCACGATCAGCCTGACCACGAAGGTCTATTCCTGCAAGCAATCGAAGAACGAGCAAGAATATGATGAAGCAATCTGAATATTGCGAATATATATGAAGTATTGATAATGGTGGGGATCCGTAAGCGGTCTTGGTCTGGTCGTTGGACACAAACGAAGTACACGAAGTTGCAATGGCTAACTTTTAACTAAACAAATCCCCAAGGAAAAAGCTACTAGGTGGATCTACTTATATAGGAGCAAGGGGTGGCGGCCAAGGAGGTGGGAGGACGTCCCAAGGCACCACTTGATAGAGGCGGGGTGTCACGTTCTTTCGATGAGATGATAACTATCGATTTGATGGAGTCGACTTTGACGATCCGACTACAAACGTGCACGACATTGCGCCTTAGCAATCGCTAAACCAATCTCCTGAGGTTACTGACGATGCCGAAAGCACGATCAGCCTGACCACGAAGGTCTATTCCTGCAAGCAATCGAAGAACGAGCAAGAATATGATAAAGCAATCTGAATATTGCGAATATATATGAAGTATTGATAATAGTGGGGATCCGTAAGCGGTCTTGGTCTGGTCGTTGGACACAAACGAAGTACACGAAGTTGCAATGGCTAACTTTTAACTAAACAAATCCCCAAGGAAAAAGCTACTAGGTGGATCTACTTATATAGGAGCAAGGGGTGGCGGCCAAGGAGGTGGGAGGACGTCCCAAGGCAGCCTAAAACCAACCCTTGGTCGTACAAGGCTCATGGGCCCAAGTGGAGGTGATGCAACACCTTTGGACTTGTTGTTTGACTCGGATTCTGCTGCAGTGTCAGATTGTTTCGTCCATATCTCAACGCTCTGGACGAATTTAAAGGTGATTCCAATTGGTTTGGGAAGAGGATGAAATCTACTTTCCAACAAAAAAAGAATCACCCAATTCGGAGTCCATATGAAAAAGTTCTTGGCGTTTTGAGTCAGGTATGTCTGTGCGGTCCGAATCTGAATCCAGAACGTGAGAGACTTGGACTCTATCTTCTCTTCGCCCAAAAGTGACGTGAGAGGACTTTTTGAACAGAACTTAAACTTCTCCTTTTCCCCTATCTTCATATGTGGATTGTACAAATGTCCCATACACCAGCAATTAGACAAAACAAAAAAGTGTGTGAAGTATTTTTGTTCTGGATAATATAAATAGATTATTGAATAGTTCACACTAGAAATCACCTGACAAATATGCATGTCTGCAATATTTTTGGTCGTATCCAAGGTATTCATGTCCTCATCAAGCAGCTTGGCCAGGTTGAAGAGGGACACGGGTCGCTCGGCGGAGGGCTGTTTCGCGATGTGGAGGTAGTCGTTGTTGTTGTTGTGGAGGTGCGTTAGGTGCAGCCGGTGGTGGTGGTGGTAGACGTGCGAGCAACTCATTGAACTTGTTATCGAGCTTTGTTTCGAACGCCTTCTCAATGCCATCTATCTTCTCCATGGCCTCTTCAAATCTATTTAGCACATCTTCTACCTGTCCACTCATCATTTGTTGAAACTTATCATGTAACGCTTTGTTTGTCATGTTCTCCTAGTCAGTCTCGTCGGCTTGTGATCCTGCCATGGTTAGCAGCAATAGACACACACAAGAATATGATCCTACAGACTACTAACAAGAGGTGGTGGTGGGAGTCACAAATCCGTCAAGCAAATCTCAAATTCTTACCAGTTTTTACCCAGCAGCAGGCGGTGACCAGCAACCGTTGTAGTCAAAACTCTCAAAAGCTTGGATAGAGCAATTGCCAGGGAGAGTCAAACGCACGACGTAGATGTATGTGGAGCTGGGAAGGCTTATAGTATGGTAGCAAAAAGGGTCAGCAATAATCAATTCAGAGATGCATAGTTGAATAAACGCTCAACGACGGTACTGTGCTGGTCCTAGGCTAGACCGTGCTAGAGACGCGAGCCTAGAACACTAACAAAATCACGGCGCTGCACGGAAACAAGGGAAAAGCACGCTCTGGAATTTTTTTTTCGCTCTGTTTTTTTTGCGCTCTTTTTTTGCCCTCTTTTTTTTGCGAAAAATCACTATATTGGCGAGTGTCTCAAAACTCTTCCCAGGTCAAACTGACAAGATGGGTACGATTTTTTTTTTTTGACAATTTTTTTTTCGGAAATCAGGGCACCGACGACGAAAAAGTGCGACCAAAAATCACTATGATGGCGAGTGTCTCAAAAGACTCAGAAAAGCCTAAAAATAGGATAGGAAAAAAATATTTTCGGTCGCCGAAATTTTGGCCTAAAAACTGTCCGCGGGTCTCCAGATTTTTTTTCCGAGACCTACGCAGGCAAGGAAACACGAATCGGAATTTAGATGGCTCTTGAAAACAAACCTAATATGAGAAGAACTCGGATTGGTGGTGGATATATGGTGGTGGTATATGGTAGCGGTGGTGGTATATGGATACGGATTGGTGGTGGTATATGGATACAGATTCAGAGCGGCGGCGGAGAAGCTATGATTGTATATGGCAAGACGATGATGATGGTGCGGCGGCGGCGTGACAACTTATGACCAGAACTCGAAACTCTAAAAGACTAGACTCTAAGACCAGCAACTTGACACGACGATGCAACCGCAAATTCAACAAAGCAAAAACCCTAAAAAGATTATGCAAAGGCTCAGATTGGTTCGGATATGATGAACTAACCCTAATTTTTTTTGTGGCTTTTTCGTGGACTGTAGGTATGAAGAACAGACTCGATCTAATCTACGAAAAACTGTAAAATCTCACTGAGCAACCTGGAAATCTGATACCACTTGATAGAGGCAAAGGTGTCCCGATGTTTCGATGAGATGGTGGCTATCGTTTCTGTGGGAGTCGACCTTGACGATCCGACTACGATCGTGCGAGACGTCGCGCCTTAGCAATCGCTAAACCAACTTCCGAGGGTTATTGACCACGCCAGAGCACGATCAACCTAACCACGAGGGCCTGTTTCCTGCGAGCAAATGAAGAACAAGCAAGAAACTAAGATTGCAATCTGGATATTGCGAATATAAGAGGAAAGCTTTATTAATGAAGGTGGGGTTCCGTGACGCCTTGGTCTGGTCGTTGAACACAAACAAAGTACGCGAAGTTGCAGCTATGGCGAACTTTTGATCTAAACAAAACCCAAAGTCTAAACGACGCCCTAAGGGCTGTATATATGGAGGAAGAGGAGGGAATTTCATGGCCCTTGAGGGTGGGGTCCGAAACCAACCCTATCACTTGTTTCCCCACACATACGGACTCTAAAAATAGCCTATACTTAAGTATTTCGAAATTACATGGGCCTGGCCCAATAATAAGGTGACGCAGCACCTAAAATAGCCTATGGACGAATATTATGAAGTGGCATCTTGTATATTTCGTCCAAGGCTTCATGCACTCCTTATGGTGGCTTCAAAGTCCTGAAATCATCACTTGTAACTCCGTTCTTGATCCCCTTGCGCATGCCATCAACTCCATGCGTGTTCTTGCTCCAATGTTCATCCTTCTCCAAGCTAGGCCCTTCATTTGTAAGCAAAACAAATGTATCCAATTTAGGCAGCATCATATTCTCATGAACATTGGAAGCATTACCAAGAAACGAAAGTACCTGGTAATTTATTTGGCGTGCGCAAGCTCTAGTAATTGGTCCAGTATATGTAACAGTAGGGGCTGTGGGTGTAACAATGGTATTGATGTCCTCATCACCAGGTAACAGGGGAAGGAGCTGCTAGCCGACATACACTGCGGGGACTGCGGGAACCACTCGTCGTCATGAACCCTCGTCGGCAAGGCATTCCGCAGCGGATTCTACTGGCCTACGACGCTCAACAACGCAGCTGAGCTGGTGAGGTCCTGCGAGGCCTGCCAATTCCATGCCAAGAAAATCTATGAGCCAGCCCAGGGCCTACAGACCATTCCACTCTCGTGGCCGTTCGCAGTCTGGGGACTGGACATCCTGGGCAGGTTCCCTTGAGCGCCTGGGGGCTACCGATACCTCTACGTTGCAATCGACAAGTTCACCAGGTGGGCGGAGGTGGAAGCCGTCCTCACCATCCCAGTTGGTTCCGTGGTCAAGTCCATCTAGGGTCTCGTCAGCCGTTTTGGGGTCCCCAACTGCATCATCACCGATAATGGCTCGCAGTTCACCAGTAATCTCTTCAAAACGTACTGCACTAACCTTGGAACGCAGATTTGCTACGCTTCAGTGGTGCACCCCCGGAGCAATGGTCAAGCTGAACGCGCCAACGCGGAGGTCCTGAGAGGCCTCAAGACCAGGACCTTCAAGAAGAAGCTCGAAGCCTGCAGCAGGGGCTGGCACGACGAGCTGCAGTTCGTGTTGTGGTCCATCCGCACCACCTCCACCAAGCCAACGGGCGAGACCCCGTTCTTCCTTGTCTACGGAGCAGAAGCGGTCCTCCCTCACGAGGTCAAGCATCGCTCCGCACGGGTCCTGGCGTTTGATAAGACGCAGCAGGACGCCACGCGGGGTATGGACCTCGTGCTGGGGGAGGAACATCGCTGCGAAGCTACACTACAGGTGGCAAGGTACCAGCAGGCACTGCGGCGGTACCACTATCGCAGCGTCCGCTCCAGGATGCTCGAGGTGGGTGACCTCGTCCTGAGGCGGGTGCTCTCCAGGGAAGGGCTGCATAAGCTCTCACCCATGTGGGAGGGCCCGTTCAAGGTCGTCCATGTCTCCAGGCCTAGCGCCGCGCGCCCGGAGACACAGGACGGGGTACCCATCCAGAACGCCTGGAACATCCAGCACCTCCGGAAGTTCTACCCATGAAGAAAGGCTCAGCGCCTGTGAAGAAGGCCCAGTGCCTGTGAAGGTCTCCACTCGTGACACTCTCACGTAATAATGAGTGGGGCTGTACATGCCCCGGAGCCTCAGGAGTGGCGCCCTCGGGCCTCGGGGGCTCCCTCCCATGTCCTAGTGGCAGCACTGAGCTCAGTGCTGGTGAGAAGACATGAACACTAGACTAGGTGCCGGACGCGGCTTTTCATTTTCTTTCCATAGTTGGCTCGCCCCTCTTTAATTGAAGTTTGCTTCTGGAGTTCTCCGCTTATTTGGTTCCATCGCCTTCTGCCTCTGTTTCCGTCTTCAGTTTAGCCTGTACTCTCTCTCTCGCATTCCTCGCGAGGGGGCTGGAAGGTGCCCTCGTGAGTGTTTTTCCTTTTTCTGCCATTCATCTGCTTTTCGCAAGGCACTCTTGTTCGAGCCCACAATCTGGCGCACCTCTCCTAATCCGTGCCCCTCGGGTACCGCGATACGAAGCGCTGGGTCAAGGCCAGCGGCGCCTGTGACCAAGGCTCGGGTGAACAATAAGCCTCCTGATGAATTTTTTGCAGTTCCTAAGCGCCTACCAGGCCAAGGAGGCCTCGACAGGCACCTGGAAGCAAGCGCCTCATGAGGAGGAAACTACTCCGAGAAAGTCAAGCTAAGTCATCTCTACTTAAACGATGATGTTACGACACAACACAGGAACGATAAAAAAAGAATATTAATTGAGAAATCATAGTTTATTGCACCCTCCGGGGCCCATACTGGTTTCTTTCTTAATACAGGAAGGAAAGGAAGAGCGAAATAAAAGCGGCCTGTGACCCTACAGCGGTTCGCAATGGCGGGGCCGAGCTCAGCCAGACCCCTCCTCGCGCTTCATGGAGGCGAGGCGATGAGACGACCCGCTGCCGCCTTCAAAGCGGGCACGGTGGCGTGGCGGCTGGTCGTAACCACTGCTGCTGGAGCTGTCGCCGGGGGAAGATCCACCGTAGCTGGACGAGGCGTGGTCGGCACCAAGGGCGAGTTCGCCCTCATCCTCATCACGACCGTCGCCAAGGCAGAGCACCTGCTCGCAGTTGTTGACCTCGGGGTAGCACCCGACGCGACGACCATCTTCCCCAAACACCCTCACGTAGAGGGTCGCATCACCGTCATACTTGAAAGGAGGATGCACCGCCTACCCAGGCTGCGCGCGCAGGCAAACGTCTGCTAGCCGCGGGCCAGGGCTATGTTGCCCGCGCGACAGAGACTTCAATCGCGACCCAGGAAGCCCTGCTGCAGCAGCCGTCCGCCTGCAGCCAGAGCCCGCCTGGACCTGAGGCCGGCAGCTCGTCGGCGAAGAAGCGTGGGAGCTGAAGCCAGTTGCCGGCCGGGTTCTCCGACCAGACGAATAACTCCGGCAGCACCTCCGCCGAATGGAAGCGCGGCCTCGGCACGTCTCCCTTCATCAACAGGGCTGCCACGACCGGAGCGACCCCTGCCACGTGAAGTGGCACCGCCGCGGCTGCGGGGGGCCGCGGCGGGGGTCGCGGTGTGCTTGCGGGGACGACCGTGTCCATGCTTGGGCACCGGAGAGCCGGGCCCCTCGCGAGGGGCCTTCCCCTTCTCCGCGGCGGAGAACCTTCTTTGACGATGCCAGTGGTGTCGCTACTGGCAATGGAGCACAGGGGGACAAGCTAGCGGAATGGGAAGATATGGGGCCTCTCACGTACAGTCATCTTCCGATGACTCTCGGTTGTTGACCATGTTCACCACACCGTGCCGAGCGCACCAAAGGCCGATGGACGACGCGAGGCCCCAGACTGGAACGACCCGAAGATGGGGAAGACGGGGTAGTGGAGTCGTAGATGGAGAGGAGTGGGAAACTTGACTGGTTCGGGTGCGTGCCAGCACAACCGCGGTGCCGCCCACGGGAGACAGGAGCAAGAATAGAGGTTGAAGAAGGAGCACGGCTGTTGGATTAACATCCAACGGTCCAGCTACTAGAATCATTTGTTGATTAAGTTGACAAAGCCCTGCGTACACTTCTGCTTAGTAGGCCCACAAGTGAGCCACCAAATCTGACGGGTTCCAGCTGTCAACGGGAGGAATAATTTTTTTCGCATAACAAGGAGGCACTTCCTTTCGTGCGAAGATACAGTCGGTGGGTCCCAGCTGTTAGGTGGAGGAAACATTTTTTTAGCTTAATAAGGAGGAACTTTCCTTGCGTGCGACCATGGACCTCGTGGGTCCCAGCCGCCAGGCTCTCCACGTACAGTCCTCCTCCGATGACTCTCGTTTGTTGACCATGCCGCACCAAGCGCACCGAGGCGGTGGACGACAACGAGGCCCCGGGCGGGAACGACTCGGAGATAGGAAGACACGGCAGTGGAGTCGCAGATGGAGTGGAGGAGAAGGGTTATAACTGGTTCTGGTGCAGCGTGGGGCTGCAGTCGGTGGAGAATAACAAGAGGTGTGGAGGGGTGGAGGGATAGCCTGATCTGCGGTGGGGTAGCGCTTCGCAGCGATGCGTGCTAAGCAGAGCCGCTAGCCGCCGGAGGCCGGACCAGGCGGTCCCGGCGATGCTGGAGTAAGAAGACGAGAGATTGAAGGTGCATGCTGACCAAGTTGACAACGTCCTGCGTAGGCTTCGAACTATTGGCCCACTTGTCAGCCTGCAAAAATGTGGCATATATTTAACCCATGTTTTCTAGAATGTACACTCCATTTGCTGGGCTAGGTGAACAAATAATTTCGCGTCAATGCGGCCCATTTATATTATCTAAGAAATCCTAGCCCATCTGCATTTCCTTCAAATACACGAATTAGCTGGGCTCGTTATATATATAATGTTATGTTAGAAGGAGCAATTAATATCAAAAATAAACCGGGGAGGCACATTTTTCATATACATAATTAACAAATTAGCGAGTTATTTCTCAAAATAAAAATGAGCGCGTTATTATTACATTGGTCCTTAAAATCTTCGCAAGCTTTTGTATGCAATCACCAGGATTTTCCTTGCCTGTGAGTCCAAAACCAGGATTTTCCTTGCCAACTTTTGTTAAACATTTACTTTTATAAGTTAATAACACGTGGGATGTTTTCATAATGTATATATAAGTCTCTATAAAATAAACGATAATAGTAATAATATAAATACATATAATGTGGTTAAAAAAATACATTGGGCTGCCGATCTTTAAGAAAAAGCCCATAGGCCGGTATGGACCTCAAAAAATAAGTTGAAACCACTGTCATCCATATGTCGTGGGCTACGCATGTTAAAATACAAAACCTAGGCCTAGCTGATACTTGTTCGCCCTCTAGAAAAAATGATAACAGATCCCCGAGCGAACTGGATTATAGAGGGGGCCGGCGGCACGACTAAAGAAGCACATCAGGAGCGATTTTTTCTTCTTCAGTGGATGGCTCTCGATGGCTTTTTTTACTTGCCTCTGCACCATACAACTTGTATTTTTAGCCTCCCAGTCCATGGTGGACCAGCAGCCCATTTGCTGGGCGGCCCAACCTACAGAAACCAGCACTCTATTTTTCATCAAGCCCAAAAAACAACGCAATACTATGTTTGTTTTGAGGCCGAAAACAGTACGGCAGGGGTTGAGCAAGGGAGGGGGCAAGACAGAGCAAAAAGATTAAAAAGAGTTGATGCGCCGTTGCTACCCTAACAAAGCAGGTGCAATTCTTCTCGGGAAGAAGGTGTGCCGTTGACACCCACACGCCACATACCCCACAGTAGGCATATTAACAAGTTCACACACAAGCACAACAGAAAAGGTAAACATTCGTATCAAACTCAGGTTCACATGAGACGTTCATATTCATAGACAACATTCACTATCAACAACTCAAAAGATTCATATATACACAAGTTCAGCATGTCTATGGATCCAAATGATTGATAGATCACACAACAATATTCATAGATAATTCAGAAAAAGATTTAGATATACACATGTTCGTTATGTTTATGCATCCAAATGATTGAGATCACATCCAATATGAACCATGGACAAACTTTAATTACCTAGGGTACAGACTAGTAAATGGTGTTCAGTCAGAGGTACTTCTTGCTAAAATTAATGCTTGTACGAGTAAACTTTCGAGTACATAAGAGGCAACACAGACAATCTGAACTTTGTTTGTAGGTTTATCCTCAAATAGTGGCCTCGTGCCGAGGGAGGTTTGAGCAAGTTGGCCACTTCTTACATCCAACTAGTTTACTGGCTCATCTTGGTCCTGTAGCTCGCCAAAATTCTACATTGCAGACTGGTAAGAGGTGTTCAGTCGGAGGTACTTCTTGCTAAAATTAATGCTTGTACGAGTAAACTTTCGAGTACATAAGTGTCGGGGGAAATCTGCCTCCACGAACACCTATGGGGACCGAGCCCCTTTCTGGTTCGGCGGGGGGCGGAGGTCGCGCGAAGAGCGGATCGAGGCGATGCACACAAGGGGTTTACCCAGCTTCGGGCCGCACGGATGCGTAAAACCCTACTGCTGCTTTGTGGTTTGTATTGTGTTCTTGTTCGGGAGCGCTGAGTGCTACAGTACACTCAGGCAACTAATCAGACCGAGCGTGAGTGGCCTTCTTCCTCCCTCCCTCCTCTATGTTGCGCATGGGGCCTCCTTTTATATGCGCAAGGGGTTACCCGCAGGTGGCAACGTAGGCGGGGGTAAAACTGGGAAACGTTGTGTTGGGTACAGCTGTTTGCACAGTGCTATCATACCTAACTCTGACGGCAGGGGACAAGGGCATTAAATGCCCGTCTAGGTCGCCCAAACAGTGCAGGAAAGGGACCGTTAGGGGCGCCACCGTTTGCCACGACGGCTATCCTGTCAGCGTTGCTTCGCCACCGCATGCCCCTGGCTGCGCAGCCTCTCGCCACGTATGCCTGGAATGGCCCCAGAGCGACACGTGGGTGGATGAGCTGGAACGCAGGCGCGGGGTGGTGACTTGCCGCGGCAAGCGCCTTGCCGCGGTTGATGCCTTTTCGCGCCCGGGAGCTTGTTGCTCACCGGTCCTTGCCGAGACGCGTGGCGCGTCGCAGCAAGTCTCTTGTCGTGCCCTGGTCGGCCTTCCCGGCAAGCTCCTCTTGCCGAGGCCTTGTGCTTCGAGCGGCCGTCTCGGCAAGCTCCTCTTGCCGGGGCCTTGCTCTCTTCGGGTGGCCTTCCCGGCAAGCTCCTCCTACCGGGGCCTTGGCTCAAATACTTTGTTCTTGGATGGCCCAAAAAGGGACCATGGAGAGTTTTGGCGATCGCCTGGCAAGCCTTGCCGCGGGGTGCTACGACTGCCCATGCACAAGTTCGGGGTACTAAGGTACCCCTACTTTAGTACACCGACAGGAGCCCCCGGGCCTGGGCCATACACGGTGCCGAGCGCTGTTGGGCCAGGCCCAAAACAGTGCGCGGGCACGCGCGGCCTGGGTCACGCTGCATCTTCTTCTGCATCCACCACGTCCCCCCCGAACTGCACGCGTCGAACGCGGCATCATGGGGAGAGGCGTGCGGGACGTGGGCGGCGTGCGCGGGGCTGAGCCCCGCAGGCAGGCGTCACGTCGCAGGTGATTTGTTTATTCGGAAAGGCGAAACGCCCCTCCCCCTTATAAGCAGGGGAAACAGGGGTAGTCCGCCCACACGCCAGTTGCGATTCCTCGAAAATCTCCACCACTTCCCAAGGGGAGCAGCGTTCCGCCCCTTCCGTCGCCACCAGTGCTACCGACGCCGTCGACCTCCCTCCCTGCTTCCGCCATGGCCCCAAAGGGTGACAAGGGGAAAGGGAAGGCTGTGAAGTCGGCCGAGGCGCAGCGGCTTGAGGCGCTGCGAAAGGAGCAGGTAACCTTCCCCCCTCAGCTCGACGCGTTGGACCTGAGGGAGGAATTTTACCTCTTCTGGTCGACGGGGACGCGAGCGCATCCGCGCACGAGGGTTCTTCCTGCCGCCGCCCAGAAGGAGTATCCGACTGGGTATCCCTTCTTTCCTCTGTTCTTCTATTGCGGGCTCTGCCCGCCCTTCTCTGAATTTTTCTGCGACATCATGAACACCTACGGGTTCCATCTCCTTGATTTCACCCCCAATGTTGTCCTGACCATGGCAATTTTCGCACATCTTTGCGAAAAATTTGTCGGAGTCTATCCAAACGTAGCCCTCTTCCGCCACTTCTTCACGCCTCGAGTAGAGAGAGGAGAGCCTCTCTCCGGCGGAATCGCCTGGATCTCGAAGCCCGGCAAGAAGGATGCTTATCTGGAGGGAGAGCTCCGCAGCAAATGGGAGGAGTGGAGAGCAGACTGGTGCCTGATCGTCAAGGAGAACCTGCAGCCATTCACTGCCGTGCGCTGAACTCCTGTGGTGCGCGGCAGGGATTGGAGCGACGTGGCTCCGGACGACGACAAGCTGCAGATTGCCGTTACCCGGATCCTGCGGCTTAGGCATGCCGGGCTCACAGTTGGCGCCATTGGCGCAGATTTCCTCCGCCGCCGCATCGCTCCCCTGCAGGAGAAAGGGAGACCCGCCCGGGAGTTCCAGAATGCGGCGGACATCATGAGGCTTCGCCCTGGCCTCAACTTCAATTTCACTGTCTTGGAACTTGAAGGGACGCTCAGGGAGCTGTTCAAGCACGACCCCGATCACCCTGAATGGTTCAGGCTGCCGCAAGGCGTCGTCCCGTTGTGCAACAATTCGTCGCTCAGCCGCATCCTTGCAATGATGCCGCTGTGCGACTCGCACGGGATCGACTCCACTTGGCAGGAGCCTGCTGGCGACGTCGTGCGGGCGTTCTTCGACGACTTGGTGGAGGTGCCAGTCGACCCCGCCGAGCAGAAGGGCCTCACCCGGGACACCACCGACGAGCAGTTGGCGCGCATTGCCTCCAGGATGGAAGACGCGGTGGCAGCCGCGGCCGCGGGCGAATTTGGATTCACATTGGCGGAGGCGGACGCAGCGGAGGCGGAAAGCCTTGCCGATCGAGCGGAGTTTGTCTGCGAGGAAGAGCCTCCCGGGCACGGCGTCGAGGCGGACAAGCCCACCGAGGACACGAGCGGCTTGCCGGAGACGGACGCCTCTTCCTCCCAACCTTTGGGCAGCTCGTCGCAAGCGGAGCCCCCGGCTCAACCACGGAGGCGTCTCCGCAAGGCCGGAGACGTGGTGGGGCGGCAGACGAGCCAACAGCCGCAGCGCCGCGTGACAAGCTCCGCTGTGGCAGCAGGAGCGGGGTCTTCGCGGGCCGCTGCTTCTGCTCCTGCCGCCCCTCGCGCCACGGCGGCAGCCGGGGCAAGGCCGTCTCAGGCTAGCGCCACCACTACCTCCGCCAAGCGGCCGAGGGAGCCTACTCCTCCGCCTCCTCGCACCAGAAGCGGGCCAGTCTTCGACTTCTCCGCGCTTAGCTCCGACGAGGAAGAGGGAGAGGAGTAAGATCCTCGTTGTACTTGTATTTCTTCAATTCTTGCAGTTGTGTCTCGCATCTCATTTGCTTTCCTTTGAATTTACTCCTTTTCAGGACTCTGGCTCAGAGGGCGGCAAAGAGAGCCAAGGTCCCGGTGGTCATCCTTGACGAGGAGCTCACCGTGATGGCAGGGGGTGCGCCTGAGATGACCTTGTCGGACCCACCAAATAATCCTCAGAGCAGCCCCCAGCGCAGCCCCCAGCGTAAGCATATGATTTTGCTTCCTGCCGTTGGGCACGTCTGGGTACTCTTCGTTTTTTGATATCTGACTGTTGATTTGCGTAGGAGCAGAGCAGCCCCGCCAGGAGCGTCCGGAGACCGCCCCCGATGCGGCACCTGCTACAACTACACCGCCAAGGGGGAGTTCCCCGACAAAGGAGGAATCCCCGGCAAGGGAGCAGTCTCCGGCAAGGGAGCAGTCTCCGGCAAGGGACAACACCGGCGACACCTTGGCGACGGAGACCGTGACCGCAGACCCTGGCGCAGGTAACCTTCTTGCCTCGAAACTCCCCTGGGGCTCTTCTCTTTTTTTTGAATCTCCTTCTTTGGATAGTTTCTTGACTTCTCTCCCTCTTTCGGCCTTCAGACCCACCCGCCACGGACCCGATGGAGACCGAGGTCGTCGTCGAGGAGGATGTGCACGGCCATACCGACGACGCGGCCGCCACCGGAGAGGCGGACGATGCTGAAGATCTGGCCGGCGAAGAGGCCGCCAAGGCTGCCGCAGCAGCCGCTGGCGAGGGGGCCGGCGATCGTATAGACGGCCCTGGGCCCGCAGGGGCGCCAGGCGCTGCGCCGACCGCCGATCCTGCTTCCGCCGCAGCGTCGGGCCCCGAGGAGCCCCAGCCAGGCGTCTACCTAAAGGCCAGTGATGATATCTTCATCAAGCTCCCCTGGGAGTCGACTTCCAGGGCGCCGGTCGAGGGGGAGACCTTGGATGGAGAGGTGCTCGCCTCCGCCGGGCTGACGTTGGTTGATGCGCCAAGCAGCAGCGGCGGCGAGCCTGAGGAGGAGCGGCTGCTCCGGAAGCTGGTGTCACTCTACCGCGCTCGACAGGCCAAGGTGAAATGCCGGGAAGCGCTTGTCGCGAAGGCGGGAGTGGACATGGAGAAGCGCGCCGAGGAGCTCCGGGAGCTCAACCAGGAGGCCCTCCGATCCTTGGCGGAGGAGCGGAGGCAACTCGACGAGGCGCGGACGACCTTCATCCTCGAGAAGGCCGAATCCGAAGAGCAGCAGAGGCTTGCCGCCGAGGGGCTGTCCGCGCGGGAGGGCGAGCTGGTGCAGCAGAAAGCCAGCCTCGCCAGCCACGAGGAGGAGGTCGCCGCGCGCGAGCAAGCGCTTGGCGGAGCCCTCAAGGAAGCGCAAGATGCTGCCGCGGCCGCCGAGGCCGCCAAGAAGAAGCTGGAGACGAGGGTGGCGCAGCTCGACACTGATCTTAAGGCGAGCGGTGAGGAGCTCGCCGCGCTCAAACAAGAGCGCGAGAAGGGTGCTTATACCCTCGGCGAGCTGCAAGGACGCTTCGCCGATAAGATCAGGGAGCTTGACGCTGCCAAGGACTCCAATGCTGATCTCGAGATGAAGCTGGCCACCTTGTCCAAGACGCTGGAGAGCGCCAAGGAGCGAGAGGCGACCTTGCGGAAGGAGATCACGGACAACGAGGCGCTGTCGAAGAGCGCTGCAGTTACCCAGAACAACTACAGGTCGACGGTGGAGCAGTGGACGGAGTGTCTGGTGGACATCGCCGCCTCCATCGACAAGGAGCTGTCGCTGCTGGGGATGGAGGGTAACGAGTATTCCTCCGGCGCGAACCTCCCACCCAGCGCCAAGCTCACTTCGTTCTTCAAAGGCGTGGCGACGGCCCTTCAGGCACTCCGGGATGCGATCCCAGAGCGGCTGGCCGACGAGACGCGCGATGCCTGCGCTGGAGCCCTTGAGAAGGTGTTGGTGAAGATTGTCTTCCGCAACCCAGGCCTCAAGCTCACCAACGTCCTCAGATCCCTGCCGTCAGACGCTGACCTCGAGGAGATCAGGGCCCTCGTCGCGCCCATTGTGGAAAGGGTGGCCGGGATCAAGAGGATCGAGGGCGACCGTGTGGATTAGGCCGCCCGCCCTTTTCTTTTCTTGTCGCCGCTGGGCGAGTTATGAAAACAATCCATTAGGGCTGCGACAAGCTATCTTGTAATATAACTTCATCTTAGGTAGTGAATGCACTGTTACTTCCTCTATTTGATTCCCTCCTTTGTATGTTATTGCCCTACGCTTTTAGGGAACTTGCCGGCATAGGCACACTTGCTGAGTGCGGGACATCAGCAGCCCGCTGGCGGTGCCATTGCCGGCAAGAAACCTTGTCGTGACTAGCCGCGGTTCACTTAAGTTGTTGAGCAGGCTCGAAGCGAAATAAGGGCGCAACTGCAGTTGCAGCACACTCAAGTCGCTGAGCAAGCTCGAAACAAAGTAAGGGCGCGAGTCTGGTCGCAGCATACTTAAATCGTTGAGCGGACTCGAAACGAAGTAAGGGCGCGACTAGCCACGAGTTGGTTCCTCCGCGCACAGGTTTTCCATACGAAGTACGGTCGTTCGAGGAAGATAACCTTAGAATTTAAAATTTTGATTGCTCAAACTTTGGCAACTTAGCTTTTTCGTGGCTCGCTGCCCGGCAAGGTCGCTTTCTGGCAAGGCGAAACTTCATCGAACGTCGCCTGGTCCTCACCATTACCTTCCCCCTTCCCTCCCTGGCGAACTTGTGGGCGAGGGAACCTTCCTTTTCTTGAGAAGAAAAGGAAGAAGAGAAAATAAAGGTTCGGAGCCTCATGGCCCGTCATCGCTTACCGGGGGTCAGTGCTGCACAGAGTGTCAGATAATGCATGCAAAGAATAAAGAGCATGAGATCGACAAGATGCGCGGAACACATGAACTTAATCTGTGCACAGAGTCTGCGCCTAGCTCTGTACAAAGGATCACATGCAACAGCGGCAAGACTTTGTACAAAAGGGTGGCTGCCGGACGGGGTCCGACAACTGAGCCTTACGGGCGAAACTTACGAAGATGCCCAACGTTCCAGGAGTTGCTCACCGGAGTGGTATCTTCGGTCTCAAGGCGGACAACGCCAGGCCTAGCGACTTGTTTCACCCGGTAAGGGCCTTCCCACTTCCTCGAAACTTCTGGCACTAACTTTGCGGCTATAAAAGCAGCGCAAAGCTTGCTGGTAGCGAGCAGCTCGCACAGCGGCCTGAAGACGGTCCTCCTCGAGGAGCAGCACGTCATCTCGTCGCAGCTGCTCTTGCTCGAGCTCAGCGTGAGCGAGCACTAGAGGTGGCCCGTATGCGAGATCCGTGGGGCTAACTGTCCCCGCTCCATGGAATAGAGCGAAAGGTTGCCTGGTCATACCAGGGCTTACCTGCGCCGAGAGGTGTCGGCGTATGTTCGGACGCCGTGGCACCATGAGCTCGGTGCATGTTCGGACGCCGTGGCACCATGAGCTGGCTCGGCGACGCCCGTTCCGCTGCCGGTGCCGTCCCCACCACCGTTTGCTCCAGGGGCGGTGGGTTCGACGCGGACGGACCAGCCACCTCCGGGGCCTTCTTCTTCGGTGGCATGCCGATGAAGATGATGGAGATCTAGCCTCTGCAGACGCCGGATCAGGTTCACACAACCACGACGCCCCCTACCTGGCGCGCCAAAGATGTCGGGGGAAATCTGCCTCCACGAACACCTATGGGGACCGAGCCCCTTTCTGGTTCGGCGGGGGGTGGAGGTCGCGCAAAGAGCGGATCGAGGCGATGCACACAAGGGGTTTACCCAGCTTCGAGCCGCACGGATGCGTAAAACCCTACTGCTGCTTTGTGGTTTGTATTGTGTTCTTGTTCGGGAGCGCTGAGTGCTACAGTACACTCAGGCAACTAATCAGACCGAGCATGAGTGGCCTTCTTCCTCCCTCTCTCCTCTACGTTGCGCATGGGGCCTCCTTTTATATGCGCAAGGGGTTACCCACAGGTGGCAACGTAGGTGGGGGTAAAACTGGGAAACGCTGTGTTGGGTACAGCTGTTTGCACAGTGCTATCATACCTAACTCTGACGGCAGGGAACAAGGGCATTAAATGCCCGTCTAGGTCGCCCAAACAGTGCAGGAAAGGGACCGTCAGGGGCGCCACCGTTTTCCACGACGGCTATCCTGTCAGCGTTGCTTCGCCACCGCATGCCCCTGGCTGCGCAGCCTCTCGCCACGTATGCCTGGAATGGCCCCAGAGCGACACGTGGGTGGATGAGCTGGAACGCAGGCGCGGGGTGGTGACTTGCCGCGGCAAGCGCCTTGCCGCGGTTGATGCCTTGTCGCGCCCGGGAGCTTGTTGCTCACCGGTCCTTGCCGGGACGCGTGGCGCATCGCAGCAAGTCTCTTGTCGTGCCCTGGTCGGCCTTCCCGGCAAGCTCCTCTTGCCGGGGCCTTGTGCTTCGAGCGGCCGTCCGGGCAAGCTCCTCTTGCCGGGGCCTTGCTCTCTTCGGGTGGCCTTCCCGGCAAGCTCCTCCTGCCGGAGCCTTGGCTCAAATACTTTGTTCTTGGATGGCCCAAAAAGGGACCATGGAGAGTTTTGGCGATCGCCTGGCAAGCCTTGCCGCGGGGTGCTACGACTGCTCGTGCACAAGTTCGGGGTACTAAGGTACCCCTACTTTAGTACACCGACAATAAGAGGCAACATAGACAATCTGAACTTTGCTTGTAGGTTTATCCTCAAATAGTGGCCTCGTGCCGAGGCAGGTTTGAGCAACTTGGCCACTACTTTCATCCAACTAGTTTACTGGCTCATCTTGGTCCGGTATCTCGCCAAACTTCTACATTGGAGATGAGAAAGGAGGCGGTTGAGAAAATGAACCACCCAAATTTTTTGTGCAGTTCAACTGAAATGGAGCATCCCTGGCGTGCAGACTGATTAAGTGCCAGATGAATATACGCGTCAACCAACTTGTTTGGAATCTTTAGACTCCATGACATACAGTTCGCTACCATATGTGCCGATAACCAAAAGGCACAAGTTGGGACCAAAGACTGGACTGCGTTTTTCTTGGCTATGTGCCAAGCAATATTTTTGGTGTTCACTCTCCTAATACTTGGAGTTTGACAATTGATTGACGTCGGTTGATACTCGAATGAATATAGGCACTTCTTCTTGTCAACATCAATGCTTGTCTGAGTGAACTTTGGAGTACTTAGCAGCAGCATAAGTACCTGTCCATCTGATCTTTTTTTGCAGTTCTACTGAAATCACCCGATGTAATGATTTGCCTGCGAGTTCAGGCTCCAAGTTACTCCTTTATGAAATCAGCAAACAGTAGCACAATACCAAATTACCAATACATATGACAAGCACAATAATCAGGATAAAGACCAGTACCAACATGTGTGAGGTAGCATATCAATTACTATTTCCTTTGACTGGAAGCCGAGATAAGCCAAGCAACCGACAGCAAAGGAAGAATGCAAGCCGAGATTAGCGACTAACAGGAAAGAAAGGAAGCTGTCGAGGCAATGAAGCACCCAATGTTTTTGTGCAGTTCCACCAAAATCGAGCATCCCTGTTGGCACATATATTGAGAGAGTGAGATTACTGTAATAGTGGGACTAGTTGATGAAACATACACTAACAAATAGAAGCACCCTCATTATCTTAATGGGTAAAGTTAGCATTCCCTCCCTGCTCCACCACATGATTCACCTCCATAGACAAACATACCCACGTACATGATTCAACATAGGGTGCTACTAAAGATTTGTTTAACTCTAACAGGAAAATTAGGCAGCAATAAATTAGTGGTACTTAAGTACTCCTAATTGATTAAGTGAGACAATAGAAGTTGAAGGGCTACCTGGAGGACCGTCTCACATGTAAGGTAGTCGTTGCCGGAGCCCTTGAATGGCCTCGACTGAGGCATCTGGCTTCAGCTAGATTGCCTTGGCATTGTTTACTCTTCTTCTTCTTCCTCTTCATGCTTTGTTTCCCATTCTCCTCACCAGTTGGTGAAACCAAGTACATGATTGGCCTTCTATTTCAGAATTGGTTTTTTCAATGAGGGAGTACAAGCATAATAGTAAAAATTGCATTATTTTCTGATGGCAGTCGCAAAATAGAGATGAACACATGCATTAAATATCATTCTTGCCTAAAGGAAGGTTATGGTGCCAATATGGATGATGAGGATTGGAACACAGATCTACCTTTGTGCAGTTCCACCGAAATGAACCAACTGTTCCATTCTAACATTCCAGTTAAACAGCACAAAAGTCACTTCTTTTAAGAATCGTTTTGTGCAGTGCACCAAAATGTCACAACAGCAACCAGGTGAAATGGATATCCCTGTTTGCACAAAAAGCTATAGAGGAAACAGTCGGAGTCTCAAACAATTACAGGAAAAAACATTTGGCTAAACTTTTCATGGCTTATAACAGTGGCATGGCTCCATTTTTACCAGGGGCATTAGATTAAGTACAACTAAATATTTGGTATAAGGGCATGGGACAGTGGGTGCACCAGCAGTCCAGCACCATGTACCTAAACAGGGGCATAAAGTGGTGATTCATAGTTTGTTGCCCCAAGCAACAAACATCCTGATGAGGACATGACTACCTTGGATATGACCAAAAATATTGCATACATGCATATTTGTCAGGTGATTTCTAGTGTCAACTATTCAATAATCTATATATTATCCAGAACAAAAATACTTCACACACTTTTGTGTTTTGTCTAATTGCAGGTGTATGGGACATTTGTACAATCCACATATGAAGATAAGGGAAAAAGACAAGTTTAGGTGCTGTTCAAAAAGTCCCTTCGCGTCACTTTTGGGCCAAGAGAAGATAGAGTCCAAGTCTCTCACGTTCTGGAGTCAGATTCGGACTGCACAGACATACCTGACTCAAAACGGCAAGAACTTTTTCATACAGACTCCGAATTGGGTGATTCTTTTTTTTGTTGGAAACTAGATTTCGTCCTCCTTCCACTCCAATTGGATTCGCCTTTAAATTCGTCCGGAGCATTGGGATATGGACGAAACAATCTAACGCTGCAGCAGAATCCGAGTCAAACAACAAGTCCAAAGGTGTTGCATCACCTCCACTTGGGTCCATGAGCCTTGTACGACCTAGGGTTGGTTTTAGGCTGCCTTGGGACGTCCTCCCAGCTCCTTGGCCGCCACCCCTTGCACATATATAAGTAGATCCATCTAGTAGCTTTTTGCTTGGGATTTGTTTAGTTAAAAGTTAGCCATTGCAACTTCGTGTACTTCATTTGTGTCCAACGACCAGAACAAGACCGCTTAGGGAACCCCACCATTATCAATACTTCATATATATTCGCAATATTCAGATTGCTTTATCATATTCTTGCTTGTTCTTCGATTGCTTGCAGGAATAGACCTTCGTGGTCAGGTTGATTGTGCTCCGGCGTGGTCAATAACCTCTCGGAGTTGGTTTAGCGATTGCTAAGGCGCAACGGCGTGCACGTTTGTAGTCGGATCGTCAAAGCCGTCTCCACCAAATCGATAGTTATCGTCTCATCGAAATATCGGGACACCCCGTCCTCTATCAAGTGGTATCAGTTTTCAGGTTGCTCGGTTTGAATTTCCAGTTTCCCCTAGATTAGATTTATTTTCTTACCTATTGTCCAAGTAAAAGCCACAAAAAAGTTAGATCTATTCATCCTTTTTGTCCAAGCCAGTCTGAGCCTTCGCAATTTTCTTTTCATTGTTTGCATTATTGAATTATCGGTTGCATCGCCGTGTCGAGTTGCTGGTCTTAGTGTCTAGTCCTTTAGAGTTTCGAGTTCTGTTCACAGTTTGTCACGCCACCGCCGCACCATCTTCATTGTCGTTGCCATATACCACCACTGCATCATTATTGCATCCGCTGTCCACCACCGCCATCTATCAATTTCCACCACGTACTCCCCATCATTCATTGTCATAATCATACTTGAGGTCGTTCGCGTCATCACTAGATCCAATCTGCATCTTATCTAGCTTGTTTGTGAAAAAAAGAGAAAGAAAAAAAAAAGAAAAAAAGTGAGAAAAAAAAGAAAAAAAAAGAAAAAAAAAGAGAAAACAAAAAGTGAAAAAAATTCCGTGAAAAAAGTAGAAAAAAAGATATTCAGAGTGTGCTCCGCCTTTGTTACGCGTCGCGCCGTGATTTTTTAGTGTTCTAGGTTCGCGTCTCTAGCATGGTCTAGCCTAGGACCAGCATAGTACCGTCGTTGAGGGTTTATTCAATATTGCATCACTGAATTGATTATTGCTGATCTTTTGCTACCATATATTTGGCCTTCCAAGCTCCACATATTTCTACACCGTGTTTACATACGCTCACCTGGCAATCGCTTTAGTCAATCTTCGGAGTTATTTGACACCGCTGGTTGCCGGTCATCACCTGCTGCATGGTAAGAACTTGTAAGACTTTGATATTTGCTATATTGTGAGCGTTTTACCACCACATCCTACTAGTTCATAGGAACATTATTCTCGGATTTTGTTTCTTGTTTTTCTACTAAATATGGCAGGTTCCAGAGTCAGTTGGGCTTCATCAATCGTGGGAGACGTGCCACCAGCTCCGAAAATACAACCACCGTCACAAGAGGTGCAAAGACATAAGAATACGCACAATCAGATTTTTGTTTCCATGCCACCTTTTAATGGCCGTTTTAAGCCTGGTTTATATATTGAATGGGAGTTCGAAATAAATGTTATATTTCCTTCCCATGATTTTACGGAACATAAAAAAGTTAAGCTTGTGGTTGGTTCTTTCACTAGTTTTGCTACTGTTTGGTGGAGTGAACATTGTCGGTTATACCCTGATTATGTACCTACTACTTGGGATGATTTAAAACTTGTCATGAGAGATAGATTCGTCGATGTTTATTATACTCATGGCATGATTAAAAAACTACAACATTTAAAACAAGGTAGTGACACTGTAAGAAAATATTATGATGATTTACAAACTACCTAGTTGCATTCCTTTTTAGAGGAAAGTGAAGAAGATTTTATGGATAGATGTTGGGGAGGATTAAACCGTGATATTCAGGAGATACTAATTCATGAAGAATGTTATCCTATGGACCATTTGTTTCATCTTGCTTGCAAAGCTGAACAGGAAATAAAGAGGCGTGATGCCCACAAGACAAACAAGCATAAGGTGCACATGCAAGGAGTTGAGACGGTCTGATAGAGGCGAGGGTGTCCCGATCTTTCGGTGAGATGATAACTATCGATTTGGTGGAGACGACTTTGACGATCCGACTACAAACGTGCACGACGTTGTGCCTTAGCAATCACTACACCAACTCTGAGAGGTTATTGACCACGCCGCAGCACAATCAACCTGACCACGAAGGTCTATTCCTGCAAGCAATCAAAGAACAAGCAAGAATATGATAATGCAGTCTGAATATTGCGAATATAGATGAAGTGTTGATAAAGGTGGGGATCCGTAAGCGGTCTTGGTCTGGTCGTTGGACACAAACGAAGTACACGAAGTTGCAATGGCTAACTTTTTATCTAAACAAATCCCAAGGAAAAAGCTGCTAGGTGGATCTACTTATATAGGAGAAAGGGGTGGCGGCCAAGGAGGTGGGAGGACGTCCCAAGGCAGCCTAAAACCAACCCTAGGTCGTACAAGGCTCATGGGCCCAAGTGGAGGTGATGCAACACCTTTGGACTTGTTGTTTGACTCGGATTCTGCTGCAGCGTCAGATTGTTTCGTCCATATCTCAATGCTCCCGACGAATTTAAAGGTGAATCCAAATGGAGTGGAAAGAGGACGAAATCTACTTTCCAACAAAAAAAGAATCACCCAATTCGGAGTCCGTATGAAAAAGTTCTTGCCGTTTTGAGTCAGGTATGTCTGTGCAGTCCGAATCTGAATCCAGAACGTGAGAGACTTGGACTCTATCTTCTCTTGGCCCAAAAGTGACGTGAGAGGACTTTTTGGACAGAACTTAAACTTCTCCTTTTCCCCTATCTTCATATGTGGATTGTACAAATGTCCCATACACCTGCAATTAGACAAAACACAAAAGTGTGTGAAGTATTTTTGTTCTGGATAATATAAATAGATTATTGAATAGTTGACACTAGAAATTACCTGACAAATATGCATGTATGCAATATTTTTGGTCGTATCCAAGGTAGTCATGTCCTCATCATCCTCCCCTTCTTGAATATAAAGCCGTCCTCGGCGTTGCTTAATCTGAAATGTGGCTAACAAAAGAGACATGGTGTACATGTTGTATATGTATATGTCATCCATTTTTATTTCCCTTAGTTTTTGCACATATGACACATGTATACATGAGTAACTTTCAAAGTTCATAAAATATAAAGGCAAAATATTATCACAAGAAGAAGAAGGCATGAAAATATTGCAACTCAGTTTGCACATATAATTGAAACTCTTATTCATATCAGAAGATTGACAAAGTTCATCATTAAACCATCCCAACATTGGTGAATAAACTTTAATAGTTTCAGAATTACATGCTACAACATGCTGTAATAAGCAAACATGCAACAAGTCATTCAACACAAAATCATTATCAAGATTAGAGGTCATATCAAAATGATTAAACATTGGCACAATTATTTTCAAACGTAGTTGATCCAAATTTGTTTTAGTGCCTAATTCACATGGTTCTTTCACATGAACGGTTAATTCAATAGGTGCACTCAAAATTCTTGATATTGCAGTTGTTTGACCACATGGCAAAGTCAAATCATCAGCATAATCATCTAAAATAGGTGGTGTGATCAACGTAGTGGCTAGAGCATCACATGGTGTATTTAAATCGACAAGGCATTCATCATTAGCATGCGAAGTTAGAAGATCAGTACCTTTGTCATTACCTCGTGTTATCAACTCAGACGATGTTGGAACTCTCGGCAGTGACGGGTCATAATATGGAGCTGATGCAGTGCTCATAACAACGGATGTTTTTGTCATAGTAGGCTCAGTGGTAGAAGGAAGGACCGTCTCAACTCCTTGGATGTGCACCTTATGCTTGTTTGTCTTGTGGGCATCACGCCTCTTTATTTTCTGTTCAGCTTTGCAAGCAAGATGAAACAAATGGTTCATAGGATAACATTCTTCATGAATTAGTATCTCCTAAATATCACGGTTTAATCCTCCCCAAGATCTATCCATAAAATATTCTTCACTTTCCTCTAAAAAGGAATGCAACAAGGTAGTTTGTAAATCATCATAATATTTTCTTACAGTGTCACTACCTTGTTTTAAATGTTGTAGTTTTTTAATCATGTCACGAGTATAATAAACATTGATGAATCTATCTCTCATGACAAGTTTTAAATCATCCCAAGTAGTAGGTACATAATCAGGGTATAACCGACAATGTTCACTCCACCAAACAGTAGCAAAACTAGTGAAAGAACCAACCGCAAGCTTAACTTTTTTATGTTCCGAAAAATCATTGGAAGCAAATATAACATTTATTTCGAACTCCCATTCAATATATAAACCAGGCTTAAAATGACCATTAAAAGCTGGCATGGAAACAAAAACCTGATTGTGCGTATTCTTATGTCTTTGCACCTCTTGCGACGGTGGTTGTATTTTCGGAGCTGGTGGCACGTCTCCCACGATTGATGAAGCCCAACTGACTCTGGAACCTGCCATCTTTAGTAGAAAAACAAGAAACAAAATCCGAGAATAATGTTTCTATGAACTACTAGGATGTGGTGGTAAAACGCTCACAGTATAGCAAATATCAAAGTCTTACAAGTTCTTACCATGCAGTAGGTGCTGACCGGCAACCAGCGGTGTCAAATAACTCCGAAGATTGAGTAAAGCGATTGCCAGGTGAGCATATGTATACACGGTGTAGAAATATGTGGAGCTTGGAAGGCCAAATATATGGTAGCAAAAGATCAGCAATAATCAATTCAGAGATGCAATGTTGAATAAACGCTCAACGACGGTACTGTGCTGGTCCTAGGCTAGACCGTGCTAGAGACGCGAGCCTAGAACACTAAAAAAATCACGGCGCGACGCGTAACAAAGGCGGAGCACACTCTGAATATATTTTTTTCCTTTTTTCACGGAATTTTTTTCACTTTTTTTCCTCTTTTTTTTCCTCTTTTTTTCTCTCACTTTTTTTTCTTTTTTTCCCTATTTTTTCTTTTTTTTTCTCTCACTTTTTTTATTTTTTTTTCTTTCTCTTTTTTTTTTTCACAAACAAGCTAGATAAGATGCAGATTGGATCTAGTGATGACGTGAACGACCTCAAGTATGATTATGACAATAAATCATGGGGAGTACGTGGTGAAAATTTATGGATGGCAGTGGTGGACAGCGGATGCAATAATGACGCGGTGGTGGTATATGGCAAGGACAGTGAAGATGGTGCGGCGGTGGCGTGACAAACTGTGAACAGAACTCAAAACTCTAAAGGACTAGACACTAAGACCAGCAACTCGACACGGCGATGCAACCGATAATTCAATAATGCAAACAATGAAAAGAAAATTGCGAAGGCTCAGACTGGCTTGGACAAAAAGGATGAATAGATCTAACTTTTTTGTGGCTTTTACTTGGACAATAGGTAAGAAAATAAATCTAATCTAGGGGAAACTGGAAATTCAAACCGAGCAACCTGAAAACTGATACCACTTGATAAAGATGAGGGTGTCCCGATCTTTCGATGAGATGATAACTATCAATTTGGTGGAGACGACTTTGACGATCCGACTACAAACGTGCACGACGTTGTGCCTTAGCAATTGCTAAACCAACTCTGAGAAGTTATTGACCACGCTGCAGCACAATCAATCTGACCACGAAGGACTATTCCTGCAAGCAATCGAAGAACAAGCAAGAATATGATAATGCAATCTGAATATTGCGAATATAGATGAAGTGTTGATAAAGGTGGGGATCCGTAAGCGGTCTTGGTCTGGTCGTTGGACACAAACGAAGTACACGAAGTTGCAATGGCTAACTTTTATCTAAACAAATCCCAAGGAAAAAGCTACTAGGTGGATCTACTTATATAGGAGCAAGGGGTGGCGGCCAAGGAGGTGGGAGGACGTCCCAAGGCAGCCTAAAACAAACCCTAGGTCGTACAAGGCTAATGGGCCCAAGTGGAGGTGATGCAACACCTTTGGACTTGTTGTTTGACTCGGATTCTGCTGCAGCGTCAGATTGTTTCGTCCATATCTCAATGCTCCCGAAGAATTTAAAGGTGAATCCAAATGGAGTGGAAATAGGACGAAATCTACTTTCCAACAAAAAACGAATCACCCAATTCGGAGTCCGTATGAAAAAGTTCATGACGTTTTGAGTCAGGTATGTCTGTGCAGTCCGAATCTGAATCCAGAACGTGAGAGACTTGGACTCTATCTTCTCTTGGCCCAAAAGTGACGTGAGAGGACTTTTTGGACAGAACTTAAACTTCTCCTTTTCCCCTATCTTCATATGTGGATTGTACAAATGTCCCATACACCTGCAATTAGACAAAACACAAAAGTGTGTGAAGTATTTTTGTTCTGGATAATATAAATAGATTATTGAATAGTTGACACTAGAAATCACCTGACAAATATGCATGTATGCAATATTTTTGGTCGTATCCAAGGTAGTCATGTCCTCATCACGGTCCTTCCTTCTACCACTGCGCCTACTATGACAACAACATCCGTTGTTGTGAGCACTGCATCAGCTCCATATTATGACCCGTCACTGCCGAGAGTTCCAACATCGTCTGAGTTGATAACATGAGGTAATGACAAAGGTACTGATCTTCTAACATCGCATGCGAATGATGAATGCCTTGTCGATTTAAATACACCATGTGATGCTCTAGCCACTACATTGATGACACCACCTATTTTAGATGATTATGCTGATGATTTGACTTTGCCATGTGATTAAACAACTGCGATATCAAGAATTTTGAGTGCACCCATTGAATTAACCGTTGATGTGAAAGAACCATGTGAATCAGGCACTAAAACAAATTTGGATCAACTACGTTTGAAAATAATTGTGCCAATGTTTAATCATTTTGATATGACCTATAATCTTGGTGATGATTCTGTGTCAAATGACTTATGGCATGTTGGCTTATTTAAGCATGTTGTAGCATGCAAATTTTATGCAAGTAAGGTTTATTCACCAATATTGGGATGGTTTAATGATGAATATTATCAATCTTTTCATATGAATAAGAGCTTCATTTATATGTGCAAACTGAGTTGCAATACTCTCATGCCTTCTACTTCTTGTGATAATATTTTGGCTTTATATTTTATTCACTATGAAAGCTACTCATGTATACATGTGTCATATGTGCAAATTCCACGGGAAGTAAAAATTGATGACATATACATATACAACATGTACGCCTTGTCTCTTTTGTTAGCCACATTTCAGATAAAGCAACGCCGAGGACGGCTTTATTTTCAACAAGGGGAGGATGATGAGGACATGACTACCTTGGATATGACCAAAAATATTGCATACATGCATATTTGTCAGGTGATTTCTAGTGTCAATTATTCAATAATCTATTTATATTATCCAGAACAAAAATACTTCACACACTTTTGTGTTTTGTCTAATTGCAGGTGTATGGGACATTTGTACAATCCACATATGAAGATAAGGGAAAAAGAGAAGTTTAGGTGCTGTTCAAGAAGTCCCTTCACGTCACTTTTGGGCCAAGAGAAGATAGAGTCCAAGTCTCTCACGTTCTGGATTCAGATTCGGACTGCACAGACATACCTGACTCAAAACGGCGAGAACTTTTTCATACGGACTCCGAATTGGGTGATTCTTTTTTGTTGGAAACTAGATTTCGTCCTCTTTCCACTCCAATTAGATTCACCTTTAAATTCGTCCGGAGCATTGAGATATAGACGGAACAATCTGACGCTGCAGCAGAATCCGAGTCAAACAACAAGTCCAATGGTGTTACATCACCTCCACTTGGGCCCATGAGCGTTGTACGACCTAGGATTGGTTTTAGGCTGCCTTGGGACGTCCTCCCACCTCCTTGGCCGCCATCCCTTGCACCTATATAAGTAGATCCAGCTAGTAGCTTTTTGCTTGGGATTTGTTTAGTTAAAAGTTAGCCATTGCAACTTCGTGTACTTCGTTTGTGTCCAACGACCAGACCAAGACCGCTTACGGAACCCCACCATTATCAATACTTCATATATATTCGCAATATTCAGATTGCTTTATCATATTCTTGCTTGTTCTTCGATTGCTTGCAGGAATAGACCTTCGTGGTCAGGTTGATTGTGCTCCGGCGTGGTCAATAACCTCTCGGAGTTGGTTTAGCGATTGCTAAGGCGCAACGTCGTGCACGTTTGTAGTCGGATCATCAAAGTCGTCTCCACCAAATCGATAGTTATCGTCTCATCGAAAGATCGGGACACCCCGTCCTCTATCACATCCAAGGAACATATCTGGATTGGTCCCATTTTTGTTCACTCTAGCCACCTACCCCTATGTGTGGATAGCAAATCTTGGTCATACGACTGTGTACAACGTTATCCCTATATTTTCCTTTTCGACCAAGAGACCGGTTGGATGACCAGTCTGTACTACTTTCACCCCCTTTCCTTCCTGTTTGTACCAAGTCCGATGTACTACATACTAAATTCCCCCACCCCCACTTTATTTCTTGTTTGAACCAAGTACAAGATTCGACTCCATGAAGTAGCTTTACCTCTAACAATAGAAAAAAATAGGTGACGTTGGACCATCCGATTGAGAGGGACTGAGAGGTAGAAAATGATGCACATGCAGCGACTTAGCGAAATGGGGAAGTAGAGCTAAGGCGGTTTCGAAGGAAGATTTACCTGAAGGTCGTCGGGATGTGGATAGGTGGGCGGCGGGAGGCCGGATCCGCCCACACTAGGGAAATGACGAAGGGATCGGAGGACCTCCCGCGCCGGCGCTCGACCAGAGATAACGGTGCGGCTGGCAGTGGGTCTCCTCCCTCGCTGTTGACGACGGGCTAAACGTTGCCCCTCCTCCCCTTCACCGGCGGAGGGGGATACGTCCGGATCTGTTACCAGCGGTGAGGATAGAAAGACAGTGTTTTTTGAAGGGAGAAAGACAGTGTTACCACCCCTATCTTGTTTAGATCTGGAGAGGATGAGAGTGTGTGAATAGAGCAACCCTAGCAAGCAAGCTCGGAGGCTCTGGCCTATATATACGTAGTGGGGTAGTTTTCCTTTTTTACTCCATCAAAACAATCATTTAAAATTGTGTACTACGTGCCAGGTCGCCGTTTTTTAGTTGTTGATTGTTTTTTGAGATAGCTACCCGCTTGTTCCAAGTGGTGTTACGGTATGCCAGGTCGCACTTTGTATCGTTCAAGTCTGGTACAAGTCCCTCCATTAAATGAACAACCACCCCCTCGTAAAAATTGTGAGCAAGCCCACGGCTAAAATTATCGGAAACGTAGGTTGCCCCAACATGCATTATTATTTATATTTTCTACTCCCTCCGTTCCTAAATATAAGTCTTTTTTATTAGCCACACCTAAGACAAGATTTTTTTTATCAGCAGTGAACCCCACATGTCATAGACACAAAAATTGTGGCAAGATTCCCTTAGGCAAGCCAAAGTGTGTCTAACAATTTGAGCAACTCAAGTTAGGCAAGTTTGGCAAGTGTGGGAAAAATAATGTGGCAACATAAGACAAACACAGTCACAATCCAAACAGACCCGTAATTTTTTGTGACATGCATGAAATTTTGGTTAGTTAAATTTATATCCAAAATTTGGCAAGGTGCATCAAATCAACACATTCAAGTATCAAAAGGGAAGTCACGGCATGCATGCATGCGTTGTACTCCCTCCATTTCCAAATATAAGTCTTTTTAGAGATTGCAACAAGTGACTACATACGAAGCAAAATATGTCTACATACATCCGTATGTAGTAGTCCATTTGAAATGTGTAAAAAGACTTATATCGAGTGTAGTGCTTTGATGTGTCGCGTCAACTCATACAAGACCGAGAAGTTTGATTACTACATCGCCCTCTCCCTTGCGGACTGAGCTCCGGTGCCTTAACTGCACCTACCTTTGGCTGCATGACAGGTGGGCCAACCACCTGTTGGGCCCACCTGTCATGGACGTAAAGGCAGGAGCAGTAAGTCAATGAAGCTGCGTCCCTCCCTCGCGCATGAGCGTGGTGGCTGGCAGGACTAGTAGGAGCTTTCGCTACACGATTCTTGACGGCGGTGAACGTGCGGATGGAGTTGACCATCATGTCGTCCATGCGTGCGGTGAAGCCGGCGTCGGCGAGGGATATGACGCTGGCGGTCGCCAGCACTGTCTGGAAATGCTGCGTGGTGCAGGGCCGCAGGCCAGCGCCTTGGATGATTTGGCACAACCGACTGCCGCTCACGACCATCGCCTCCATAGGTGCTTCTGGATCCTGGTCACTTGGTCTTGGATTGGAGTGAGCAGTGTTGCGCAGAGACTAAGGAGTAGATGGATTGGAGTGGCGGGGCTCCTTTATATGAGAATCCAAACTCTGTTGCATTCACATCGTGCTGGCTCTATTCTGCTTCTCCAATTAATTCCCTCTGCATGTAGAGTAATTTGAGGATGCATCATTGATGAGGACATGACTACCTTGGATACAACCAAAAATATTGCATACATGCATATTTGTAAGGTGACTTCTAGTGTCAACTATTTAATAATCTATTTATATTATCCAGAGCAAAAATACTTCACACACTTTTGTGTTTTGTCTAACTGCAGGTGTATGGGACATTTGTACAATCCACATATGAAGGTAAGGGAAAAATAGAAGTTTAGGTGCTGTTCAAAAAGTCCCTTCACGTCACTTTTGGGCCAAGAGAAGATAGAGTCCAAGTCTCTCACGTTCTGGATTCAGATTCGGACTGCACAGACATACCTGACTCAAAACGGCAAGAACTTTTTCATACGGACTCCGAATTGGGTGATTCTTTTTCTGTTGGAAAGTAGATTTCGTCCTCTTTCCACTCCATTTGGATTCACCTTTAAATTCGTCCGGAGCATTGAGATATGGACGAAACAATCTGACGCTGCAGCAGAATCCGAGTCAAACAACAAGTCCAAAGGTGTTGCATCACCTCCACTTGGGCCCATGAGCCTTGTACGACCTGGGGTTGGTTTTAGGCTGCCTTGGGACGTCCTCCCACCTCCTTGGCCGCCACCCCTTGCTCCTATATAAGTAGATCCACCTAGTAGCTATTTCTTGGGATTTGTTTAGTTAAAAGTTAGCCATTGCAACTTCGTGTACTTTATTTATGTCCAACGACCAGACCTAGACCGCTCACGGATCCCCACCTTTATCAATACTTCATATATACTCGCAATATTCAGATTGCTTTTATCATATTCTTGCTTGTTCTTCGATTGCTTGCAGGAATAGACCTTCGTGGTCAGGTTGATTGTGCTCCGGCGTGGTCAATAACCTCTCGAAGTTGGTTTAGCGATTGCTAAGGCGCAACGTCGTGCACGTTTGTAGTCGGATCATCAAAGTCGGATCCATCAAATCGATAGTTATCATCTCATCGAAAGATCGGGACACCCCGCCTCTATCAAGTGGTATCAGTTTTCAGGTTGCTCGGTGAGAATTTCCAGTTTCCCCTAGATTAGATTTATTTTCTTACCTATTGTCCAAGAAAAAACCACAAAAAAGTTAGATCTATTCATCCTTTTTTCCAAGCCAGTCTGAGCCTTTGCAATTTTCTTTTCATTGTTTGCATTATTGAATTATCGGTTGCATCGTCGTGTCGAGTTGCTGGTCTTAGTGTCTAGTTCGTTTAGAGTTTCGAGTTCTGTTCACACTAGTCACGTCGCCGCTGCATTGTTATCCCTTCCGTTGTTCACCACACCATCCATCAATTTTCACCTCGTTCTACCCATAGTTCATTGTCACAATCATAGTTGAGGTCGTTCACATCTCCGCTTGATCCAATCTGCATCTTATCTAGTTTGTCTTGGAAAGAGGGAGAAAAAAAAAAGACAGAGAAAAGAAAGAGTGAAAAAAAAAGAAAAAAAAGTCAGAGGAAAAAAAAGAAAAAGAAAAAAAAAGTGTGAGGAAAAAAAAGAGAGAAGAAAAAATATCGGATCTATCTAGACTCAATCTCGTATTTGAATTCGGATTGGATTCTGTTTTGTGCACTGTTCAGTCAAACAGGCATAACTTTCTCATACGAAGTCCATTTTGGCTCCACGAGTACTCAAATTAAAGCTTGCGACGAGCCGCATCTAAATAGTTGCAGAAGGTTGTTCAATATTTGGCACCTCAAAATCGGCTTCTAAATAGGTCTTTTTGCCCTCCGAAGTTCGCGGACACAGCTTATTCTAGTTTTTCAGGCCAGTTTTAGAATTCTTTGACTCCTCATATCAATTCGGAATTGAGTTATTCTTTTTGCATTGGAAAGCTTGAGTTAGTAGCATTCTTTGAAAAAAATTATCAGAAAATTGGCTCAAACTTTTCAAGAGGAAAGTTGGAGAGAGAGTTGTTGTATATCCTGCTTGGCAGTTGTTTTTCATCATTATCTTCACTGCCGTTGTGATCTTCACTTATATCTTGCTGTCCAGAGCTACTTACTATACTTAATTGATGCTAGTTGTGCTATGTCGTGACCTCATTAGTGTTCTAGGCTCGCGTCTCTAGTCCGGTCTAGCCTAGGACCAGCACAGTACCGTCGTTGAGCGTTTATTCAACATTGCATCTTTGAATTGATTATTGCTGATCTTTTGCTACCATATATTTGGCCTTCCAAACTCCACATATTTCTACACCGTGTATACATACACTCACCTGGCAATCGCTTTACTCAATCTTCGGAGTTATTTGACACCGCTGGTTGCCGGTCACCGCTTGCTGCATGGTAAGAACTTGTAAGACTTTGATATTTGCTATACTGTGAGCGTTTTACCACCACATCCTAGTAGTTCATAGGAACATTATTCTCGGATTTTGTTTCTTGTTTTTCTACTAAATATGGCAGGTTCCAGAGTCAGTTGGGCTTCATCAATCGTGGGAGATGTGCCACCAGCTCCGAAAATACAACCACCGTCACAAGAGGTGCAAAGGCATAAGAATACGCACAATCAGGTTTTTGTTTCCATGCCACCTTTTAATGGTCGTTTTAAGCCTGAATTATATATTGAATGGGAGTTCGAAATAAATGTTATATTTGCCTCCCATGATTTTTCGGAACGTAAAAAGTTAAGCTTGCGGTTGGTTCTTTCACTAGTTTTGCTACTGTTTGGTGGAGTGAACATTGTCGGTTATACCCTGATTATGTACCTACTACTTGGGATAATTTAAAACTTGTCATGAGAGATAGATTCGTCGATGTTTATTATACTCGTGGCATGATTAAAAAACTACAACATTTAAAACAAGGTAGTGACACTGTAAGAAAATATTATGATGATTTACAAACTACCTTGTTGCATTCCTTTTTAGAGGAAAGTGAAGAAGATTTTATGGATAGATTTTGGGGAGGATTAAACCGTGATATTCAGGAGATACTAATTCATGAAGAATGTTATCCTATGGACCATTTTTTTCATCTTGCTTGCAAAGCTGAACAGGAAATAAAGAGGCGTGATGCCCACAAGACAAACAAGCATAAGGTGCACATCCAAGTAGTTGAGACGGTCCTTCCTTCTACCACTGTGCCTACTATGACAACATCATCCGTTGTTGTGAGCACTGCATCAGCTCCATATTATGACCCGTCACTGCCGAGAGTTCCAACATCATCTGAGTTGATAACACGAGGTAATGACAAAGGTACTGATCTTCTAACTTCGCATGCGAATGATGAATGCCTTGTCGATTTAAATACACCATGTGATGCTCTAGCCACTACATTGATCACACCACCTATATTAGATGATGATGCTGATGATTTGACTCTGCCATGTCATCAAACAACTGCAATATCAAGAATTTTGAGTGCATCCATTGAATTAACCGTTGATGTGAAAGAACCATGTGAACCAGCCACTAAAACAAATTTGAATCAACTACGTTTGAAAATAATTGTGCCAATGTTTAATCATTTTGATATGACCTCTAATCTTGGTGATGATTCTGTGTCAAATGACTTATTGCATGTTGGCTTATTTAAGCATATTGTAGCATGTAAATTTTATGCAAGTAAGGTTTATTCACCAATATTGGGATGGTTTAATGATGAATATTGTCAATCTTTTCATATGAATAAGAGCTTCACTTATACGTGCAAACTAAGTTGCAATACTTTCATACCTTCTATTTCTTGTGATAATAGTTTGGCTTTATATTTTATTCACTATGAAAGTTACTCATGTATACATGTGTCATATGTGCAAATTCCACGGGAAGTAAAAATTGATGACATATACATATACAACATGTACACCTTGTCTCTTTTGTTAGCCACATTTCAGATAAAGCAACGCCGAGGATGGCTTTATTTTCAAGAAGGGGAGGATGATGAGGACATGACTACCTTGGATACAACCAAAAATATTGCATACATGCATATTTTTAAGGTGATTTCTAGTGTCAACTATTCAATAATCTATTTATATTATCCAGAGCAAAAATACTTCACACACTTTTGTGTTTTGTCTAACTGCAGGTGTATGGGACATTTGTACAATCCACATATGAAGGTAAGGGAAAAAGAGAAGTTTAGGTGCTGTTCAAAAAGTACGTTCACGTCACTTTTAGGCCAAGAGAAGATAGAGTCCAAGTCTCTCACGTTCTGGATTCAGATTCGGAATGCACAGACATACCTGACTCAAAACGGCAAGAACTTTTTCATACGGACTCCGAATTGGGTGATTCTTTTTTTGTTGGAAAGTAGATTTCGTCCTCTTTCCACTCCATTTGGATTCACCTTTAAATTCGTCCGGAGCATTGAGATATGGACGAAACAATCTGACGTTGCAGTAGAATCCGAGTCAAACAACAAGTCCAAAGGTGTTGCATCACCTCCACTTGGGCCCATGAGCCTTGTACGACCTAGGGTTGGTTTTAGGCTGCCTTGGGACGTCCTCCCACCTCCTTGGCCGCCACCCCTTGCTCCTATATAAGTAGATCCACCTAGTAGCTATTTCTTGGGATTTGTTTAGTTAAAAGTTAGCCATTGCAACTTCGTGTACTTTGTTTGTGTCCAACGACCAGACCTAGACCGCTCACGGATCCCCACCTTTATCAATACTTCATATATACTCGCAATATTCAGATTGCTTTTATCATATTCTTGCTTGTTCTTCGATTGCTTGCAGGAATAGACCTTCGTGGTCAGGTTGATTGTGCTCCGGCGTGGTCAATAACCTCTCGAAGTTGGTTTAGCGATTGCTAAGGCGCAATGTCGTGCACGTTTGTAGTCGGATCGTCAAAGTCGGCTCCATCAAATCGATAGTTATCATCTCATCGAAAGATCGGGACACCCCGCCTCTATCAATCATTGATTGTTTAACGTCTCGGGAACTGCTATCCTCTCCCTCCTTGGCATTCAAGCACCTATGGAGGCGACTGCCGCTCGCGTGTCAGGAGACGTTCCCGTCGATGACGAGGTGCCTATGGTGACTTCGTAAATTTCAAGATGATAGTAGTAGTATACTTAATATTGTGCACTGCGACCAAGGCCGAGAGGAAAACGAGAGAACTACATATTTATTTACGGTGTAGATTCACTCATTTTGCTCCATATGTACTCCGTCTCGGTGTAGTCTAGTCACTTGTTGAAATCTCTAGAAAGGTAAATACTCCTTTCTTGTTTACATGGCTATACTAGCAAGTAGTACTACAATAGTGGGCTCACATAGCAATTTTGTCTCATGCAAGAGCCTGGCTATATGTGTGCTCCAAGGTTTGCAACTTCCACGTTCGGGTTGCACTTGGCTCTTCGCCTCTTCGAGAATACGAACAATGATGTTACTACTACTGCTTCTATAGTATCGAATCCACTACTGCATGTTCGAATCCACTTCTGCATGTCCGTCCACCGCGAGCGGGAGGGATAAGCAAAAGCCTGTCCTCGTCTGCGAGCCACCGCGCGCATGGGCAAGGGAGAAGGCGTGTAGTAGTAAAATCAAGCTTCTCCTCGTTGTACGAGATGACGCGACACATCATAGCATCGGCCCCACATGGTTGCCTCTAAACTTGGCTGAAAGACCCGTAGTGTACAATACTCCATTTGCTGCAACCTCTAACATTTACCCCACCACAAATTAAAATATATATTCCTGTCTTGACCAGATGAGCGTGCAAACTAGAATCACCAGGATGACAGTTAGAGCCAGAAGATTATTTTAACAAAAAATATAGCATGGAGCCGACCCCAATGATTTTAAGCTTACATGCATGGTGCACGCTATCCTAGACTACTCTACACATGAAACTGCCACACGAGCGTCCGGGCTGCGCTTGGCTCTTCGCCTCTTCGGGAAGTCGAACAATGGCCCTGTTTGGATACTCTAACTCAGTTAGAGGTTAGAGTTAGATTCTAACCCTGAACTAACTCTAACCAAAAAGGTGTTTAGATAGGTGGGTTACATGGAGTGCGGATACGGCGAGGCGCCTTCAAGGGCGGTGCGAGAGGGAGGGAGGGAGAGGACAAGAAGCTTCGAGGAAGTGAGGAGGGATCTGCCTCGAGGAAGTGCCATCTGACACCGATTGAACTCCTGCATGTCCACCGCGTACGGGAGGGAGAGCGTGTAGCGAACGAAAGCTTATCCTAGTCCTGCCAGCCACCACGCTCATGGGCGAGGGAGGGACGCAGATTCATTGACTTACTGCTCCTGCCTTTGCGTCCATGACAGGTGGGCCCAACAGGTCAGTGGCCCACCTGTCATGCAGCCAAAGGCAGGTGCGGTTAAGGCGAGAGGGCGTTGTAATAATAAAACTTCTCAGTCTTGTACGAGTTGACACGACACATCAAAGCACTGCACTCGATATATTTCAATAATTTGCGTTTACCGATGCATTAATTACAACGCATGCCTGAATGCCGTGACTCACCTTTTGATACTTGCATGTGTTGATTTAATGCACCTTGAAGTAGTATGAATATGCGATGGTAAAGCTTTGTAATGCCCCGGCCCTAATAAAGTGAGAGATGGTTGTGCACGAGGAGGGCGAGATCATGCAGACGGAACAAGACCCGATGATGGAGCTCTCTATGGTCTCGATGGACCTCACCTTGCTCCACTGCCCCTTGTGCCTCCGCCCCTTGAAGCCTCCAGCGTATGAGGTTCGAATACACCTCGTCCGTTCGGCTGATCGAGCAAGGTGCGGGTTTATTGATTTATGTGTTGTGCGATTGATTTGTGCAGTGCAAGGGAGGGCACCTGGCTTGCGCGGACTGCCACGTCGAGCGCCCCGGGAACCAGCGGCAGTGCCAGAAGTGTGAGCGTGACGGTGGCTTCGATGTGCGGAACACGGCGGTGGACGTCGTCCTCTCCTCGGTGAGGGTGGAGTGCCCGCACGAAGGCTGTGGAATCTATGTCACTTAGCACAAGCTCGGCGATCACAAGAGCGTGTGTCCGCTCCCGCCCTGCAAATGCCCCGTGAGACAGCTACGAAGGTCCGACGCCGGTGCTCTCCCACCACATCAGCACCGTGCATCCCATGCCCGTGCACAGGATCCAGTACGGCAAGGCGCTCGAGCTGCAAGTGCCATTGTCGGAGCCATGGCTCTTGCTGTTTGCGGAGGAGGACGGCCGCGCGTTTTTCTTGGTCGGCGGCGTGCTCGACATCGGCGCGCCTATTGCCGTGTCGGTCGTCTGCATCAGAGCGGGGGCGTCCCCACTGCTGCACTACGTGGCCAAGCTATGGGCGAACGGCCCGTCGAGGGAGCCCAAAGGCAGGACCAATGCCATCAAGGTGGAAATGGAGGTGACAAGCAGCAGGGATCCCGACGACATCGCCGTGCAGGAGCTGACCTTCTTCACTGTTCTGCCCAAGCTGCTGGCCGGGGCTAAGCTGGTGTCCCTCCACATTCAGATTGACAAGCTCACGTCCTAAATGATTCTATAGTGCCTTCTGTTTTTCTTAGTAATATGCTAATATAGGGGTTAGCTCGGTCTACTTTAGCTTAAGAGATGGTGGGTTTTGGTGGCGATGCAGCAATTACCTCGACATCAGATCAGCAGTGAAAGTAATTTCGAACAGTCGAATGGATAATTTTTGTCTGTTGGATAAAGATTCTTTGAGTAAGAAGTAACAACTTATGTGCTTTTTTTCGAAACGGAACTGCGATACTAGTATAATTTTTGTTGACATGCACTAATATTTTCGAAACGGACGTCGGGCTGTAGCTAGAAGGGCGGTTGGGATGCGGCATCGACCCATACCGCGGTGACCACCGATTGGGACGCACTGACTATGGATTTTCTTCCTCGCCGATGTCGACCGCGTCTACGCAGAACATTGTTCCCTTCCCCCAGCTGCGGGATCAGGCTGGATATGTGACCAGCGGTGTGGCCACCGTAATTCTATGCTTGTGAAGAGAGCAACCCAAGCAAGCAGGCTTGTAGCTTAGGCTCCTGCTAGTGTATATGTAGTGCTTTTCTTTTTCTCTCCATATCAACCATTTTATATTGAGTATGTGTCATTGAAGAGTGAAATGATGGTTGCTTCTTCCGACTAACTTACTATGTGATTTGACTGCTCCTTTAGTGGCCCCTACACGTACTCCCCCTACGTGTATGCAACAGTCACACGTACACATGGACGTAAAAACGCGCGCGACGCCCTAATGCATGCATGTCCGAGCACACGACGGAACACACACGGTCACGCTCAAGTGCTCAACCTACACGTGTATGCACACACATACTCCGCCAGGGTGAGCTAGTGACCGTATAAACACCGGAAAATGTATATATTGAGTGGAATGAGCGTATTATGAAGTCCACTGATCGTATTTTTTACAAATATATAGTGACAGGCAGTGTATTTATCTCGTTTGAAATTAAGCCATATTAACCAGAGAGGAGGCAGTATGGACTAGCATTACTTTGATGTGTCCCATCAACTTGCCAAATGAGGAGAAGCTTGCAGGATGGAAGAAGCTTGCGGGCGGTGGCTCGCAGGATAAGGAGAAACTTTTGACTAATGCAAGTTGTCCTTCGCTCAGGCGGTGGATGTGCAACAGTTAATTCGGTGTTAGATTGCTAGAAGCATACACTATACTAGTACTATTATTGTTGCACTTCCCGAAGAGGCGAACAACCAAGCGCAAATTTTACTAGTACTACTACTACAGTCTATAGAGGTATGTACTACTATACTAGTACTAGGAACCGGATGGAGGAGCGTCTGCACTCTTATTATATTTTTAAAATGCGATAAAGCAATCTTCAACACATTTGGTTCTCTTCGAGGGTTCTCGCATGTGATAATGGAAGTTGATTGCATGGAACACTCGCCACAATTCTCGCTTAATTCTGGCTCATATCCTGTTACAAATAGGAGCGCTCGATAATATTTCCTCTATTTTTGTTATTCAGTATGTAAACAGGTCAGCAAACCTTGCGGCGCATCTTTGTGCGAATCATGCTTGCTACACTTTGAATGTGGCCGAGAGCTGGCTTGATGAAAAACCTCGTGATAGAGGCAAAGGTGTCCCGATGTTTCGATGAGATTGTGGCTATCGTTTCTGTGGGAGTCGACCTTGACGATCCGACTACGAACGTGCGAGACGTCGCGCCTTAGCAATCGCTAAACCAACTTCCGAGGGTTATTGACCATGCCGGAGCATGATCAACCTGACCACGAGGGCCTGTTTCCTGCGAGCAAATGAAGAACAAGCAAGAAACTAAGATTGCAATCTGGATATTGCGAATATAAGAGGAAAGCTTTATTAATGAAGGTGGGGTTCTGTGGCGCCTTGGTATGGTCGTTGAACACAAACGAAGTACGCGAAGTTGCAGCTATGGCGAACTTTTGATCTAAACAAAACCCAAAGTCTAAACGATGCCCTAGGGGCTGTATATATGGGGGAAGAGGAGGGAATTTCGTGGCCCTTGGAGGAGGGGTCCGAAACCCACCCTAACTCTTGTTTCCCCACACATACGGACTCTAAAAACAGCCTATATTGAAGTATTTCGAAATTACATGGGCCTGGCCCAAAAAGAAGGTGACGCAGCACCTAGAATAGCCTCTGGACGAATATTATGAAGTGGCATCTTGTATATTTCGTCCAAGGCTTCATACACTCATTATGGTGGCTTCAAAGTCCTGAAATCATCACTTGAAACTCTGTTCTTGTATCCCTTGCGCATGCCATCAACTCCATGATTGTTCTTGCTCCAATGATCATCAAGCTAGGCCCTTCATTTGTAAGAAAAACAAATGTATCCAATTTAGGCAGCATCATATTCTCATGAACATTAGAATCATTACCATGAAACGAAAGTACCTGATAATTCAATTGGCGTGCGCGAGCTCTAGTAATTGGTCCAATATGTATAACAGCAGGGGCTGTGGGTGTAACAATGGTATTGATGTCCTCATCATCCTCCCCTTCTTGAAATGAAGTCGTCCTCGACGGAAGCTCATCTTCCTCACCCAAATAAGGCTTCAAATCAGCAATGTTAAAAGTGGGACTAACCCCAAAATCTGCAGGCAACTCAAGTTTATATGCATTATCATTTATTTTCTCTAACACCTTAAAAGGACCATCAGCACGTGGCATTAGCTTTGATTTGCGCAAATTAGGAAATCTATCCTTACGCAAATGTAACCAAACAAGATCTCAAGGTGCAAACACAACATGTTTTCTACCCTTATCTCCAGCAAGTTTATATTTAGCATTCATACGCTCAATGTTTTCCTTAGTTAACTCATGCATTTTTAAAATCAATTCAGCATGTTCTTTAGCATCAAAATTAACCTTCTCCGAAGATGGAAGAGGCAACAAATCAATAGGTGCACGAGGTAGGAAACCATACACAGTTTCAAAAGGGCACATCTTAGTAGTAGAATGCAATGAACGATTATAAGCAAATTGTATATGAGGCAAGCATTCTTCCCACATTTTCTTATTATTCTTCAAAACAGCCCTAAGCATAGTAGACAATGTTCTGTTGACTACTTCAGTTTGTCCATCAGTTTGGGGGTGACAAGTAGTACTAAAAAGCAGTTTAGTCCCCAACTTAGCCCATAAACATCTCCAAAAGTGGCTAAGAAATTTAGTATCACGATCTGAAACAATAGTATTTGGCACACCATGCAAGCGAATAATTTCACGAAAGAACAAATCAGCAACATTAACAACATCATCGCTTTTATGACATGGTATAAAGTGTGCCATTTTTGAGAATCTATCCACGACAACAAATATACTATCCCTCCCTTTCTTTGTTCGAGGTAAACCTAAAACAAAGTCCACAGATATATCCTCCCAAGAAACACTAGGTACAGGCAAAGGCATATATAAACCATGAGGATTGAGTCGTGACTTAGCTTTTTGACATGTAGTGCAGCGAGCAACAAAACACTCAACATCCCGTCTCATCTTTGGCCAAAACAAATGTGTAGCAAGTATATCCTCCGTCTTCTTCATGCCAAAGTGTCCCATTAGTCCTCCTCCATGCGCCTCCTGCAACAACAAAAGACGAACGGAGCTAGCTGGAATGCATAGCTTCTTAGCACGAAACACAAATCCATCATTAACGACGAACTTGTTCCATGTTCTTCCTTCTTTAAAATTCTGTAGCACATCTTGAAATTCAGCATCATGCACATATTGATCTTTGATGGTCTCCAAACCAAATATTTTAAAGTCAAGTTGTGAAAGCATAGTATAACGACGAGACAATGCATCAGCAATAACATTTTCTTTACCCTTCTTGTGTTTAATGACATAAGGGAAAGTCTCAATGAATTCAACCCATTTAGCATGTCTACGGTTCAGTTTAGCTTGAGTTTCAATGTGTTTCAAAGATTCATGATCAGAATGTATAACAAATTCTTTGGGCCATAAATCATGTTGCCATGTTTTTAAGGTCCGAACAAGAGCATATAATTCTTTATCATAAGTAGAATAGTTCAGACTAGGCCCACTCAATTTTTTCAAAAAGTATGCAACAGGTTTGCCATCTTGTAATAACACACCTCCTAATCCAATTCCACTAGCATCACATTCAAGCTCAAAAGTCTTATTAAAATCAGGAAGTTGGAGTAAAGGAACATGTGTCAACTTATCTTTCAATACCGTGAAGGCTTCTTCCTGTGCGGTACCCCAAACAAAAGGCACATCCTTCTTTGTCAGCTCGTTGAGAGGTGCAGCAATGGTGCTGAAATCTCTCACAAAACGCCTATAGAAACCAGCGAGGCCAAGGAAACTCCTCACTTGTGTGACCGTTTTGGGCTGCGGCCAACTCTCAATAGCTTCAATCTTGGCTTTATCAACTTCAATTCCCTGTGGAGTAACAACATAGCCAAGAAAAGATACTCGGTTGGTGCAAAAGGTGCACTTCCGAAGGTTACCAAACAAACGTGCGTCACGTAGAGCATTAAAAACAGCATGTAAATGTTCCAAATGTTCTTCCAAAGATTTGCTATGAATCAGTATATCATCAAAATAGACTACCACAAATCGTCCAATGAAAGCACGTAAAACTTCGTTCATTAGTCTCATGAAAGTACTAGGTGCATTAGTTAACCCAAAAGGCATGACTAGCCACTCATATAAACCAAACTTAGTTTTAAATGTTGTTTTCCATTCATCTCCCAATTTCATACGAATTTGATGGTATCCACTATGCAAATCAACTTTGGAGAATATTGTAGATCCACTCAATTCATCAAGCATATCATCTAGCCTAGGAATAGGATGACGATAACGAATAGTAATATTATTAATGCCTCTACAATCAACACACATGCGCGACGTACCATCCTTTTTAGGCACTAGTATAATAGGAATAGCACAAGGACTAAGAGATTCGCGTATATAACCTTTGTCGAGCAGCTCCTGTACTTGACGCATAATCTCCTTCGTCTCCTCTGGATTGGTACGGTATGGTGCACGGTTGGGTAGCGATGCACCGGGAATTAAGTCAATTTGATGCTCAATCCCTCGAATAGGTGGTAATCCCGGTGGCACGTCTTGTGGGAAGACGTCAGCGAACTCCTGTAAAATGTTAGTGATAGCAGGGGGCAAAGAGGAAGGCACGTCCTCGAATGAAAATAATGCCTCTTTGCACACAAAATCATAGCAAACAGATTTGCTAGAATCTAGCTCATCAATATTAGATTTGGTGGCAGGTAAACATGCACTTTTCAGTTTAATTTCAGAAGCAACATTAGATGGTTTATTATTAGGCTTCATTTGTTGCTCAAATTCTTTTGCCACAATCTGATTTTCACTCTTATTTTTCTCCTGTTTTGCTTTATTAGCTCTATTAATATCATCTTTCAAAATGGAATCAGGAGTCATAGGAAGCAAAGTAATATTTTTATCCTTATGAACAAGAGTATACTGATTGTTTCTACCATGGTGTATAGAATTTTTATCAAATTGCCATGGTCTACCAAGTAATAAGGAACATGCTTGCATAGGTACCACATCACAACCAACATAATCAACATATGTAGAGATACTAAAATGCACACGAACAGTACGTGTTACCTTAACCTTGCCGCTGTTGTTGAACCACTGGATGTAGTAAGGATGTGGATGTGGTCTTGTGGTGAGAGAAAGCTTCTCCACCATCTCCATGCTAGCCAAGTTGTTGCAGCTCCCTCCATCTATGATGACGCGAATAGAACGTTCCTTCACAACTCCCTTGTCAGCATCTTCAGCAGCCACGTCTGATTTTGATCAGCTTGTGTAACCTGCACACTCAAAACACGTTGAGCAACTAAACATTCCTACATGTCAGCATCTTCAGTAGCCACGTATTGCATCTCATGATCAGAATCATCTCCACCGTGTTCTTCATGTGTAATAAGAGCCAAAGTCTCCTCATCATAATCACTAGCCGACTCATACCCACCATCCTCAGTAACAATCATCACATGCTTAGATGGGCATTCTCTCGCATAATGACCTCCAACCTTGCAACGTCGACAAATAATATCATGTGTTTGCCCTATTGATGCCATGGATGAAGAAGAGCTCTTTGCAGGCCCAGAAGGTGTGCTCTTGGCAGATAGTGGTGATTGTGGCTGCTTTACTGTATCACGGTTGGAGGTGGTAGCCGACGGAGGTGCCGGTGTAGCAGAACGTGTGGAAGTAGATGATGCATGTGGTGTCCATGATGAAGGTCGACCTGCAGAAAAATTAGTTCGCGCCAATGCCTGTCGATCCTGCACTTCACGTTCAGCTTTACAAGCAAGATGGAATAAACGAGTGATATTATTATAATCCTTATAGTCTAGAATGGTCTGAATCTCTCTATTTAATCCACCCAGAAAACGTGCAAGCATAGCTTCATTCTCCTCAACAATACCACATCTAATCAAGCCAGTTTGTAATTCCTGATAATATTCTTCTACCGAATTTTTTCCTTGTCTTAAGCGCTGCAATTTTTGAAGTAATTCACGTTGATAATATGGTGGAACCCAACGAGTACGCATAGCAGTTTTCAAAGCAACCCAAGTAGCTGGAACAGGATATAATCTACAAAGTTCAGACCACCAAACACATGCAAAGCTAGTGAAAGCACAAACAGCAGCAGGAACACGTCTCTCCTCAGGATATTGTAAACATGTAAATTGTTGTTCAGTTTCTAACTCCCAAGTAAGATATATATCAGGAACATATCTACCCTCAAATGGTGGAATATTCAATTTCAATTTAGGGAGATGGTCATGATCTCGTACCTGAGGGGGAGCCCTAACGTTGCCATTATTTGCATGGGGACGACCTGGTGGTTGTGGTGCTGGTGGTTGCACGTAGTTCTGATTATGATCAACCTCATCCTCGTAATATCCAACATAATCATCCTCCTCCGCATCAGCAGCAGGAGCCACAGAAGTATCAACAGCAGCACCAACAGGTTGGCCAAGCGCAAGAGGAACACGGGTCACTCGGCGGAGGACTGTTTCGCGATGTGGAGGTAGTCGTTGTTGTTGTTGTTGTAGAGGTGCGTTAGGTGCAGCCGGTGGTGGAAGACGCGTGAGCAATTGATAGAGGCGGGAGTGTCCCGATCTTTCGATGAGATGATAACTATCGATTTGGTGTAGACGACTTTGACGATCCGACTACAAACGTGCACGACGTTGTGCCTTAGCAATCGCTAAACCAACTCCGAAAGGTTATTGACCACGCCGCAACACAATCAACATGACCACGAAGGTCTATTCCTGCAAGCAATCGAAGAACAAGCAAGAATATGATAATGCAATCTGAATATTGCTAATATAGATGAAGTATTGACAAAGGTGGGGATCCGTAAGCGGTCTTGGTCTGGTCGTTGGACACAAACGAAGTACACGAAGTTGCAATGGCTAACTTTTAACTAAACAAATCCCAAGGAAAAAGCTACTACGTGGATCTACTTATATAGGAGCAAGGGGTGGCGGCCAAGGAGGTGGGAGGACGTCCCAAGGCAGCCTAAAACCAACCCTAGGTCGTACAAGGCTCATGGGCCCAAGTGGAGGTGATGCAACACCTTTGGACTTGTTGTTTGACTCGGATTCTGCTGCAGCGTCAGATTGTTTCGTCTATATCTCAATGCTCCGGTCGAATTTAAAGGTGAATCCAAATGGAGTGGAAAGAGTACGAAATCTACTTTCCAACAAAAAAAGAATCACCCAATTCGGAGTCCGTATGAAAAAGTTTTTGCCGTTTTGAGTCAGGTATGTCTGTGCAGTCCGAATCTGAATCCAGAACATGAGAGACTTGGACTCTATCTTCTCTTGGCCCAAAAGTGACGTGAAGGGACTTTTTGAACAACACCTAAACTTTTCTTTTTCCCTTATCTTCATATGTGGATTGTACAAATGTCCCATACATCTGCAATTAGACAAAACACAAAAGTGTGTGAAGTATTTTTGTTCAAGATAATATAAATAGATTATTGAATAGTTGACACTAGAAATCACCTGACAAATATGCATGTATGCAATATTTTTGGTCGTATCCAAGGTAGTCATGTCCTCATCATCCTCCCCTTCTTGAAAATAAAGCTGTCCTCGGCGTTGCTTTTTCTGAAATGTGGCTAACAAAAGAGACAAGGTGTACATGTTGTATATGTATATGTCATCAATTTTTACTTCCCGTGGAATTTGCACATATGACACATGTATACATGAGTAACTTTCATAGTGAATAAAATATAAAGCCAAAATATTATCACAAGAAGTAGAAGGCATGAAAGTATTGCAACTCAGTTTGCACATATAAGTGAAGCTCTTATTCATATGAAAAGAGTGACAATATTCATCATTAAACCATCCCAATATTGGTGAATAAACCTTACTTGCATAAAATTTACATGCTACAACATACTTAAATAAGCCAACATGCAATAAGTCATTTGACACAGAATCATCACCAAGATTAGAGGTCATATCAAAATGAGTAAACATTGGCACAATTACTTTCAAACGTAGTTGATCCAAATTTGTTTTAGTGCCTGATTCACATGGTTCTTTCACATCAACGGCTAATTCAATGGGTGCACTCAAAATTCTTGATATTGTAGTTGTTTGATCACATGGCAAAGTCAAATCATCAGCATAATCATCTAAAATAGGTGTTGTGATCAATGTAGTGGCTAGAGCATCACATGGTGTATTTAAATAGACAAGGCATTCATCATTCGCATGTGAAGTTAGAAGATCAGTACCTTTGTCATTACCTCGTGCTATCAACTCAGACGATGTTGGAACTCTCGGGAGTGACGGGTCATAATATGGAGCTGATGCAGTGCTCACAACAACGGATGTTGTTGTCATAGTAGGCACAGCGGTAGAAGGAAGGACCGTCTCAACTCCTTGGATGTGCACCTTATGCTTGTTTGTCTTGTGGGCATCACGCCTCTTTATTTCCTGTTCAGCTTTGCAAGCAAGATGAAACAAATGGTCCGTAGGATAACATTCTTCATGAATTAGTATCTCCTGAATATCACGGTTTAATCCTCCCCAAAATCTATCCATAAAATCTTCTTCACGTTCCTCTAAAAAGGAATGCAACAAGGTAGTTTGTAAATCATCATAATATTTTCTTACATTATCACTACCTTGTTTTAAATGTTGTAGTTTTTTAATCATGCCACGAGTATAATAAACATCGACGAATCTATCTCTCATGACAAGTTTTAAATCATCCCAAGTAGTAGGTACATAATCAGGGTATAACCGACAATGTTCACTCCACCAAACAGTAGCAAAACTAGTGAAAGAACCAACCGCAAGCTTAACTTTTTACGTTCCGAAAAATCATGGGAAGCAAATATAACATTTATTTCGAACTCCCATTCAATATATAAATCAGGCTTAAAACGACCATTAAAAGGTGGCATGGAAACAAAAACCTGATTGTGCGTATTCTTATGTCTTTGCACCTCTTGTGACGGTGGTTGTATTTTCGGAGCTGGTGGCACGTCTCCCACGATTGATGAAGCCAAACTGACTCTGGAACCTGCCATATTTAGTAGAAAAACAAGAAACAAAATCCGAGAATAATGTTCCTATGAACTACTAGGATGTGGTGGTAAAACACTCACAGTATAGCAAATATCAAAGTCTTACAAGTTCTTACCATACAGCAGGTGGTGACCGGCAACCAGCGGTGTCAAATAACTCCGAAGATTGAGTAAAGCGATTGCCAGGTGAGCGTATGTATACACGGTGTAGAAATATGTGGAGCTTGGAAGGCCAAATATATGGTAGCAAAAGATCAGCAGTAATCAATTCAGAGATGCAATGTTGAATAAACGCTCAACGACGGTACTGTGCTGGTCCTAGGCTAGACCGTGCTAGAGACGCGAGCCTAGAACAGTAAAAAAATCACGGCGCGATGCGTAACAAAGGCGAAGCACACTCTGAATATCTTTTTTTCTCCTTTTTTCACGGAATTTTTTCACTTTTTTTCCTCTTTTTTTCCTCTTTTTTTCTTTTTTTCTCTCACTTTTTTTCTTTTTTTTCTTTCTCTTTTTTTTCACAAACAAGCTAGATAAGATGCAGATTGGATCTAGTGATGACGCGAACGACCTCAAGTATGATTATGACAATGAATGATGGGGAGTACGTGGTGGAAATTGATGGATGGCGGTGGTGGACAGCGGATGCAATAATGACGGGGTGGTGGTATATGGCAACGACAATGAAGATGGTGCCGCGGTGGTGTGACAAGCTGTGAACAGAACTCGAAACTCTAAAGGACTAGACACTAAGACCAGCAACTTGACACGACGATGTAACCGTAAATTCAACAAAGCAAAACACTAAAAAGATTATGCAAAGGCTCAGACCGGCTTGGACAAAGGATGAACAGATCTAACTTTTTTGTGTGGCTTTTTCTTGGACAATAGGTAAGAAAATAAATCTAATCTACGGATAACAGGAAATTCTCACCGAGCAACCTGAAAACTGATACCACTTGTTAGAGGCGGGAGTGTCCCGATCTTTCGATGAGATGATACCTATCGATTTGGTGGAGACGACTTTGACGATCCGACTACAAACGTGCACGACGTTGCGCCTTAGCAATCGCTAAACCAACTCCGAGAGGTTATTGACCACGCCGCAGCACAATCAACCTGACCACGAAGGTCTATTCCTGCAAGCAATCAAAGTACAAGCAAGAATATGATAATGCAATCTGAATATTGCGAATATAGATAAAGTATTGATAAAGGTGGGGATCCGTAAGCGGTCTTGGTCTGGTCGTTGGACACAAACGAAGTACACGAAGTTGCAATGCCTAACTTTTAACTAAACAAATCCCAAGGAAAAAAGCTACTACGTGGATCTACTTATATAGGAGCAAGGGGTGGCGGCCAAGGAGGTGGGAGGACGTCCCAAGGTAGCCTAAAACCAACCCTAGGTCGTACAAGGCTCATGGGCCCAAGTGGAGGTGATGCAACACCTTTGGACTTGTTGTTTGACTCGGATTCTGCTGCAGCGTCACATTGTTTCGTCCATATCTCAATGCTCCGGACGAATTTAAAGGTGAATCCAAATGGAGTGGAAAGATGACGAAATCTACTTTCCAACAAAAAAAGAATCACCCAATTCGGAGTCCGTATGAAAAAGTTCTTGCCGTTTTGAGTCAAGTATGTTTGTGCAGTCCGAATCTGAATCCAGAACGTGAGAGACTTGGACTCTATCTTCTCTTGGCCCAAAAGTGACGTGAAGGGACTTTTTGAACAACACCTAAACTTCTCTTTTTCCCTTACCTTCATATGTGGATTGTACAAATGTCCCATACATTTGCAATTAGACGAAACACAAAAGTGTGTGAAGTATTTTTGTTCTAGATAATATAAATAGATTATTGAATAGTTGACACTAGAAATCACGTGACAAATATGCATGTATGCAATATTTTTGGTCGTATCCAAGGTAGTCATGTCCTCATCAGCAATTCATTAAACTTGTTATCGAGTTTTGTTTCGAACGTCTTCTCCATGCCATCTATCTTCTCCATGGCCTCTTCAAATCTGTTTAGCACATTATGGTGGCTTCAAAGTCCTGGAATCATCACTTGAAACTCTGTTCTTGTCTCCCTTGCGCATGCCATCAACTCCATGCTTGTTCTTGCTCCAATGATCATCCTTCTCCATGCTAGGCCCTTCATTTGTAAGCAAAACAAATGTATCCAATTTAGGCAGCATCATATTCTCATGAACATTAGAATCATTACCAAGAAACGAAAGTACCTGATAATTTAATTGGAGTGCGCGAGCTCTAGTAATTGGTCCAGTATGTATAGCAGCAGGGGCTTTGTGTGTAACAATGGTATTGATGTCCTCATCACCTCGCTTCCAACTTCTTTTTTTGCGGGGTACCTCGCTTCCAAGTGACCAGTGTCTTGGCTGATCGTCCTAAGAATGTTTATATATATGAATAAAGCTCTCTCATTTACCCGCAAAAAAGATTAAGCCATATTAACCGGAAAGGAGGGAGTATGGACTAGCACTACTTGTTGGTGTGTCCCGTCAACTGGCAGAACGAGGAGAAGCTTGCACGTCTAGGTGAAGCTCACTTACGCCTTTTGACTAATGCAACGTACCCTCGCCCAGGCGGTGGACATGCATTAGTTCATTCGGTGTCTGATTGCCAGAGGCATACACTTTAGTACCGAACATGCAGAGTACCATCATTGTTCGACTTCACAAAGAGGCGAAGAGCCAAGCGCAAGGTTTAGTAGTACGAGTAGTACTACTACTAGAACCGCATGGTGGAGCCTCTGTACTCTTATTTTTCTTAATATCTGATAAAGTACACATTTATTCCGAAGAAGGGCAGAAAACGGCAGTCCAACATGTAATGATGATATCGATCAACCATGCTCGAATATATCTTGGCCTCCGTGCGAGCCCGTCTGTGTGTTCTCGCTCCTCGTTTCTCTCAAGGAACAGCGGGTTGGCCATTTTGCCGTCAATTGAGATCAGTTTGCTCACACTCCGGTCGCACATGTCAGTGATATGCCAAGAGGAGGTGCGTTGACCGACTGGCCATACGCGTACTTGGTTTTGCACCTTCATACTACTCCTCCCTCCGTCACAGTTTACAGGGCCCGCTTCATTATGAAGCATTTCTCTCAATGCATTTCCACCACTAGAGAGACTTTAGACGCGTTTGGTTTAATGCTCAATTAATTAGGGCGTGGTAACCGCAATTTTCTCTCGATGTAGTACTACGGAGTGGAATAAGTGCATGCATGTGTGTACCCGGGGGGGAAGCACTGCAAGCATGTGTGTACGCATTATTTCCTCTAGTAATAGACGCCGTGCTATAACTACCAATGCTATTTTTCCGGCCGATCGCTAGTCGCCTTGGTCCCAGAGATTATCTCTTTTCCGAAGCGCGTGTAACGCCCTCGATGCGGCTATATCTCCCACGTGTCGAAGCACGACTTAGAGGCATAACCGCATTGAAAGCAATGTCGCAAGTGAGGTAACCTTCACACAACCCATGTAATACATAAGGGAAAAGATACATAGTTGGCTTACAATCGCCACTTCACACAATACATGAGTAAAGCATTCCATCATACATATACAATCAAGGTCCGACTACGGAACCAAAATAAAAGAAGACTACCCCAAATGCTACACAGATCCCCGATCGTCCCAACTGGGCTCCACTATTGATCAACTGAAATGAAACAACACAATGAACAAGATCTTCATCGAGCTCCTCCTTGGGCTCGGGTGCATCACCTGCATGGTTTCATCGGCACCTGCAAACTGGTTTTGGAAGTATCTGTGAGTCATGGGGACTCAGCAATCTCACACCCGCGAGATCAAGACTATTTAAGCTTAAAGGTAGGACAGGGTAGTGAGGTGGAGCTGCAGCAAGCGACTAGCATATCTGGTGTCTAACATACGCAAATGAGAGCGAGAAGAGAAGGCAAAAGCACGGTCGAACAACTATGATCAAGAAGTGATCCTGAAACTACTTACGTCAATCATAACTCCAACACCGTGTTCACTTCCCGAACTCCGCCGAGAAGAGACCATCACGGTTACACACGCGGTTGCTGTATTTTAATTAAGATCAACTTCGGATTTTCTACAACCGGACATTAACAAATTCCCATTTGCCACATAACCGCGGGCACGGCTTTCGAAAGTTCAAACCCTGCAGGGGTGTCCCAACTTAGCCCATGATAAGCTCTCGCGATCAGCGAAGGATATTCCTTCTCCCCGGGAAGACCCGATCAGTCTCGGAATCCCGGCTACAAGACATTTCAACAGTAATAAAACAAGTCCAGCAAAACCGCCCGATGCGCCGACATCCTGATAGGAGCTGCACATATCTCGTTCTCAAGGCAACACCGGATGAACACTACGTACGACAACCGACGATACCCCAAGTTGCCTAGGGGTGGCACCGCAAGTGGCTCTGGTTTGGACCAACACTTAGACAAGCATTGGCCTGGGGGGCTAAATAAAGATGACCCTTGGGTTAATTACTCCCAAGGGAAAAGTAGGTGGTGGTGAGGCAAATGGTAAAACCAATGTTGGGCCTTGCTGGAAAAGTCTTATTCAAAGCGAACTATCAAGGGGGTCCCATAAATCACCCGACCGCGTTAGGGACGCAAAATTAGGGAACATAACACCGATATGACGGAAACTAGGGCGGCAAGAGTGGAACAAAACACCAGGCATAAGGCCGAGCCTTACACCCTTTACCAAGTATATAGATGCATTAATAATATAAGAGATATTGTGATATCCCAACAAGTAAACATGTTCCAACAAGGAACAACATCTCCATGTTCCAACAAGGAACAAACTTCATCTTCACCTGCAACTAACAACGCTATAAGAGGGGCTGAGCAAAGCGGTAACATAGCCAAACAATGGTTTGCTAGGACAAGTTGGGTTAGAGGCTTGGTTTAACAATATGGGAGGCATGATAAGCAAGTGGTAGGTATCGCAGCATAGGCATAGAAAAGAGCGAGCAACTAGCAAGCAAAGATAGAAGTGATTTCGAGGGTATGGTCATCTTGCCTGAAATCCCGCAAGGAAGAAGAACGAGTCCATGAAGAAGACAAACGGACGAAGTCGAACGAATCCTCACAACTCCGGAACGAAACTGAAGCTAACGAGAGAAGCAACCCGGAAAGAAGCAAGCAACATAGTAAACAACCATCTCATAAACATGGCATAATGCACAACCAAGTATGATGCATGTCCTGTTTAATGCAGCATGACATGGCAATATGCACAAACAATACTACAAATTAAGTGGAGCTCAATATGTAACGAGTTGCATATTGACAAAACACCACATGACTTATTTAGTTCTCTCTCGTTTAGGTACCCAACAATATTAAATGTTATTAAACATGGCAAGGGTGAAGCATATGAAAACTACCTATCTAGGCAAGTTTAAATGAGGCCGGAACAACAAACAACAATTCCGGAAAATCCTCATGTGCATATTTCGAATTTGGTACTGTTCTGCCCTAAAGCATATTTTAATGTTGTTAAACAGGAAAATAAAGTGCAACATGTTAATCTATGCATTTTTCTACCCCATTTACATATAAAGTTTATTAAATTCCGAGTTACGGTTAATTAGTTATGTAATAAATCATTTTAACATGGCATTTAAGCAAACTAATTCAAACAGCATATTTAAACATTTTAAACACAGATGAAAGTTGGATATTATGAAACTAGATGAAATTCTAAGCATTTACATATATAAGTTGTTTTAATCCGATGCATGGTTTGTGAATTATTAATGCATGAACATGGAGGGGTTTTCTTTTAAACTGCAATCTCTGGATAAATGATAAAATTACCGGCAGGAAAAAAAACATGTACTGGGCTGAAACTGGCTGGCCCGATAGCGTACAGGAGAGGGACTGGAGGGGCTGCTCACATTGGGCCCCTTGAGGCCTGCGGTTGGGGAGACTAGGCCGCAGCCTCTTGCTGGGCCGCGGGCGGGGCGGATGAGGCACGGAGCGAAGCCGGCCCGATAGCGAGCGATGCGGTCAGCGGGTGCTAGGCTTGCTCCTGGTCGTCTCCTCGCACGGGCACTCGAACCAGGAAGCGACGGCGGGGCATGACAGCGGCCACGACGGTTCTTGGCGGAGGGGTCTTGGTGCTCGGGCAGCGCCGGAGACGGCGAAGACGGGCGGATCTAGGAAAAGGCGGTGCGGACGAAGCTTAGGGGCGGCTCGACGGGCGTCCATGGCTGGGTTCCCTGGCGGCGGTGGCTCCTGTAGAACGGGAGAGAGGGAGACGTGAGAGGAAGGAGACCGCAACGGGGAAAAGGAAAGAAAAAAAAGAGGGGCGCGAGGTGCTCTGCTCCGGCGAGCTGGCGTAGGGAGGTGCTGCTCCCGATCCGTCCTGGACGGAGGCACGGGAGGAGACGAGGCGCTCGGGCCTTGCAGCGCTGCACGGGGCTGCTGGATCCAGAGCCTCTGCGGGATGAACTGGGGCGACGGGGGCCGTTCGATCTGAATCTGACGCTCCAGATCGACGGTGGGGAGCTGCAACAAGTTAGTTGGCTGTGGTGTGGTGGATTTGGTGGTGCGAGGTGGCGGCTGTGGGCTGGCCAGGCGCGGAAAACAAGGGGCGGCGGCTGCACGGGAATGGAGGGCTAGTGCTAGGTTTAGTTCAAAATAGGCATGAGGTTGGACTATATATATATGGAAAGAGGGGAGCTTAGGGTAGAATTGGACCCTCCGATGAAAATCGGGCGGTTCAAGAAAAACTAGGTTAGGAAGCCCAATAAGCAAAACGGGGACATTTTGTAGATGTTTGGGGATGATCCAGATCCAACGGTGATGAAAGTCCATTTCGGGTCCGGGACAACTTTCGGACGCGCGCGCGAGGAGGGCCGCGGGCTGACGAGAGAGGTTAGGTTGGGCCTGGCAGTAGGTAGTGGGCTGTGCGGAAGTCCTCAGGCTGAGAGAAGAGAAGAGAGAGGCCCGGCGACTGTTTCCGGAGACCGAAAACGTCCGACGTTAAACCGGCTAAAATGCCGCTATATTTATTCGTTGGGGCGTCAAACGGACTCCAAATGCGATGAAACTTGGCAGGCGGTCTACTGACACCAAAACAACACCGCACGCCAACTTTCATCCCATTCCGAGAACATTTTTCGGCCACTTATAAAATACTATTTCGGACATGCCGCGGGCGCGTGCAAGTGTGGTTGGTCTCAGAACGGAAAAGGGAGAGAACTCGGAGAACCCGAACGGATGCAAGTTTCGAAAACATGATGATGCAATCCGGATGATGACATGGCAAGATGCGACACGCAAGCAAATGACAAAGCAACAACAGCGAATAACGGGAGGACAACTGGCACATCGGTCTCGGGGCGTTACAACACTCCACCACTACGAGAGGATCTCGTCCCGAGATCTAGGATGGCACCGGAGAAAAAACGGAAGAGGAAGAGAAGAGGTAAAACTAAGTTGCTTCTTTGACAAAAGAGTGAAACCAAAGAACCTTGAAAGGTTGAGCAAAATGACAGAATACAACGAAGGTTAACAAAGTTGAAAACACTTCGTTAGAAAAGGAACAAGGAACTAGAACCTTGTAGGTTGAAAGACATGGAAAAAAAGAGCTTCACGAACGAAAAGAATATGACCACCTGGTATAATGAGATAGTCAAAGAACAAGAATGACAGAATTTGGACAGCACTCCGGTAGAAAAGAGAAGGAAAACTTGATAAGATGGAAAGAACTTGAAAAGAGAACACCACACTCCGGTTGGAAATGGAAGGGATAGAATATGAACTTGGCAAAATGAAAGCACTTGGATGAGACTCCGGTTAAAAGAGGAATGATAGTCACAACACTTCGGTTAAATGGATAACCAAGAAAAAGGAACATGATCTTGGCAAAACGAGACTATTGGACAAAGGGAGCAACTTCACAATGTCTCCGGAACGAAAGAATAGAAGGTAGATCGTCGGAACAAAAGAACGGAGAAGGAAATAACAATTTCTACCACAATTGAATTTGGAAAGCAACCTTCCAAGAAGGTTAAAACGGAGTTGTTGGAAAACCAACAACGAAAGGATATGATCCTCGTGGGCTTATGGAGACATCTCAAAACTTGAGGTGAAATTCTTCCACTAACGAAAACAATTGCTTGCTTGAGATCAACGAAGAGATGAAAACTTCTCTCGCTGAGAGGATAGGAGAAAACTTGGATCATTGATAAGCACCATAATTAGCAACATTCCTTAGGGAAGGTTTTAGGTGAAATCTTTACCAAGATAACTCCAATGGAGGGATTGATGGATTTAAAATGTCTCATTCATGAGAACGTGTGAATCATGAAACATGAATTCAAAATATCAAGAATGACATAATACCACCTCCAATGATACGGAAGAAAGAATTGCACTCCGGATTACAATATGAAGAAAGCTTGCGCTTCTTAAAAGAATCTTGATGAACACTTCGAGAAGGAATTAAATCCTTGATGGACCAACATGTAGAACCTCCATGAAGGAACTCCGGTAATAAAAGAATGATTAAATGAGAAGAAAGAGAAGTTGAAAACACAAGGTGAAACCTTGTAAAGATTTAGATAAATCTCCGTGGTGATATAATTGCGAGAGCTTGGGACTCCGGGAAAAGAAAGATGAGCACTTGAAACCAAGAATAAGTATGATGAACCACTCCGGAAAAACAAGAATTGAACAAACTCGATGAAACAAGAATAAGAATTATATTATGCTTATCCTTCACCAATTAAATTGATGACAAGCAACGGATTTGGCATACTACTTATTCTCATAGAAGGGATCAAGATAGATATGGTGCAAATTTGGGAAGGTCTTCAACGAACCACCGGTAGGATTGGAAAGAATGAATGAATTGGTATGATAACAACAGAAGAGGAATGTTGAACGAAACACCGTAAAAATTGAAAATGAACGAAGAAAAGATAAGGAAACACCGGGAAGAATTAGCAAATGAACGAAGATGCTTGCTAGGATTTAGATACATGAGAACAAAGAGATCATGAACTGATTAGAGAATATTGAAAGATGCACCGGTAAGATTTGGAGAACGAGAGCTGAAAGCTTGAATGAATAATTCTGAGATGATGGCTCCGGAGAAAAGAAGTGGAAACAACTCATGAAATGCTCCGGATGGGTATGAAAAGAATTCTCACAGTCAAAAACAATTATGAGGATGGCATGAAGCTAGAACAATGAATCTTGAAGAGAATGGGGCAAGATTTAAGAGAAACTCTTCATCGGTCTTCAAATGTTGAGAATGATGATGAGAAAAACCACCATGAATTGTTGAGACACTCCGGAATAAGAATTGGAAAGGTTGAACCAATGGTGAAAAGAATTTGGAAGATCTTGGAGAAAGACAAATGACTGATGATACTTCATTCTTACGTCGATCTTTGAAAAGAATTTGAGAATAGCTCCGGGAAGATTAGAAGAGTCAGGTAAGATCCTGGGAAAAGACCTGTGAGTTAGGGCCCACTCAAAAGAAACACCGTTGAACGATTGCTTGAAAAGAGAGATTGCACCGGTTGAATTAAATGGCTTGAATGAGATAGCATCCTGAAAAGAAATTGAGTGAATTGAGAATGGAAACTTGTATCTTCTGAGATATCTTCATCACTCCGGAACAATTAAATAGTGAGAGGTGGATGATTAAGAGGTGCACCGGCACGAGAAAACATTTGAAACGAGGAAAAAGGTATGATCGACACCGAAAGCTTGAATTGAATCCACTGGAGAAGAAAAGAATGACGAATGATGAACTTGAAGCTCCGTTAGTATCTTCATGAGAATCAACGGATAAGAAACATTGACGGAAAAAAATAGAGACTTCACAAGAATAAAATGGATACTTGATTAAGAAATCTACGTCCTTGAAGAAATAAGGGTGGGAGGGCGGGAAAACAAAGACAACTTGGAACGGATGAAGCAAACACCGTTGAGAAGAACTGATAATTGATCTTGCGAATGTTGAAGTGGTCGGATCCACTTGAAGAGGGACACACCGGTTGGAAAAAGAATTAACATGACAACCTCGATGATCAAGAAGGATTAGTATTCACATAGCAATATGAGAACACCGTTTAGAAAAGGTATGGAATCAACACTTGACATTGAGGCAACTCGAATACCACAAATAAAACAAAACAAAGGATTTGGCTTGCAGAATAAGCCGGAAACAAACATATGATAGACCCCATATCGTATCATGTGTCTGTAGGAAAGATAATCTAGGAGCTACTTGAATTCCCACCTATAAACTCCCGAAACTTTCTGGTTATGCAATCAGGTGTTGGGGATACAGGGGACACAAAATATATCACCCAAACTAATAATACCTAGATCCAGCTGTATCCATCCTTCAACACATAACCAAGAAAACTCCGGAAATCGTTTACCTCAACCTTCGAAAAGCATCCGTTATATGAGTTATGGCAATACTCCCGCACTCGCCTCAGTACTGGGCTATCAGGGTTATCTCACCAACAACTGTACAAAAGAGATTTTCGATGTCGGCGTACTAAACTCAGGTATTCCAGAACTGCAACGATAAAATTATGACGACAACACCTCAGAGCTCAACTCCCCGGGACACCTCCACTAAACCCCTGCTGACAGGAGGCACCAAGACAATGTTGTCATCACAAAACCATCGGAACGATTCTAAGATACCCGCGTGATCCTAAATTTTTTTTAGTGAAATTTGAGAAGAGAAGAGTCAAAACTCTACGTCAGGATGCCTTACCAGAGCGATGAGGAGACTGGGAAGTAAAAAGAATTCCTAAACTCTCCGATACATAATTCCTAAATGACTCAAAACATTTTTCTAGACACAACTCGGCCGCTAAAAACGATCAATCAGTGGGGGCTCCTAAGGTCGGGGAAGGCTCTGATACCAACTTGTAACGCCCTCGATGCGGCTATATCTCCCACGTGTCGAAGCACGACTTAGAGGCATAACCGCATTGAAAGCAATGTCGCAAGTGAGGTAATCCTCACACAACCCATGTAATACATAAGGGAAAAGATACATAGTTGGCTTACAATCGCCACTTCACACAATACATGAGTAAAGCATTCCATCATACATATACAATCAAGGTCCGACTACGGAACCAAAATAAAAGAAGAATACCCCAAATGCTACACAGATCCCCGATCGTCCCAACTGGGCTCCACTATTGATCAACTGAAATGAAACAACACAATGAACAAGATCTTCATCGAGCTCCTCCTTGGGCTCGGGTGCATCACCTGCACGGTTTCATCGGCACCTGCAAACTGGTTTTGGAAGTATCTGTGAGTCACGGGGACTCAGCAATCTCACACCCGCGAGATCAAGACTATTTAAGCTTAAAGGTAGGACAGGGTAGTGAGGTGGAGCTGCAGCAAGCGACTAGCATATCTGGTGTCTAACATACGCAAATGAGAGCGAGAAGAGAAGGCAAAAGCACGGTCGAACAACTATGACCAAGAAGTGATCCTGAAACTACTTACGTCAATCATAACTCCAACACCGTGTTCACTTCCCGGACTCCGCCGAGAAGAGACCATCACGGTTACACACGCGGTTGATGTATTTTAATTAAGATCAACATCGGGTTTTCTACAACCGGACATTAACAAATTCCCATCTGCCACATAACCGCGGGCACGGCTTTCGAAAGTTCAAACCCTGCAGGGGTGTCCCAACTTATCCCATGATAAGCTCTCGCGATCAACGAAGGATATTCCTTCTCCCCGGGAAGACCCGATCAGTCTCGGAATCCCGGCTACAAGACATTTCAACAGTAATAAAACAAGTCCAGCAAAACCGCCCGATGCGCCGACATCCTGATAGGAGCTGCACATATCTCGTTCTCAGGGCAACACCGGATGAACACTACGTACGGCAACCGACGATACCCCAAGTTGCCTAGGGGTGGCACCGCAAGTGGCTCTGGTTTGGACCAACACTTAGACAAGCATTGGCCCAGGGGGATAAATAAAGATGACCCTTGGGTTAATTACTCCCAAGGGAAAAGTAGGTGGTGGTGAGGCAAATGGTAAAACCAATGTTGGGCCTTGCTGGAAAAGTCTTATTCAAAGCAAACTGTCAAGGGGGTCCCATAAATCACCCGACCGCGTTAGGGACGCAAAATCCGGGAACATAACACCGATATGACGGAAACTAGGGCGGCAAGAGTGGAACAAAACACCAGCCATAAGGCCGAGCCTTCCACCCTTTACCAAGTATATAGATGCATTAATAATATAAGAGATATTGTGATATCCCAACAAGTAAACATGTTCCAACAAGGAACAACATCTCCATGTTCCAACAAGGAACAAACTTCATCTTCACCTGCAACTAACAACGCTATAAGAGGGGCTGAGTAAAGCGGTAACATAGCCAAACAATGGTTTGCTAGGACAAGTTGGGTTAGAGGCTTGGTTTAACAATATGGGAGGCATGATAAGCAAGTGGTAGGTATCGCAGCATAGGCATAGCAAAAGAGCGAGCAACTAGCAACCAAAGATAGAAGTGATTTTGAGGGTATGGTCATCTTGCCTGAAATCCCGCAAGGAAGAAGAACGAGTCCATGAAGAAGACAAACGGACGAAGTCGAACGAATCCTCACAACTCCGGAACGAAACCGAAGCTAACGAGAGAAGCAACCCGGAAAGAAGCAAGCAACATAGTAAACAACCATCTCATAAACATGGCATAATGCACAACCAAGTATGATGCATGTCCGGTTTAATGCAACATGACATGGCAATATGCACAAGCAATACTACAAATTAAGTGGAGCTCAATATGTAACGAGTTGCATATTGACAAAACACCACATGACTTATTTAGTTCTCTCTCGTTTAGGTACCCAACAATATTAAATGTTATTAAACATGGCAAGGGTGAAGCATATGAAAACTACCTATCTAGGCAAGTTTAAATGAGGCCGGAACAACAAACAACAATTCCGGAAAATCCTCATGTGCATATTTCGAATTTGGTACTGTTCTGCCCTAAAGCATATTTTAATGTTGTTAAACAGGAAAATAAAGTGCAACATGTTAATCTATGCATTTTTCTACCCCATTTACATATAAAGTTTATTAAATTCCGAGTTACGGTTAATTAGTTATGAAATAAATCATTTTAACGTGGCATTTAAGCAAACTAATTCAAACAGCACATTTAAACATTTTAAACACGGATGAAAGTTGGATATTATGAAACTAGATGAAATTCTAAGCATTTTACATATATAAGTTGTTTTAATCCGATGCATGGTTTGTGAATTATTAATGCATGAACATGGAGGGGTTTTCTTTTAAACTGCAATCTCTGGATAAATGATAAAATCACCGGCAGGAAAAAAAACATGCACTGGGCTGAAACTGGCTGGCCCGATAGCGTACAGGAGAGGGACTGGAGGGGCTGCTCACATTGGGCCCCTTGAGGCCTGCGGTTGGGGAGACAGGGCCGCAGCCTCTTGCTGGGCCGCGGGCGGGGCGGATGAGGCACGGAGCGAAGCCGGCCCGATAGCGAGCGATGCGGTCAACGGGTGCTAGGCTTGCTCCTGGTCGTCTCCTCGCACGGGCACTCGAACCAGGAAGCGGCGGCGGGGCACGACAGCGGCCACGGCAGGTCTTGGCGGAGGGGTCTTGGTGCTTCGGCAGCGCCGGAGACGGCGAAGACGGGCAGATCTAGGAATCGGTGGTGAGGACGAAGCTTAGGGGCGGCTCGACGGGCGTCCATGGCGGGGTTCCCTGGCGGCGGTGGCTCCTGTAGAATGGGAGAGAGGGAGACGTGAGAGGAAGGAGACCACAACGGGGAAAAGGAAAGAAAAAAAAGAGGGGCGCGAGGTGCTCTGCTCCGGCGAGCTGGCGTAGGGAGGTGCTGCTCCCGATCCATCCTGGATGGAGGCACGGGAGGAGACGAGGCGCTCGGGCCTTGCAGCGCTGCACGGGGCTGCTGGATCCAGAGCCTCTGCGGGATGAACTGGGGCGACGGGGGCCGTTCGATCTGAATCTGACGCTCCAATCGACGGTGGGGAGCTGCAACAAGTTAGTTGCCTGTGGTGTGGTGGATCTGGTGGTGCGAGGTGGCGGCTGTGGGCTGGCCAGGCGCGGAAAACAAGGGGCGGCGGCTGCATGGGAATGGAGGGCTAGTGCTAGGTTTAGTCCAAAATAGGCATGAGGTTGGACTATATATATATGGAAAGAGGGGAGCTTAGGGTAGAATTGGACCCTCGGATCAAAATCGGGCGGCTCAAGAAAAACTAGGTTAGGAAGCCCAATAAGCAAAACGGAGACGTTTTGTAGATGTTTGGGGATGATCCAGATCCAACGGTGATGAAAGTCCGTTTCGGTTCCGGGACAACTTTCGGACGCGCGTGTGAGGAGGGCCGCGGGCTGACGAGAGAGGTTAGGTTGGGCCTGGCGGTAGGTAGTGGGCTGTGCGGAAGTCCTCAGGCTGAGAGAAGAGAAGAGAGAGGCCCGACGACTGTTTCCGGAGACCGAAAACGTCCGACGTTAAACTAGCTAAAATGCCGCTATATTTATTCGTTGGGGCGTCAAACGGACTCCGAATGCGATGAAACTTGGCAGGCGGTCTACTGACACCAAAACAACACCGCACGCTAACTTTCATCCCATTCCGAGAACATTTTCCGGCCACTTATAAAATACTATTTCGGACATGCTGCGGGCGCGTGCAAGTGTGGTTGGTCTCAGAACGGACAAGGGAGAGAACTCGGAGAACCCAGACGGATGCAAGTTTCGAAAACATGATGATGCAATGCGGATGATGACATGGCAAGATGCGACACGCAAGCAAATGACAAAGCAACAACAGCGAATAACGGGAGGACAACTGGCACATCGGTCTCGAGGCGTTACAGCGCGCTCTATAAACAGTGACGGATGGAGTAGGATGAGCGGATTCAAAGAAGAGCGTATTGATGGTTGCTTCTTCCGAGCAACTTAGAGTGGGAAATGTGGGGCTTATGATTTGGCTGATCATTACTCACTATTAATGCGGTGCAACGATCGGTCTGTGCACTACCCACTCGGTTCTTAAATATACTCTGGAGTATTTGTATTTCTAGAGATTTCAACGAGTGACTACTCAAATATTTGTCTTTTTAGAGATTCAAATGGACTACTACATATAGATGTATATAGACATATTTTAGAGTGTAGATTCACTCATTTTGCTCCGTATGTAGTCACTTGTTGAAATCTCTAGAAAGACAATATTTAGGAACTGAGGGAGTACAGATACGGAGCAAAATGAGTGAATCTACACTCTAAAATATGGCCATTTGAAATTTTTAAAAAGACAAATATTGTTGATGACAGTTGCGACGACAAAAAAGAAGCATATTCCTTGTCCTAAGGGAAGATAACAACACGGTTGTGTTTTTCTAAAATGGTGTGAGGACGAGATTGCAATATGGAAAGTACGCCGGACGAGCTACATTTTGTGCAAAGAACTATGGAAGATCCACATGCAGCGACGTGGGAAGACGGACAGTGGAGCAAGGCCGGAGGGGATACCCGGAGGTCGTCAGGATGTAACTAGGTGAGCGGCGGCGGGCGGAATCTACCCATACTACGGCAGCAAGCACGTGGCGTAGGCCCTACCGCGCCGGAGCTTGGTCAGAGAGAACTGCGTGTACCTATATTGGGATGTGCTGCCTCGGCACCGTCGAACGGAGAAACGATGCACATCCTCCCTTTCCGCCGGCGGACGAGATGCGGCCGGATCAGTGACCAACGGTGAGAGAGAAGAGAGAGAGGCCACCGCAACCTTGTGTGAGATACTCTGAAGAGAGACAAACCAGGCAGGGAGGCTCCATTGTATATAGTGGAGCGGACTACCTTTCTCTCCATAAAAATCGTTTTATATTCTGTGTACGTGCCATTGAGCGATATAACTTTATTTAAAAATAGCGTGCCAACGCATCAAGTCGAACTTTGTTTCGTGCACACGTGGTACACGACCTCTGTAGGTAAACAACCGCTACACGCGTTTCAAATTAGCACGTGGGCTGCCATTTCGTACAAAAATGAGCTCCACCGTGTACCCGCGCGGGTGTGGCTAGGCACGAAGCATGAGTACGTGCACGGTGCACCTATTATCTTCTTGTATACGTACACCACCTACGTGGGGTTGTGTGAGAGAGATACAAACGTAGAGAGATATAGTGTGTGGGTTGGTGAGAATTTTTTTAGGGGGGGGGGTCAATAAAAAAATGTAACATATGCAATGTGTGTGAAATAGAGTCCTGGATATATAATATATATAGAGGGGGCAATCCACGAGAAGAGAGTGGAGGTATCATCGACTTGAGGTGTCCATAGAATCGAAGAGAGGGATGATGTGTGTGTGTGCATGCGCGCGGTCGATAAAGAGTGCCATCGAATTTGTGTGTGCCCACGTCAAAGATATAGTGACTGGACTACTAGAACGAGAGAGGGGATAGGTGCAGTTTGTCTCTGTGGCATGGATACCTACCTACAACGCTCGACTATCGGTGTGTGGTGGGGGGGGGCCTAATTAACTATAGAGGTACAATGGCTGGTATATGTGTGGAGGAGGAGAGAGGCCTACCTCATGTATTAAGGGAGATCGATCTACCTCATGTATTAAGGGAGATCGATCGGCATCCATGCTTATGTGTAGGAGAGGAATAAGGTTGGGAGAGAGACAAAGCTAGAGTGTTGGAGGGGGTGGTAGTGAAGTTGCTTCTAACAAATGGTGGGGTAGGCTTGCTAGACAACTGGAGGGCACGCCTGCAATATCAATAAGAGAGGGGATGGCTGCCTGTCTATGCACGTGCATGTGAGAGACGGGTCAGGAGGCATGCACGAATGACGAGGGTGGAAAGATATGGCCGTGGTAAGCAGACATAACTACATAGAAAGATCAATTGTGCTTTGTTAGAGAAAGGAGAGACATAACTTGTGAGGTACGTCGATCGATGGGGGGGAATAGTTAAAGTCGACCTAGGTATATGTTGGGAGATCGATCGGTATACATGCATGTGTGTGTTAGAAGCAAATGAGGCACGGGGAGAAGGATAGAGAGAGAGAGGGATGCATCTAGGAGGTGGTGCGAGAGTCATACTATATCGAGGGGGAAGGAGTGTGCAAGTACGAGATCGATGAAAAGAGTGGTGGGAGTGAGGCATGGACTGTGATAAGAGAGGGGAAGCTTGTGTTTGTGCTAGGCACACCTGGCTAGAGAGGCATATCGATCGATGTGTGCCGTAAAGAAGGAGCTGGGGGGGCCTACACACACCATGGGTGGACGACCTAAAGTGAAAAGACGAATTTGCACGATGGAGCTATAGAATGTTGAGGGAGGGTGAGAGGGATGCGGGCGTCTGCATGCACGAGAGAAAGTTAGCACTAGCTAGCTACAAAGATAAGAGGATGTGTGGGTGTAAAAGACGAATAGAGATCATACTTCATTATAAAAAGCGAATTCGGATATTTGAAGAATTTATCATAGTGTTTTAAACCGACGCATGTGTGAATATATATAACGGTGATACACATGGTGTGGTTATGAACATGTTATACTACAAATAATATATTTTATCTCTACTCTTATAAAAAAGGAGTTGTTGATGATGGTGCCATCCTGCAATATAGGCCGTCCGATTTATATCTGACGGATAGGAAGGAAACTATGGCAATTTTGAAAAAAGATACCCACACCCCTCTCCATATTTGCAAATTAGGCCTCCTCTTGATCAGGTTGATGTTCTGTGGAACGCATGGGCATCTTGCTAGTACTACGTATAACATATAGAACATTGATCATAATTTGGGCTAATGTGTGGATTTTGCAGCTCAGATCTAAATACTTGTCATAATGTAGGGGGTAGGGCACTATACTAAGTGTGATAAACACGGTGTACATGTATGGAACATGGTTTAGATTATGAATACATAGTTAGTACATCAAATGTACTATTATTTGGAATCAACATCAAGTGTATTCAAAAAATAGAATTCGAGTTCATGTAGTACACATAGTTCATATCTATCTCTATAGTAATCATGTGATGTGTTATTAAGGTAATGCACGAATGATGGTTGAAGTTGGCAACAATCATGATTATAGATTCTTATTGAAATAGAGAAACGAATTCAAATTCAGTTCGAATTGCAGTGGTAGTGTAGACATTTGGAATACACTAAAATGTTGGTGTGAGTAGGTTACATGCATTATACAGCAAGCGAAAAAATTTAACTAGACATAACATGGATTCATACTCCCTCCTTCCATCTATATAGGGCGTAATGCGTTTTTTAAGACTGCCTTTGACTATTGACAAGATTAATAGTACATGCCATGCACAATGTAAAAATTATATCATTGAAAGAACCTTTCACACACGAATTTAACGGCATGCTTTGTGTAAGTTGCATGTCATATATTAATGCTCTAATATTTGGTCAAAGTTAGCATCGGAAAACACATTAGGCCCTATATAGATGGAAGGATGGAGTAGCTTTGAATAGCATTTTTATAGTAAAATGGGGCAAGACTCTCTCTTTGTGTGGTGTGAATAGCTTTATTTTTTTTGTTTTCTTTTTGGTTGAGGGAAGTACGAATTGATTTGGTACGTACAAGTACAATATTACACGTTAGGCTTGTCCCTAAAATTCAACCAGCGCCTTGTTATATCCCGAAAATTTAGATATCGTGCTCCCAAAACTGGCGCCTTCACAACCAGCGCCTTGCTATCCCGAAATTACAACGTGCGCGAAAACTCCCTCCAGCTGCCAAATCCCGACACGTGAAATTCCCCTTCAAACCCTGAGCCGAAAGGGCCGCTAGTTCAAATCGGTGGGGGGTACTTTTGTAACACACCCTATATTTTGGACAAGCGCGTCTCTAAGTCATAGTTCACCCCCTCCCATCGCCTCTTTTTTGCCATTCGAAATCCCAGGCCGCCATAGCCTCTCCGCTCCATCCGCGAAACCCCACCCTCCTCCGTCCGCCACCTCACCGCTGCCCAGCTGGAGCCTCTTCCCCGACGACGTCGTCCACCGCAACAACTCGACGTCCCTCGTCCACCTCTGCAAATGAGGATCCGTCGTCCATCTCTTCGTCCCGCCGGTTCAACTGCCCCGTCCTCCACCTCCAAGGAGTTGCTCCGACGATCGCCTCGTCTATCGCGGCTGCTCCATCCCCACAGCACCGCCTTAACCTGCTCCATCGGAACCGCAACATCCTCACCGACTCTTCGGACGAAGCCGAGGCCTACTCGGCGCCACCAAAGAGGTTGTACACTCATCGCATCACACCTTTTCCTTAGCTCGACCTCCCGGTGCCGACGGTGCTCCATTTCGCACCCCCATGGAGCAGCTACCTTGAAGCCGGCGCCGCGGGCGACATCTCCACGGCGGCTGCGGCATCGTCCATACCAGCCGGATCTGCTGCTGCTGCTCCAGATCTCGCTCCATTGCTCGCTACCCAACTGCTGCTGCTCCGGCTCTCGCTCGCTCGCGCTGCTGCTGCTGCTCTCCCCCTCGCTCGTGCTGCTGCTCTACTCCAATTTAGCTACACTTCAGTCGATTGAATCGACTTTTGGGTCAGTCGATTTTCAGGGGGTGGGGGGCACATCAGAGTTAAGGAAGAACCACCCGTAGCGGGGAAGAGGGCTCGCCGGAGAGGTACCCCACTATCTATCTTAGTGTTCAGGGTGGGGGCGGGGGGCCTATAGGGCTGGCCGCGGCGGCGGCGGACCGGCGGTGGGGAGTTGTTTTGGGGCGGCGAGGCGGCGCTGGGGCTGGCAGTTCGGCCGGTGGTGGCTGGCGGCTCAGGGGGTGCAGGTTGAAGATGAATTTCAGGCCCTCCCTAAACTACATGTCAAGTGCCTCTCTGCTATCATTGCGTTTAGTTTCGACAGTAACATTCAGATTCCACAGTTAATTTCAGTTTCGACGGTTAAGTTCAGAGTCAACAGTTTTTACCTCATCTGTTGTAGTCAGGTGGTTTTCGGTGATGTAAATTTTACATCTATTTACATCATCTATTGGAGATGCTATTAGAATCCCACTTGAGATTGACGATATTTGTCTTGTGCTGCTTCAGCCTTGACGTCTTACGGCTCACCGGGGCTGCTCCAACGACAGAATGATCCATCACAACAGAGCAGTGCCCTGGACGCCGTCTATAGATTCCTCAGATCTTCCTCCACACCTCCGACAGCCACCTCTGCCTCAACTGCTTCAGCGACCAACCCAATGATGCTGAGGTCGACACGGTTATGACAAAGTGGTTGTATAATTGTTGCATCACTTATTACTATACATTCATGTCGATCCATTAGGGCTATTTTGATTCAATGGAAAAACATAGCAATAGGGAATTTTCCAATGGCACTCTACTATTAAATTATTCATGCATTTTGTTGAAAGGAATGAAGCAAAACATCCACTTGGACCTACTTTTCAAAATCCTATGCATGAGAACAAGACCAAGTGCATTAGTGGCAGAATAACATTCTAACTGTACATGCTTTCATATGGTTTCACTTTATTTTGGGCATGTTTCTTTGCATTCCTCCTCTCTTCCAATTCATGTAAACCAAACTCTCAAGTTGACAGAAATCCTGTGTTTACAAATGCTCTGTTTACCATGTGCATTCCTATCCTATTCCAGTGTTTTTCCTATCCCTGCGTTTTTAGAATCATGCAAGCCAAATGAGCCCTTACAGAATTACTTCAGTTACAGGTAGGTGTCGAAGGGAACTTTGTGTGGTTTGTCCTGCTCCTGCCACGACGTCGTCCACCTCAACTGAGCTGCTCCATCGACAGAAACATCCACCAAACCAGACATCACGACTCCTGACCGTCTTTCACCGCCTCAGATCTCCTTCCCTACCGCCGGCACCCACCGCAACGGCATCACCATCATCGACTCAGCAGATGAACCTGAGGAGTACATGGGTCCACAAGAGAGGTCGCACTCTTTTGTTTCTGCTTACGTTATGCATTGCTTAAAATTACCTGCTACATTATCGTCCTGTTCACCTCTTGGACTCCAAGTCAGGTCCAAACTAATGTTCAAACTCGAGTTCTAAATTAGTTGTGGGGAACATATCGAGGAAGCAATGAATAGTATCTCTGTCTAATATCTGGTTCACCTAGGGTATTCCTATGTTGTTCATCTTGGGTGGGAAACAAATAGTAAAGCAATCATCATCTGTCTTTTTATTAAATTAAAGCAATCATCAGCCTGCTATAATTATTTTTGGATCCATCCACTGGTTGTTACCATCACTCTGAATTTCTGCATGCTCTCCTTACATAATCTCACCATATTTTTTCGTATGCATGTTAGATATTGTACACAGTCATGCTGAACATGTAGAGAAAAGGAGAAGAGTTTTGCGCGGAAATACAATGTCATGCAGACATCGCTCCATGGTGGGTTCAATGGAAAACCCTCCCTACCCCTCTCCAGATTGTAATCCAGAGGAAGATATCTGTTCTGAGGCGGATTCAGACACCGCTGACCACTCCTATTTACCCCAAGGTGTTTGCTCTACCTTGTCATGATGATGTTAGTCATATCATGCATATGTTGCCTTGTAGTGCCTACTTTCGACATCATATATGTCATCTGCTTAGTTTAGACATGTTCTGTAATGCCACATGTTTAGTTTCTATATCATATATGGGAATTATGCGGTCTCATGTCTTTTAGCCAGCCATAATATACGTGAAATGTGCAATGCCATCCTGTTTAACCAGGCATCATATATTTGAATGATATCTTGCCCATCCTTTTCTTCATTACATTTCCATTTGTCGACAATGTTTGTACATTAAACTACTCTTCCTGTGAATTAGCCATTTGGGTGGGAGATTGAAAAATCTAGAGTGAAAACAACGCCTTTAGAGCAGACAGTGCTACCTGTCGAAGCAGGTCTCTTGTTGGGTCCCGATAGCTTCTCAGAGATGGATTCAGAGGCAGTTGACCAGTCCTATTCCCCCATCGAGGTGTATGCTCTAACTTGGCATGGTTATACTGCTCATATCATGCATATGGTGTCTTGCATTGCATAGATTAGACATCATATACACAATATTCAACACCATGTTCTTAGTTCAGACATCATATCTAATGCCCTCTGTTTAGCATATAAATCACATATGTGAATTAAATGATGCGATCATGATTACTTAGATAACATGTAGGTGAATTATGTCATGCGATCCTGTTTAGTTATTCATCATATCTTTGAATTATGTTATGTTATGCTATCCAGTTTAGATAGACATCATATATGTGAAATTATGTCATGCTATCCATTTTAGTTAAACAATATACATGTCAACTATTTCATGCCCTCTTTTTTCCACACTATCTATTGCATCTGTCTCTCATACAATGTCTCTACATTCAATTATGTTTCCTGTTTATCAGCCATTTGAATTGGAGCGGGTGATGCCAGTATCTAGCGGACTAAAAACACGGTCTTCAAATAAAACAATGCTACCTCTTGGTGGAGATAGCACCCCGGTTGTACATGCACAAGAACCAGCCCTACCACACATAACCCAAACTCTCGCAGATTGTACATCTACTGCGATGGACAGAGAACCAGCTTCACCCAATCTAACCCCAACCCCAGCAGATAGTAACCGAGTTCCTGTTGACACAGCACCATCTCCACCACAGTGCTCCCAAACAAGAGCAGTTAGTAAGGTAGCTCCAGTGCCCAAAGGGCCAGTACTACCATGGCGAACCCCAACTCCACCAGTTAGTACGCCTATTCCTATGGAGGAAGCACAACCAGCTAGTCATAGTTTAGCATCTATCGCATTTGATGTTGTTAAATCATATGTGCGTATCTTCTCATCTTGGAAATATTATACTGAAGATGAAGGAAAATGCCAGTTGAAGGTGTTTGTCCAGGAGTTATGTGTAAGTAATGTTATTCATGGCAATTACTTTGCTTTGTCCCATACATTCTACCTCCACGATGGTTATAATACAACAAATTTTCCCATTTTTCTCTATAGAGAAGGACCAATTTGGAAACTCAGGATGAGGTAACCTGTGCTAATACCTCTGCTATCTTCAAGAATGCTTGGTGGCAGTATCGGAATTACCTGAAGAAAACGTACTTCACCGGCAAAGAAACTCATCAAATTACCTTACGTTCTCCTGAGACACATTTACTGGACGATGACTGGGAACGCCTTGTTATGTACTGGTCCCGAACCAAAAATGTGGTAAGGTCTATGAGCTCATTTTCTATTTTAAGTACTATATTCTTACGTCTTACTGTACTCTGTTCATGTAGAACAAGTGCCTAAACCTGAAGAACAACTGTTCTAATTTAAGATTCCATTGCTATCATAGTTCAAAAAAGTGCTAGGCCGTAATTGTGCATTTTGCCACCGCCTTGCGCTTTACTAACCAAAGTGCATGCTTATGCGCAGTTATGCATAGATTAAGCATAGTTATGCACAATGCGTTTTGCCAACGCCTAGAGCCTAGGCGCGCTTAAGCGCTCGCTTAGGCGCGCCTTTTTTAACTATGATTGCTATCGTGCATACTGCTTTGCTCTTGTATCACTGTATTTACTCATACAAACTTATTTTTAAATAGAAGGATCCAATCGAAACTGTAATGGCACTGCAGGTATGTTCGCGCATGTTTCTTGAACAGGCTTGCTCTTATCAATAGCTCTATTGATTTCAATTTCAATTGTGTATACAGTTGACTTCTCATATCATGCACATTACTAGCATCACAACAGAGCCAATAGTGTTGTTGTACATGTAGACCCGTGGTACCCATCTGAAATCTTGTTGTGGCGTGTAGTTTCCCACGCTTTGTATTCTTTCACTGCTGCTTTGTCTTGAACTGATATGATTTGAACCGTGTCTCTATTTTGATTCGGCAAGACAATGCTGATGAGGACATGACTACCTTGGATACGACCAAAAATACTGCATACATGCATATTTGTCAGGTGATTTCTAGTGTCAACTATTCAATAATCTATTTATATTATCCAGAACAAAAATACTTCCCACACTTTTGTGTTTTGTCTAATTGTAGGTGTATGGGACATTTGTACAATCCACATATGAAGATAGGGGAAAAGGAGAAGTTTAAGTTCTGTTCAAAAAGTCCTCTCACGTCATTTTTGGGCCAAGAGAAGATAGAGTCATAGTCTCTCACGTTCTGGATTCTGATTCGGACTACACAGACATACCTGAATCAAAACGCCAAGAACTTTTTCATATGGACTCCGAATTGGGTGATTCTTTTTTTGCTGGAAAATAGATTTCATCCTCTTTCCAAACCAATTGGAATCACCTTTAAATTCGTCAGGAGCATTGAGATATGGACGAGACAATCTGACGCTGCAGCAGAATCCGAGTCAAACAACAAGTCCAAAGGTGTTGCATCACCTCCACTTGGGCCCATGAGCCTTGTACGACCTAGGGTTGGTTTTAGGATGCCTTGGGACGTCCTCCCACCTCCTTGGACGCCACCCCTCGCTCCTATATAAGTAGATCCACCTAGTAGCTTTTTCCGGGGGTTTTGTTTAGATCAAAAGTTCGCCATAGATGCAACTTCGCGTACTTCGTTTGTGTTCAATGACCAGACCAAGGCCTCACAGAACCCCACCTTCATTAATAAAGCTTTCCTCTTATATTCACAATATCCAGATTGCAATCTTAGTTTCTTGCTTGTTCTTCGTTTGCTCGCAGGAAACAGGCCCTCGTGGTCAGGTTGATCGTGCTTCGGCGTGGTCAATAACCCTCGGAAGTTGGTTTAGCGATTGCTAAGGCGCGACGTCTCGCACGTTCGTAGTCGGATCGTCAAGGTTGACTCCCACAGAAACGATAGCCATCATCTCATCAAAACATCTTGACACCTTAGCCTCTATCAAGTGGTATCAGTTTTCAGGTTGCTCGGTGAGAATTTCCAGTTTTCCCTAGATTAGATTTATTTTCTTACCTATTGTCCAAGAAAAAGCCACAAAAAAGTTAGATCTATTCATTCTTTTGTCCAAGCCAGTCTGAGCCTTTGCAATTTTCTTTTCATTGCTTGCATTGTTGAATTATCGGTTGCATCGTCGTGTCGAGTTGCTGGTCTTAGTGTTTAGTTCGTTTAGAGTTTCGAGTTCTGTTCACATTAGTCACATCGTCGCTGCATCGTTCTCCCTTCCGCTATCCACCACACCATCCATCAATTTCCACCACGTGCTACCCATAGTTCATTATCACAATCATAGTTGAGGTCATTCACATCTTCGCTTGAACCAATCTGCATCTTATCTAGTTTGTCTTGGAAAGAGGGAGAAAAACAAGACAGAGAAAAAAAAAAGAAAAAAAGTCAGAGAAAAAAAAGAGAGAAAGAAAAAGAAAAAAAAAGTGTGAGGAAAAAAAGAGAAGAAAAAAAACAAAATTCGGATCTATCTAGACTCAATCTCGTAGTTGAATTCGGATTGAAATCTGTTTTGTGCACTGTTCGGTAAAGCAGGCATAACTTCCTCATACGAAGTCCGTTTTGGCTCCACGTGTACTCAAATGAAAGCTAGCGACGAGCCGTATCTAAATAGTTGCATAAGCTAGTTCAATATTTGACACCTCAAAATCGTCTTCTAAATAGGTCTTTTTGCCCTCCGAAGTTCACACACACAGCTTATTCCAGTTTTTCAGGCCAGTTTTTGAATTCTTTGACTCCTCATATCAATTCGGAATTGAGTGATTCTTTTTGCATTGGAAAGCTTGAGCTAGTAGCATTCTTTTAAAAAAGTTATCAGAAAATTTGCTCAAACTTTTCAAGAGGAAAGTTGGAGAGAGAGTTGTTGTATATCCTGCTTGGCAGTTGTTTCACATCATTATCTTTACTGCTATTGTGATCTTCACTTATATCTTGCTGTCCAGAGCTACTTCATATCCTTTATTGATGCTAGTTGTGCTACGCCGTGAGCTTATTAGTGTTCTAGGCTCGCGTCTCTAGTCCGGTCTAGCCTAGGACCAGCACAGTACCGCCGTTGAGCGTTTATTCAACATTGCATCTTTGAATTGATTATTGCTAATCTTTTGCTACCATATATAGCCAACCCAGCTCCACATATTTCTACATCGTGTATACGTATGTTCCCCTGGCAATCGCTTTACACAATCTTCAGAGTTATTTGACACCGCTGGTTGCCTGTCACCACCTGCCGCATGGTAAGAACTTGTAAGATATTGGTATTTGCTTTACTGTGAGCACTTTACAACCACATCCTAGTAGTTCATAGGAACATTATTCTCGAATTTTGTTTCTTGTTTCTACTAATCATGACAGGTTCTGGAGACAGAAGTTGTTGGACGACAAACACATCATCATCATCACGAGAGTTGGGAGAACACACACAAGCACATGGTCAGGTTATCTCTTTACCGTCATTTGAGGGTAGATTTAATCCTGCTATTTATCTAGCTTGGGAGCTTGAAGTAGAACAAGTTTTTAGTCACCATGACTTTTCTGAACTTGAGCGAGTACGAGCTGTCACTAGAGCATTTACTGGTTTTGCTTCTGTTTGGTGGAGTGTGCATTGTAAGAAAAACATTGATAACCAACCCACAACTTGGAAAGATTTGAAAGATGTAATGAGACAACAATTTTTCCCTCCTTACTATCATCGTGAATTGCTTCGCAAATTTGAACAATTTAAACAAGGCAACAACACTGTTCATGCTTACTACCAAGAGTTCAAATCTTATATGCATCATTGTGACATAGCAGAATCTGAGGATGATACAATGAATCGATTTTTTGGTGGTTTGAACCATGATATTCAGGCACGATTTCAGTATATTCCTCGTTGTATTACTGGTATGTATGTTTGTGCTTGTACCTTTGAGAGACAGTTACAGGAGGATGCATTGGGTGACTACAACAACTACTATTCTAGTTCATGCTCATCACCACCGCTTGGTTCCTCCACCGTTGCACCTGCTAGAGCAACCACACCTCAGATTGTGAGTGTGACATCATCTCAAGAGTATGGTACATTGCCATAATCCGTACCTACATCAGCTACATCTTTGCGACAAGGTAACTGTAAAGGTATTGATGATATAACTTCACATGAGAATGATGCATGCCTAGTTAACTTGAATACATTATGTGTTGAGTTACCTGTTGATTTGAGCGCATCACCTATTTTAGAGAATCATGTTACTGTCATGAATGCGTCATGTGATCAAACAACTGAAATACCAACAATTTTGAGTGCAACCAATGAATTAACTGTTGATGCAAAAGAACCAATGTTTAATCATTTTGATATGACCTCTAATATTGGTGATGATTCTGTGTCGAATGACTTATTGCATGTTTGCTTATTTAAGCATGTTGTAGCATGTAAATTTGATGCAAGTAAGGTTTATTCACCAACATTGGGATGGTTTAATGATGAATATTGTCAGTCTTTTCATATGAATAAGAGCTTCACTTATATGTGCAAACTGAGTTGCAATACTTTCATGCCTTCTACTTCTTGTGATAATATTTTGGCTTTATATTTTACGAACTTTGAAAGTTACTCATGTATACATGTGTCATATGTGCAAAAACTAAGGGAAATAAAAATGGATGACATATACATATACAACATGTACACCTTGTCTCTTTTGTTAGCCATATCTCAGATTAAGCAACGCCGAGGACGGCTTTATTTTCAAGAAGGGGAGGATGATGAGGACATGACTACCTTGGATACGACCAAAAATACTGCATACATGCATATTTGTCAGGTGATTTCTAGTGTCAACTATTCAATAGTCTATTTATATTATCCAGAACAAAAATACTTCACACACTTTTGTGTTTTGTCTAATTTTAGGTGTATGGGACATTTGTACAATCCACATATGAAGATAGGGGAAAAGGAGAAGTTTAAGTTCTGTTCAAAAAGTCCCCTCACGTCATTTTTGGGCCAAGCGAAGATAGAGTCCAAGTCTCTCACGTTCTGGATTCAGATTCGGACTGCACAGACATACCTGACTCAAAACGCCAAGAACTTTTTCATACGGACTCCGAATTGGGTGATTCTTTTTTGTTGGAAAATAGATTTCATCCTCTTTCCAAACCAATTGGAATCACCTTTAAATTCGTCCGGAGCATTGAGATATGGACGAGACAATCTGACGCTGCAGCAGAATCCGAGTCAAACAACAAGTCCAAAGGTGTTGCATCACCTCCACTTGGGCCCATGAGCCTTGTACGACCTAGGGTTGGTTTTAGGCTGCCTTGGGACGTCCTCCCACCTCCTTGGCCGCCACCCCTTGCTCCTATATAAGTAGATCCACCTAGTAGCTTTTTCTGGGGGTTTTGTTTAGCTCAAAAGTTCGCCATAGATGCAACTTCGCGTACTTCGTTTGTGTTCAACGACCAGACCAAGGCGTCACAGAACCCCACCTTCATTAATAAAGCTTTCCTCTTATATTCACAATATCCAGATTGCAATCTTAGTTTCTTGCTTGTTCTTCGTTTGCTCGCAGGAAACAGGCCCTCGTGGTCAGGTTGATCGTGCTCCGGCGTGGTCAATAACCCTCGGAAGTTGGTTTAGCGATTGCTAAGCGCGACGTCTCGCACGCTCGTAGTCGGATGATGAGGACATCAATACCATTGTTACATCCACAGCCCCTGCTGCTATACATACTGGACCAATTACTAGAGCTCGCGCACGCCAATTAAATTACCAGGTACTTTCGTTTCTTGGTAATGATTCTAATGTTCATGAGAATATGATACTGCCTAAAGTGGATACATTTGTTTTGCTTACAAATGAAGGGCCTAGCTTGGAGAAGGATGAACATTGGAGCAAGAACACGCATGGAGTTGATGGCATGCGCAAGGGGATCAAGAACGGAGTTAGAAGTGATGATTTCAGGACTTTGAAGCCACCATAAGGAGTGCATGAAGCCTTGGACGAAATATACAAGATGCCACTTCATAATATTCGTCCATAGGCTATTCTAGGTGCTGCGTCACCTTATTTTTGGGCCAGGCCCATGTAATTTTGAAATACTTAAGTATAGGCTATTTTTAGAGTCCGTATGTGTGGGGAAACAAGAGTTAGGGTTGGTTTCCGGACCCCACCATCAGGGGCCACGAAATTCCCTCCTCTTCCTCCATATATACAACCCTTAGGGCGTCGTTTAGACTTTGGGTTTTGTTTAGATCAAAAGTTCGCCATAGCTGCAACTTCGCGTACTTCGTTTGTGTTCAACAACCAGACCAAGGCGTCACAGAACCCCACCTTCATTAATAAAGCTTTCCTCTTTTATTCGCAATATCCAGATTGCAATCTTAGTTTCTTGCTTGTTCTTCGTTTGCTCGCAGGAAACAGGCCCTCGTGGTCAGGTTGATTGTGCTCCGGCGTGGTCAATAACCCTCGGAAGTTGGTTTAGCGATTGCTAAGGCGCGACGTCTCGCAAGTTCGTAGTCGGATCGTCAAGGTCGACTCCCACAGAAACGATAACCACCATCTCATCGAAACATCGGGACACCTTGGCCTCTACCAAGTGGTATCAGATTTCCAGGTTGCTCGGTGAGATTTTACAGTTTTTCGTTGATTAGATCGAGTCTGTTCTTCATACCTACAGTCCACGAAAAAGCCACAAAAAAAAATTAGGGTTAGCTCATCATATCCGAACCAATCTGAGCCTTTGCATAATCTTTTTAGGGTTTTTGCTTTGTTGAATTTGTGGTTGCATCGTCGTGTCAAGTTGCTGGTCTTAGAGTCTAGTCTTTTAGAGTTTCGAGTTCTGGTCATAAGTTGTCACGCCGCCGCCGCACCATCATCATCGCCTTGCCATCTACCACCACCGCTTATCCGCCACCGTTCTGAATCCGTATCCATATACCACCACCAATCCGTGTCCAAATACCACCACCGATCTGTGTCCATATACCACCACCGCTACCATATACCACCCCCGCTGCCATATCCTACCACCATATATCCACCACCAATCCGAGTTCTTTTCATATTAGGTTTGTTTTCGAGATCCATCTCAATTCCGATTCGTGTTTCCTTGCCTGCGTAGGTCTCGGAAAAAAAAAGATTCTGGAGACCCCCGGGCAGTTTTTAGGCCAAAATTTCGGCGACCGAAAATATTTTTTTCCTATCCTATTTTTAGGCTGTTCTGAGTCTTTTGAGACACTCGCCATCATAGTGATTTTTGGTCGCACTTTTTCGTCGTCGCTGCCCTGATTTCCGAAAAAAAAATTGTCAACAAAATTTCGTACCCATCTTGTCAGTTTGACCTCGGAAGAGTTTTGAGACACTCGCCATTATAGTGATTTTTCGCAAAAAAAAGGAGCGCAAAAATAAAAAAAAGAGCGCAAAAAAAAAACAGGGCGAATTTTTTTTTCCAGAGTGTGCTTTTCCCTTGTTTACGTGCAGCGCCGTGATTTTGTTAGTGTTCTAGGCTCGCGTCTCTAGCACGGTCTAGCCTAGGACCAGCACAGTACCGTCGTTGAGCATTTATTCAACTTTGCATCTCTGAATTGATTATTGCTGACCCTTTTTGCTACCATATTATAAGCCTTCCCAGCTCCACATACATCTACATCGTGCGTTTGACTCTCCCTGGTAATCGCTCTATCCAAGCTTTGAGAGTTTTGACTACATCGGTTGCCGATCACCGCCTGCTGTTGGGTAAGAACTGGTAAGAATTTGAGATTTGCTTAAAGGATTTGTGACACCCACCACCACCACCACTTGTTAGTAGTCTATAGGATCATATTCTTGTGTGTTTCTATTGCTGCTAACCATGCCAGGATCACAACCCGACGAGATTGACTGGGAGAATTTAACAAACAAGGAGCTTCATGATAAGTTTCAGAAAATGATGAATGAACAGGTGCAAGATGTGCTGAACAATTTTGAAGAGGCCATGGAGAAGATCACTGGCCTGGAGAAGACGTTCGAAACAAAGCTCGATAACAGGTTTAATGAATTGCTCGCGCGTCTTCCACCACCACCACCGGCTGCACCTAACGCACCTCTACAACAACAACAACAACAACAACAACAACAACAACAACAACAACAACAACAACAACAACAACAACAACAACAACAACAACAACAACAACAACAACAACAACAACAACAACAACAACAACAACAACAACAACAACAACAACAACAACGACGACGACGACTACCTCCACATCGCGAAACAACCCTCCACCGAGCGATCCGTGTTCCTCTTGCGCTTGGCCAACCTGTTGGTGCTGCTGTTGATACTTCTGTGGCTCCTGCTGCTGATGCGGAGGAGGATGATTATGTGGGAGATTACGAGGATGAGGTTGATCAACATCAGAACTACGTGCAACCACCAGCACCACAACCACCAGGTCGTCCACATGCAAATAATGGTAATGTTAGGGCTCCCCCTCAGGTACGAGATCATGACCATCTCCCTAAACTGAAATTGAATATCCCACCATTTGAGGGTAGATATGTTCCTGATATATATCTTACTTGGGAGTTAGAAACTGAACAACGATTTACATGTTTACAATATCCTGAGGAGAGACGTGTTCCTGCTGCTGTTTGTGCTTTCACTAGCTCTGCATGTGTTTGGTGGTCTGAATATTGTAGATTATATCCTGTTCCAGCTACTTGGGCTGCTTTGAAAACTGCTATGCGTACTCGTTGGGTTCCGCCATATTATCAACGTGAATTACTTCAAAAATTGCAGCGCTTAAGACAAGGAAAAAATTCTGTAGAAGAATATTATCAGGAATTACAAACTGGATTGATTCGATGTGGTATTGTTGAGGAGAATGAAGCTATGCTTGCACGTTTTCTGGGTGGATTAAATAGAGAGATTCAGACCATTCTAGACTATAAGGATTATAATAATATCACTCGTTTATTCCATCCTGCTTGTAAAGCTGAACGTGAAGTGCAGGATCGACAGGCATTGGCGCGAACTAACTTTTCTGCAGGTCGACCTTCATCATGGACACCACTGTCGGTGTACTAAAGTAGGGGTACCTTAGTACCCCAGACTTGTGCACGGGCAGTTGTAGCACCCTGCGGCGAGGCCCGCCCAGGAAGCGCCAAGAGAAGACCAAGCATTCAAGACAAGGCCCCCGGCAAGAGGAGCTTGCCGGGCCAAGAAGGCAAGGCCCCGGCAAGAGGAGCTTGCCGGGACGACCGAGCCCATCTAAGACCATTCAAGAACAAAGTACACAAGACAGAAGATCGAGACCCCGGCAAGAGGAGCTTGCCGGGAAGGCCGAACCCAGGCACCACAAGAGAAGCCCACCCCGGCGCGCCATGCGCCCCGGCAAGGCCTGATAGCCGGCAAGCTATCAGGCACAGGAAGACGACCCCCGCGGCAAGCCACTTGCCGCGGCAAATCGCCACCTCAGGACTGCGCTCCGGCTCGCCCGCCCACGCGTCGCTCCGGGGCTTCCCCCAACGGCACGTGGCGGGGCGCCGCGCAGCCTGGGGTATGCGGTGGCATGCAGCCACCGGCGTGGCGAGCGGTGGCGCACCTAACGGTCAGCCTCGGTGCTGTCCGGGCGACCGTGACGGGCATTTAATGCCCTTGTCCCCTACCGTCAGAAGTAGGTATGATAACACTGTGCCGCGCCGCAGCGCCACTGTTCCCGCGCTGTTACAACTACCACCCCTTTTACACTTTTACCCCTTTCTCTTACGTTGACACCTGTCGGTGACCCCTTTGCGCTATATAAGGAGGCCCGTGTGCAACGTAGAGGGGGTTCCGAGGTTCGGAGACTGGCGATCCAGACAGCCATACGCTCGGTGTAGCTAGCTCTCCAAGCTCCCGAGCTCCCCAGTTCAATACAGCCAAGCAGGAGTAGGGTTTTACGCGTCCATCGCAGCCCGAACCTGGGTAAACCGCCCGTGTGCTCGCCTCGATCTGCTCTCCGTGCACCCTCCGCCCCCCCTCGCCGGACAAACGAAAGGGGCTCCGGCCCCATAGGTGGTCGCGGGGGACAGTTCCCCCCGACATCTTTGGCGCGCCAGGTAGGGGGAGCGAGGCCTTGGGGACAACCCGCTCCTGCGGATCCCAGGATCCGTCCAGTCGAAGCAGGTGTCCCCGATGAGCCTCGCTCCGGCAAGCGGATCAGCAGTCTGAACGCTGAGGAACAGTCCGCTCCTGCGGATCCGAGGATCTGTCCAGTTGAAGCGGGGGTTCCCGACAAGCTTTGGCATTCTTTCCCACGGGCTCGTGTGCGGCCCTCCTCGAGTATCCACTCACGCAGAGACTGGGCAAGAAGCAGCTGCTCCTTGAGGAGGACCGCCTTCTGGCCGCTGGGCGAATGATTCGCCTCCAGCGAACTCTGCGCCGCTCCCGTAGCCGCAGAAGTTAGCGCCAGAAGTCACGAGAAAGGCGACCTCGTTCCCCGGCGCGCCTCGTCCGCCGGGGTGCCGAACGAGTTGACGCCGACCGTGGGAGGAATCTTGCCAGCGCGGTTGACGGGACCCGTTCCGCCAACCATCCTCTCTGCCCAAGTCTTGCCGCAGTTGCATGTGATCCTTGGCGCAGAGAGGGGCGCGAATCCCCAAGCATAGCTGCGCCTAGCTCCGGAGGGTCGTGAGGCCCTGCGCCTATGCCTACCCCCAGGATGGGCTGGATGCTGCCCAAGGAGGGTTTGCCCTACCGGGCGGCAAGCGATAAGAAAAGATAAGTTGCCGGAGCTCGAGCAATTGCCCCATCAATTTTTAAGAGTTATCTCCCTCGAACGACCGAGCCTTGGTTGAGAGGCCTGAGCGCGGAAGGACCGGCACGAGACTGGTTGCGCCCTCATTTCGTTTCGAGTCCGCTCAACGACTTGAGTGTGCTACACCCCGAGTAGCGTCCTCACTTTGTTTCGAGCTCGCCCGGCACCCTAAGCGTGCTGCGACCGCAGTCGCACCGTTTGCTTTGCCTTGAGCCTGCTCAACAATCTGAGTGAGCGGCAACCAGCCGCGGCCAGGTTTCTTGCCGGTGGAAGCCCCGCCAGCGGGTCGCTGACGTCCCGCACTCGGCGCCCGTGGCAAGGCGGAGGCCTACGCCGGCAAGTCCCCGAAAGCGTGGGGCGGAAACAAACAAGGCGCCGGTCGAGTAGAGGAGATAACAGTGCGATGCATTGCCTAAAATAAAAAGTTATATTACAAAATGCCTTACTGCTGCTCTGACCAGCCGTTTCCATGGCATATTTGACAGCGGCAGGGAAGGGAGACAAAAGAAAGGGGCAGGCGGCCTAGTCCACGCGGTCGCCCTCGATCCTCTTGACCCCGGCCCCATAGGTGGTCGCGGAATCCGGTAGCACCGCAGGTGCGAGCGAGCGGCGGAGGAAATATGGAGGCGGAGCGCAAAGGGAATCTCTGGAGACGGGAGAGGACGCAGTAAAGGCGAAGGAGGGGAGCCGCTCCCGTTTCCTCCGCCTTATATGGGGAAGTGGCGGACACTCCGTTCTTGCCATTGGGAATCGTGCGCGACGTGACGCGCGCCTGCGCGGGTTCAGCCCTGCGCACGCCACCCACGTCACGCTCACCCCGCACGCCCCGCCCCCACGACGCCGCGATAAGCGCGCGCCGCCTGGGGAAGGCGCGGCGGACGCGGAGTTAAGGAGCAGCGCGACCAAGGCCACGCGTGCCCGTGCACTGTTAGGGCCTGGCCCAACGACGCTCGGCACCGTGTGTGGCCCAGGCCCGGGGGCTCCTGTCGGTGTACTAAAGTAGGGGTACCTTAGTACCCCAGACTTGTGCACGGGCAATTGTAGCACCCTGCGGCGAGGCCCACCCAGGAAGCGCCAAGAGAAGACCAAGCATTCAAGACAAGGCCCCCGGCAAGAGGAGCTTGCCGGGCCAAGAAGGCAAGGCCCCGGCAAGAGGAGCTTGCCGGGACGACCGAGCCCATCTAAGACCATTCAAGAACAAAGTACACAAGACAGAAGATCGAGACCCCGGCAAGAGGAGCTTGCCGGGAAGGCCGAACCCAGGCACCACAAGAGAAGCCCACCCCGGCGCGCCATGCGCCCCGGCAAGGCCTGATAGCCGGCAAGCTATCAGGCACAGGAAGACGACCCCCGCGGCAAGCCACTTGCCGCGGCAAATCGCCACCTCAGGACTGCGCTCCGGCTCGCCCGCCCACGCGTCGCTCCGGGGCTTCCCCCAACGGCACGTGGCGGGGCGCCGCGCAGCCTGGGGTATGCGGTGGCATGCAGCCACCGGCGTGGCGAGCGGTGGCGCACCTAACGGTCAGCCTCGGTGCTGTCCGGGCGACCGTGACGGGCATTTAATGCCCTTCTCCCCTACCGTCAGAAGTAGGTATGATAACACTGTGCCGCGCCGCAGCGCCACTGTTCCCGCGCTGTTACAACTACCACCCCTTTTACACTTTTACCCCTTTCTCTTACGTTGACACCTGTCGGTGACCCCTTTGCGCTATAAAAGGAGGCCCGTGTGCAACGTAGAGGGGGTTCCGAGGTTCGGAGACTGGCGATCCAGACAGCCATACGCTCGGTGTAGCTAGCTCTCCAAGCTCCCGAGCTCCCCAGTTCAATACAGCCAAGCAGGAGTAGGGTTTTACGCGTCCATCGCGGCCCGAACCTGGGTAAACCGCCCGTGTGCTCGCCTTGATCTGCTCTCCGTGCTCCCTCCGCCCCCCTCACCGGACAAACGAAAGGGGCTCCGGCCCCATAGGTGGTCGCGGGGGACAGTTCCCCCCGACAACCACGTGCATCATCTACTTCCACACGTTCTGCTACACCGGCACCTCCGTCAGCTGCCACCTCCAACCGTGATACAAGAAAGCAGGCACAACCACCACTATCTGCCAAGAGCACACCTGTCGGGCCTGCACAGAGCTCTGCTTCTTCCATGGCGTCTACAGGGCACACAAGTGATATTATTTGTCGTCGTTGTAAGGGAAGAGTACATTTTGCGCGCGAATACACATCTCAGCGTGTGATGATTGCTACTGAGGATGGTGGGTATGAGTCCGCTAGTGACTATGATGAGGAGACTTTGGCTCTTCTTACACATGAAGAACACGGTGGAGATGATTCTGATCATGAGACGCAATACATGGCTGCTGAAGATGCTGACAGGTATGAATGTTTAGTTGCTCAACGTGTTTTGAGTGTGCAGGTCACGCAAGCTGAGCAAAATCAGAGGCATAATTTGTTCCATACAAAGGGAGTTGTGAAGGAACGTTCTGTTCGCGTCATCACAGATGGAGGGAGCTGCAACAACTTGGCTAGCATGGAGATGGTGGAGAAGCTATCCCTCACCACAAGACCACATCCACATCCTTACTACATCCAATGGTTCAACAACAGCGGTAAGGTTAAGGTAACACGTACTGTTCGTGTGCATTTTAGTATCTCTACATATGCTGATTATGTTGATTGTGATGTGGTACCTATGCAAGCATGTTCCTTATTACTTGGTAGACCATGGCAATTTGATAAAAATTCTGTACACCATGGTAGAAACAATCAGTATACTCTCGTTCATAAGGACAAAAATATTACTTTGCTTCCTATGACTCCTGATTCCATTTTGAAAGATGATATTAATCGAGCTAATAAAGCAAAACAGGAGCAAAATAAGAGTGAAAATCAGATTGTGGCAAAAGAATTTCAGCAACAAATGAAGCCTAATAATAAACCATCTAGTGTTGCTTCTGAAATTAAATTGAAAAGTGCATGTTTATTTGCCACCAAATCTGATATTGATGATCTAGATGTTAGCAAATCTGTTTGCTATGCTTTTGTGTGCAAAGAGGTATTGTTTTCATTCGACGACGTGCCTTCCTCTTTGCCTCCTTCTGTTACTAACATTTTGCAGGAGTTCGCTGACGTCTTTCCACAAGACGTGCCACCGAGATTACCACCTATTTGAGGGATTGAGCATCAAATTGACTTAATTCCCGGTGCATCATTACCAAACCGCGCACCATACCGTACCAATCCAGAGGAGACGAAGGAGATTATGCGTCAAGTACAAGAGCTACTCGACAAAGCTTATATACGCGAATCCCTTAGTCCTTGTGCTGTTCCTATTATTCTAGTGCCGAAAAAGGATGGTACCTCGCGTATGTGTGTTGATTGTAGAGGCATTAATAATATTACTATTCGTTATCGTCATCCTATTCCTAGGCTAGATGATATGCTTGATGAATTGAGTGGCTCTACAATATTCTCCAAAGTTGATTTGCGTAGTGGATACCATCAAATTCGTATGAAATTGGGAGATGAATGGAAAACAGCTTTTAAAACTAAGTTTGGTTTATATGAGTGGTTAGTCATGCCTTTTGGGTTAACTAGTGCACCTAGTACTTTCATGAGGCTAATGAACGAAGTTTTACGTGCTTTCATTGGACGATTTGTGGTAGTCTATTTTGATGATATACTGATTTATAGCAAATCTTTGGAAGAACATTTGGAACATTCACGTGCTGTTTTTAATGCTCTACGTGATGCACGTTTGTTTGGTAACCTTGGGAAGTGCACCTTTTGCACCGACCGAGTATCTTTTCTTGGATATGTTGTTACTCCACAGGGAATTGAAGTTGATAAAGCCAAGATTGAAGCTATTGAGAGTTGGCCGCAGCCCAAAACGGTCACACAAGTGAGGAGTTTTCTTGGCCTCGCTGGTTTCTATAGGCGTTTTGTGAGAGATTTCAGCACCATTGCTGCACCTCTCAATGAGCTTACAAAGAAGGATGTGCCTTTTGTTTGGGGTACCGCACAGGAAGAAGCCTTCACGGTATTGAAAGATAAGTTGACACATGCTCCTTTACTTCAACTTCCTGACTTTAATAAGACTTTTGAGCTTGAATGTGATGCTAGTGGAATTGGATTAGGAGGTGTGTTATTACAAGATGGCAAACCTGTTGCATACTTTTCTGAAAAATTGAGTGGGCCTAGTCTGAACTATTCTACTTATGATAAAGAATTATATGCTCTTGTTCGGACTTTACAAACATGGCAACATTATTTATGGCCCAAAGAATTTGTTATACATTCTGATCATGAATCTTTGAAACACATTAAAAGTCAAGCTAAACTGAACCGTAGACATGCTAAATGGGTTGAATTCATTGAGACTTTCCCTTATGTCATTAAACACAAGAAGGGTAAAGAAAATGTTATTGCTGATGCATTGTCTCGTCGTTATACTATGCTTTCACAACTTGATTTTAAAATATTTGGTTTGGAGACCATCAAAGATCAATATGTGCATGATGCAGAATTTAAAGATGTATTGCAGAATTGTATAGAAGGTAGATCATGGAACAAGTTCGTTGTTAATGATGGTTTTGTGTTCCGTGCTAACAAGCTATGCATTCCAGCTAGCTCTGTTCGTCTTTTGTTGTTGCAGGAGGTGCATGGAGGAGGATTAATGGGACACTTTGGCGTGAAGAAGACAGAGGACGTACTTGCTACACATTTCTTTTGGCCAAAGATGAGACGGGATGTTGAGCGTTTTGTTGCTCGCTGCACTACATGTCAAAAAGCTAAGTCACGACTCAATCCTCATGGTTTATATATGCCTTTGCCTGTACCTAGTGTTCCTTGGGAGGATATATCTATGGACTTTGTTTTAGGTTTGCCTCGAACAAAGAAGGGGAGGGATAGCATATTTGTTGTCGTGGATAGATTCTCGAAAATGGCACACTTTATACCATGTCATAAAAGCGATGATGCTGTTAATGTTGCTGATTTCTTCTTTCGTGAAATTATTCGCTTGCATGGTGTGCCGAATACTATTGTTTCAGATCGTGATACTAAATTTCTTAGCCACTTTTGGAGATGTTTATGGGCTAAGTTGGGGACTAAACTGCTTTTTAGTACTACTTGTCACCCCCAAACCGATGGACAAACTGAAGTAGTCAATAGAACATTGTCTACTATGCTTAGGGCTGTTTTGAAGAATAATAAGAAAATGTGGGAAGAATGCTTGCCTCATATTGAATTTGCTTATAATCGTTCATTGCATTCTACTACTAAGATGTGCCCTTTTGAAATTGTGTATGGTTTCCTACCTCGTGCACCTATTGATTTGTTGCCTCTTCCATCTTCGGAGAAGGTTAATTTTGATGCTAAAGAACGTGCTGAATTGATTTTAAAAATACATGAGTTAACTAAGGAAAACATTAAGCGTATGAATGCTAAATATAAACTTGCTGGAGATAAGGGTAGAAAACATGTTGTTTTTGCACCTGGTGATCTTGTTTGGTTACATTTGCGTAAGGATAGGTTTCCTAATTTGCGCAAATCAAAGCTAATGCCACGTGCTGATGGTCCATTTAAGGTGTTAGAGAAAATAAATGATAATGCATATAAACTTGAGCTGCCTGCAGATTTTGGGGTTAGTACCACTTTTAACATTGCAGATTTGAAGCCTTATTTGGGTGAGGAAGATGAGCTTCCGTCGAGGACGACTTCATTTCAAGAAGGGGAGGATGATGAGGACATCAATACCATTGTTACATCCACAGCCCCTGCTGCTATACATACTTGACCAATTACTAGAGCTCGCGCACGCCAATTAAATTACCAGGTACTTTCGTTTCTTGGTAATGATTCTAATGTTCATGAGAATATGATACTGCCTAAAGTGGATACATTTGTTTTGCTTACAAATGAAGGGCCTAGCTTGGAGAAGGATGAACATTGGAGCAAGAACACGCATGGAGTTGATGGCATGCGCAAGGGGATAAAGAATGGAGTTACAAGTGATGATTTCAGGACTTTGAAGCCACCATAAGGAGTGCATGAAGCCTTGGACGAAATATACAAGATGCCACTTCATAATATTCGTCCATAGGCAATTCTAGGTGCTGCGTCACCTTATTTTTGGGCCAGGCCCATGTAATTTCGAAATACTTAAGTATAGGCTATTTTTAGAGTCCGTATGTGTGGGGAAACAAGAGTTAGGGTTGGTTTCGTACCCCACCATCAGGGGCCATGAAATTCCCTCCTCTTCCTCCATATATACAGCCCTTAGGGCGTCGTTTAGACTTTGGGTTTTGTTTAGATCAAAAGTTCGCCATAGCTGCAACTTCGCGTACTTCGTTTGTGTTCAACGACCAGACCAAGGCGTCACAGAACCCCACCTTCATTAATAAAGCTTTCCTCTTTTATTCGCAATATCCAGATTGCAATCTTAGTTTCTTGCTTGTTCTTCGTTTGCTCGCAGGAAACAGGCCCTCGTGGTCAGGTTGATCGTGCTCCGGCGTGGTCAATAACCCTCGGAAGTTGGTTTAGCGATTGCTAAGGCGCAACGTCTCGCACGTTCGTAGTCGGATCGTCAAGGTCGACTCCCACAGAAACGATAACCACCATCTCATCGAAACATCGGGACACCTTGGCCTCTACCATCGGATCGTCAAGGTCGACTCCCACAAAAACGATAGCCATCATCTCATCGAAACATCGGGACACCTTAGCCTCTATCAAATGCAGTGACCATAGGACATAGATATATGTTTGTTTGATGCTTTTATTATGTACTAGTACTTGGCAATAGAAGACTTGGTAGTTTAATCCTGTCCACCTTACTAATGAACTGGTTCACCGAAATGAGTTTCGTATACTAGTACATGCTAAACAGTTATGTGTCTGCTTGTTTCTTCTTTTAGAATGCTGACAGAATATTGGGGAAGAGTGCCTTATTAAGCAATGGTAAAGGAAGTAATGCAAATAAGGTTCAGGATAGTGACACATCCTTGTTGGTCTCCAACAAAGCTGATAAAACAGCTAAGGAAGACTATCTCGAAGACAGTGAGACAACCCCAAAGTCCTGTCTTCGTTTAGTGTTGTAGTTACTGGCCACTACCGCTTGCACACGCTATTCAAACTCACTGTCTGAATCAGTTCGGTTTCTTGAGTCTCAACTACAAGCTGAAAGATATCGATCAGCTGTGCTGCGACAAGAAGCGGAAGGACAACGAAAGTCCCTGGAGCATTCAGATGCGTACTTTCTGGTGCAACAGCAGCGTTGGAGGATTTTAGCGCCAAACGGGACTAAGCTAATAAGCTTGCTAAGCTTATTGCCAGCATGGTGGATACCACGTTTCTTGAGCTCTTCTAAAGTTGTTTCAATTATGCTCTTGTTTTGCTGCCGCGTTTATTTGCACTGGTGGCCAATTTTGACGGCCAGTGTATGTAATATGCTGCTTTGTTCCCTATATTTGCACTGGTGGCGAACTTTGATGCCTAGTGGATGTAATATGTGTAATAGCGGTAATAGGCTAGCATTAATTGCTTGCTTATTTATTTCCTTATTGTCTTGTTTAGTTGTTTGCTTGTAGTCACTTCAGTTCTTTTTCTGTGTTTTTCTAGTGGCCACAATAACCTATTTTTGGAAACTAGGCCAAAATAATCATGGCAACACCGGGACTGTTGTAACCATGGGCCTACTGCGGGCCGTATGATCCATGGGCCTTCTACGGGCCGTAGGATCCATTGGCCTCTATACGGGCCGTACGGTCCATGGGCCTTTTACGGGCCATAGGATCCATGGGCCTTCTACGGGGCGTATCATTATTTCGCCAATCATGGGTCATACTATTCGTGGACAATAACGGCCTGTTTATTGGCCGTATTTGATAACTCTACGAAAACAGCCCAACGGGTTTTTTTCGACATGAAAACGGCCCAACGTATTAACGGGCCACAAACGGGCCGAATGTAACCACGGGCTGAATTTGGCCCACCAGCAGAAAATGACAGTAACGGGCCGTAATTAACCGAATGTTGGAAATGAGCCCAAGAATAAATGGGCCCTGAGAAGGCTGAAAGATATCATGGGCTGGAAACGGCCCAATGGAATAATGGGCCGTTAATGGGTATAAAGTGATACACTGTTCATTACGGGCCAATTTTACAACAGGCTGTTAAGGGGCTGAGGCTTACTAAGGGACTCATATGGGCCAAAAGACGTCATGGGCCATACATGGGCTGGAAGTTAAAATGGGCTGGAATTATATTGGACGGCCTAGATGACGCTACTGGGCCTAATTCGGATAGGCCGTGATAGAGGCAAAGGTGTCCCGATGTTTCGATGAGATGGTGGCTATCGTTTCTGTGGGAGTCGATCTTGACGATCCGACTACGAACGTGTGAGACGTCGCGCCTTAGCAATCGCTAAACCAACTTCCGAGGGTTATTGACCATGCCGGAGCACGATCAACCTGACCACGAGGGCCTGTTTCCTGCGAGCAAACGAAGAACAAGCAAGAAACTAATATTGCAATCTGGATATTGCGAATATAAGAGGAAACCTTTATTAATGAAGGTGGGGTTCTGTGACGCCTTGGTCTGGTCGTTGAACACAAACGAAGTACGCGAAGTTGCAGCTATGGCGAAGTTTTGATCTAAACAAAACTCAAAGTCTAAACGATGCCCTAGGGGCTGTATATATGGGGGAAGAGGGGGGAATTTCGTGGCCCTTGGAGGAGGGGTCGGAAACCCACCCTAACTCTTGTTTCCCCACACATACGGACTCTAAAAACAGCCTATATTGAAGTATTTCAAAATTACATGGGCCTGGCCCAAGAAGAAGGTGACGCAGCACCTAGAATAGCCTCTGGACGAAAATTATGAAGTGGCATCTTGTATATTTCGTCCAAGGCTTCATGCGCTCATTATGGTTGCTCCAAAGTCCTGAAATCATCACTTGAAACTCTGTTCTTGTATCCCTTGCGCATGCCATCAACTCCATGCTTGTTCTTGCTCCAATGATCATCCTTCTCCAAGCTAGGCCCTTCATTTGTAAGCAAAACAAATGTATCCAATTTAGGCAGCATCATATTCTCATGAACATTAGAATCATTACCAAGAAACGAAAGTACCTGATAATTCAATTGGCGTGCGCGAGCTCTAGTAATTGGTCCAGTATGTATAGCAGCAGGGGCTATGGGTGTAACAGTGGTATTGATGTCCTCATCATCCTCCCCTTCTTGAAATGAAGTCGTCCTCGACGGAAGCTCATCTTCCTCACCCAAATAAGGCTTCAAATCTGCAATGTTAAAAGTGGGACTAACCCCAAAATCTGCAGGCAACTCAAGTTTATATGCATTATCATTTATTTTCTCTAACACCTTAAAAGGACCATCAGCACGTGGCATTAGCTTTGATTTGCGCAAATTAGGAAATCTATCCTTACGCAAATGTAACCAAACAAGATCTCCAGGTGCAAACACAACATGTTTTCTACCCTTATCTCCAGCAAGTTTATATTTAGCATTCATACGCTCAATGTTTTTTTTAGTTAACTCATGCATTTTTAAAATCAATTCAGCACGTTCTTTAGCATCAAAATTAACCTTCTCCGAAGATGGAAGAGGCAACAAATCAATAGGTGCACGAGGTAGGAAACCATACACAATTTCAAAAGGGCACATCTTAGTAGTAGAATGCAATGAACGATTATAAGCAAATTCAATATGAGGCAAGCATTCTTCCCACATTTTCTTATTATTCTTCAAAACAGCCCTAAGCATAGTAGACAATGTTCTATTGACTACTTCAGTTTGTCCATCAGTTTGGGGGTGACAAGTAGTACTAAAAAGCAGTTTAGTCCCCAACTTAGCCCATAAACATCTCCAAAAGTGGCTAAGAAATTTAGTATCACGATCTGAAACAACAGTATTTGGCACACCATGCAAGCGAATAATTTCACGAAAGAAGAAATCAGCAACATTAACAGCATCATCGCTTTTATGACATGGTATAAAGTGTGCCATTTTTTAGAATGTATCCACGACAACAAATATGCTATCCCTCCCCTTCTTTGTTCGAGGTAAACCTAAAACAAAGTCCATAGATATATCCTCCCAAGGAACACTAGGCATAGGCAAAGGCATATATAAACCATGAGGATTGAGTCATGACCTAGCTTTTTGACATGTAGTGTAGCGAGCAACAAAACGCTCAACATCTCGTCTCATCTTCGGCCAAAAGAAATGTGTAGCAAGTACATCCTCCGTCTTCTTCACGCCAAAGTGTCCCATTAATCCTCCTCCATGCTCCTCCTGTAACAACAAAAGACGAACAGAGCTAGCAGGAATGCATAGCTTGTTAGCGCGGAACACAAAACCATCATTAACAACGAACTTGTTGCATGTTCTTCCTTCTTTACAATTCTGCATTACTTCTTTAAAAAAATAAGAATCATGCACATATTAATCTTTGATGGTCTGCAAACCAAATATTTTGAAGTCAAGTTGTGAAAGCATAGTATAGCGACGAGACAAAGCATCAGCAATAACATTTTCTTTACCCTTCTTGTGTTTGATGACATAAGGGAAAGTCTCAATGAATTCAACCCATTTAGCATGTCTACGATTCAGTTTCACTTGACTTTTAATATGTTTCAAAGATTCATGATCAGAATGTATAACAAATTCTTTGGGCCATAAATAATGTTGCCATGTCTCTAAATGATAGAGGCGGGGGTGTTCCGATCTTTCGATGAGATGATGGTTATCGTTTCTGTGGGAGTCGACCTTGACGATCCGACTACGAACGTGCGAGACGTCGCGCCTTAGCAATCGCTAAACCAACTTCCGAGGGTTATTGACCACGCCGGAGCACGATCAACCTGACCACGAGGGCCTGTTTCCTGCGAGCAAACGAAGAACAAGCAAGAAACTAAGATTGCAATCTGGATATTGCGAATAAAAGAGGAAAGCTTTATTAATGAAGGTGGGGTTCTGTGACGCCTTGGTCTGGTCGTTGAACACAAACGAAGTACGCGAAGTTGCAGCTATGGCGAACTTTTGATCTAAACAAAACCCAAAGTCTAAACGACGCCCTAAGGGCTGTATATATGGAGGAAGAGGAGGGAATTTCGTGGCCCCTGATGGTGGGGTCCGAAACCAACCCTAACTCTTGTTTCCCCACACATACGGACTCTAAAAATAGCCTATACTTAAGTATTTCGAAATTACATGGGCCTGGCCCAAAAATAAGGTGACGCAGCACCTAGAATAGCCTATGGACGAATATTATGAAGTGGCATCTTGTATATTTCGTCTAAGGCTTCATGCACTCCTTATGGTGGCTTCAAAGTCCTGAAATCATCACTTGTAACTCCATTCTTGATCTCCTTGCGCATGCCATCAACTCCATGCGTGTTCTTGCTCCAATGTTCATCCTTCTCCAAGCTAGGCCCTTCATTTGTAAGCAAAACAAATGTATCCAAATTAGGCAGTATCATATTCTCATGAACATTAGAATCATTACCAAGAAACGAAAGTACCTGGTAATTTAATTGGCGTGCGCGAGCTCTAGTAATTGGTCCAGTATGTATAGCAGCAGGGGCTTTGGATGTAACAATGGTATTGATGTCCTCATCATCCTCCCCTTCTTGAAATTAAGTCGTCCTCGACGGAAGCTCATCTTCCTCACCCAAATAAGGCTTCAAATCTGCAATGTTAAAAGTGGGACTAACCCCAAAATCTGCAGGCAGCTCAAGTTTATATGCATTATCATTTATTTTCTCTAACACCTTAAATGGACCATCAGCACGTGGCATTAGCTTTGATTTGCGCAAATTAGAAAACCTATCCTTACGCAAATGTAACCAAACAAGATCACCAGGTGCAAAGACAACATGTTTTCTACCCTTATCTCCAGCAAGTTTATATTTAGCATTCATACGCTCAATGTTTTCCTTAGTTAACTCATGCATTTTTAAAATCAATTCAGCACGTTCTTTAGCATCAAAATTAACCTTCTCCGAAGATGGAAGAGGCAACAAATCAATAGGTGCACGAGGTAGGATACCATACACAATTTCAAAAGGGCACATCTTAGTAGTAGAATGCAATGAACGATTATAAGCAAATTCAATATGAGGCAAGCATTCTTCCCACATTTTCTTATTATTCTTCAAAACAGCCCTAAGCATAGTAGACAATGTTCTATTGACTACTTCAGTTTGTCCATCAGTTTGGGGGTGACAAGTAGTACTAAAAAGCAGTTTAGTCCCCAACTTAGCCCATAAACATCTCCAAAAGTGGCTAAGAAATTTAGTATCACAATCTGAAACAATAGTATTTGGCACACCATGCAAGCGAATAATTTCACGAAAGAACAAATCAGCAACATTAACAGCATCATCGCTTTTATGACATGGTATAAAGTGTGCCATTTTCGAGAATCTATCCACGACAACAAATATGCTATCCCTCCCCGTCTTTGTTCGAGGCAAACCTAAAACAAAGTCCATAGATATATCCTCCCAAGGAACACTAGGTACAGGCAAAGGCATATATAAACCATGAGGATTTAGTCGTGACTTAGCTTTTTGACATGTAGTGCAGCGAGCAACAAAACACTCAACATCCCGTCTCATCTTTGGCCAAAAGAAATGTGTAGCAAGTACGTCCTCTGTCTTCTTCACGCCAAAGTGTCCCATTAATCCTCCTCCATGCGCCTCCTGCAACAACAAAAGACGAACAGAGCTAGCTGGAATGCATAGCTTGTTAGCACGGAACACAAAACCATCATTAACAACGAACTTGTTCCATGATCTACCTTCTTTACAATTCTGCAATACATCTTTAAATTCAACATCATGCACATATTGATCTTTGATGGTCTCCAAAACAAATATTTTAAAATCAAGTTGTGAAAGCATAGTATAACGACGAGACAATGCATCAGCAATAACATTTTCTTTACCCTTCTTGTGTTTAATGAAATAAGGGAAAGTCTCAATGAATTCAACCCATTTAGCATGTCTACGGTTCAGTTTAGCTTGACTTTTAATGTGTTTCAAAGATTCATGATCAGAATGTATAACCAATTCTTTGGGCCATAAATAATGTTGCCATGTTTCTAAAGTCCGAACAAGAGCATATAATTCTTTATCATAAGTAGAATAGTTCAGACTAGGCCCACTCAATTTTTCAGAAAAGTATGCAACAGGTTTGCCATCTTGTAATAACACACCTCCTAATCCAATTCCACTAGCATCACATTCAAGCTCAAAAGTCTTATTAAAGTCACGAAGTTGAAGTAAAGGAGCATGTGTCAACTCATCTTTCAATACCGTGAAGGCTTCTTCCTGTGCGGTACCCCAAACAAAAGGCACATCCTTCTTTGTAAGCTCATTGAGAGGTGCAGCAATGGTGCTGAAATCTCTCACAAAACGCCTATAGAAACCAGCGAGGCCAAGAAAACTCCTCACTTGTGTGACCGTTTTGGGCTGCGGCCAACTCTCAATAGCTTCAATCTTGGCTTTATCAACTTCAATTCCCTGTGGAGTAACAACATAGCCAAGAAAAGATACTCGGTCGGTGCAAAAGGTGCACTTCCCAAGGTTACCAAACAAACGTGCATCACGTAGAGCATTAAAAACAGCACGTGAATGTTCCAAATGTTCTTCCAAAGATTTGCTATAAATCAGTATATCATCAAAATAGACTACCACAAATCGTCCAATGAAAGCACGTAAAACTTCGTTCATTAGTCTCATGAAAGTACTAGGTGCATTAGTTAACCCAAAAGGCATGACTAACCACTCATATAAACCAAACTTAGTTTTAAAAGCTGTTTTCCATTCATCTCCCAATTTCATACGAATTTGATGGTATCCACTACGCAAATCAACTTTGGAGAATATTGTAGAGCCACTCAATTCATCAAGCATATCATCTAGCCTAGGAATAGGATGACGATAACGAATAGTAATATTATTAATGCCTCTACAATCAACACACATACGCGAGGTACCATCCTTTTTCAGCACTAGAATAATAGGAACAGCACAAGGACTAAGGGATTCGCGTATATAACCTTTGTCGAGTAGCTCTTGTACTTGACGCATAATCTCCTTCGTCTCCTCTGGATTGGTACGGTATGTTGCGCGGTTGGGTAATGATGCACCGGGAATTAAGTCAATTTGATGCTCAATCCCTCGAATAGGTGGTAATCCCGGTGGCACGTCTTGTGGAAAGACGTCAGCGAACTCCTGCAAAATGTTAGTAACAGCAGGAGGCAAAGAGGAAGGCACGTCCTCGAATGAAAATAATACCTCTTTGCACACAAAAGCATAGGAAACAGATTTGCTAACATCTAGATCATCAATATCAGATTTGGTGGCAAATAAACATGCACTTTTCAATTTTATTTCAGAAGCAACACTAGATGGTTTATTATTAGGCTTCATTTGTTGCTAAAATTCTTTTGCCACAATCTGATTTTCACTCTTATTTTGCTCCTGTTTTGCTTTATTAGCTCGATTAATATCATCTTTCAAAATGGAATCAGGAGTCATAGGAAGCAAAGTAATATTTTTGTCCTTATGAACGAGAGTATACTGATTGTTTCTACCATGGTGTACAGAATTTTTATCAAATTGCCATGGTCTACCAAGTAATAAGGAACATGCTTGCATAGGTACCACATCACAATCAACATAATCAGCATATGTAGAGATACTAAAGTGCACACGAACAGTACGTGTTACCTTAACCTTGCCGCTGTTGTTGAACCATTGGATGTAGTAAGGATGTGGATGTGGTCTTGTGGTGAGGGATAGCTTCTCCACCATCTCCATGCTAGCCAAGTTGTTGCAGCTCCCTCCATCTATGATGACGCGAACAGAACGTTCCTTCACAACTCCCTTTGTATGGAACAAATTATGCCTCTGATTTTGCTCAGCTTGCGTGACCTGCACACTCAAAACACGTTGAGCAACTAAACATTCATACCTGTCAGCATCTTCAGCAGCCATGTATTGTGTCTCATGATCAGAATCATCTCCACCGTGTTCTTCATGTGTAAGAAGAGCCAAAGTCTCCTCATCATAGTCACTAGCGGACTCATACCCACCATCCTCAGTAGCAATCATCACACGCTGAGATGTGCATTCGCGCGCAAAATGTCCTCTTCCCTTACAACGACGACAAATAATATCACTTGTGTGCCCTGTAGACGCCATGGAAGAACCAGAGCTCTGTGCAGGCCCGGAAGGTGTGCTCTTGGCAGATAGTGGTGGTTGTGCCTGCTTTCTTGTATCACGGTTGGAGGTGGCAGCTGACGGAGGTGCCGGTGTAGCAGAACGTGTGGAAGTAGATGATGCACGTGGTGTCCATGATGAAGATCGACCTGCAGAAAAGTTAGTTCGCGCCAATGCCTGTCGATCCTGCACTTCACGTTCAGCTTTACAAGCAAGATGGAATAAACGAGTGATATTATTATAATCCTTATAGTCTAGAATGGTCTGAATCTCTCTATTTAATCCACCCAGAAAACGTGCAAGCATAGCTTCATTCTCCTCAACAATACCACATCGAATCAATCCAGTTTGTAATTCCTGATAATATTCTTCTACAGAATTTTTTCCTTGTCTTAAGCGCTGCAATTTTTGAAGTAATTCACGTTGATAATATGGCGGAACCCAACGAGTACGCATAACAGTTTTCAAAGCAGCCCAAGTAGCTGGAACAGGATATAATCTACAATATTCAGACCACCAAACACATGCAAAGCTAGTGAAAGCACAAACAGCAGCAGGAACACGTCTCTCCTCAGGATATTGTAAACATGTAAATCGTTGTTCAGTTTCTAACTCCCAAGTAAGATATATATCAGGAACATATCTACCCTCAAATGGTGGGATATTCAATTTCAGTTTAGGGAGATGGTCATGATCTCGTACCTGAGGGGGAGCCCTAACATTACCATTATTTGCATGTGGACGACCTGGTGGTTGTGGTGCTGGTGGTTGCACGTAGTTCTGATGTTGATCAACCTCATCCTCGTAATCTCCCACATAATCATCCTCCTCCGCATCAGCAGCAGGAGCCACAGAAGTATCAACAGCAGCACCAACAGGTTGGCCAAGCGCAAGAGGAACACGGGTCGCTCAGCGGAGGGTTGTTTCGCGATGTGGAGGTAGTCGTTGTTGTTGTTGTTGTTGTTGTTGTTGTTGTTGTTGTTGTTGTTGTTGTTGTTGTTGTTGTTGTTGTTGTTGTTGTTGTTGTTGTTGTTGTTGTTGTTGTTGTTGTTGTTGTAGAGGTGCGTTAGGTGCAGCCGGTGGTGGTGGTGGAAGACGCGCGAGCAATTCATTAAACCTGTTATCGAGCTTTGTTTCGAACGTCTTCTCCAGGCCAGTGATCTTCTCCATGGCCTCTTCAAAATTGTTCAGCACATCTTGCACCTGTTCATTCATCATTTTCTGAAACTTATCATGAAGCTCCTTGTTTGTTAAATTCTCCCAGTCAATCTCGTCGGGTTGTGATCCTGGCATGGTTAGCAGCAATAGAAACACACAAGAATATGATCCTATAGACTACTAACAAGTGGTGGTGGTGGTGGGTGTCACAAATCCTTTAAGCAAATCTCAAATTCTTACCAGTTCTTACCCAGCAGCAGGCGGTGATCGGCAAGCGATGTAGTCAAAACTCTCAAAGCTTGGATAGAGCGATTACCAGGGAGAGTCAAACGCACGATGTAGATGTATGTGGAGCTGGGAAGGCTTATAATATGGTAGCAAAAAGGGTCAGCAATAATCAATTCAGAGATGCAAAGTTGAATAAACGCTCAACGACGGTACTGTGCTGGTCCTAGGTTAGACCGTGCTAGAGGCGCGAGCCTAGAACACTAACAAAATCACGGCGCTGCACGTAAACAAGGGAAAAGCACACTCTGGAATTTTTTTTTTGCGCTCCTTTTTTTTGCGAAAAATCACTATAATGGCAAGTGTCTCAAAACTCTTCCGAGGTCAAACTGACAAGATGGGTACGAAATTTTTTTGACAATTTTTTTTTTCGGAAATCAGGGCAGCGACGACGAAAAAGTGCGACCAAAAATCACTATGATGGCGAGTGTCTCAAAAGACTCAGAACAGCCTAAAAATAGGATAGGAAAAAAATATTTTTGGTCGCCGAAATTTTGGCCTAAAAACTGCCCGGGGGTCTCCAAACTTTTTTTTTCCGAGACCTACGCAGGCAAGGAAACACGAATCGGAATTGAGATGGATATCAAAAACAAACCTAATATGAAAAGAACTTATGACCAGAACTCGAAACTCTAAAAGACTAGACTCTCAGACCAGCAACTTGACACGACGATGCAACCGCAAATTCAACAAAGCAAAAACCCTAAAAAGATTATGCAAAGGCTCAGATTGGTTCGGATATGATGAACTAACCCTAATTTTTTTTTGTGGCTTTTTCGTGGACTGTAGGTATGAAGAACAGACTCGATCTAATCTACGAAAAACTGTAAAATCTCACCGAGCAACCTGGAAATCTGATACCACTTGATAGAGGCGGGGGTGTCCCAATCTTTCGATGAGATGATGGTTATCGTTTCTGTGGGAGTCGACCTTGACGATCCGACTACGAACGTGCGAGACGTCGCGCCATAGTAATCGCTAAACCAACTTCCGAGGGTTATTAACCACGCCGGAGCACGATCAACCTGACCACGAGGGCCTGTTTCCTGCGAGCAAACGAAGAACAAGCAAGAAACTAAGATTGCAATCTGGATATTGCGAATAACAGAGGAAAGCTTTATTAATGAAGGTGGGGTTCTGTGACGCCTTGGTCTGGTCGTTGAACACAAACGAAGTACGCGAAGTTGCAGCTATGGCGAACTTTTGATCTAAACAAAACCCAAAGTCTAAACGACGCCCTAAGGGCTGTATATATGGAGGAAGAGGAGGGAATTTCGTGGCCCCTGATGGTGGGGTCCGAAACCAACCCTAACTCTTGTTTCCCCACACATACGGACTCTAAAAATAGCCTATACTCAAGTATTTCGAAATTACATGGGCCTGGCCCAAAAATAAGGTGACGCAGCACCTAGAATAGCCTATGGACGAATATTATGAAGTGGCATCTTGTATATTTCGTCTAAGGCTTCATGCACTCCTTATGGCGGCTTGAAAGTCCTGAAATCATCACTTGTAACTCCGTTCTTGATCCCCTTGCGCATGCCATCAACTCCATGCGTGTTCTTGCTCCAATGTTCATCCTTCTCCAAGCTAGGCCCTTCATTTGTAAGCAAAACAAATGTATCCAAATTAGGCAGTATCATATTCTCATGAACATTAGAATCATTACCAAGAAACGAAAGTACCTGGTAATTTAATTGGCGTGCGCGAGCTCTAGTAATTGGTCCAGTATGTATAGCAGCAGGGGCTGTGGATGTAACAATGGTATTGATGTCCTCATCACTAAAGTCCAAACAAGAGCATATAATTCCTTATCATAAATAGAATAGTTCAGACTAGCCCCACTCAATTTTTCAGAAAAGTATGCAACAGGTTTGCCATCTTGTAATAACACACCTCCTAATCCAATTCCACTAGCATCACATTCAAGCTCAAAAGTCTTATTAAAGTCACGAAGTTGAAGTAAAGGAGCATATGTCAACTTATCTTTCAATACCGCGAAGGCTTCTTCCTGTGTGGTACCCCAAACAAAAGGCACATCCTTCTTTGTAAGCTCATTGAGAGGTGCAGCAATGGTGCTAAAATCTCTCACAAAACGCCTATAGAAACCAGCGAGTCCAAGAAAACTCCTCACTTGTGTGACCGTTTTGGGCTGCGGCAACCTCTCAATAGCTTCAATCTTGGCTTTATCAACTTCAATTCCCTGTGGAGTAACAACATAGCCAAGAAAAGACACTCGGTCGGTGCAAAAGCTGCACTTCCCAAGGTTACCAAACAAACGTGCATCACGTAGAGCATTAGAAACGACACGAAAATGTTCCAAATGTTCTTCCAAAGATTTGCTATAAATCAGTATATCACCAAAATAGACTACCACAAATCGTCCAATGAAAGCACGTAAAACTTCGTTCATTAGTCTCATGAAAGTACTAGGTGCATTAGTTAACCCAAAAGGCATGACTAACCACTCATATAAACCAAACTTAGTTCTAAATGCTGTTTTCCATTCATCTCCCAATTTCATACGAATTTGATGGTATCCACTACGCAAATCAACTTTGAGGAATATTGTAGAGCCACTCAATTCATCAAGCATATCATCTAGCCTAGGAATAGGACGACGATAATGAATGGTAATATTATTAATGCCTCTACAATCAACACACATACGCGACGTACCATCCTTTTTCGGCACTAGAATAATAGGAACAACACAAGGACTAGGAGATTCGCGAATATAACCTTTGTCGAGCAGCTCCTGTACTTGCCGCATAATCTCCTTCGTCTCCTCTGGATTGGTACGGTATGCTGCACGGTTGGGTAGCGATGCACCGGGAATTAAGTCAATTTGATGCTCAATCCCTCGAATAGGTGGTAATCCCGGTGGCACGTCTTGTGGGAAGACGTCAGCGAACTCCTGCAAAATGTTAGTGACAGCAGGGGGCAAAGAGGAAGGCACGTCCTCGAATGAAAATAATGCCTCTTTGCACACAAAAGCATAGCAAACAGATTTGCTAAAAACTAGCTCATCAATATCAGATTTGGTGGCAAGTAAACATGCACTTTTCAATTTAATTTCAGAAGCAACACTAGATGGTTTACTATTAGGCTTCATTTGTAGCTCAAATTCTTTTGCCACAATCTGATTTTCACTCTTATTTTTCTCCTGTTTTGCTTTATTAGCTCTATGAATATCATCTTGCAAAATGGAATCAGGAGTCATAGGAAGCAAAGTAATATTTTTATCCTTATGAACAAGAGTATACTGATTGTTTCTACCATGGTGTACAGAATTTTTATCAAATTGCCATGGTCTACCAAGTAATAAGGAACATGCTTGCATAGGTACCACATCACAATCAACATAATCAGCATATGTAGAGATACTAAAATGCACCCGAACAGTACGTGTTACCTTAACCTTGCCGCTGTTGTTGAACCATTGGATGTAGTAAGGATGTGGATGTGGTCTTGTGGTGAGAGATAGCTTCTCCACCATCTCCATGCTAGCCAAGTTGTTGCAGCTCCCTCCATCTATGATGACGCGAACAGAACGTTCCTTCACAACTCCCTTTGTATGGAACAAATTATGCCTCTGATTTTGCTCAGCTTGCGTGACCTGCACACTCAAAACACGTTGAGCAACTAAACATTCATACCTGTCAACATCTTCAGCAGCCATGTACTGTGTCTCATGATCAGAATCATCTCCACCATGTTCTTCATGTGTAAGAAGAGCCAAAGTCTCCTCATCATAGTCACTGGCGGACTCATACCCACCATCCTCAGTAGCAATCATCACACGTTGAGATGTGCATTCTCGCGCAAAATGTCCTCTTCCCTTACAACAACGACAAATAATATCACTTGTGTGCCCTGTAGACGCCATGGAAGAAGAAGAGCTCTGTGCAGGCCCGGCAGGTGTGCTCTTGGCAGATAATGGTGGTTGTGCGTGCTTTCTTGTATCACGGTTCAAGGTGGCAGCTGACGGAGGTGCCGGTGTAGGAGAACGTGTGGAAGTAGATGATGCACGTGGTGTCCACGATGAAGGTCGATCTGCAGAAAAGTTAGTTCGCGCCAATGCCTGTTGATCCTGCACTTCACGTTCAGCTTTACAAGCAAGATGGAATAAACGAGTGATATTATTATAATCCTTATAGTCTAGAATGGTCTGAATCTCTCTAGATGGCTGAAGAGGGACACGGGTTGCTCGGCGGAGGGCTGTTTCGCGATGTGGAGGTAGTCGTTGTTGCTGTTGTAGAGGTGCGTTAGGTGCAGCCGGTGGTGGTGGTGGTAGACGCGCGAGCAATTCATTAAACTTGTTATCAAGCTTTGTTTCGAACGCCTTCTCAATGCCATCTATCTTCTCCATGGCCTCTTCAAATATATTTAGCACATCTTCCACCTGTCCACTCATCATTTGCTGAAACTTATCATGTAACGCTTTGTTTGTCATGTTCTCCCAGTCAGTCTCGTTGGCTTGTGATCCTGCCATGGTTAGCAGCAATAGAAACACACGAGAATATGATTCTACAGACTACTAGGAAGTGTGGTGGTGGTGTGGTGGACAGTCAAAAATCCGTCAAGCAAATCTCAAGTTCTTACCAATTCTTACCCAGCAGCAGGCGGTGATCGGCAACCGTTGTAGTCAAAACTCTCAAAGCTTGGATAGAGCGATTGCCAGGGAGAGTCAAACGCACGACGTAGATGTATGTGGAGCTGGAAAGGCTTATAGTATTGTAGCAAAAAGGTCAGCAATAATCAATTTAGAGATGCAAAGTTGAATAAACGCTCAACGACGGTATTGTGCTGGTCCTAGGCTAGACCGTGCTAGAGACGCGAGCCTAGAACACTAACAAAATCACGGCGCTGCACGAAAACAAGGGAAAAGCACACTCTGGAATTTTTTCCCGCTCTGTTTTTTTTTGCGCTCTTTTTTTTGCGCTCCTCTTTTTTTTTGCGAAAAATCACTATAATGGCGAGTGTCTCAAAACTCTTCCCAGGTCAAACTGACAGGATGGGTACGAAATTTTTTTGACAATTTTTTTTTCGGAAATCAGGGCAGCGACGACGAAAAAGTGCGACCAAAAATCACTATGATGGCAAGTGTCTCAAAACACTCAGAACAGCCTAAAAATAGGATAGGGAAAAAATATTTTCGGTCGCCGAAATTTTGGCCTAAAAACTGCCCGGGGGTCTCCAGACTCTTTTTTTTTCCCGACCTACGTAGGCAAGGAAACACAAATCGGAATTTTGATGGATCATGAAAACAAACCTAATATGAGAAGAACTCGGATTGGTGGTGGATATATGGTGGTGGTATATGGTAGGGGTGGTGGTATATGGTAGGGGTGGTGGTATATGGTAGCGGTGGTGGTATATGGATACGGATTCAGAGCGGTGGCGGATAAGCAATGGTGGTAGACGGCAAGGCAATGATGATGGTGCGGCGGTGGCGTGACAACTTATGACCAGAACTCGAAACTCTAGAAGACTAGACTCTAAGACTAGCAACTTGACACGACGATGCAACCGCAAATTCAACAAAGCAAAAACAGAAAAGACTATGCAAAGGCTCAGATTTGTTCGGATGGGATGAACTAACCCTAATTTTTTTTTGGCTTTGTCGTGGACTTTGTATTTTACGAACTTTGAAAGTTACTCATGTATACATGTGTCATATGTGCAAAAACTAAGGGAAATAAAAATGGATGACATATACATATACAACATGTACACCTTGTCTCTTTTGTTAGCCATATTTCAGATTAAGCAACGCCGAGGACGGCTTTATTTTCAAGAAGGGGAGGATGACGAGGACATGACTACCTTGGATACGACCAAAAATAATGCATACATGCATATTTGTCAGGTGATTTCTAGTGTCAACTATTCAATAATCTATTTATATTATCCAGAACAAAAATACTTCACACACTTTTGTGTTTTGTCTAATTGTAGGTGTATGGGACATTTGTACAATCCACATATGAAGATAGGGGAAAAGGAGAAGTTTAATTTCTGTTCAAAAAGTCCTCTCACGTCATTTTTGGGCCAAGAGAAGATAGAGTCCAAGTCTCTCACGTTCTGGATTCAGATTCGGACTGCACAGACATACCTGACTCAAAACGCCAACAACTTTTTCATACGGACTCCGAATTGGGTGATTATTTTTTTGTTGGAAAATAGATTTCATCCTCTTTCCAAACCAATTTGAATCACCTTTAAATTCGTCCGGAGCATTGAGATATGGACGAGACAATCTGACGCTGCAGTAGAATCCGAGTCAAACAATAAGTCCAAAGGTGTTGCATCACCTCCACTTGGGCCCATGAGCCTTGTACGACCTAGGGTTGGTTTTAGGCTGCCTTGGGACGTCCTCCCACCTCCTTGGCCGCCACCCCTTGCTCCTATATAAGTAGATCCACCTAGTAGCTTTTTCCGGGGGTTTTGTTTAGATCAAAAGTTCGCCATAGATGCAACTTCGCGTACTTCGTTTGTGTTCAACGACCAAACCAAGGCGTCACAGAACCCCACCTTCATTAATAAAGCTTTCCTCTTATATTCGCAATATCCAGATTGCAATCTTAGTTTCTTGCTTGTTCTTCGTTTGCTCGCAGGAAACAGGCCCTTGTGGTCAGGTTGATCGTGCTCCAGCGTGGTCACTAACCCTCGGAAGTTGGTTCAGCGATTGCTAAGGCGCGACGTCTCGCACGTTTGTAGTCGGATCGTCAAGGTCGACTCCCACAAAAACGATAGCCATCATCTCATCGAAACATCGGGACACCTTAGCCTCTATCAAGTGGTATCAGTTTTCAGGTTGCTCGGTGAGAATTTCCAGTTTTCCCTAGATTAGATTTATTTTCTTACCTATTGTCCAAGAAAAAGCCACAAAAAAGTTAGAACTATTCATTCTTTTGTCCAAGCCAGTCAGAGCCTTTGCAATTTTCTTTTCATTGCTTGCATTGTTGAATTATCGGTTGCATCATCGTGTCGAGTTGCTGGTCTTAGTGTTTAGTTCGTTTAGAGTTTCGAGTTCTGTTCACATTAGTCACATCATCGCTGCATCGTTCTCCCTTCCGCTGTCCACCACACCATCCATCAATTTCCACCACGTGCTACCCATAGTTCGTTATCACAATCATAGTTGAGGTCATTCACATCTTCGCTTGATCCAATCTGCATCTTATCTAGTTTGTCTTGGAAAGAGGGAGAAAAAAAAAGACAGAGAAAAAAAAAAGAAAAGAAAGTCAGAGAAAAAAAAAAGAAAGAAAAAGAAAAAAAAGTGTGAGGAAAAAAAGAGAAGAAAAAAAAAACAAAATACGGATCTATCTAGACTCAATCTCGTAGTTGAATTCGGATTGAAATCTGTTTTGTGCACTGTTCAGTAAAGCAGGCATAACTTCCTCATACGAAGTCCGTTTTGGCTCCGCGAGTACTCAAACGAAAGCTAACGACGAGCCGTATCTAAATAGTTGCATAAGCTAGTTCAATATTTGAAACCTCAAAATCGTCTTCTAAATAGGTCTTTTTGCCCTCCGAAGTTCACAGACACAGCTTATTCCAGTTTTTCAGGCCAGTTTTTGAATTCTTTGACTCCTCATATCAATTCGGAATTGACTGATTCTTTTTGCATTGGAAAGCTTGAGCTAGTAGCATTCTTTTAAAAAAGTTATCAGAAAATTTGCTCAAACTTTTCAAGAGGAAAGTTGGAGAGAGAGTTGTTGTATATCCTGCTTGGCAGTTGTTTCACATCATTATCTTTACTGCTATTGTGATCTTCACTTATATCTTGTTGTCCAGAGCTACTTCATATCCTATATTGATGCTAGTTGTGCTAAGCCGTGACCTTATTAGTGTTCTAGGCTCGCGTCTCTAGTCCGGTCTATCCTAGGACCAGCACAGTACCGCCGTTGAGCGTTTATTCAACATTGCATCTTTGAATTGATTATTGCTAATTTTTTGCTACCATATATAGCCAACCCAGCTCCACATATTTCTACATCGTGTATACGTATGTTCCCCTGGCAATCGCTTTACACAATCTTCAGAGTTATTTGACACCGCTGGTTGCCTGTCACCACCTGCCGCATGGTAAGAACTTGTAAGATATTGGTATTTGCTTTAGTGTGAGCACTTTACAACCACATCCTAGTAGTTCATAGGAATATTATTCTCGAATTTTGTTTCTTGTTCTACTAATCATGACAGGTTCTGGAGACAGAAGTTGTTGGACGACAAACACATCATCACCATCACGAGAGTTGGGACAACACACACAAGCACATGGTTAGGTTATCTCTTTACCGTCATTTGAGGGTAGATTTAATCCTGCTATTTATCTAGCTTGGGAGCTTGAAGTAGAACAAGTTTTTAGTCACCATGACTTTCCTGAACTTGAGCGAGTACGAGCTGTCACTAGAGCACTTACTGGTTTTGCTTCTGTTTGGTGGAGTGTGCATTGTAAGAAAAACATTGATAACCAACCCACAACTTGGAAAGATTTAAAAGATGTAATGAGACAACAATTTTTCCCTCCTTACTAACGTCGTGAATTGCTTCGCAAATTTGAACAATTTAAACAAGGCAACAACACTGTTCATGCTTACTACCAAGAGTTCAAATCTTATATGCATCATTGTGACATAGCAGAATCTGAGGATGATACAATGAATAGATTTTTTGGTGGTTTGAACCATGATATTCAGGCACGATTTTAGTATATTCCTCGTTGTATTACTGGTATGTATGTTCGTGCTTGTACCTTTGAGAGACAGTTACAGGAGGATGCATTGGGTGACTACAACAACTATTATTCTAGTTCATGCTCATCACCACCGCTTGGTTCCTCCACCGTTGCACCTGCTAGAGCAACCACACCTCAGATTGTGAGCATGACATCATCTCAAGAGTATGGTACATTGCCATCATCCGTACCTACATCAGCTACATCTTTGTGACAAGGTAACTGTAAAGGTATTGATGATATAACTTCAAATGAGAATGATGCATGCCTAGTTAACTTGAATACATTATGTGTTGAGTTACCTGTTGATTTGAGCGCATCACCTATTTTAGAGAATCATGTTACTGTCATCAATGCGTCATGTGATCAAAAAACTAAAATACCAACAATTTTGAGTGCACCCAATGAATTAACTGTTGATGCAAAAGAACCAATGTTTAATCATTTTGATATGACCTCTAATCTTGGTGATGATTCTGTGTCAAATGACTTATTGCATGTTTGCTTATTTAAGCATGTTGTAGCATGTAAATTTGATGCAAGTAAGGTTTATTCACCAACATTGGGATGGTTTAATGATGAATATTGTCAATCTTTTCATATGAATAAGAGCTTCACTTATATGTGCAAACTGAGTTGCAATACTTTCATGCCTTCTACTTCTTGTGATAATATTTTGGCTTCATATTTTACGAACTTTGAAAGTTACTCATGTATACATGTGTCATATGTGCAAAAACTAAGGGAAATAAAAATGGATGACATATACATATACAACATGTACACCTTGTCTCTTTTGTTAGCCATATTTCAGATTAAGCAACGCCGAGGACGGCTTTATTTTCAAGAAGGGGAGGATGATGAGGACATGACTACCTTGGATACGACCAAAAATACTGTATACATGCATATTTGTCAGGTGATTTCTAGTGTCAACTATTCAATAATCTATTTATATTATCCAGAACAAAAATACTTCACACACTTTTGTGTTTTGTCTAATTGTAGGTGTATGGGACATTTGTACAATCCACATATGAAGATAGGGGAAAAGGAGAAGTTTAAGTTCTGTTCAAAAAGTCCTCTCACGTCATTTTTGGGCCAAGAGAAGATAGAGTCCAAGTCTCTCACGTTCTGGATTCAGATTCGGACTGCACAGACATACCTGACTCAAAACGCCAACAACTTTTTCATACGGACTCCGAATTGGGTGTTCTTTTTTTGTTGGAAAATAGATTTCATCCTCTTTCCAAACCAATTGGAATCACCTTTAAATTCGTCCGGAGCATTGAGATATGGACGAGACAATCTGACGCTGCAGCAGAATCCGAGTCAAACAACAAGTCCAAAGGTGTTGCATCACCTCCACTTGGGCCCATGAGCCTTGTACGACCTAGGGTTGGTTTTAGGCTGCCTTGGGACGTCCTCCCACCTCCTTGGCCGCCACCCCTTGCTCCTATATAAGTAGATCCACCTAGTAGCTTTTTCCGGGGGTTTTGTTTAGATCAAAAGTTCGCCATAGATGCAACTTCGCGTACTTCGTTTGTGTTCAACGACCAGACCAAGGCGTCACAGAACCCCACCTTCATTAATAAAGCTTTCCTCTTATATTCGCAATATCCAGATTGCAATCTTAGTTTCTTGCTTGTTCTTCGTTTGCTCGCAGGAAACAGGCCCTCGTGGTCAGGTTGATCGTGCTCCGGCGTGGTCAATAACCCTCGGAAGTTGGTTTAGTGATTGCTAAGGCGCAACGTCTCGCACGTTCGTAGTCGGATCGTCAAGGTCGACTCCCACAGAAACGATAACCACCATCTCATCGAAACATCGGGACACCTTAGCCTCTATCAAATGCAGTGACCATAGGACATAGATATATGTTTGTTTGATGCTTTTATTATGTACTAGTACTTGGCAATAGAAGACTTGGTAGTTTAATCCTATCCACCATACTAATGAACTGGTTCACCGAAATGAGTTTCATATACTAGTACATGCTAAATAGTTATGTGTCTGCTTGTTTCTTCTTTTAGAATGCTGACAGAATATTGGGGAAGAGTGCCTTATTAAGCAATGTTAAAGGAAGTAATGCAAATAAGGTTCAGGATAGTGACACATCCTTGTTGGTCTCCAACAAAGCTGATAAAACAGCTAAGGAAGACTATCTCGAAGACAGTGAGACAACCCCAAAGTCCTGTCTTCGTTTAGTGTTGTAGTTACTGGCCACTACCGCTTGCACACGCTATTCAAACTCACTGTCTGAATTAGTTCGGTTTCTTGAGTCTCAACTACAAGCTGAAAGACATCGATCAGCTGTGCTGCGACAAGAAGCGGAAGGACAACGGAAGTCCCTGGAGCATTCAAATGCATACTTTCTGGTGCAACAGCAGCGTTGGAGGATTTTAGCGCCAAACGGGACAAAGCTAATAAGCTTGCTAAGCTTATTGCCAGCATGGTGGATACCACGTTTCTTGAGCTCTTCTAAAGTTGTTTCAATTATGCTCTTGTTTTGCTGCCGCGTTTATTTGCACTGGTGGCCAATTTTGACGGCCAGTGTATGTAATATGCTGCTTTGTTCCCTATATTTGCACTGGTGGCGAACTTTGATGCCCAGTGGATGTAATATGTGTAATAGCGGTAATAGGCTAGCATTAATTGCTTGCTTATTTATTTCCTTATTGTCTTGTTTAGTTGTTTGCTTGTAGTCACTGCAGTTCTTTTTCTGTGTTTTTCTAGTGGCCACAATAACCTATTTTTGGAAACTAGGCCAAAATAATCATGGCAAAATAGGGACTGTTGTAACCATGGGCCTACTGCGGGCCGTATGATCCATGGGCCTTCTACGGGCCGTAGGATCCATTGGCCTCTATACGGGCCGTAGGATCCATGGGCCTTCTACGGGCCGTATGGTCCATGGGCCTTTTACGGGCCATAGGATCCATGGGCCTTCTACGGGGCGTATCATCATTTCGCCAATCATGGGTCGTACTATTCGTGGACAATAACGGCCTGTTTATTGGCCGTATTTGATAACTCTACGAAAACAGCCCAACGGGTTTTTTTCGACATGAAAACGGCCCAACGTATTAACGGGCCACAAACGGGCCGACTGTAACCACGGGCTGAATTTGGCCCACCAGCAGAAAATGACAGTAACGGGCCGTAATTAACCGAATGTTGGAAATGAGCCCAAGAATAAATGGGCCCTGAGAAGGCTGAAAGATATCATGGGCTGGAAACGGCCCAATGGAATAATGGGCCGTTAATGGGTATAAAGTGATACACTGTTCATTACGGGCCAATTTTACAACAGGCTGTTAAGGGGCTGAGGCTTACTAAGGGACTCATATGGGCCAAAAGACGTCATGGGCCATAAATGGGCTGGAAGTTAAAATGGGCTGGAATTATATTGGACGGCCCAGATGACGCTACTGGGCCTAATTCGGATAGGCCGTGATAGAGGCAAAGGTGTCCCGATGTTTCGATGAGATGGTGGCTATCGTTTCTGTGGGAGTCGATCTTGAGGATCCGACTACGAACGTGCGAGACGTCGCGCCTTAGCAATCGCTAAACCAACTTGCGAGGGTTATTGACCACGCCGGAGCACGATCAACCTGACCACGAGGGCCTGTTTCCTGCAAGCAAACGAAGAACTAGCAAGAAACTAATATTGCAATCTGGATATTGCGAATATAAGAGGAAAGCTTTATTAATGAAGGTGGGGTTCTGTGACGCCTTGGTCTGGTCATTGAACACAAACGAAGTACGCGAAGTTGCAGCTATGGCAAACTTTTGATCTAAACAAAACTCAAAGTCTAAACGATGCCCTAGGGGCTGTATATATGGGGGAAGAGGGGGGAATTTCGTGGCCCTTGGAGGAGGGGTCCGAAACCCACCCTAACTCTTTTTTCCCCACACATACGGACTCTAAAAACAGCCTATATTGAAGTATTTCGAAATTACATGGGCCTGGCCCAAGAAGAAGGTGACGCAGCACCTAGAATAGCCTCTGGACGAAAATTATGAAGTGGCATCTTGTATATTTCGTCCAAGGTTTCATGCACTCATTATGGTGGCTCCAAAGTCCTGAAATCATCACTTGAAACTCTGTTCTTGTATCCCTTGCGCATGCCATCAACTCCATGCTTGTTCTTGCTCCAATGATCATCCTTCTCCAAGCTAGGCCCTTCATTTGTAAGCAAAACAAATGTATCCAATTTAGGCAGCATCATATTCTCATGAACATTAGAATCATTACCAAGAAACGAAAGTACCTGATAATTCAATTGGCGTGCGCGAGCTCTAGTAATTGGTCCAGTATGTATAGCAGCAGGGGCTGTGGGTGTAACAGTGGTATTGATGTCCTCATCATCCTCCCTTTCTTGAAATGAAGTCGTCCTCGACGGAAGCTCATCTTCCTCACCCAAATAAGGCTTCAAATCTGCAATGTTAAAAGTGGGACTAACCCCAAAATCTGCAGGCAACTCAAGTTTATATGCAATATCATTTATTTTCTCTAACACCTTAAAAGGACCATCAGCACGTGGCATTAGCTTTGATTTGCGCAAATTAGGAAATCTATCCTTACGCAAATGTAACCAAACAAGATCTCCAGGTGCAAACACAACATGTTTTCTACCCTTATCTCCAGCAAGTTTATATTTAGCATTCATACGCTCAATGTTTTTTGAGTTAACTCATGCATTTTTAAAATCAATTCAGCACGTTCTTTAGCATCAAAATTAACCTTCTCCGAAGATGGAAGAGGCAACAAATCAATAGGTGCACGAGGTAGGAAACCATACACAATTTCAAAAGGGCACATCTTAGTAGTAGAATGCAACGAACGATTATAAGCAAATTCAATATGAGGCAAGCATTCTTCCCACATTTTCTTATTATTCTTCAAAACAGCCCTAAGCATAGTAGACAATGTTCTATTGACTACTTCAGTTTGTCCATCAGTTTGGGGGTGACAAGTAGTACTAAAAAGCAGTTTAGTCCCCAACTTAGCCCATAAACAACAAAAGACGAACAGAGCTAGCTGGAATGCATAGCTTGTTAGAACGAAACACAAATCCATCATTAACGACGAACTTGTTCCATGTTCTACCTTCTTTACAATTTTGCAATACATCTTTAAATTCAACATCATGCACATATTGATCTTTGATGGTCTCCAAACCAAATATTTTGAAGTCAAGTTGTGAAAGCATAGTATAACGTCATGACAAAGCATCAGCAATAACATTTTCTTTACCCTTCTTGTGTTTAATGACATAAGGGAAAGTCTCAATGAATTCAACCCATTTAGCATGTCTACGGTTCAGTTTTGCTTGACTTTTAATGTGTTTCAAAGATTCATGATCAGAATGTATAACAAATTCTTTGGGCCATAAATAATGTTGCCATGTTTCTAAAGTCCGAACAAGAGCATATAATTCTTTATCATAAGTAGAATAGTTCAGACTAGGCCCACTCAATTTTTCAGAAAAGTATGCAACAGGTTTGCCATCTTGTAATAACACACCTCCTAATCCAATTCCACTAGCATCACATTCAAGCTCAAAAGTCTTATTAAAATCAGGAAGTTGGAGTAAAGGAGCATGTGTCAACTTATCTTTCAATACTGTGAAGGCTTCTTCCTGTGCGGTACCCCAAACAAAAGGCACATCCTTCTTTGTAAGCTCGTTGAGAGGTGCAGCAATGGTGCTGAAATCTCTCACAAAACGCCTATAGAAACCAGCGAGGCCAAGAAAACTCCTCACTTGTGTGACCGTTTTGGGCTGCGGCCAACTCTCAATAGCTTCAATCTTGGCTTTATCAACTTCAATTCCCTGTGGAGTAACAACATAGCCAAGAAAAGATACTCGGTCGGTGCAAAAGGTGCACTTCCCAAGGTTACCGAACAAACGTGCATCACGTAGAGCATTAAAAACAGCACGTAAATGTTCCAAATGTTCTTCCAAAGATTTGCTATAAATCAGTATATCATCAAAATAGACTACCACAAATCGTCCAATGAAAGCACGTAAAACTTCGTTCATTAGTCGCATGAAAGTACTAGGTGCATTAGTTAACCCAAAAGGCATGACTAACCACTCATATAAACCAAACTTAGTTTTAAAAGCTGTTTTCCATTCATCTCCCAATTTCATACGAATTTGATGGTATCCACTACGCAAATCAACTTTGGAGAATATTGTAGAGCCACTCAATTCATCAAGCATATCATCTAGCCTAGGAATAGGATGACGATAACGAATAGTAATATTATTAATGCCTCTACAATCAACACACATACGCGAGGTACCATCCTTTTTCGGCACTAGAATAATAGGAACAGCACAAGGACTAAGGGATTCGTGTATATAACCTTTGTCGAGTAGCTCTTGTACTTGACGCATAATCTCCTTCGTCTCCTCTGGATTGGTACGGTATGGTGCGCGGTTGGGTAATGATGCACCGGGAATTAAGTCAATCTGATGCTCAATCCCTCGAATAGGTGGTAATCCCGGTGGCACGTCTTGTGGAAAGACGTCAGCGAACTCCTGCAAAATGTTAGTAACAGCAGGAGGCAAAGAGGAAGGCACGTCCTCGAATGAAAATAATACCTCTTTGCACACAAAAGCATAGCAAACAGATTTGCTAACATCTAGATCATCAATATCAGATTTGGTGGCAAATAAACATGCACTTTTCAATTTAATTTCAGAAGCAACACTAGATGGTTTATTATTAGGCTTCATTTGTTGCTGAAATTCTTTTGCCACAATCTGATTTTCACTCTTATTTTGCTCCTGTTTTGCTTTATTAGCTCGATTAATATCATCTTTCAAAATGGAATCAGGAGTCATAGGAAGCAAAGTAATATTTTTGTCCTTATGAACGAGAGTATACTGATTGTTTCTACCATGGTGTACAGAATTTTTATCAAATTGCCATGGTCTACCAAGTAATAAGGAACATGCTTGCATGGGTACCACATCACAATCAACATCACAATCAACACGCTGAGATGTGCATTCGCGCGCAAAATGTCCTCTTCCCTTACAACGACGACAAATAATATCACTTGTGTGCCCTGTAGACGCCATGGAAGAAGCAGAGCTCTGTGCAGGCCCGGCAGGTGTGCTCTTGGCAGATAGTGGTGGTTGTGCCTGCTTTCTTGTATCACGGTTGGAGGTGGCAGCTGACGGAGGTGCCGGTGTAGCAGAACGTGTGGAAGTAGATGATGCACGTGGTGTCCATGATGAAGGTCGACCTGCAGAAAAGTTAGTCCGCGCCAATGCCTGTCGATCCTGCACTTCACGTTCAGCTTTACAAGCAAGATGGAATAAACGAGTGATATTATTATAATCCTTATAGTCTAGAATGGTCTGAATCTCTCTATTTAATCCACCCAGAAAACGTGCAAGCATAGCTTCATTCGCCTCAACAATACCACATCTAATCAAGCCAGTTTGTAATTCCTGATAATATTCTTCTACAGAATTTTTTCCTTGTCTTAAGCGCTGCAATTTTTGAAGTAATTCACGTTGATAATATGGTGGAACCCAACGAGTACGCATAGCAGTTTTCAAAGCAGCCCAAGTAGCTGGAACAGGATATAATCTACAATATTTAGACCACCAAACACATGCAAAGCTAGTGAAAGCACAAACAGCAGCAGGAACACGTCTCTCCTCAGGATATTGTAAACATGTAAATCGTTGTTCAGTTTCTAACTCCCAAGTAAGATATATATCAGGAACATATCTACCCTCAAATGGTGGAATATTCAATTTCAGTTTAGGGAGATGGTCATGATCTCGTACCTGAGGGGGAGCCCTAACATTACCATTATTTGCATGTGGACGACCTGGTGGTTGTGGTGCTGGTGGTTGCACGTAGTTCTGATTGTCATCAGCCTCATCCTCATAATCTCCCACATAATCATCCTCCTCCGCATCAGCAGCAGGAGCCACAGAAGTATCAACAGCAGCACCAGCAGTTTGGCCAGGCTGAAGAGGGACACGGATCGCTCGGCGAAGGGCTGCTTCCCGACCTGGAGGTATTCGTTGTTGTTGCTGTTGTTGCAGAGGTGCGGCAGGTGCAGCCGGTGGTGGAAGACGCGCAAGCAGTTCATTAAATCTGTTATCGAGCTTTGTTTCGAACGTCTTCTCCATGCCATCTATCTTCTCCATGGCCTCTTCAAATCTGTTTAGCACATCTTGCACCTGTCCACTCATCATTTGCTGAAACTTATCATGAAGCTCCTTGTTCGTCAAGTTCTCCCAGTCAGTCTCGTCGGCTTGTGATCCTGGCATGGTTAGCAGCAATAGAAACACACAAGAATATGATCCTACAGAGTACTAACAAGAGGTGGAGGTGGTGTCACAAATCCGTCAAGCAAATCTCAAATTCTTACCAGTTCTTACCCAGCAGCAGGCGGTGATCGGCAACCGTTGTAGTCAAAACTCTCAAAAGCTTGGATAGAGCGATTACCAGGGAGAGTCAAACGCACGACGTAGATGTATGTGGAGCTGGGAAGGCTTATAGTATGGTAGCAAAAAGGGTCAGCAATAATCAATTCAGAGATGCAAAGTTGAATAAACGCTCAACGACGGTACTGTGCTGGTCCTAGGCTAGATCGTACTAGAGACGCGAGCCTAGAACACTCACAAAATCACGGCGCTGCACGTAAACAAGGGAGGAGCACACTCTGAATTTTTTTTTTTGCACTTTTTTTTTCCTTTTTTTTTTGCTCCGCAACAAATTTTTTTCGAAAAAGTCTACAAATGTCCTAAAAACTGCCTAGCCAGAATTTTCCAGACTTAGTTTTTTTTTTTGAGTTTGGAACTATTTTTCTTCTGCGGGTAGCACGAAAGTTGGGGAGTCCTTCTTTGTCACGACTCGGAGTATCGCGTGATCTGGAAATCAAGGACAAAGCAACAATTACTGGACGCGGACTAGGACTCGTGGCGGAGATGAATCTGGTGGAAACTCGGACTGGTGGCGGATATTTGCAGGGCGATGGAACACAGACTGGTGGTGAATCTGTGATGGAGGTGGACTCGGATTAGCGTGATGGCGGTGGATATGTGGTATATGGTAGCGGCGATGACGATGGTGGTATATGGCAGCGGTGATGACGATGGTGGTATATGGCAGCGGTGATGATGATGATGCGGTGGTGATATATGGCAGCGGCGACGTGACAACCTGTGAACAGAACTCGAAACTCTAAAGGACTAGACGCTAAGACCAGCAACTTGACACGACGATGCAACCGCAAATTCAACAAAGCAAATACAGAAAAGATTATGCAAAGGCTCAGATTGGTTCGGATAGGATGAACTAACCCTAAATTTTTTTTTTGGCTTTTTCGTGGACTGTAGGTATGAAAAACAGACTCGATCTAAACTATGAAAAACTGTAAAATCTCACCGAGCAACCTGAAAATCTGATACCACTTGATAGAGGCGAGGGTGTCCCGATGTTTCGATGAGATGGTGGTTTCGTTTCTGTGGGAGTCGACCTTGACGATCCGACTACGAACGTGCGAGACGTCGCGCCTTAGCAATCGCTAAACCAACTTCCGAGGGTTATTGACCACGCCGGAGCACGATCAACCTGACCACGAGGGCCTGTTTCCTGCGAGCAAACAAAGAACAAGCAAGAAACTAAGATTTCAATCTGGATATTGCGAATAAAAGAGGGAAGCTTTATTAACGAAGGTGGGGTTCTGTGACGCCTTGGTCTGGTCGTTGAACACAAACGAAGTACGCGAAGTTGCAGCTATGGCGAACTTTTGATCTAAACAAAACCCAAAGTCTAAACGACACCCTAAGGGCTGTATATATGGGGGAAGAGGAGGGAATTTCGTGGCCCCTGATGGTGGGGTCCGAAACCAACCCTAACTCTTGTTTCCCCACATATACGGACTCTAAAAATAGCCTATACTTAAGTATTTCGAAATTACATGGGCCTGGCCCAAAAATAAGGTGACGCAGCACCTAGAATAGCCTATGGACGAATATTATGAAGTGGCATCTTGTATATTTCGTCCAAGGCTTCATGCACTCCTTATGGTGGCTTCAAAGTCCTGAAATCATCACTTGTAACTCCGTTCTTGATCCCCTTGCGCATGCCATCAACTCCATGCGTGTTCTTGCTCCAATGTTCATCCTTCTCCAAGCTAGGCCCTTCACTTGTAAGCAAAACAAATGTATCCAATTTAGGCAGTATCATATTCTCATGAACATTAGAATCATTACCAAGAAACGAAAGTACCTGGTAATTTAATTGGCGTGCGCGAGCTCTAGTAATTGGTCCAGTATGTATAGCAGCAGGGGCAGTGGATGTAACAATGGTATTGATGTCCTCATCATAAAACTTCGTTCATTAGTCTCATGAAAGTACTAGGTGCATTAGTTAACCCAAAAGGCATGACTAACCACTCATATAAACCAAACTTAGTTTTAAATGCTGTTTTCCATTCATCTCCCAATTTCATACGAATTTGATGGTAACCACTACGCAAATCAAATTTGGAGAATATTGTAGAGCCACTCAATTCATCAAGCATATCATCTAGCCTAGGAATAGGATGACGATAACGAATGGTAATATTATTAATGCCTCTACAATCAACACACATACGCGACGTACCATCCTTTTTCGGCACTAGAATAATAGGAACAACACAAGGACTAGGAGATTCGCGAATATAACCTTTGTCGAGCAGCTCCTGTACTTGCCGCATAATCTCCTTCGTCTCCTCTGGATTGGTACGGTATGCTGCACGGTTGGGTAGCGATGCACCGGGAATTAAGTCAATTTGATGCTCAATCCCTCGAATAGGTGGTAATCCCGGTGGCACGTCTTGTGGGAAGACGTCAGCGAACTCCTGCAAAATGTTAGTGACAGCAGGGGGCAAAGAGGAAGGCACGTCCTCGAATGAAAATAATCCCTCTTTGCACACAAAAGCATAGCAAACAGATTTGCTAAAAACTAGCTCATCAATATCAAGTAAACATGCACTTTTCAATTTAATTTCAGAAGCAACACTAGATGGTTTACTATTAGGCTTCATTTGTAGCTCAAATTCTTTTGCCACAATCTGATTTTCACTCTTATTTTTCTCCTGTTTTGCTTTATTAGCTCTATGAATATCATCTTTCAAAATGGAATCAGGAGTCATAGGAAGCAAAGTAATATTTTTATCCTTATGAACAAGAGTATACTGTTTGTTTCTACCATGGTGTACAGAATTTTTATCAAATTGCCATGGTCTACCAAGTAATAAGGAACATGCTTGCATAGGTACCACATCACAATCAACATAATCAGCATATGTAGAGATACTAAAATGCACCCGAACAGTACGTGTTACCTTAACCTTGCCGCTGTTGTTGAACCATTGGATGTAGTAAGGATGTGGATGTGGTCTTGTGGTGAGAGATAGCTTCTCCACCATCTCCATGCTAGCCAAGTTGTTGCAGCTCCCTCCATCTATGATGATGCGAACAGAACGTTCCTTCACAACTCCCTTTGTATGGAACAAATTATGCCTCTGATTTTGCTCATCTTGTGTGACCTGCACACTCAAAACACGTTGAGCAACTAAACATTCATACCTGTCAACATCTTCAGCAGCCATGTACTGTGTCTCATGATCAGAATCATCTCCACCGTGTTCTTCATGTGTAAGAAGAGCCAAAGTCTCCTCATCATAGTCACTGGCGGACTCGTACCCACCATCCTCAGTAGCAATCATCACACGTTGAGATGTGCATTCTCGCGCAAAATGTCCTCTTCCCTTACAACGACGACAAATAATATCACTTGTGTGCCCTGTAGACGCCATGGAAGAAGCAGATCTCTGTGTAGGCCCGCAGGTGTGCTCTTGGCAGATAGTGGTGGTTGTGCCTGCTTTCTTGTATCACGGTTCGAGGTGGCAGCTGACGGAGGTGTCGGTGTAGCAGAACGTGTGGAAGTAGATGATGCACGTGGTGTCCACGATGAAGGTCGACCTGCAGAAAAGTTAGTTCGCACCAATGCCTGTCGATCCTGCACTTCACGTTCAGCTTTACAAGCAAGATGGAATAAACGAGTGATATTATTATAATCCTTATAGTCTAGAATGGTCTGAATCTCTCTAGATGGCTGAAGAGGGACATGGGTCGCTCGGCGGAGGGCTATTTCGCCATGTGGAGGTAGTCGTTGTTGCTGTTGTAGAGGTGCGTTAGGTGCAGCCGGTGGTGGTGGTGGTAGACGCGCGAGCAATTCATTAAACTTGTTATCAAGCTTTGTTTAGAACGCCTTCTCAATGCCATCTATCTTCTCCATGGCCTCTTCAAATCTATTTAGCACATCTTCCACCTGTCCACTCATCATTTGCTGAAACTTATCATGTAACGCTTTGTTTGTCATGTTCTCCCAGTCAGTCTCGTTGGCTTGTGATCCTGCCATGGTTAGCAGCAATAGAAACACACGAGAATATGATTCTATAGACTACTAGGAAGTGGTGTTGGTGGTGTGGTGGACAGTCAAAAATCCGTCAAGCAAATCTCAAATTCTTACCAGTTCTTACCCAGCAGTAGGCAGTGATCGGCAACCGTTGTAGTCAAAACTCTCAAAGCTTGGATAGAGCGATTGCCAGGGAGAGTCAAACGCACGACGTAGATGTATGTGGAGCTGGAAAGGCTTATAGTATGGTAGCAAAAAGGTCAGCAATAATCAATTCAGAGATGCAAAGTAGAATAAACGCTCAACGACGGTACTGTGCTGGTCCTAGGCTAGACCGTGCTAGAGACGCGAGCCTAGAACACTAACAAAATCACGGCGCTGCACGAAAACAAGGGAAAAGCACACTCTGGAATTTTTTTTGCTCTGTTTTTTTTTGCGCTCTTTTTTTTGCGCTCCTCTTTTTTTTTGCGAAAAATCACTATAATGGCAAGTGTCTCAAAACTCTTCCCAGGTCAAACTGACAGGATGGGTACGAAATTTTTTTGACAATTTTTTTTTCAGAAATCAGGGCAGCGACGACGAAAAAGTGCGACCAAAAATCACTATGATGGCGAGTGTCTCAAAAGACTCAGAACAGCCTAAAAATAGGATCGGGAAAAAATATTTTCGGTCGCCGAAATTTTGGCCTAAAAACTGCCCGGGGGTCTCCAGACTCTTTTTTTTTCGACCTACGTAGGCAAGGAAACACGAATCGGAATTTAGATGGATCACGAAAACAAACCTAATATGAGAAGAACTCGGATTGGTGGTGGATATATGGTGGTGGTATATGGTAGGGGTGGTGGTATATGGTAGCGCTGGTGGTATATGGATACAGATTCAGAGCGGTGGCGGATAAGCAATGGTGGTAGACGACAAGGCGATGATGATGGTGCGGCGGTGGCGTGACAACTTATGACCAGAACTCGAAACTCTAAAAGACTAGACTCTAAGACCAGCAACTTGACACGACGATGCAACCGCAAATTCAACAAAGCAAAAACAGAAAAGATTATGCAAAGGCTCAGATTGGTTCGGATGGGATGAACTAACCCTAATTTTTTTTTGGCTTTGTCGTGGACTATAGGTATGAAGAACAGACTCGATCTAAACTACGAAAAACTGTAAAAATCTCACCGAGCAACCTGGAAATCTGATACCACTTGATAGAGGCAAAGGTGTCCCGATGTTTCGATGAGATGGTGGCTATCGTTTCTGTGGGAGTCGATCTTGACGATCCGACTACGAACGTGCGAGACGTCGCGCCTTAGCAATCGCTAAACCAACTTCCGACGGTTATTGACCACGCTGGAGCACGATCAAGCTGACCACGAGGGCCTGTTTCCTGCGAGCAAACGAAGAACAAGCAAGAAACTAAGATTGCAATCTGGATATTGCGAATATAAGAGGAAAGCTTTATGAATGAAGGTGGGGTTCTGTGACGCCTTGGTTTGGTCGTTGAACACAAACGAAGTACGCGAAGTTGCAGCTATGGCGAACTTTTGATCTAAACAAAACCCAAATTCTAAACGATGCCCTAGGGGCTGTATATATGGGGGAAGGGGGGGAATTTCGTGGCCCTTGGAGGAGGGGTCCGAAACCCACCCTAACTCTTGTTTCCCCACACATACGGACTCTAAAAACAGCCTATATTGAAGTATTTCGAAATTACATGGGCCTGGCCCAAGAAGAAGGTGACGCAGCACCTAGAATAGCCTCTGGACGAAAATTATGAAGTGGCATCTTGTATATTTCGTCCAAGGCTTCATGCACTCATTATGGTGGCTCCAAAGTCCTGAAATCATCACTTGAAACTCTGTTCTTGTATCCCTTGCGCATGCCATCAACTCCATGCTTGTTCTTGCTCCAATGATCATCCTTCTCCAAGCTAGGCCCTTCATTTGTAAGCAAAACAAATGTATCCAATTTAGGCAGCATCATATTCTCATGAACATTAGAATCATTACCAAGAAACGAAAGTACCTGATAATTCAATTGGCGTGCGCGAGCTCTAGTAATTGGTCCAGTATGTATAGCAGCAGGGGCTGTGGGTGTAACAATGGTATTGATGTCCTCATCAGGCCGTAAACTAGCCCTAGGGTAGCGGGCTGTAAATGGGCTATATGCGAACAGGCCGTTAACAGGCTTGCCATGGGCCAGCCCGCCCCCTTTTGACCAATTCAAACAGGCCGGCATTTTCACAGAAATGGGCCTTTGTTGGGCCGTGCCACGTGTCGACGTATCATAGTCGCTTTGGGTCCAATGAGTGGATGACATTTGTCCCAACGGTGAGCCGACACGTGTTTCCTCCAGCCAATGATGATTTTACACGTGGAAAATCCCCATTGGTCGGGGCTGTTAACGGGTTATTGGATCCAAAACCGGACCCGATAGCTTAACGGCGTTCCATTACGGTGGATGCCACGTGTCGGTCACCCTTGACGAAAGCACTTCTGTGACCGATTTATCATCATGGAAGTGGACACTTCCGTGATGATAATTTTGGTAATGTCATGGAACACTTCTACGACAGCACAGGTATGACTATCTTGATTCTGTCATAAATTTGTCATGGATGTACATGCATGACAGAAAACGTGACCTACTATGACAAACACGTATCATCACGGAAGTGTATTTTTTTGTAGTGTGGTGGGTCTTCCGGTCCTGCTAGGACGGCTTCTCTAGTGGCGTCTAAGGGTGGGGCCGTGGCCTCTTTTCCTCTTACGGTGCTCCCAGAGGCTGACCTGGAGGTTGTGAAGGAGGACGTTGAGAGTGTGGGGATGGAGGTTCGCCCCTCGTCTTCGCCGCGCTCTCCTGGGGTGGTCTGCTACTCACGCTCGTCGGGGTCCCCTCCTTCTCTGGCCTTGGGGTCCCCGGACTTGGCGCCGCCTTCGCCTTTGGATTTGGCAGTGGTGACTCCTACCGAGGCCGGCTCCAAGCTGCGAAGCGGGCCTTCTCCGCTGGAGGCCATGCGGCAGAGTGCGAGGCTGAGCCAGTCCCGGGTCCTCCCGGATGGTCGTGTCCCGATGATCCTGGAGAAGGCCGCCATGCGTGCGGCTGCTCGTGACTTGTCCTCAGGTACTCCCAACACACCCTCAGATCCTTCTAGTTTTGGTTCTCGATTTTCTATGCCTGGTTCCATTCCGTTGTCTCATCTGGCAGAGGTGGCCACGGATAGTGGTATTGTTTTTTGTGGCGAGAAGGGGCCCATCCTTGAGCAGATTTCTGCTAGCTGTGCCAAGGAGCGGCTCGATGGGGCGTTGGCGAAAGATCATGCTTGTGTTGTGCATGGTGGACCCAGCACCCCGGCTCACACTGACCCTGGTCATAGAGAGACCAGGGCTGGTGCGGAGCCCCCTGTGGCGACTGTGGCGGACACGCCCCTTGCTATTCCTCCCTTGTCGAGGGCTCTGCGAGTGCGTCCCCCCACACGTCTCAATCCCACTGAACACCAGATAGAGGTGGGTGGGTCTAGTTCCAAGTCCACTTCCCTCGGACTAGAGGCCTTCGTTGCCCCTCCTACACGGGGACGACGTGGCCGTCCGGTGAAAGCATCCCCCCGACCCGCGATTATCGGGAGGGCTAGCTCGGCCCCACTTGCGGTGCCTAGGGATTCCACTAAGGTTATTAAATGAAGCTCCTATGTTTGAACATTAGGGGCTTCAGCCTCACGGGCCAGCGTCGGCAGCTCATCGAGTATTTGCGGCAAGAAGAGATTGACATCGTGGGACTTTAGGAGACGGTTCGCTAGGACTTTAGCATGCATGAGCTTCAGGGGCTCTCCTGCCAAAAAGTTTGCCTCGTAGTGGCTACCGGCCACGGGACAATCTGGAGGCATCCTGCTCGGTGTCAGAGAGGATGATTTCTTGGTTGAAGATATGGACCGATGGGAGTTCTTCCTGAGCATGTCCGTCACCGACCGATGAGTTCACCTCAGCTGGGAGGTGATTCTTGTCTATGGTCCTGCGGATCATGGGCGTTCGGCTGCTTTCCTTGCCGAGCTAAGAAATAAGGTGGAGAGGTGCACCACTCCGGTCGTGGTGGCCGGGGATTTTAAGCTCATTAGGTGGGCTTCGGATAAAAGCTCTCCTAATGTTGATCAGGGTCTGGATGCGTCTATTTAACGACTGCATTGCAGACCTTGCTCTTCGTGAGATAGCTCATGTAGGGGTGAGGTTCACGTGGACGAATAAGCAGATAGACCCCATTCGGAGTGTCTTGGATCGGGTCTTTGTGTCGTCTCAGTGGGAAGTGATGTTCCCATTGTGCTCCCTCAAGGTAGTCACTCGGATTGGCTCCGATCATATCCCCTGCTTTTCTCTTCGAGGGATGATGCTCCCCTAGAACCCGTCGCTTCCGCTTTGAGGCATTTTGGTTGGAGCAATCAGGTTTCTTTGAGTTGGTTCATAACCACTGGTTAGAGGCTGTCGCATCTCCGCCTCACGTGTTGTGTGCGGTGGATGTCTGGCATCATTGTGCTAAAATGGCCCGTCAGGTCATGAAGGGTTGGGGAGCGAACCTTGGTGCTGATCTTTGGGCCCGTAAAGGGGCCCTGTTAGACCAGATTAAGGTGCTAGATGGCCTTGTAGACAGGCCTGGCCTGTCTCCTGACGACTGGGTTAGGAGATACTCCCTCGAGGCCTCGCTCATGGACATTTACAAGAGTGAGGAGCTGTTTTGGCAGCGTCGAGGGGGCCAGAACTAGCTCCTTAAGGGGGATGCGAACACTGCCTACTTCCAGGCGATAGCCAATGGTCGCAGATGGAAATGTGCCATCCCTTTGCTCTGGGATGGGGATGTTCTCCTGGAGAGCCCAGTGGACATCTCCACACATATTTACTCCTTCTATAAGGAGTTGTTTTCGGCTGAGCCGCGTGGAGGTATCTCCCGCTGCGCTGACTTATGGACGCTTGCAGGTCAGGTGATGAGGACATGACTACCTTGGATACGACCAAAAAGATTGCATACATGCATATTTGTCAGGTGATTTCTAGTGCAAACTATTCAATAATCTATTTTTGTTATCCAGAACAAAAATACTTCACACACTTTTGTGTTTTGTCTAATTGCAGGTGTATGGGACATTTGTACAACACACATATGAAGATAAGGGAGAAAGAGATGTTTACTTGCTGTTCAAAAAGTTCTTTCACGTCACTTTTGGTCCAAGAGAAGATAGAGTCCAAGTCTCTCACGTTCTGGATTCAGATTCGGACTGCACAGACATACCTGACTCAAAACGCCAAGAACTTTTTCATACGGACTCCGAATTGGGTGATTCTTTATTTTTTGGAAACTAGATTTCGTCCTCTTTCCACTCCAATTGGAATCACCTTTAAATTCGTCCGGAGCATTGAGATATGGACGAAACAATCTGACGCTGCAGCAGAATCCGAATCAAACAACAAGTCCAAAGGTGTTGCACCACCTCCACTTGGGCCCATGAGCCTTGTACGACCTAGGGTTGGTTTTAGGCTGCCTTGGGACGTCCTCCCACCTCCTTGGCCGCCACCCCTTGCTCCTATATAAGTAGATCCATCTAGTAGCTTTTTGCTTGGGATTTGTTTAGTTAAAAGTTAGCCATTGCAACTTCGTGTACTTCGTTTGTGTCCAACGACCAGACCAAGACCGCTTCCGGATCCCCACCTTTATCAATACTTCATATATATTCGCAATATTCAGATTGCTTTATCATATTCTTGCTTGTTCTTCGATTGCATGCAGGAATAGACCTTCGTGGTCAGGTTGGTCGTGCTCCGGCGTGGTCAATAACCTGTCGGAGTTGGTTTAGCGATTGCTAAGGCGCAACGTGGTGCACGTTGGTAGTCGGATCTTCAAAGTCGACTCCACCAAATCGATAGTTATCATCTCATCGAAAGATCGGGACACCCCCGCCTCTATCAAGTGGTATCAGTTTTCAGGTTGCTCGGTGAGAATTTCCAGTTTTTACTAGATTAGATCTATTTTCTTACCTATTGTCCAAAAAAAGCCACACAAAAAAAGTTAGATCTATTCATCCTGTGTCCAAGCCAGTCTGAGCCTTTGCAATTTTCTTTTCATTGTTTGCATTATTGAATTATCGGTTGCATCGTCGTGTCGAGTTGCTGGTCTTAGTGTCTAGTTCGTTTAGAGTTTCGAGTTCTGTTCACATTAGTCACGTCGCCGCTGCATCGTTATCCCTTCCGCTGTCCACCACACCACCCATCACTTTCCACCACGTGCTACCCATAGTTCATTGTCACAATCATAGTTGAGGTCATTCACATCTCCGCTTGATCCAATCTGCATCTTATCTAGTTTGTCTTGGAAAGAGGGAGAAAAAAAAGACAGAGAAAAAAGAGAAAGAAAAAGAGAAAAAAAAGTGTGAGGAGAAAAAAAGAGAAGAAAAAAAAACAAAATTCGGATCTATCTAGACTCAATCTCGTAGTTGAATTCGGATTCGAATCTGTTTTGTGCACTGTTCAGTAAAACAGGCATAACTTCCTCATACGAAGTCCGTTTTGGCTCCACGAGTACTCAAATTAAAGCTAGCGACGAGCCGCATCTAAATAGTTGCAGAAGCTAGTTCAATACTTGACACCTCAAAATCGTTATTGTGATCTTCACTTATATCTTGCTGTCCAGAGCTACTTCATATCCTTTATTGATGCTAGTTTTGCTACGTCGTGACCTCATTAGTGTTCTAGGCTCGCGTCTCTAGTCCGGTCTAGCCTAGGACCAGCACAGTACCGTCGTTGAGCGTTTATTCAACATTGCATCTTTGAATTGATTATTGCTAATCTTTTGCTACCATATATAGCCAACCCAGCTCCACATATTTCTACACCGTGTATACGTACGTTCCCCTGGCAATCGCTCTACACAATCTTCGGAGTTATTTGACACCGCTGGTTGCCTGTCACCACCTGCCGCATGGTAAGAACTTGTAAGATATTGATATTTGCTTTACTGTGAACACTTTACAACCACATCCTAGTAGTTGATAGGAACATTATTCTCGAATTTTGTTTCTTGTTTCTACTAATCATGACAGGTTCCGGAGATAGAAGTTCTTGGATGACGGACACATCTTCACCATCACGAGAGTTGGGACAACACACAGAAGCGCATGGTCAGGTTATCTCTTTACCGTCATTTGAGGGTAGATTTAATCCTGCCATTTATCTAGCTTGGGAGCTTGAAGTTGAACAAGTTTTTAGTCATCATGACTTTTCTGAACTTGAGCGAGTACGAGCTGCCACTAGAGCATTTACTGGTTTTGCTTCTGTTTGGTGGAATGTGCATTGTAAGAAAAACATTGATAACCAACCCACAACTTGGAAAGATTTGAAAGATGTAATGAGACAACATTTTTTCCCTCCTTACTATCGTCGTGAATTGCTTCGCAAATTTGAACAATTTAAACAAGGCAACAACACTGTTCATGCTTACTACCAAGAGTTCAAATCTTATATGCATCACTGTGACATAGAAGAATCTAAGGATGATACAATGAATAGATTTTTTGGTGGTTTGAACCATGATATTCAGGCAAGATTTCAGTATATTCCCCGTTGCATTACTGGTATGTATGTTCGTGCTTGTACCTTTGAGAGACAGATGCAGGAGGATGCATTGGGTGACTACAACAACTACTATTCCAGTTCGTGCTCACCACCGCCGGTTGGTTCCTCCACCGTTGCACCTACTAGAGCAGCCCCACCTCGGATTGTGAGCGCGACATCATCTCAAGAGTATGGTGCATTGTCAACGTCCGTACCTACATCAACTACGTCTTTGCGACAAGGTAACAGTAAAGGTATTGATGATATAACTTCACATGAGAATGATGCATCCCTAGTTAACTTAAATGCATCATGTGTTCAGTTACCTGGTGATTTGAGCACAACACCTATTTTAGAGAATCTTGATACTGTCATGAATGCGTCATGTGATCAAACAACTGAAATACCAACAATTTTGAGTGCACCCATTGAGTTAACTGTTGATGCAAAAGAATCAATGTTTAATCATTTTGATATGACCTCTAATCTTGGTGATGATTCTGTGACCAAAGACTTATTGCATGTTTGCCTATTTAAGCATGTTGTAGCATGTAAATTAGATGCAAGTAAGGTTTATTCACCAATGTTGGGATGGTTTAATGATGAACATTGTCAACCTTTTAAAATGAATAAGAGCTTCGCTTATATGTGCAAACTGAGTTGCAATATTTTCATGCCTTCTACTTCTTGTGATAATATTTTGGCTTTAGATTTTATGAATTATGAAGGTTACTCATGTATACATGTGCCATATGTGCAAAAACTAAGGAAAGTAAAAATGGATGACATATACATATACAACATGTACACATTGTCTTTTTTGTTAGCCACATTTCAGATTAAGCAACGCCGAGGACGGCTTTGTTTTCAAGAAGGGGAGGATGATGAGGACATGACTACCTTGGATACGACCAAAAATATTGCATACATGCATATTTGTCAGGTGATTTCTAGTGCAAACTATTCAATAATCTATTTTTGTTATCCAGAACAAAAATACTTCACACACTTTTGTGTTTTGTCTAATTGCAGGTGTATGGGACATTTGTACAACACACATATGAAGATAAGGGAGAAAGAGATGTTTACTTGCTGTTCAAAAAGTTCTTTCACGTCACTTTTGGTCCAAGAGAAGATAGAGTCCAAGTCTCTCAGGTTCTGGATTCAGATTCGGACTGCACAGACATACCTGACTCAAAACGGCAATAACTTTTTCATACGGACTCCGAATTGGGTGATTCTTTATTTTTTGGAAACTAGATTTCGTCCTCTTTCCACTCCAATTGGAATCACCTTTAAATTCGTCCGGAGCATTGAGATATGAACGAAACAATCTGACGCTGCAGCAGAATCCGAATCAAACAACAAGTCCAAAGGTGTTGCACCACCTCCACTTGGGCCCATGAGCCTTGTACGACCTAGGGTTGGTTTTAGGCTGCCTTGGGACGTCCTCCTACCTCCTTGGCCGCCACCCCTTGCTCCTATATAAGTAGATCCATCTAGTAGCTTTTTGCTTGGGATTTGTTTAGTTAAAAGTTAGCCATTGCAACTTCGTGTACTTTGTTTGTGTCCAACGACCAGACCAAGACCGCTTCCGGATCCCCACCTTTATCAATACTTCATATATATTCGCAATATTCAGATTGCTTTATCATATTCTTGCTTGTTCTTCGATTGCGTGCAGGAATAGACCTTCGTGGTCAGGTTGGTCGTGCTCCGGCGTGGTCAATAACCTGTCGGAGTTGGTTTAGCGATTGCTAAGGCGCGACGTCGTGCACGTTTGTAGTCGGATCGTCAAAGTCGTCTCCACCAAATCGATAGTTATCATCTCATCGAAAGATCGGGACACCCCGCCTCTATCATCAGGTCTCTGATGCGGAGCTTACTCTCCCCTTTTCTCCCAAGGAGGTGGGACTGGCCATTGCTTCTATGAAAGCTTGCTCGGCCCCGGGGCCGGATGGCCTTCCTGTAGTCTTCTTCCATAAATTTTGGGAGATCTTGCGTCCGGTTGCTACCTCTTGAGCACCGCGTTGGTTTTCCCTTTAAGAGGAAAGGGTGATGCAGTAAAGTAGCGTAAGTATTTCCCTCAGTTTTTGAGAACCAAGGTATCAATCCAGTAGGAGACCACGCTCGAGTCCCGCGCACCAACACAAACAAATAAGAACCTCGCAACCAATGCGATAAAGGGGTTGTCAATCCCTTCACGGCCACTTACAAGAGTGAGATCTGATAGATATGACAAGATAATTTTTTTGGTATTTTTATGATAAAGACTAAAAGTAAAGAAAGGAAAATAAACGGCAATAAAAATAGCTAAGGGTTGTAAGATTAATATGATGGAAGATAGACCCGGGGGCTATAGGTTTCACTAGTGGCTTCTCTCAAGATAGCATAAGTATTACGGTGGGTGAACAAATTACTGTTGAGCAATTGATAGAATTGAGCATAGTTATGAGAATATCTAGGTATGATCATGTATATAGGCATCACGTCCGCGACAAGTAGACCGAAACAATTCTGCATCAACTACTATTACTCCACACATCGACCGCTATCCAGCATGCATCTAGAGTATTAAGTTCAAAATAACAGAGTAATGCTTTAAGTAAGATGACATGATGTAGAGGGATAAACTCATGCAATATGATATAAACCCCATCTTGTTATCCTCGATGGCAACAATACAATATGTGCCTTGCTGCCCCTGCTGTCACTGGGAAAGGACACCGCAAGATTGAACCCAAAGCTAAGAACTTCTCCCATTGCAAGAAAGATCAATCTAGTAGGCCAAACCAAACTGATAATTCGAAGAGACTTGCAAAGATAACCAATCATACATAAAAGAATTCAGAGAAGAATCAAATATTGTTCATAGATAATCTTGATCATAAACCCACAATTCATCGATCTCGACAAACACACCGCAAAAGAAGATTACATCGAATAGATCTCCAAGAAAATTGAGGAGAACTTTGTATTGAGATCCAAAGAGAGAGAAGAGGCCATCCAGCTAATAACTATGGACCCAAAGGTGTGAGGTAAACTACTCACACATCATCGGAGAGGCTATGGTCTTGATGTAGAAGCCCTCCGTGATCAATGCCCCTTCCGGCAGGACGCCGGAAAAGGCCCCGAGATGGGATCTCACGGGAATAGAAGGTTGCGGTGGTGGAAATTAGGTTTTTGTGGGTGCCTCTGATGGTTTGGGGGTACGTAGGTATATATAGGAGGAAAAAGTACATCGGTGGAGCAACGTGGGCCCCATGAGGGTGGAGGGCGCTCCTGGGGGGAGGTGGGCGCGCCTCCCTACCTCGTGCTCTCCTCTTTGATTGCTTTACGTAGACTCCAAGTCCTCGGGATCATGTTTGTTCCAAAAATATGTTCCAGAAGGTTTCATTCCGTTTGGACTCCGTTTGATATTCTTTTTCTGTGAAACACTGAAATAGGCAAAAAACATCAATTTGGGCTGGGCCTCCGGTTAATAGGTTAGTCCCAAAAAAAATATAAAAGTGTATAAATAAGCCCATTAAACATCCAAAACAGAATATATAATAGCATGGAACAATAAAAAATTATAGATACGTTGGAGACGTATCAAGCATCCCCAAGCTTAATTCCTGCTCGTCCTCGAGTAGGTAAATGATAAAAACAGAACTTTTGATGTGGAATGCTACTTAGCATAATTCTCAATGTAATTCTCTTATTTGTGGTATGAATATTCAAATCCGAAAGATTCAAGATAAAAGTTTAATATTGACATAAAAATAATAATACTTCAAGCATAGTAACTAAGCAATCATGTCTTCTCAAAATAACATGGCCAAAGAAAGTTATCCCTACAAAATCATATAGTCTGGCTATGCTCTATCTTCATCACACAAAGTATTTAATCATGCACAACCCCGGCTATAAGCCAAGCAATTGTTTCATACTTTTGATGTTCTCAAACTTTTTCAATCTTCACGCAATACATGAGCGTGAGCCATGGACATAGCACTATATGTGGAATAGAATGGTGGTTGTGGAGAAGACAAAAAAGAAGAAGATAGTCTCACATCAACTAGGCTATCAATGGGCTATGGAGATGCCCACTAATAGATATCAATGTGAGTGAGTAGGGATTGCCATGCAACGGGTGCACTAGAGCTATAAGTGTATGAAAGCTCAACAAATGAAACTAAGTGGGTGTGCATCCAACTCGCTTGATCACGAAGACCTAGGGCATTTTGAGGAAGCCCATCATTGGAATATACAAGCCAAGTTCTATAATGTAAAATTCCCAGTAGTATATGAAAGTGACAACATAGGAGACTCTCTATCATGAAGATCATGGTGCTACTTTTGAAGCACAACTGTGGTAAAAGGATAGTAACATTGTCCCTTCTCTCTTTTTCTCTCCTTTTTTTATTTGGGCCTTTTTCTCTTTTTTATGGCCTCTTTTTTCTTTTTTTTTCCGTCCGGAGTCTCATCCCGACTTATGAGGGAATCATAGTCTCCATCATCCTTTCATCACTTGGGACAATGCTCTAATAATGATGATCATCACACTTTTATATACTTACAACTCAAGAATTACAACTCAATACTTAGAACAACAATATGACTCTATGTGAATGGCTCCGGCGGAGTACCGGGATATGCAATGAATCAAGAGTGACATGTACGAAAAATTATGAACGGTGGCTTTGCCACAAATACGATGTCAACTACATGATCATGCAAAGCAATATGGCAATGATGAAGCGTGTCATAGAAAACAGAACGGTGGTAAGTTGCATGGCAATATATCTGGGAATGGCTACGGAAATGCAATAATAGGTAGGTATGGTGGCTGTTTTGAGGAAGGTATATGGTGGGTGTATGATACCAGCGAAAAGTGCGCGGTATTAGAGAGGCTAGCAATGGTGGAAGGGTGAGAGTGCGTATAATCCATAGACTCAACATTAGTCATAAAGAACTGATATACTTATTGCAAATATCTATTAGTTATCAAAACAAAGTATTACGTGCATGCTCCTAGGGGGATAGATTGGTAGGAAAGGACCATCGCTCGTCCCCGACCGCCACTCATAAAGAAGACAATCAATAAATAAATTATGCTCCGACTTCATCACATAACGGTTCACCATACGTGCATGCTACGGGAATCACAAACTTTAACACAAGTATTTCTCAAATTCATAACTACTCAACTAGCATGACTCTAATATCACCATCTTCATATCTCAAAACAATTATCAAGCATCAAACTTTTCTTAGTATTCAACGCACATATAAGAAGGTTTTTTATTAATCTTGGATGCCTATCATATTAGGACTACCTTCTCAATTTAAGCAAATTACCATGCTGTTTTGTAGAACTCTCAAAATAATATAAGTGAAGCATGAGAGAACAATAGTTTCTATAAAAAAAAGCATCGTCGTGCTCTAAAAGATATAAGTGAAGCACTAGAGCAAAAAAGTATATAGCTCAAAAGATAAAAGTGAAGCACTAGAGCAAAAAAGTATATAGCTCAAAAGATATAAGTGAAGCACATAGAGTATTCTAATAATTTCTTAATCATGTGCGTCTCTCTCAAAAGGGTGTGTACAGCAAGGATGATTGTGGCAAACTAACAAACAAAGACTCAAATCATACAAGACGCTCCAAGCAAAACACATACCATGTGGTGAATAAAAATATAGCTCCAAGTGAAGTTACCGATGGATGAGGACGAAAGAGGGGATGCCTTCCGGGGCATCCCCAAGCTTTGGCTTTTTGGTGTCCTTATATTATCTTGGGGTGACATGGGCATCCCGAAGCTTAGGCTCTTGCCACTCCTTGTTCCACACTCCATCAAATCCTTACCCAAAACTTGAAAACTTCACAACACAAAACTCAACAGAAAATCTCGTGAGTTCCGTTAGCGGAAGAAAACAAAACACCACTTCAAGGTACTGTATTGAAATCATTCTTTATTTATACTGGTGTTAAACCCACTGTATTCCAACTTCTCTATGGTTTATAAGCTATTTTACTAGCCATAGATTCATCAAAATAAGCAAACAACACACGAAAAACAGAATCTGTCAAAAACAGAACAGTGTGTTAGTAATCTGTAACTAACGCAAACTTTTGGAACTCCAAAAATTCTACCAAAATAGGAAGACCTAAATAATTTTTTTATTGATCTGCTTCAATTGGAATCAATATCTTATCACCTTCTGGTGATTTTTAGCAATTGTTTTCGTGAACAGAAAGTTTCTGGAATTTTCAGCAAGATCAAATAACTATCATCCAAGAAGTTCCTATAGGTTTAACTTGGCACAAACACTAATTAAAACATAAAAACAAATCTAACCAGAGGCTAGATCAAAGATTTATTCCTAAATAGAAACAAAAGGTAAAAAAACTAAAAAGAAAATTGGGTTGCCTCCCAACAAGCGCTATCGTTTAACGCCCCTAGCTAGGCATAAAAACAAGGATAGAACTAGGTATTTCCATAATAATAGGATAGATCACGAAAACTCATTTCATATTCTCTACGTTCAACAACAAGTTTTCTTTGAGGCGAGCAAAAGTAATCCAAAGGGCTAAATTTAATGGGACAGAAGTCCCCAAGATCAATTTTGGGAGGTATAGGTTCCTCCTTCGGCCCTTCATATTGCACAACCAATTCATCATTATAAGCATTCTTTTGACAGAACTTAGTGAGCCTATACTCGAGAGAATATCCTAGCTCACTATTTCGAACAGCAAAATCATTATTAAGTTCGGAAATTCTATCAACTAGAACATTGGTAGGAACCTTCTTTCTAAGGTTTTCATTAAAAGCAACATAGTCTAAAGATTGAAAACGCATTATTTCCTCTTGATCAAAGAGGATAGCCTCTATGGGAGGACGGCCAGCGTCCACCCTATAGTGCGCAAAGATTTCTTTGGCCTCTTGTATTATAAATCTAAATTCATGTGCCAAAAAGATAGTAGTGGCGTGCTTTACAGAAGAATGCTCAATATTAGAAAATTCTAGGAAAATCCTCTGTACGCAAGGATGCATGTGCATAAATTTCCTTTCAAGTTTAACTATAAGCATGGCAACAACGTCCGCAAGACTACTAGTTCTATGGAGAATAGAACCACCCATAGAAGGCAAAGCACCGGCACAAGTAAAGAAATCTTGAATAACCCCTTTTCCAATAATATTACCACTACCGATTTGGAATTATTTTGTATGTAAGATAGGGGATTCTTCAGCAGGAGCCACTACAAAAAATACACTTCCGTGATGATACGTGTTTGTCACAGTAGGTCGCGTTTTTAGTCATGCATGTACATCCATGACAAATTTATGACAGAATCGAGATAGTCATACATGTGCTGTCATAGAAGTGTTCCATGGCATTACCAAAATTATCATCACAGAAGTGTCCACTTCCACACGCGTCACAGAAGTGCTTTCGTCAAGGGTGACCGACACATGGCATCCAGCGTAACGGAACGACGTTAAGCTATCGGGTCGGGTTTTGGATCCGATAACCCGTTAACAGCCCCAACCAATGGGGATTTTCCACGTGTAAAATCATCATTGGCTGGAGGAAACACGTGTCGGCTCACTGTTGGGATAGATGTCATCCACTCATTGCACCCAAAGCAACTATGATACGTCGACACGTGGCATGGCCCAATAGAGGCCCATTCCTGTGAAAAGGCCGGCCCGCCGGCCGGCCCGTTTGACTTGGTCAAAAGGTGGCGGGCCGGCCCACGACAAGCCTGTTCGCATATAGCCCATTTACAGCCCGCTAACCTAGGGCCCGTTTATGGCCTATCCGAATTAGGCCCAATAGCGTCATCTGGGCCATCCAATATAATTCCAGCCCATTTTAACTTCCGGCCCATGTATGGCCCATGACGTCTTTTGGCCCATCTGAGGCCCTTAGTAACCCCTCGGCCCGTTAACGGCCCGTGGTAAAACTGGCCCGTAATGAACAGTGTATCACTTTATACCCATTAACGGCCCATTATTCCGTTGGGCCGTTTCTAGCCCATGTTATCTTTCGGCCTTCTCAGGGCCCATTTATTCTTGGGCTCATTTCCAGCATTCGGTTACTTACGGCCCGTTACTGTCATTTTCTGCTTGTGGGCCAAATTCAGCCCGTGCATACAGTCGGCCCGTTTGTGGCCCGTTAATACGTTGGGCCGTTTTCATAGCGTCATCAAATGCGGCCGATTAACGATGGCCCATTATCGTCGGACCATGAACGGGCGATCCCAACTCTAGCCCGTTTACGGCCATAAAGTGGTATGTTATTGGCCCATGTTTGGGCAATCGATCATACGGCCCGTAGAAGGCCCATTGATAATATGGCCCGTAGAAGGCCCATTGATGATACGACCCGTAGAAGGCCCATTGTTTCTACGGCCCGTAGAAGGCCCAGTGTCACTATAGTAAATATGTACCCCATGGTTATTGTGGCGTAGTTTAAAAAAAGGTTATTGCGGCCACTAGCAAACCGCGGAAAAAGAACAGCACTGACTACAAGTAAACAAATAAACAAGACAACAAGGAAATAAATAAGCAAGCAACTTATGCTAGGCTATCACGGCTATTACACATATTACATCCACTGGGCATCAAAGTTCGCCACCAGTGCAAATATAGGAAACAAAGCAGCATATCATATACACTAGTTGTCAAAGTTGGCAACCAATGCAAATAAACGCCGCAGCAAAACATGTCCAGAACTGAAACCACTTCAGAAGATCTCAAGAAACAATATCCTGGGTACCCATAATGCTGGCAAGATGCTTAGCAAGCTTATTAACTGATAGAGGCAAAGGTGTCCCGATGTTTCGATGAGATGGTGGCTATCGTTTCTGTGGGAGTCGACCTTGTCGATCCGACTACGAACGTGCGAGACGTCGCGCCTTAGCGATCGCTAAACCAACTTCCGAGGGTTATTGACCACGCCGGAGCACGATCAACCTGACCACGAGGGCCTGTTTCCTGCGAGCAAACGAAGAACAAGCAAGAAACTAAGATTGCAATCTGGATATTGCGAATATAAGAGGAAAGCTTTATTAATGAAGGTGGGGTTCTATGACGCCTTGGTCTGGTCGTTGAACACAAACGAAGTACGCGAAGTTGCAGCTATGGCGAACTTTTGATCTAAACAAAACCCAAAGTCTAAACGATGCCTAGGGGCTGTATATATGGGGGAAGAGGGGGGAATTTCGTAGCCCTTGGAGGAGGGGTCCGAAACCCACCCTAACTCTTGTTTCCCCACACATACGGACTCTAAAAACAGCCTATGTTGAAATATTTCGAAATTACATGGGCCTGGCCCAAGAAGAAGGTGACGCAGCACCTAGAATAGCCTCTGGACGAAAATTATGAAGTGGCATCTTGTATATTTCGTCCAAGGCTTCATGCACTCATTATGGTGGCTTCAAAGTCCTGAAATCATCACTTGAAACTCTGTTCTTGTCTCCCTTGCGCATGCCATCAACTCCATGCTTGTTCTTGCTCCAATGATCATCCTTCTCCAAACTAGGCCCTTCATTTGTAAGCAAAACAAATGTATCCAATTTAGGCAGCATGATATTCTCATGAACATTAGAATCATTACCAAGAAACGAAAGTACCTGATAATTCAATTGGCATGCGCAAGCTCTAGTAATTGGTCCAGTATGTATAGCAGCAGGGGCTGTGGGTGTAACAATGGTATTGATGTCCTCATCATCCTCCCCTTCTTGAAATGAAGTCGTCCTCGACGGAAGCTCATCTTCCTCACCCAAATAAGGCTTCAAATCTGCAATGTTAAAAGTGGGACTAACCCCAAAATCTGCAGGCAACTCAAGTTTATATGCATTATCATTTATTTTCTCTAACACCTTAAAAGGAACATCAGCACGTGGCATTAGCTTTGATTTGCGCAAATTAGGAAATCTATCCCTACGCAAATGTAACCAAACAAGATCTCCAGGTGCAAACACAACATGTTTTCTACCCTTATCTCCAGCAAGTTTATATTTAGCATTCATACGCTCAATGTTTTCCTTATTTAACTCATGCGTTTTTAAAATCAATTCAGCACGTTCTTTAGCATCAAAATTAACCTTCTCCGAAGATGGAAGAGGCAACAAATCAATGGGTGCACGAGGTAGGAAACCATACACAATTTCAAAAGGGCACATCTTAGTAGTAGAATGCAACGAACGATTATAAGCAAATTCAATATGAGGCAAGCATTCTTCCCACATTTTCTTATTATTCTTCAAAACAGCCCTAAACATAGTAGACAATGTTCTATTGACTACTTCAGTTTGTCCATCAGTTTGGGGGTGACAAGTAGTACTAAAAAGCAGTTTAGTCCCCAACTTAGCCCATAAACATCTCCAAAAGTGGCTAAGAAATTTAGTATCACGGTCTGAAACAATAGTATTTGGCACACCATGCAAGCGAATAATTTCACGAAAGAACAAATCAGCAACATTAACAGCATCATCGCTTTTATGACATGGTATAAAGTGTGCCATTTTCGAGAATCTATCCACGACAACAAATATGCTATCCCTCCCCTTCTTTGTTCGAGGTAAACCTAAAACAAAGTCCATAGATATATCCTCCCAAGGAACACTAGGTACAGGCAAAGGCATATATAAACCATGAGGATTGAGTCATGACTTAGCTTTTTGACACGTAGTGCAGCGAACAACAAAATGCTCAACATCCCGTCTCATCTTTGGCCAAAAGAAATGTGTAGCAAGTATATCCTCCGTCTTCTTCACGCCAAAGTGTCCCATTAATCCTCCTCCATGCGCCTCCTGCAACAACAAAAGACTAACAGAGCTAGCAGGAATGCATAGCTTGTTAGCGTGGAACACAAAACCATCATTAACAACGAACTTGTTCCATGTTCTTCCTTCTTTACAATTCTGCATTACTTCTTTAAAATCAGCATCATGCACATATTGATCTTTGATGGTCTCCAAACCAAACATTTTGAAATCAAGTTGTGAAAGCATAGTATAGCGATGAGACAAAGCATGAGCAATAACATTTTCTTTACCCTTCTTGTGTTTGATGACATAAGGGAAAGTCTCAATGAATTCAACCCATTTAGCATGTCTACGATTCAGTTTAGCTTGACATTTAATATGTTTCAAAGATTCATGATCAGAATGTATAACAAATTCTTTGGGCCATAAATAATGTTGCCATGTCTCTAAAGTCCGAACAAGAGCATATAATTCCTTATCATAAGTAGAATAGTTCAGACTAGGCCCACTCAATTTTTCAGAAAAGTATGCAACAGGTTTGCCATCTTGTAATAACACACCTCCTAATCCAATTCCACTAGCATCACATTCAAGCTCAAAAGTCTTATTAAAATCAGGAAGTTGGAGTGAAGGAGCATGTGTCAACTTATCTTTCAATACCGTGAAGGCTTCTTCCTGTGCGGTACCCCCAAACAAAAGGCACATCCTTCTTTGTAAGCTCATTGAGAGGTGCAGCAATGGTGCTAAAGTCTCTCACAAAACGCCTATAGAAACCAGCGAGTCCAAGAAAACTCCTCACTTGTGTGACCGTTTTGGGCTGCGGCCAACTCTCAATAGCTTCAATCTTGGCTTTATCAACTTCAATTCCCTGTGGAGTAACAACATAGCCAAGAAAAGATACTCGGTCGGTGCAAAAGGTGCACTTCCCAAGGTTACCGAACAAACGTGCATCACGTAGAGCATTAAAAACAGCACGTAAATGTTCCAAATGTTCTTCCAAAGATTTGCTATAAATCAGTATATCATCAAAATAGACTACCACAAATCGTCCAATGAAAGCACGTAAAACTTCGTCCATTAGTCTCATGAAAGTACTAGGTGCATTAGTTAACCCAAAAGGCATGACTAACCACTCATATAAACCAAACTTAGTTTTAAAAGCTGTTTTCCATTCATCTCCCAATTTCATACGAATTTCATGGTATCCACTACGCAAATCAACTTTGGAGAATATTGTAGAGCCACTCAATTCATCAAGCATATCATCTAGCCTAGGAATAGGATGACGATAACGAATAGTAATATTATTAATGCCTCTACAATCAACACACATACGCGAGGTACCATCCTTTTTCGGCACTAGAATAATAGGAACAACACAAGGACTAAGGGATTCGCGTATATAACCTTTGTCGAGTAGCTCTTGTACTTGACGCATAATCTCCTTCGTCTCCTCTGGATTGGTACGGTATGCTGCGCGGTTGGGTAAAGATGCACCGGGAATTAAGTCAATTTGATGCTCAATCCCTCGAATAGGTGGTAATCCCGGTGGCACGTCTTGTGGAAAGACGTCAGCGAACTCCTGCAAAATGTTAGTAACAGCAGGAGGCAAAGAGGAAGGCACGTCCTCGAATGAAAATAATGCCTCTTTGCACACAAAAGCATAGCAAACAGATTTGCTAACATCTAGATCATCAATATCAGATTTGGTGGCAAATAAACATGCACTTTTCAATTTAATTTCAGAAGCAACACTAGATGGTTTATTATTAGGCTTCATTTGTTGCTCATATTCTTTTGCCACAATCTGATTTTCGCTCTTATTTTGCTCCTGTTTTGCTTTATTAGCTCGATTAATATCATCTTTCAAAATGGAATCAGGAGTCATAGGAAGCAAAGTAATATTTTTGTCCTTATGAACAAGAGTATACTGATTGTTTCTACCATGGCGTACAGAATTTTTATCAAATTGCCATGGTCTACCAAGTAATAAGGAACATGCTTGCATAGGTACCACATCACAATCAACATAATCAGCATATGTAGAGATACTAAAATGCACACGAACAGTACGTGTTACCTTAACCTTGCTGCTGTTGTTGAACCATTGGATGTAGTAAGGATGTGGATGTGGTCTTGTGGTGAGAGATAGCTTCTCCACCATCTCCATGCTAGCCAAGTTGTTGCAGCTCCCTCCATCTATGATGACGTGAACAGAACGTTCCTTCACAACTCCCTTTGTATGGAACAAATTATGCCTCTGATTTTGCTCATCTTGCGTGACCTGCACACTCAAAACACGTTGAGCAACTAAACATTCATACCTGTCAGCATCTTCAGCAGCCATGTATTGCGTCTCATGATCAGAATCATCTCCACCGTGTTCTTCATGTGTAAGAAGAGCCAAAGTCTCCTCATCATAGTCACTAGCGGACTCATACCCACCATCCTCAGTAGCAATCATCACACGCTGAGATGTGCATTCTCGCGCAAAATGTCCTCTTCCCTTACAACGACGACAAATAATATCACTTGTGTGCCCTGTAGACGCCATGGAAGAAGCAGAGCTCTGTGCAGGCCCGACAAGTGTGCTCTTGGCAGATAGTGGTGGTTGTGCCTACTTTCTTGTATCACGGTTGGAGGTGGCAGCTGACGGAGGTGCCGGTGTAGCAGAACGTGTGGAAGTAGATGATGCACGTGGTGTCCACGATGAAGGTCGACCTGCAGAAAAGTTAGTTCGCGCCAATGCCTGTCGATCCTGCACTTCACGTTCAGCTTTACAAGCAAGATGGAATAAACGAGTGATATTATTATAATCCTTATAGTCTAGAATGGTCTGAATCTCTCTATTTAATCCACCCAGAAAACGTGCAAGCATAGCTTCATTCTCCTCAACGATACCACATCTAATCAAGCCAGTTTGTAATTCCTGATAATATTCTTCTACCGAATTTTTTCCTTGTTTTAAGCGCTGCAATTTTTGAAGTAATTCACGTTGATAATATGGTGGAACCCAACGAGTACGCATAGCAGTTTTCAAAGCAGCCCAAGTAGTTGGAACAGGATATAATCTACAATATTCAGACCACCAAACACATGCAAAGCTAGTGAAAGCACAAACAGCAGCAGGAACACGTCTCTCCTCGGGATATTGTAAACATGTAAATCGTTGTTCAGTTTCTAACTCCCAAGTAAGATATATATCAGGAACATATCTACCCTCAAATGGTGGAATATTCAATTTTAGTTTAGGGAGATGGTCATGATCTCGTACCTGAGGGGGAGCCCTAACATTGCCATTATTTGCATGTGGACGACCTGGTGGTTGTGGTGCTGGTGGTTGCACGTAGTTCTGATGTTGATCAACCTCATCCTCATAATCTCCCACATAATCATCCTCCCCCACATCAGCAGCAGGAGCCATAGAAGTATCAACAGCAGCACCAGCAGCTTGGCCAGGCTGAAGAGGGACACGGGTCGCTCGGCGGAGGGCTGTTTCGCGATGTGGAGGTAGTTGTTGTTGTTGTTGTTGTAGAGGTGCGTTAGGTGCAGCCGGTGGTGGTGGTGGTAGACGCGCGAGCAATTCATTAAACTAGTTATCGATCTTTGTTCGAACGCCTTCTCAATGCCATCTATCTTCTCCATGGCCTCTTCAAATCTGTTTAGCACATCTTCCACCTGTCCACTCATCATTTGCTGAAACTTATCATGTAACGCTTTGTTTGTCATGTTCTCCCAGTCAGTCTCGTCGGCTTGTGATCCTGCCATGGTTAGCAGCAATAGAAACACACAAGAATATGATTCTACAGACTACTAGGAAGTGGTGGTGGTGGTGTGGTGGACAGTCACAAATCCGTCAAGCAAATCTCAAATTCTTACCAGTTCTTACCCAGCAGCAGGCGGTGATCGGCAACCATTGTAGTCAAAACTCTGAAAGCTTGTATAGAGCGATTGCCAGGGAGAGTCAAACGCACGACGTAGATGTAAGTGGAGCTAGGAAGGCTTATAATATGGTAGCAAAAAGGGTCAGCAATAATCAATTCAGAGATGCAAAGTTGAAAAAACGCTCAACGACGGTACTGTGCTGGTCCTAGGCTAGACCGTACTAGAGACGCGAGCCTAGAACACTAACAAAATCACGGCGCTGCACGTAAACAAGGGAGGAGCACACTCTGAATTTTTTTTATTTTTTTTCACTTTTTTTTGCACTTTTTTGTCCTCTTTTTTTTTGCTCCGCAACAATTTTTTTTCGAAAAAGTCTACAAATGTCCTAAAAACTGCCTAGCCAGAATTTTCCAGACTTAGTTTTTTTTTTGAGTTTGGAACTATTTTTCTTCTGCGGGTAGCACGAAAGTTGGGGAGTCCTTCTCTGTCACGACATTGAGTATCGCGTGATCTGGAAATCAAGAACAAAGCAACAATTACTGGACTCGGACTAGGACTGGTGGCGGAGATGAATCTGGTGGAAACTCGGACTGGTGGCGGAGATGAATCTGGTGGAACTCGGACTGGCGGCAGATATATGTTGCCGGTGGACTCGGATTGGCGTGATGGCGGCGGGTATGTGGTGGCGTATATGGACTCGGATTGGCGGTGAATATGTGGTGGTGGTATATGGCAGCGGTGATGAAGTTGGTGCGGTGGTGGTATATGGCCGCAGCGATGATGATGATGCGATGGTGATATATGGCAGCGACGACGTGACAACCTGTGAACAAAACTCGAAACTCTAAAGGACTAGACGCTAAGACCAGCAACTTGACACGACGATGCAACCGCAAATTCAACAAAGCAAATACAGAAAAGATTATGCAAAGGCTCAGATTGGTTCGGATGGGATGAACTAACCCTAAAATTTTTTTTTGGCTTTTTCGTGGACTATAGGTATGAAGAACAGACTCGATCTAAACTACGAAAAACTGTAAAATCTCACCGAGCAACCTGGAAATCTGATACCACTTGATAGAGGCAAAGGTGTCCCGATGTTTCGATGAGATGGTGGCTATCGTTTCTGTGGGACTCGACCTTGTCGATCCGACTACGAACGTGCGAGACGTCGCGCCTTAGCGATCGCTAAACCAACTTCCGAGGGTTATTGACCACGCCGGAGCACGATCAACCTGACCACGAGGGCCTGTTTCCTGCAAGCAAACGAAGAACAAGCAAGAAACTAAGATTGCAATATGGATATTGCGAATATAAGAGGAAAGCTTTATTAATGAAGGTGGGGTTCTGTGACGCCTTGGTCTGGTCGTTGAACACAAACGAAGTACGCGAAGTTGCAGCTATGGCGAACTTTTGATCTAAACAAAACCCAAAGTCTAAACGATGCCCTAGGGGCTGTATATATGGGGGAAGAGGGGGGGAATTTCGTGGCCCTTGGAGGAGGGGTCCGAAACCCACCCTAACTCTTGTTTCCCCACACATACGGACTCTAAAAACAGCCTATGTTGAAGTATTTCGAAATTACATGGGCCTGGCCCAAAAAGAAGGTGACGCGGCACCTAGAATAGCCTCTGGACGAAAATTATGAAGTGGCATCTTGTATATGTCGTCCAAGGCTTCATGCACTCATTATGGTGGCTTCAAAGTCCTGAAATCATCACTTGAAACTCTGTTCTTGTCTCCCTTGCGCATGCCATCAACTCCATGCTTGTTCTTGCTCCAATGATCATACTTCTCCAAGCTAGGCCCTTCATTTGTAAGCAAAACAAATGTATCCAATTTAGGCAGCATCATATTCTCATGAACATTAGAATCATTACCAAGAAACGAAAGTACCTGATAATTCAATTGGCGTGCGCGAGCTCTAGTAATTGGTCCAGTATGTATAGCAGCAGGGGCTGTGGGTGTAACAATGGTATTGATGTCCTCATCATTAACTTTCTCTTGTTTGGCGCTTAAATCCTCCAGTGCTTGCTGTTGCACCAGAAAGTATGCATCTGAATTCTGCAGGGACTTCATCAGTCCTTCAGCTTCCTGTCGCAACACATCTGATTGATGTCTTTCAACTTGAAGCTGAGACTCAAGAAGACGAAATGATTCAGGCAGCGAGTTCGAAGAGCTTGTGCCAGCGGTAGTGGCCAGTAACTCGAACAGTACATCAAGACATGACTTCTGGGTTCTCTCACTGTTGTCAAGGTAGTTTTTATCAGATTTCTTGGAGACCAACAGGGATGTCTCACTATCTTGAACCTTATCTGCATTACTTCCTTCACCATTGCATAATGGGGTACAGTTCTCCAATATTTTGTCCGCTTTCTAAAAGAGAAACAAGCAGACACATCACAGGTTTACCATGTTGTATATGAAACTCATTTTGGTAAATCAGTTCAGTAGTAAAGTGCATAGGATAACAGCATGAAACAAACATATATCTATGTACCATGGTCACTTTATGGTCTATATCATTCTAGTTTTTGTTGACAAATCAAGATAGAGACACAGTTCAAATAATATTTGTTCAAAGCAGAATAGACAATATATGTGTGGGAAACTATAGACACTTGTAATGTGCATCACATGAGAACATAACTGTTTATTCAATTGAAACTGAAATAAATATAAAGCAAGTTACAACAGCAAACTAGTTAATGAAACAAGTTTAAAACATACCTGTTGCGCCATTGGAGTTTCAATTCCATCCTTCAAATTTGAAAATAGTTGGTATGAGTAAATATAGTGATGCAAGAGCAAAGGAGTATGAACCATAGCTACAGAACCTGACCTGAGAACAATTCTTCTTCTCCTTTAAGCATTGAGTTGGGATTCGAAGGGGTGGTCCTCATGCTTTGGGCACTGCAGTTCCCTTACTAACTGCTCGTGTTTGGGTGCTCTATGGTGTAGACGGTGCTGTGTCAACTGGAACTGGGTTACTATCTGCTAGGGTTGGGGTTAGAAGGGGTGTAGCTGGTTCTCTGTCCAACTGGGTAGGGGTACAATCTGCGAGAGTCTGGGTTATGTGTGGTGGGGCTGGTTCTTGGGCAAGTACAACCATGGTTCTATCTGCATCAACTGGTAGCACTATCTTTTCTGAAGACCATGTTGTTACTCCCTTAGATACTTCCATCACCCTCTCCAATTCAAATGGCTGATAAACAATAAAAGTAATTGAATGTATAGACATTGTATGATAGACAAGTGTAATTGATAGTGGGGAATAAAAGAGGGCATGAAATAATTCACATTTATGTTGTCTAACCAAACAGGATAGCATGACACAATTTCACATATATGATGGCTAACTAAACAGGATAGCATGATCAATTTCACATTATGATGGCTAACTAAAAAAGATGGAAAGACATAGTTCAAAATATGATGACTATATAAACAGGATGACATGATATAACTATATAATGTGTTTATTGAATAGGTTGGCATGCCATAATTCACATACATGCCGCCTATGGAAACATGATAGCATGATATAATTCCCGGATAGAATGACATAATTCAAAATATGATGACTGTAAACACTAAACATGATGAGATGATATAACTATATGATGTCTTTATTAAATGGGTTGCCATGCCATAATTCAGATAGATGTTGTGTATGTAAACATGATGGCATGGTATAATTCAAATATATGATTTATATAGTAAGCAAGTAAGCAGATGGCAATCCATATATGATGTAAAAACTAAGCAATGCAAGACAACATGCATGACATGGGTAATATAACCCTGCCAAGTTTGAGCATAGACCTCAGGGGGGAAATAGGACTGGTCATCAGTCTCGGAATCCTCCTCTGAGGAGCTCTCTGTATCCAGCAAGATGTCTGCTTCAGCAGGTAACATTGTCTGCTCTGAATACCTTGTTTTCACTCTAGATACTTCCATCACCGCTTCAAATGGCTGACGCACAGGAAGAGTAGTTGAATATACAAACATTGTCGACAAACGGAACACGTAATATGAAAAAATGATAGCATGATATAATTCACATACATGATGATTGTCTCAACAGCATGGCATTGCATAATTCACATATATAATTCCTTTGCAACAAGATAGCATTGCATAATTCACATATATAATGTCCTGCAACAAGATGGCAATGCATAATTCACATATATGGTAATTAGACACTAAACAGGTGGCATTCACACAAAGCATGTCAAAACTAATGAAATGACATCGCAAAGCAAGACACCATACGCACGATATGAGCAACATAACCCTCCCAAGTTAATTAGAGCATACACCTCGGGGGGGGGGGGGAATAGGACTGGTCATCTGTCTCTGAAACCTCCTCTGAGGAGCTATCCGTAACTAGCGAGATATGCGCTTCGTCAGATAGCATAGTCTGCTCTGAAGACCTTGTTTTCACTCTAGAATTTTCCATCACCATGTCAAATGGCTGATGCACATGAAGAGTAGTTGAATGTACTAACATTGTTGACAAATGTAATACGTAACAAAAAAAGGATGGCCTGATATAAATCACATATAAGATGACTGGCTAAGCAGGATGGTATTGCAAAATTCACATATATGATGCCTGGCTAAACAAGATGGCATTGCATAATTCACATAAACGATGAATAAACTAAACAGATGGCATTCACACAAAGCATGTCTAAACTAAGCAGTTGACATATTTGATGTATAAAGTAAGCAATGCAAGGCACCATATGCATGATATAACCAACATCAGCATGCCAAGTTAGAGCGAAGACCTCATGGGGTAAATAGGAGTGGTCTTCTGCTTCTGAATCCCCCTCAGAACAGTTATCTTCCTCTTGATTACGATCAGAAATGGGTGGAGGGGGGCCTGCCTTTGCACCCACCATGGAGCGACGTCTGCATGAAATTTTATTGCCACGCAAGGCTCGTCTCTTTTGCTCTACATGTTCAGTTCCATTGTGTACAATAACTGACATGCATAGGAATAAAACATAGTGAGATTACGTAAGGAGTGCATGCACAAATCCAGAGTGATGGTAGCAAACTGTGGATAGACCCAAAACTAATGATAGCAGGCAGATAATAGCTTTAGTTGAAAAATACAGATAATGGCTCCTTTATGTTTGTTTGCACCAAACATGAAACTCATAGTAGACACCCGAGATTAATCAGATAGTAGACATATAATACTGATTGCTGCCCCAATATGTACCCCACAACCATTTAAAAACTCAAGTTTCAGCATAAGTTTGGACCTGACTCGGAGTCTAATAGGTGAACACGACGATAAAGTAGCATGTCATCATATTAAGCGATGCATAACGTAAGCAGACACGGAAGAGTGCGAGCTCTCTTGCGTGTAGTCCTCAAGGTCATCTGCTCAGTTGATGATGGTAATGCAGTTGTCGTGGCTGCCGGCGGCGGGGAAGAAGATCTGAGGCGGCGAAAGACAGTCTGGAGAGTGGATCCCTAATGTGGTGAACCCTTCCGTCGTTGGAGCAACTGAGCTGGGGTGGAACACAGCACTGCCAGAGCAGGACAAACCACACAGGTTTTCTTTGACACATATCTGTAATAGAAGTAATTGTGTAAGGGCTTGTTTGAATTTGAGGATTCTGACAATGCAGGGATAGGAACGCACGTGCAAAATAGAGAATTTAAAAATACAGGATTTCTGCCAATCTAGGTGTTTGGTTCACAAGAATTGGAAGATCACAGGATGCAAAGAAGCATGGTGAGATTAAGTCAAACCACAAGAAAATGTACGGTTATAATGCTATTATGCTACTATCTCTTAGTCTTGTGCTTCATGAATAGGAATTTGAAAAGGAGGACAAGTGGAAATTAAAATTCCTACGGTTTTTCTTCCAAGGAGACACTAAAGGAACAAATCCTACAGTTTTCCTTTGCTCCATTCCTTTGCACCAAATTCATGAAAAGTAGTACGATACGAAACTTTCCAATTCCTATGTTTTTCATTCACTTTTCCTTTCAAGCACTGGCGATTCCACTAGGCAGGCTTGAGCAAGGAAAAGCCTACACTAATTTTTTTGTGCTACTTCTGTTACTTTGGACACAGGCCACTGCCCTACTAGCTCAACTCCCAGGGCCATCGACAAATGCACAGCTCAAACGCGTAGAGATAAATAATGATGGTGTTCAAGAGAGTCCATCACGGATAGCTAAGTTGCCTGGTACCTCATTGCTTGTCATATAGTAGGATAAAATAATCGTTTTTCCCGTTACTCCGTGTGCTCAATGGACAATATATATAGCATGTAGAGTAAAAAAGATATGCAACAAATGTAGAACCTCTTTGGCGAAGCCATGTCGATCTCAGCGTGATTGGGTTGGCCGGATAGGATGCTCTGGCTGACTTGGCTGTCGGAGGAGGGGAAGAAGATCTTAGGCATCTAGAGATGGAGCCCGAGGTACCGCTCCGCTGTGATGGAGGGTTTCGTCGTTGGAGCAGCTCCGGTGAGTTGTACGACGCCGAGGCTAAAGCAGGACAAGAGAGACAACGTTAACCTGAGTGGAATTCTAATAGCATCTCCAATAGATGACGTAAAATACATAACCACAACATTCTAGATGTATACATCAACCACTCATCTCTGAACTTAACTGTCGAAACTGAATTTAACTGTCGAAACTGAACTTAACTGTCGAAACTGAATTTTGCTGTCGAAACTGAATTTTACTGTTGAAACTGAACGCACTAGAGGTGAGGCTACACGTCAGTCGACTGACTTTTTCATCTCTGGTCAGACGATTTTGCAGCCGTTGGATATGAAATCAAGGGCCTGCAGTTCAGCTCCAACCTCCACCCCCTGAGCCGCCAGCCACCACCGGCCAAACAACCGCTCCGCCCGCCCCGAAAACACTCCCCACCGCCGGTCCACGGCCGCCCCGGCCATCCCTCTAGGCCCCCCTGAGCCGAGCTTTTTCTCCGGCTATCCCCACGCCACTGCCCCCACTAACGCCGGCGACCACCGCCCCCACCCTGAACCCTAAGATAGATAGTGGGGTACTTCCCCGGTGAGCCTCCTCCCCGCTGCGGCTGGTTCTTCCTTAACTCCGGCGAGCCCCCCACCCCCTGAAAATTGACTAACCCAAAAGTCGATTCAGTCGACTGAAGTGTAGCTAAATCGGAGCAGCATCGCAAGCAAGAGCAAGAGCGAGAGCAGCAGTGCGAGCAAGAGCAAGAGCAAGAGCAAGAGCAGACCAGGCAGGGGACCGAGAGCAAGAGCAGAGCAGCAGCGTGAGCGAGAGCTAAAGCAGCAGCAGCTCCTACTGATGTGGACGTCGCCTCTGTGGGAGCAACGCCGTGGAGGAAGTGGTCGGCGACGCTGCGGTGGATGGAGCCGCGCTGTGTCGGCTCGGCACCGAGCACCGGCAGCACCGTGAGATCAAATCAAGAAGAAAATGCGGCGATTAGTGTACAACCTCTTTGGTGGCGCCGATTAGGCCACAGCTTCATCCGAGGAAATGGTGATGCTGATGCTCTTCCGGTGGTGTAGGTGAAGACGGTGGTGTGGGAATGGAGGTGGCGCGAAAGACGAGGGGAACGTCGGGGCAGCTCCTTGGAGGTGGAGGACGGGGTGGCTGAACCGGCGGGACGACCAGATCGACGACGGATCCTCATCCGGTATGGTGGATGAGGGACGTCGAGGTATTGCTGTGGACGACGTCGTCGGGGAAGAGGCTCCGACTGGGTGGCAGATGGAGGAGGGTGTGGGGCTTCGCGGGTTTTCCTGGCCTCGGTGTATGAATGGGTGGGCTAATGAGATGGGAGTTGGGAAGCATGGCTTAGAGACACGCTTGTCCAAAATGTGGGGTAAGTTGCGAAAGTACCCCCACCGATATGAGGCAGTTCTTTCGGTCCAGGGGTATCACGGGCATGTCGCGTGTCAGGATTTTGCAGGAGGTGGGAGTTTTCGTGCGTGTTGTAATTTTGGAATAGCAAGGCGCGGGTTGAGATGGAGGGAGTTGTCGGAGCACAACAAGACAAAGATATATCTTAAATATTTCGGGCTAACAAGGCGCGGGTTGAAGAGGCGGGAGTTTTGCAGCATGATAGACAGAGACGCTAGCTTGAAATTTCGGCATAACAAGGCGCGGCTTGAAATTTCGGGAGAACAAGCTTAACGTGTACCCAAAATAAAAAATACAATTTAGACTAGTATGATATACTACGTACAATGTGTTTAACACGCACAACACACACAAAGACACCATTTAGACTAGTAAGGTACACGTGCATTGCACGCATGAGATTTGGCAACCAAATTATCAATAAATGCCACATTATAGCATGTAAGCTTTGAGTCATATATGCATGATGTAGATGTTCGTTTAATTCTTATAGTTCATTTCATTCAAAATCATCTAGTTTTTATAAGAAAGCTAATCTATTTTAAGATATATGGAATTGTACGTTGTAAGTCATAAAGTAAAAACAAATCATGTAGAAAAACATTTGGGCAATTCTGATATGGAAGATTCTAGAACAAAGAAGAAGTGCTTGTGTTTTGAGGTTTGTGCATTATGCTTAAGTTCAACCATAGAGTCTTCTAGATTGCTATCCCACCTCGCCAGTAGTGCTCAAATTTGCCAGCTCTGCACCATCGGATTGGCCTCATCCAATGACCATCTTTCAAACTTAAAGTTATCCGCACACTATATAAAAAAAGATAAAATAATATATATATAGGGGTATAGATATAGATATGTGATGCGAAAGCCACCCATCATCTCCAATTAGAATAGTTTGTCCATGCACGGATGCAATATGGCCAAACGATGTCTGCCATCGGTATCTCAAATTCAAACCAATCTGACCTTGTTCAATGTGTATACATTGCAACATGCTTGTTTCCAAACCACACCGCGCAGATCTCCGTTATATTCATGCATGCATGGGTTTCAAACATCATGATCTCTTATTCAAATATTTGAATTAACTTTACATTGATTATGATCTCACCTAGTCTTTTACACCCATACATTGGTCTTCTCTTTATAATTGTACCACTAACTTTCTCTCGCGCATGCATGCACACACACTACCAGTCGGCATTATCCATCGCACACATGCAATCTTTTTCTTCAGGTCGGTCTCCCATGAAGGCACACACACACACATCCCCCTCTCCATCATATCAGGCATTCTTTATCTCTGACGTGCATGCGCAACGATCGATGTTCCTCTATGTGTGTGTGTATATAGCTAGGTCTTTCATAGTTTTCCACCTAAACCGATCAATCTATATATCTACTGAGGTCTCACCCTCTTTCCCACGTCCACATCGATTAATCTATACCTCTCTATATAGGATTACATATATAGCTAATACACCCACACTAATTATATATCCAACGCCCCCCTCTCATCATCCATGACTTCCGCTTCATCTCTCAGACGCGCGCACAATGGCCAAGACACGGGGTAGCAAGGGCCCTGCCCCCCTAGCATCACTATATATCGAGGCTAATACGAATGTGATCATTAGACAATTGCTGGTAAAAATGGTTTAAGTTGATGAATTGGCCCTCCTCGTAAAGGATTAGCAATGCTTGGCCCCCTAGCTCATGGGACATTTTTCATGCATGGCTCCGCCACTGCGCGCAACAGCGCATGTTCTCGCCCCCTCTCTCTAAATATCGATCTCGCAGTTGTGCACTCCTTCATAGTCTCCCTCCACTCGACCCCTTGCACCATCTTCTAGCCCCCCACCGGATTTTGCCACATGTACAATCTAGCAGACTCCATGGTTGAACTTAAGCATAATGCACAAATCTCAAAACAAAAGTGGTTCTCCTTTGTTCTAGAATCTTCCGTATCGTAACTGCCCAAACTTTTTTTCTAGTTGAATTGCCATTCTTTTTTTGTACTTTATGCTTTACAACGCACAATTCCATGAATCATAAAATATATTAAGGGCTTCTTTGATTGAAAGGATTCTCGAAGGAATTTTGGAGGATTCTAATCCTTAGGAATTTTTCCTATCTTGGTTGTTTGATTCGTAGGATTGTAAACCATAGGAATTTTTCCATATGATTCATTTGCACTAGATTTCATAGGAAACATCCCATCCACTCAAACCTCTTTGAAATAATTCTGCGTCTTTTCTATGCACAATCAAACAGTCGTACCATCCTGTAGAATTCAAGACGACATTCCACTCTAATCCCATGTTCTTCCTATTCCCACGTTTTGGAAATCCTACGAATCAAAGAGGCCCTAGTTTTTTTATAAAAACTAATTGATTTTGAATGAGATGAACTATAAGAATTAAACGAAGGTCTACATCAGGGATATATGACTCAGACCTTACATGCTACAGTGTGGTATTTATTCGTAATTTGGTTGCAAAATCTGACGCGTGCAATGCACGTGTACCTTACTAGTACTTCGAGTATGTGCAAAACACAATGGCACGCTACACAGTGTCTCTCTTATAGTTCATGAGGCCACGTGGGGACGTGGCACATGTGGAGGCGTTGTCGCGACATCCTTGTGTGGATTGATCAAAGTGACATGCTGCTGGTTCCAGAAGAATGTACTCGTCCTCCCTGAGCCGCACTAGCGGTACATGTACGAAGCGAAGATGTGCACGCATGCCACGCACGCACTCATTCCCTCGCACGCACACGTGGGTACACGGGCGGACGCAATTTTGTACCAAGATCCATCCCATGTGATAATTTGACGCGTGTAAAGTCCTTCACTTCATTGATGGTCAATTAATACAACGCATGCAAATTGAATGGACGTGAGGGCGGAAGAAAGACATTACTACTCCACTGCACGCACACGAGTAGTTAAATCATGGGTTGCTAGTAGTACTTCCATTGGTCTCCTTCGTATTTTGTGCCAATTTTGACAGTAACATAATATTTACGCATCTGAGCAGTGCAGTCTACTTGAAATTTATGTTCCACTAAACTCATCGGGAGCCGTTTCGGGCCTCAAAACAAAAAACCATCAATTAATCTTTACCTTGTTCCCATCACATTCGAAAGTACTAGTGCTACAATTAAGTGCAAGCCTGCTCACACCTACCAGTATGTACCATACCTGAACGTGTTCCGACTATGCAGGTTTTAGTACTAGTGCTAGTACTTAGGCTATAAAAAGGGGAACTACCTAACCGAAAATGACTCTACCTTCATCCTCATAAGTCCTGCTTCTTCGTCCGTACTTGCCATGGCCGGAGTGCAGAGCTCTAGGTCGAGAACTACTCGTAACAAAGGAGCGGCAACCAAGGCTGCGGAAAAAAAAGAGGGCTCGCCGCCACGCAGAGATCTTGAAAGATCCCTCACGGGCAGGCGATGGTCCCAGGAGTGCCCTAGACGCGGAGGCGAACATGCCGAGTTGGTGACGCTGGAGTCGTTATCCCTCGACAACATGCCCGATCAGCTCAATAAGCACCTCAATAAGCAGAAGGAATTCATCCACGGCTTGGTGGAGCTGCTGAAGGAGAGCCTCGATGATGAGGACATGACTACCTTGGATACGACCAAAAATATTGCATACATGCATATTTGTCAGGTGATTTCTAGTGCAAACTATTCAATAATCTATTTTTGTTATCCAGAACAAAAATACTTCACACACTTTTGTGTTTTGTCTAATTGCAGGTGTATGGGACATTTGTACAACACACATATGAAGATAAGGGAGAAAGAGATGTTTACTTGCTGTTCAAAAAGTTCTTTCACGTCACTTTTGGTCCAAGAGAAGATAGAGTCCAAGTCTCTCACGTTCTGGATTCAGATTCGGACTGCACAGACATACCTGACTCAAAACGGAAATAACTTTTTCATACGGACTCCGAATTGGGTGATTCTTTATTTTTTGGAAACTAGATTTCGTCCTCTTTCCACTCCAATTGGAATCACCTTTAAATTCGTCCGGAGCATTGAGATATGGACGAAACAATCTGACGCTGCAGCAGAATCCGAATCAAACAACAAGTCCAAAGGTGTTGCACCACCTCCACTTGGGCCCATGAGCCTTGTACGACCTAGGGTTGGTTTTAGGCTGCCTTGGGACGTCCTCCCACCTCCTTGGCCGCCACCCCTTGCTCCTATATAAGTAGATCAATCTAGTAGCTTTTTCCTTGGGATTTGTTTAGTTAAAAGTTAGCCATTGCAACTTCGTGTACTTCGCTTGTGTCCAACGACCAGACCAAGACCGCTTACGGATCCCCACCATTATCAATACTTCATCTATATTCACAATACTCAGATTGCTTTATCATATTCTTGCTTGTCCTTCGATTGCTTGCAGGAATAGACCTTCGTGGTCAGGTTGATTGTGCTCCGGCGTGGTCGATAACCTCTCGGAGTTGGTTTAGCGATTGCTAAGGCGCGACGTCGTGCACGTTTGTAGTCGGATCGTCAAAGTCGTCTCCACCAAATCGATAGTTATCATCTCATCGAAAGATCGGGACACCCCGCCTCTATCACTCGACGACATGCCCGCTGAGCTCAATGGGCAGGGGGAGTTGACCGCCGGCTTGTTGATGCTGCGGAAGAAGAGCATTGCCTCAGAGAAGAAGGCGACTGGCGAAATCCTGCAACTACAGGAGGACAACGCGAAGCTCTGCAACGAGCTCGTCCTGCTGAAGGAGGAGAATGCCGGCTGGAAGAAGCTGCATGAGAATAGTAGTTCCTTGATGAAGATTTTGCAGGCCCTCGTCATGGAACAGAAGGAGGAGTTGGCGAAGCTCCGCATCGAGCACCCGGCTGCTGCCAAGGTACGTAATGCGGCTGTGGAACAGATGATGAAGGCTCGCGTCGAGAAATCCCGCGTCATGGACACAATGATGAAGATGGCAGAGGAGACGCGCAAGGAGATGGATCTCGTGGAGGCGATGAAGAAGCAGTTACGACTCCGCGGCCAGCAACCCTTCATGTAGTGAGAGCAGCGCCCCAGACTTGTGTGTGCGTCTTCCTTCTCTTTTGGGGGGGGGGTGATAATCTTCCTTCTTCTTTTCCTCCTACGTTTATTATTTTGCTTCGGGTGTTTTGCCGCACGTGTCACCTTCTCTGCGAGGCATGAATAGAACGATGCTAAAAATGAGATGACTAGCAAATTAGATCATTCTTTATCACCAATAGAACAATGCCTCTTGCTAGTAATATATAATAAGAGTAGAGAGTAGAGGATATGGCACTGGGCTGCCGTGTTTCATGCTCCTCCTCGTACTCCAGTGGAAAACTTGAGTATACCACACGGTTCTTTGCTCCTCCTCAGGTCGTCGGCACATTTATACGAGTAGTCAAATCACAAGGCCGCGCCTTCTAGCAGTAATGAGCCATCAAATCACAAAGGACCTCGCCTCTCATGAAAAGGACCAAGCTAGACTGCCCCGCCCTCTAGCCTTTTAAAAATGTATACATTTGTATAGTAGTAGTGTCGATGGATTGCGCCATGGAGCAAAACTATGCATATACTACGTATATGACACTACCCACTATGAAGGTACTAGTAACATAGACTAGTAACTGGTCTATGTTACTCTCCACTATGACCAGCCAAAGTCAAGGCGTGGATACCAACGAGGGCCTGGTTGTGTCTATACTTGGACAACTCACCTGACTGCATGTGCACCAGGCAGACGAAGCTCGTGTCGTGTTGGTGCCGTGTGCGGCCCTCACATTAACCAAAACCTCGTGCCTCCATCTTAGCCTCCGCGTTTAAAACATCTCAATCTCAAGGCCAAGGAGCAACGTGAAACCTATGATAGAGCCAATCGGATGGTTGAGAACACTACAATTCGTAGCTACAGATGCGTGTGTGAGAGAGGACGAGTGCGTGCGTGCACCTCTTCTCAGAGTACAACTGTATGTGGGTGGCATCGGCCTAGGGAGCAGTGATGGTGCGTGCGAGAAGTCCCGAGAGATAGGTGTAATGCGTCTGAAAAAAGACCAGTATATAGCTCGCCACGAGGCTATTCCTGTCGAACGCCAAGCGTAAGATATGTATCCGACGGTGCCAGTTTTTGCACCTACACATCAGTAGAAAAAGAACTAGTAGTACCATGGCATATGCTAAACCACGGCCGAGAAAACATGCCAATGTTACGCCATCCGGGAATAGTGCCGCACTTCAAGTCTAGAACCGTCAATAAATCTTGAGCGTGTCTCGTCACATTCCAAATTACTACTACTACCACACTATATTTAATTGCAAACCTATTCAAACCGATCACAACCTAAACGGTTTCCCACTTAGGAGCGTATTAGTAGTACTCGGTTAGAAATACTACTATGCTAAGATGACTGCACATTCCTCCTCAACTCCTCATCCACAAGAAACAATCAAGCCATAGCCAGCGTGAGTTCTGGGTCAAGAGAGTTCCACCAGGGAGAGGTGAGCATGGAAGAGGAAGCACGAGAGATGTCCCGCCTCGCCGCTAAAGCAGCTGACATGCCCAGCCGTGCAGCAGTAGCAGCACAGAGGTCCCGTCGCGCCGCCGAAGCAGCACAGAGGTCCCGTCGCGCCGCCGAAGCAGCACAGAGGTCCCGCCGCGCCGTCGATGTAGCAGACTGGTCCGACCACGCCGCGGAAGCAGCAGAGATGTCCTGTCGCACCGCCGAAGCAGCAGGGAGGTCCCGCCGCGCCGCGGCGGCCTGGGAATTTTCTCGCGGGCAAGCGAGGACTCTTACAGGCGCATGCTTGCGATAGTCCATAGCCAGATGGATCAGATCTCCGGCTGGGCGAGGATGCAAGACGAGGTTACCGGCGTCATCCGGCAACTCGGGGCAGGCAATGCGAAGCTCCGGGGCGAGCGCGACCTGCTGAGGGTGAAGATCGACAGAAGGGCGAAGCAGGAGGAGGAGACCGCTGCTGTGTTGCAGAGGACGGGCGTCATCATCAAGAAACTTATGGACGAGAATGCCATGCTCCGCATCGAGCGCAACAGGCTGGTGGAGGAATCCATGGATGCTGCCAAGCAGCGTATTAAGGACATGAAATTGATGAAAGAGAGCATCGCCCGCCGCGAGAACTAGTCTCCGCGACCTGCAGCACATAAATAAAGTAGAGATAAGTGAGCCAGATCGTTGTATGCATCTTCCTTCTTCTTTTTCCCTTCTGTATTTCGGGCGTAGCTGCATGTGGTTTTTTTAATTATCTTCCTAATTATGTAAGACAATTATTATCCACTCTTGTCGTCCTTATATATATTCATCAGTCTTGCTATAAGTCGCAGTAGATGCTATATAGGTCCGTCGGATCTTACATCAAGATCCGTGCAAAATTTTCTTTTCAGATTTTCTTTTTTCTCTCTTAAATCTCAGTCGAGTGAGACATTGCCACACCATTTAACAGAGGCTCGGGCGCCATTAATGGTACCTTGGGACAGAGGTGGACGGCAGATGGAGGTCAAAGGGCTCTCCTCCTGATAAGCACGCGCAGGGGTCTGATCGCACGCCTCCCGTACTCAAATAGCTACCCTGCACGGCGCCTCCTAGCTAATAAAAAAGGGGACGCGTGGCAGCACGTAAATGGTAAATAGAACACCCACGGTTTCAATGATACTTGTGTTTCCGATTGTAACGTGACAACACTTGTTCCAAAATGACTTTGTTGATTGTTAATGTGTGCGCCTTCGCAAATCGGACAACAAAATTACCACAGCATGTTGGTGCCATGTCATGGCACCAAGCCAAGTTTCTTGATTTTCATGCGTGTTTCGGATTTACAGGAATTAAAAAACCAAGTTTCTCAATGTTTCTAGCCGAGCCATGACGCCCAGTTGTTTGAATTTCATTCCCATTTCTGGCATGGGACCTAGAAATTTACCCGAGGACACACATGTGGTTTTCAACCAGCTTTGGTGCACTGGAGCATGTGCTTGTATTTAAAATTTGAATTATGCACACAAAGGTGACAATGTCCCTCTCAGAACCACAAGCCTTCTTGAGAGAAGCTCCGGTTTGCAAGAAACTTATACCAAAACTTGTTCCTATTCTGCATTTTTTTACCACAGCATGGTAGTACCATGACATGACACCATGCCAAGTTTCATGATTTTCAGGCGTGTTTTGGATTTACAAGAATTTTAAAACCAAGCTTATCAATGTTCTCGACTGAACCACGATGCCCAGATGTTTGAATTTCATTCCCATTTCTTGCACGGGACCTAGAAATTCACCCGAGGACACACATGTGATTTTTCAGTCAACTTTGGTGCACGGGAGCATGTACTTGTAGTTCAAATTTGAATTATGCACATTAAATGACCAGAAACTCAATTAATGTATAAAGAAGGCCAAACGAACACACAATAATTCCAAAATTTAACAGGGCAATCATATAGTTCTATGTTGCCTCTGTAAAGAAAATCTGGCGGTAGGCAGCGTATATTGTTTCGCGCACAAAGGTATAAAGAAATAAAGAAATAAGTAAATTAGCCCTATTTAATTCTTGGGTTCTTATTATTTATGCCACTAGTTGTGTATCACTACTCTGTTTTGCCATTAGAAGTTACAACTACTCAAAAAATGCCATCGATCCGTGAGATGCCTGCTCAAAAATGCAATTAGATATCTAAAATATGCCATCGTTAAGTTAGATGTTTGCTCAGAAATGCCATTAAACATTGTTATTTTCACGTCAAACCCCGTTGACCATGTTACATGACAAAAATAAGCCGATTCTCACAATGATAAGTTAATGGTGTCCAGCACAACACACCCCTAAAAAAAACTAAGCACCCTGGAATTCTTTGACAAAACTAAGCACCCTGAAATTCTTTGACAACTAAACTGCTGGCTATATGATGTTGGCCATATATATTGTACGCATATAATGTCAAGAAATGAGTGGTAGTACTATACCAACTAAAAGATGAAATGTACGAAATATAACGAGAAGAAACATAACATAGTTCTGCTGGGGGTTCAGCACAACACACCCCTCAAATAAAACTAAGCACACCAGAAATTAAACTAAGCAACTAATCCGGTAGACACTCCATTAGAACCACCATGAACAACGACACTGCCACCTTACTCGGAGTCCTCGTCCACGTCCTCGACTTCGTCCTTGTCCCTCCTCCTCTTGGGTGACACTTCTTTGCTTGAATCACACACTTGGCTCTTGCTCTTCATCCAACCCTTGTAGATATTGAAACAAAGGTAGCCATCTATTGCAGCCTAGTGGATGTGGTCCATATCTAGTACATTCCACTGCCATGCATGACGATGAAACGTGTACGGTGGTTTCTCTAGTTTACTGTGGGAAGCATGAACCATGGCTCCTGCTAGGGTCAGCATTGAAGGCATCAAGGGAGGGCACCAGCCCTTCCTTGTGGAGGTCGAAGGGGTCGCCTACAACGAGGCCTATCCGACCCAGGACTTCCTTGTCGTTCCTAAAGTCTACAGTAACGAATTTGACTCGGCCGCCCTTGAGGAACTTCTTAAATTCCTCGCACTCAACGTCGGCATGGCATATGTGGTAGACCAAGAATAGGTCATGCACGCAAACCAGGATCATGCGGGCTTCTTCTTCTCTGCCTCCTTTAGTTTCTTCTCGCTTCCTAGGACTGTAGTGTACTCAACATCTAGCCCAGTGACCCACTCATCATTTGAGCTTTCGAACATGCTTTTGAAGCGAGCAAGGCATTCTTTCACTGTTGCGGTAGAACGGTGTAGATGACGTCGAACTCATCGTCGGTGATGGTTCTAATCTTGTACTCATCGCCGATCATGGAGATTTGGGACGCCATGGATTTGGGAGGAGGGTTAGTATTAGTCGAACTGCCGTAATGTGAAAGGACGGGACGACTAGGAGCGGTTTATCGATTGTAAAAATGTCAAGTGGGGGGGGCGTGCGAATGGCAGGGTAGTGGCTTACCTGGTGGATAAATGTATTCATGCACAGTACTATGGGGGCCCAATTAGATGTCATGTCTACTCGACGCCCAATTAAATGGCTTTCGATGTCATGTCAAGCATCGGGAAAATTACAGGTGATACGAAGCTTTCCATTCTCCCATGATATGGGCTTCTGAGAGCCCTTAGATCTGAGATCGAACGGTTGCATGACGTGATTCTAGACCTATGGGTGAATATGCTATCCTGGAGGGTTATTCTGCAAATTTTCAGCAACTTAGCAGGCGGCCGTTCGATCTCAGATCCAAGGGCTGCCAGCAGCCCGTATCATGGTCACGCCTACCACGACCGTCGCCTCGCTCGCGCGGTCGCGCCCTTGGAGATTTAACACGGTGCGTTAGGCTATCAGATGTTGGCATGTCATACATAGTCATCACTTAGTCACTCATACAACAAGGTTAGCTATAAGGTTGGCTATAAGAGTATTTTTTTTGTTTACTTCGCTCTATCTCTTTCTTCGTAGTATTTATTGCATTTGCCAAGGAGTGACCTCTTCCAATGAAATGGTGCTTAGATGAGGTGCTACGGGCATTAAATGGCTTAGCAACTCAAGTCCCCAATGCATAGGTGCTTAGTTTTTATTGCTAAGTTTGCTTCATCTATGTACACGCGCTTAGCACCGTTTCTTCCTGGGGTCACCAAACTAGTCTCTCTCTTCTTAATTAACTTGCCACATCAGACTTTATGCCTATGTGGCAGGCTTAGCACCTGTAGGATCAAGTACATTAGTGGGCTATAAGCCCGCTTTATATGACATTTGTGCATATGTGGGGGAAAGAGGCAAGGAAAAAGTGGAGGAGTGGGCTCTCAAGCAAGAGCCAGAGTCTACATGGTGGAGCATCGGAAGAGGCACCTGTATGGAGGTGGTCAGGAATCGGGAGACTCAAGTCGGTCGTAGCGCTGCAGTTAAAATGATAATGGCAAGTCAAATCACCGAGCCCCACCTGTCCAGCAGTAACTCACTATCAAATCACACAGCCCTACGTTTGCAGCAGCCTACTCCCTCAACTTCTTGCGTCTCTGTCGAACCGACTAGGCGGAACTGCCCCGCCTACCGCGCGGGAAAAGCCCCACCCTCGACTTTTAAATAGTATAGTGTACTAATTTTGTATCCATGGATTGCGCCATGGAGCAAAGCCTCAAGAAAACGGGGGTACACATGTATGGAGTATACAAGACGCCCGTCGCGTTCGCGTCGCACCACAGACAGTCGGTCGATCTGGCACGCCGCTCTCCAAATGGAATGCGCGTCATATTGCGTTTGCACACACATGTGTGACCGCAATTGAGAACCGACCATAGGCACACTCCCCGGCCCCGCAAGTCGGCTGAGTTAACAGCGACAACTGAGTTGGGCTAGTCATTGGGGGCACATGCACGAAGACTACTATCGACGGACCCCTTTTCTACGAGTTTATCTTTAATTTGATCTTTGATCCTCGTCTAGTTTGTCCATCGGGATTCATCTTGTCTCCTTTGGGCAGTGAGGTTATGATTTCTTGTCATTTGGCATTTTTTCGTGTTATATGTTATAATCCGGTGCTTCAGATCAAAATGACGACAACTGCGCCTCCGGGGCACGTGCATGAAGACTTCTCGACAGTCATTGCTGAGGTCAAGCCGGCTCCGGCCGGTAGACAAAAGAAAACTAGTACTCCACTATATAGGCAGGACCCTCCGCGCTTGCTTGCTAGTGTTGCTCTCGTCACACTGTCTCGTCCTCTCTAGATCTAAACACGACAGCGGTGGCCACACTCTCTCTCTCTACTCACCGCTGGTCACAGATCCAGCCGGATCCTCTCCGCCGGGTAAGGTGAGAAGGTGCAACGTTCACACGCTCATCCTCGGCGATGACTCTTGCCCACTGCTGGCGCATCACGATCAGCGTGCCTTGTCGTTCTCTCCCAAGCATCGCTAGCGAGGGAGGGCCTCCCACCCCTTCTTCCTCGCTGCCGTAGTGTGGGCAGATCTGGCCTCCCGCCGCCCACCTAGCGACATCCCGGTGACCCTCAGGTATAACTTCCTTCGAAACCGGCCTTGCTCTACTTCCCGAGCTCCTGACGTCGCTGCATTTGTATCTTTTACTATTTCTCAGGCCCCCTCGTGTAGATAGGATCGATCGGTTGTTCGAAAACCACCTAATTTTTTTACTGTTAAGAGGTAAAACTAGTTCATGCACTCGAATCTAGTAGTACTTGGTTCAAACAAGGAAGAAAGGGGGTGGGGTGGGGGAAGATTTGTTACCTGAATCTAGGACTTGGTCAAAAGAGGAAATAATGGGGGCGAAAAGTAGCAGAGACTGGCTATCCAACTGGTCTCTAGGTTTAATAGGGAAATAAAGTGAACGCAGTACAAACTCAATATAAACCCGATCTATTGGTTGAAAAAGGAAAGAAAGTGGGGACTGGGGGACAAGTCAACAGAGTAAGTCCAGCACTAGATTTGCTAGCCTCACACAGTATAAGGTGGCTATATACCAAACAAAAATGGGACCAACCCAAATATCCTCTTCTGATGTTTGTTGCCCCGAGCCGCTCTTATGTAATGCCACTGGTAAAATGTAGCAGTCGCACTGTTAAAAGTAAGGACACGTTAAACCAATGTTGTTTTCAATGTAATGCCTCTAGTAATATGAATCAATGGCACTTTTTTTCATGTCCTGCGAAATTTCCCATTAAGATAAGTTGCTTCTTTTCGTTAGAGATGCAACTGTCCTGGTCCGCCTACTCTCCAGGAGCTTCACGACCAACCTTGATGTTGCTCAATTTTATTGCAACTAATGAAGAAGCTCTGTTGGTTTCGTTTTCTGATGGAAATGGAACCGGGCTGGAGCCCTTTTCTTAAAAAAAGAAGAAGAAGCTGCTAGCTCATGGGACATTGCTTCATTTTAGGTGAACTGCACCAAAAGATCCCATGAATTGAATCATCCATGTTGGTGACTGGTGTCATCCCTTCTACGATGGCGTTGACTGCAGATATGGTTCCCATCACGAGGTATGTTCCTTTTTGGTCTGACCGTTTGCCAAAGATCCTGCATGTTGATCCTGCTCTTGTGCTACTGTTTTGGCACTACCATGATAAAGCAGTAATGTTATTATTTTGCACCTTAATTTAGTGGCACTATTAATTTGAGGCAATGTTTTGGCACCGCTAGTGCCACTGTTTTTTCATATATCGGAAGAGGGGGTTCCCTCTGATTTCATTAAAGAAACCCAACCATAGAGAACCATTATCCGAAAACATCTCAGTGTAAACGGGTAGTTATGCAACTACTATTAGAACGGACTGAGTACTAGCAGGAGACAAGTTCGCCACTGATGAGGACATCAATACCATTGTTACATCCACAGCCCCTGCTGCTATACATACTGGACCAATTACTAGAGCTCGCGCACGGCAATTTAATTACCAGTTACTTTCGTTTCTTGGTAATGATTCTAATGTTCATGAGAATATGATACTGCCTAAATTGGATACATTTGTTTTGCTTACAAATGAAGGGCCTAGCTTGGAGAAGGATGAACATTGGAGCAAGAACACGCATGGAGTTGATGGCATGCGCAAGGGGATCAAGAACGGAGTTACAAGTGATGATTTCAGGACTTTGAAGCCACCATAAGGAGTGCATGAAGCCTTGGACGAAATATACAAGACGCCACTTCATAATATTCATCCATAGGCTATTCTAGGTGCTGCGTTACCTTATTATTGGGCCAGGCCCATTAATTTCGAAATACTTAAGTATAGGCTATTTTTAGAGTCCGTATGTGTGGGGAAACAAGGGTTAGGGTTGGTTCCGGACCCCACCGTCAGGGGCCACGAAATTCCCTCCTCTTCCTCCATATATAGAGCCCTTAGGGCGTCGTTTAGACTTTGGGTTTTGTTTAGATCAAAAGTTCGCCATAGCTGCAACTTCGCGTAGTTCGTTTGTGTTCAACGACCAGACCAAGGCGTCAGAGAACCCCACCTTCATTAATAAAGCTTTCCTCTTTGATTCGCAATATCTAGATTGCAATCTTAGTTTCTTGCTTGTTCTTCGTTTGCTCGCAGGAAACAGGCGCTCGTGGTCAGGTTGATCGTGCTCCGGCGTGGTCAATAACCCTCGGAAGTTGGTTTAGCGATTGCTAAGGCGCGACATCTCGCACGTTCATAGTCGGATCGTCAAGGTCGACTCCCACAGAAACGATAACCACCATCTCATCGAAACATCGGGACACCTTTGCCTCTATCAAGTGGTATCAGAGCTTCAGGTTGCTCGGTGAGATTTTACAGTTTTTTTCGTAGATTAGATCGAGTCTGTTCTTCATACCTAAAGTCCACGAAAAAGCCACACAAAAAATTAGGGTTAGTTCATCATATCCGAACCAATCTGAGCCTTTGCATAATCTTTTCAGGGTTTTTGCTTTGTTGAATTTGCGGTTGCATCATCGTGTCAAGCTGTTGGTGCTGCTGTTGATACTTCTGTGGCTCCTGCTGCTGATGTGGGGGAGGATGATTATGTGGGAGATTACGAGGATGAGGTTGATCAACATCAGAACTACGTGCAACCACCAGCACCACAACCACCAGGTCGTCCACATGCAAATAATGGCAATGTTAGGGCTCCCCCTTAGGTACGAGATCATGACCATCTCCCTAAACTGAAATTGAATATTCCACCATTTGAGGGTAGATATGTTCCTGATATATATCTTACTTGGGAGTTAGAAACTGAACAACGCTTTACATGTTTACAATATCCTGAGGAGAGACGTGTTCCTGCTGCTGTTTGTGCTTTCACTAGCTTTGCATGTGTTAGGTGGTCTGAACATTGTAGATTATATCCTGTTCCCGCTACTTGGGCTGCTTTGAAAACTGCTATGCGTACTCATTGGGTTCCGCCATATTATCAACGTGAATTACTTCAAAAATTGCAGCGCTTAAGACAAGGAAAAAATTCTGTAGAAGAATATTATCAGGAATTACAAACCGGATTGATTAGATGTGGTATTGTTGAGGAGAATGAAGCTATGCTTGCACGTTTTCTGGGTGGATTAAATAGAGAGATTCATACCATTCTAGACTATAAGGATTATAATAATATCACTCGTTTATTCCATCTTGCTTGTAAAGCTGAACGTGAAGTGCAGGATCGACAGGCATTGGCGCGAACTAACTTTTCTGCAGGTCGACCTTCATCATGGACACCACGTGCATCATCTACTTCCACACGTTCTGCTACACCGGCACCTCCGTCGGCTGCCACCTCCAACCGTGATACAAGAAAGCAGGCACAACCACCACTATCTGCCATGAGCACACCTGCTGGGCCTACACAGAGCTCTTCTTCTTCCATGGCGTCAACAGGGCCCACAAGTGATATTATTTGTCGTCATTGTAAGGGAAGAGGACATTTTGCGAGAGAATGCCAATCTCAGCGTGTGATGATTGCTACTGAGGATGGTGGGTATGAGTCCGCTAGTGACTATGATGAAGAGACTTTGGCTCTTATTACACATGAAGAACACGGTGGAGATGATTCTGATCATGAGACGCAATACATGGCTGCTGAAGATGCTGACAGGTATGAATGTTTGGTTGCTCAACGTGTTTTGAGTGTGCAGGTCACGCAAGCTGAGCAAAATCAGAGGCATAATTTGTTCCATACAAAGGGAGTTGTGAAGGAACGTTCTGTTCGCGTCATCATAGATGGAGGGAGCTGCAACAACTTGGCTAGCATGGAGATGGTGGAGAAGCTATCCCTCATCACAAGACCACATCCACATCCTTACTACATCCAATGGTTCAACAACAGCGGCAAGGTTAAGGTAACACGTACTGTCCGTGTGCATTTTAGTATCTCTACATATGCTGATTATGTTGATTGTGATGTGGTACCTATGCAAGCATGTTCCTTATTACTTGGTAGACCATGGCAATTTGATAAAAATTCTGTACACCATGGTAGAAACAATCAGTATACTCTCGTTCATAAGGACAAAAATATTACTTTGCTTCCTATGACTCCTGATTCCATTTTGAAAGATGATATTAATCGAGCTAATAAAGCAAAACAGGAGCAAAATAAGAGTGAAAATCAGATTGTGGCAAAAGAATTTGAGCAACAAATGAAGCCTAATAATAAACCATCTAGTGTTGCTTCTGAAATTAAATTGAAAAGTGCGTGTTTATTTGCCACCAAATCTGATATTGATGATTTTGCTATGCTTTTGTGTGCAAAGAGGTATTATTTTCATTCGAGGACGTGCCTTCCTCTTTGCCCCCTGCTGTCACTAACATTTTGCAGGAGTTCGCTGACGTCTTCCCACAAGACGTGCCACCGGGATTACCACCTATTCGAGGGATTGAGCATCAAATTGACTTAATTCCCGGTGCATCGCTACCCAACCGTGCACCATACCGTACCAATCTAGAGGAGACGAAGGATATTATGCGTCAAGTACAGCAGCTGCTCGACAAAGATTATATACGCGAATCTCTTAGTCCTTGTGCTGTTCCTATTATACTAGTGCCTGAAAAGGATGGTACGTCGCGTATGTGTGTTGATTGTAGAGGCATTAATAATATTACTATTCGTTATCGTCATCCTATTCCTAGGCTAGATGATATGCTTGATGAATTGAGTGGCTCTACAATATTCTCCAAAGTTGATTTGCATAGTGGATACCATCAAATTCGTATGAAATTGGGAGATGAATGGAAAACAGCATTTAAAACTAAGTTTGGTTTATATGAGTGGTTAGTCATGCCTTTTGGGTTAACTAATGCACCTAGTACTTTCATGGGACTAATGAACGAAGTTTTACGTGCTTTCGTTGGACGATTTGTGGTAGTCTATTTCGATGATATACTGATTTATAGCAAATCTTTGGAAGAACATTTGGAACATTTACGGGCTATTTTTAATGCTCTACGTGATGCATGTTTGTTTGGTAACCTTGGGAAGTGCACCTTTTGCACCGACCGAGTGTCTTTTCTTGGCTATTTTGTTACTCCACAGGGAATTGAAGTTGATAAAGCCAAGATTGAAGCTATTGAGAGTTACCCGCAGCCCAAAACGGTCACACAAGTGAGGAGTTTTCTTGGACTCGCTGGTTTCTATAGGCGTTTTGTGAGAGACTTTAGCACAATTGTTGCACCTCTCAATGAGCTTACAAAGAAGGATGTGCCTTTTGTTTGGTGTACCTCACAGGAAGAAGCCTTCACGGTATTGAAAAATAAGTTGACACATGCTCCTTTACTTCAACTTCTTGACTTTAATAAGACTTTTGAGCTTGAATGTGATGCGAGTGGAATTGGATTAGGAGGTGTGTTATTACAAGATGGCAAACCTGTTGCATACTTTTCTGAAAAATTAAGTGGGCCTAGTCTGAACTATTCTACTTATGATAAAGAATTACATGCTCTTGTTCGGACTTTAGAAACATGGCAACATTATTTATGGCCCAAAGAATTTGTTATACATTCTGATCATGAATCTTTGAAACACATTAAAAGTCAAGCTAAACTGAACCGTAGACATGCTAAATGGGTTGAATTCATTAAGACTTTCCCTTATGTCATTAAACACAAGAAGGGTAAAGAAAATGTTATTGTTGATGCATTGTCTCATCGTTATACTATGCTTTCACAACTTGATTTTAAAATATTTGGTTTGGAGACCATCAAAGATCAATATGTGCATGATGCTGAATTTAATGATGTATTGCAGAATTGTAAAGAAGGTAGATCATGGAACAAGTTCGTTGTTAATGATGGTTTTGTGTTCCGTGCTAACAAGCTATGCATTCCAGCTAGCTCCGTTCGTCTTTTGTTGTTGCAGGAGGCGCATGGAGGAGGACTAATGGGACACTTTGGCGTGAAGAAGACGGAGGATATACTTGCTACACATTTCTTTTGGCCAAAGATGAGACGGGATGTTGAGCGTTTTGTTGCTCGCTGCACTACATGTCAGAAAGCTAAGTCACGACTCAATCCTCATGGTTTATATATGCCTTTGCCTATACCTAGTGTTCCTTGGGAGGATATATCTATGGACTTTGTTTTAGGTTTACCTCGAACAAAGAAGGGGAGGGATAGCATGTTTGTTGTCGTGGATAGATTCTCGAAAATGGCACACTTTATACCATGTCATAAAAGCGATGATGCTGTTAATGTTGCTGATTTGTTCTTTCGTGAAATTATTCGCTTGCATGGTGTGCCAAATACTATTGTTGCAGATCGTGATACTAAATTTCTTAGCCACTTTTGGAGATGCTTATGGGCTAAGTTGGGGACTAAACTGCTTTTTAGTACTACTTGTCACCCCCAAACTGATGGACAAACTGAAGTAGTCAATAGAACATTGTCTACTATGCTTAGGGCCGTTTTGAAGAATAATAAGAAAATGTGGGAAGAATGCTTGCCTCATATTGAATTTGCTTATAATCGTTCATTGCATTCTACTACTAAGATGTGCCCTTTTGAAATTGTGTATGGTTTCCTACCTCGTGCACCTATTGATTTGTTGCCTCTTCGATCTTCGGAGAAGGTTAATTTTGATGCTAAAGAACGTGCTGAATTGATTTTAAAAATGCATGAGTTAACTAAGGAAAACATTGAGCGTATGAATGCTAAATATAAACTTGCTGGAGATAAGGGTAGAAAACATGTTGTCTTTGCACCTAGTGATCTTGTTTGGTTACATTTGCGTAAGGATAGGTTTCCTAATTTGCGCAAATCAAAGCTAATGCCACGTGCTGATGGTCCATTTAAGGTGTTAGAGAAAATAAATGATAATGCATATAAACTTGAGCTGCCTGTAGATTTTGGGGTTAGTCCCACTTTTAACATTGCAGATTTGAAGCCTTATTTGGGTGAGGAAGATGAGCTTCCGTCGAGGACGACTTCATTTCAAGAAGGGGAGGATGATGAGGACATCAATACCATTGTTACATCCACAGCCCCTGCTGCTATACATACTGGACCAATTACTAGAGCTCGCGCACCCCAATTGAATTATCAGGTACTTTCGTTTCTTGGTAATGATTCTAATGTTCATGAGAATATGATACTGCCTAAATTGGATACATTTGTTTTGCTTACAAATGAAGGGCCTCGCTTGGAGAAGGATGAACATTGGAGCAAGAACACGCATGGAGTTGATGGCATGCGCAAGGGGATCAAGAACGGAGTTACAAGTGATGATTTCAGGACTTTGAAGCCACCATAAGGAGTGCATGAAGCCTTGGACGAAATATACAAGATGCCACTTCATAATATTCGTCCATAGGCTATTCTAGGTGCTGCGTCACCTTATTATTGGGCCAGGCCCATGTAATTTTGAAATACTTAAGTATAGGCTATTTTTAGAGTTCGTATGTGTGGGGAAACAAGAGTTAGGATTGGTTTCGGACCCCACCGTCAGGGGCCACGAAATTCCCTCCTCTTCATCCATATATACAGCCCTTAGGGCGTCGTTTAGACTTTGGGTTTTGTTTAGATCAAAAGTTCTCCATAGCTGCAACTTCGCGTACTTCGTTTGTGTTCAACGACCAGACCAAGGCGTCACAGAACCCCACCTTCATTAATAAAGCTTTCCTCTTTTATTCGCAATATCCAGATTGCAATCTTAGTTTCTTGCTTGTTTTTCGTTTGCTCGCAGGAAACAGGCCCTCGTGGTCAGGTTGATCGTGCTCCGGCGTGGTCAATAACCCTCGGAAGTTGGTTTAGCGATTGCTAAGGCGCGACGTCTCGCACGTTCGTAGTCGGATTGTCAAGGTCGACTCCCACAGAAACGATAACCACCTTCTCATCGAAACATCGGGACACCTTTGCCTCTATCAGCCACATAAGCTAGGCAGGTAGGGCGACGTAGCACCAGCTCGACCAAGTTTGGATTACAACCCAAATGCTACCATAGAAACATCAGGGGGAAGATAGGAACTGAAAGAGCCAGCTTCAGCATCCCAGTCTAAGCACCCCCGGCCTTCATCCTTGCGACGCACGGTACACCTCGTTTGCCACCTGCTCAACCCTAGTGTCACTAATAAAATGAAGTAATAATATAGTTCAAATAGAGCGAGTGTCCTCTCTATCATTTCATTTCCAATGTAGATAAAGAAAGTGCTTCTCTTTGTTAATATATGTTTCATCAACTAGTCCCATCGTTAATGTTTAAGAGTTTCGGCAAACTGGGGTGCTTCATTTTAGTTGATCTGCACAAAAATAGAGATTTAAATGTCTCAAGGCCCCTCCTTGTACTACCGCTGTACACTGATGTTCATCACTGGCAGAAGGTGTATCGGGGAGACTTGGGTCGATTTCCAGTATGATGTAATATTTTCTCCTGTTTATTAGTGTATGTTTCATCAACTAGTGCCACTATAATGTAATCACGCCTTTTCATTATCTGTGCAAACAGGGTTATTCAGCTGCATTTTGGTGGAACTGCACAAATGTCCGGATGGCACCGGCATATATGCAGAGTGCTAGGTGCCAAGTAAAAATTACCGACACCAACCCTGCTCCATCTAAGCATTGGCATCCACCACCATCAGTGGGATGTGTGGCGCTCACTGTGGACGGATCTTTCTCGGCAGCAAATCCTCTAACCAAATACTAGTAGCTTAGACTTAAAAAAAATACTAGTAGCTTATATTGGCAGTTTTCTAGGGGTGTACTCTTTTCTGAAAGAAGCACCAATCTATTTTTCTTTATTTGTACACAGTGTCACAACTTTGACCCAAAGGTCCAGAGCTATTTTATGGTGATTGGCATAGTACTCGGAGACTGATTGTAAGCATGATTTTTATTAGTTGGCACACTAATTGTAAGCATGAGCAGATGGAAGATTAGGTTAGTGCGAAGCTTACCTTAAACCCTACTGATGCCGTTGAAACGAGGCAAGCATCGAGGGAACCGTGGAGAACGGCGGGGAAGCGACGTCGCGCCATCCGGCCTCCTCTTGTGATGGGAGAACGAATACTCCTGTGGCTCCGGCTGGCTCTGCACCCTCACGAACGGCACACCGTACTCGATCGATTCGTTATCCTCTGGGTGCTCGACCTTCGACTTGTACGCCCACCACCTCCGCCTGACTTTCGCCTCGGGCGAATCTGTCTGCTCCATTGCCCAGAGGAGATACTCGATGAACTTGAAGGATTGCAGCATGACTGCCGCCGAGGAGTACATCGCCGCCCTCATCGCCGTCGACTCGCTCTTTCGCATACATTGCCACATGGCCCTCACCGTCCTCGAAATCTCCCACTCACTGTCAAACCAAGTAAGGATCTCCTTCAACCTGGCTAACTTTGCCTGGTCGCCGCTGGCGATCTGCCAGATTCGCTGTTGCATCCCCTCCATAGATGTCCTTTCGAGTGGTCCGGTGCTAGATTTGGAAGATGGGAGGAGAGACGGTGGTCTTGCAATAGAGAAGAGGGAGAGGCGTGACGGTGGTTTTGGAATGGAGATGATGGAGAGGAGAGGTTCCCCTGCCTTTCGGTCGCTGACAGGTGGGCCCCGCCCTTGGTGGGACCCATATGTCAGTGTCTCAATTGCAGGATGGGCTATGTCAGGGGATCCTCGTCCGAGGAGAGAGGAGGTGGTTTTGCAATGGAGAAGAGGGAGAGGCGAGACGATGGTTTTGGAATGGAGATGATGGAGAGGAGAGGAGCTGGTTTTGCAATGGAGAAGAGGGAGAGGAGCGTGCGACAGCGATTTAGGATTGGACGAGAGGGCCGGCGCGCTATTAATGGATCAAAATCAAAATCAATTTACCCTTAAATTAAGAAAGCGAGCCCACATTAACTAGTCTCCCTTTTATTCTGGGTCATAATTGACCATGATTTTCGCAAATAAAATATATGTTATACGTTGCAAAAATAATATATTTTTAAAGTACATTCAGATACGAACCAAACGATACATGCATTCACATTTTGCTTGTCAAATACGGTACGTGGTAAAACTTTGACCCAAAAGACGCAAAACAAAAAAAAAATACTTTCAAGACCAGCGCCGCTCTTCCGCTCTTCTCCTCTTAAACCACCGCTGCTCCTCTCCAGTTCCAATCTAAATCCAGCGCCGCTCCTCTCCTCTTCCATTTCAAAACCACCGCCCCTCCTCTCGTATTCCAATCAAAAACCAGCGTCGCTCCTCTCCCGTTCTAAACCAAAACCAGCGCTGCTCCTCTCCTCTTCCATTCAAAAACCACCGCCGGCGAGTGAAGGTGCTGTGGAGAAGTAGATCGAGGGAGGAGTACAACCGATATGTGAGGATCGCAAATGGCGACCCTCTGAAGCTAGCTAGGATGTTGGAAATACAGTCTTGGTTTGACAACAAGGACCAACTAGCGGCGATGGCAACATCCATGGCCAAATATCTGCAATAGAGCGAAAAGGCAGCGATACTCCCAGAGGGAGTCGCGCGGGAGTACATAGAGTTGCTCCTCTGGGCCATGGAGCAAACAGATTCACCAAATCCAATCGTGAGGGAGCGGTGGTGGGAGTATCGATCCCAGATGGAGCATCCACCAGAGATTGAAGGATCGAGCATCTACAGGGTGCCGTTTGTGAGGGTGATGTACCAGAGCGAGACGGTGGAGTCTTCGTCGACCGAACCCAACTACAAGAGGAGAAAAACAGTTGGCCCGATGATGCTTCCCCGCCATCCTCTCCCTCGTCGTTCACATCGTCTCACAGGGCGGCTGTTTGCCACCGAGGAATAGGAGGGGTTTGCCCCCCAGACCAATAGTCGGGCAGGTTGTGAATTGTTAGGAGGAGCTTAGGGTTGTTAGTATTAGTAGGTTGTGAATTGTGTTTTGTGTTGTGTATTTTGAGAGTACTTTCAGATATGAATGTCTTTTCATTTTCAGATTTGCAGTATTGAGCATATGAAGTATTTTTATGAATTCCAGAGATCTACTTTTAGCACTTAAAAAATGTAGTTTCATAGGATTATAAAAGTGCAGACAATGTGATTCTTAGAGAAGAAACTGCAAGTTTCAGTTTCAGATAAGAAACTCCAAGTTCAGTTTCAGATAAGAAACTGCAACTTTCAGAGGCAGAGCATTTATATTAACACAGCCTTTCCAAATAGTGTAAACATCATGTTGGAAGTTTTATTCATGGTCGAGACTGGAACTACCAGCCAGTTAACATCATGCTGATCAACATTCATGCATAGCACATCTTCATATGATGCACATTCGAAAAGATATGCTATTTTCAAAATGCCCACACAATGTCGAGTGTGCGAAAAACAGAGAAAACGAGGGACGAAGTTTTGACAAGTGTTGGACGTGGTGTGCGTAGATGACAATTGGAACCCACATGTCAATAAAGGCAGAGGCAAAAAATTTGCAGATATTTTCTCTGCACAGGTGGAATCGAACCCGGGCGGAACAGCTGCCCCGTCTAGGCTTTCTTTTTTAACATGCGTAGCCCACGACCTCGGATGGGAGGTCCATAAGGTTGTTTGTATTTTCTTGAGGGCCGTCATGTATCGACCAGCCTATGGACCTCCCATCCGAGGTTTTATTTTTCCTGAAACATTGGCAGCCCAATTTATGTATTTTTTTGAAGAAAACGCAGAGGTCTGTTCTGTTTTTCTATATAAGAATAGGAACACCTGGTCCAACTTATGTTTCCCTTCTAACTATATTATATATATTTAAATTATTTTATATGTTATTATATATTATTGTTATTGTCATCATATATTTAACATATACTTACATATGTAAGAAAACAATAACCCACATCTTGTTAACTTATAAAAACTAGTATGTATGCACGTGCAAGGCACGTCTTAGTTGAAGAGAGTGATTTTGGTAAAAGAGAATAAGCCATAGATTTGCTGATAGACAAAAGGCAAAAAGAAAATATAGAAATGTGCGAATGTAGATATTAATTAATTATGATTGATAAGTGTTATAAAGGTAGGGATTATTATTCATACAAGAAACTGTATGTGCACATCTAAAAAGACTGCAACTTACTTTTCGATCCCTGTTTTACTCCCAAACAATCTCGTTTGGCCTCAAACTGCCATGTACTCAAGCGGCAATACGGCCCATGAGGCAGGGAACATGGGCTTCTTTTGTTCTTGAAAGGTCATGTGATTGTTCCAGAACACAGTAGAGGCAGTATCAGTCTACTGTTCATGGTGAATCCTGATGATCTCAGCCATTGGATTTAGGTGACCAACGGTTATGATTGATGCTCTAGGTCTAGTTTGAAACTGATACACAATATAGTAGTATAGATAATTTCTTAACAATAAAATCCTAGATTTTTTTGGCAACTAAAATCCTGGTGATTGTGTACAAAAGCTTGGTAAGATTTAAGGACCAATATATATATATATATATATATATATATATATATATATATATATATATATATATAACAAAATGCTCAGCCCCTGTTTATTTTTTTATAACATTGCTACGCCCACCCCGACATTATAATTAGAATCAGCCCAACAAAATCGTGTATTTCGAGAAAGTGCAAATGGCCTGTAATTTTATAGGAAAAAAAATAAATGGGCCGCATGGACGCTACATTATTTGTTCACCTAGCCCAGCTAATGGACTGTAATTAAAAAAAGATCTAATGGACTCTAAATTCTACCCCGCAAAAAAAGGCTGTAAATTCTGAAAAATGGGTTGAATACGTGCCACATTTTTGGAGGCCGAAATGTGGGCCAATAGGCCGAAGCCAATGCAAGTCGTTGTCAACTTAGTCAACAAATGATTCTGACATCGTTAGCCGTTGGATTTACATCCAACGACCGGCATCCATCTTCAATCTCTCCTCTTCTTCCTCCAGTGCTGCCGGGACCACCTGCTCCCGCCTCCTGCTGCTAGCAGCTCTTCTTAGCACACTTTGCTGTGAAGCGCTACTCCACCGTTGTCCAGGCCATCCCTCCACCCGTCCATACCTCCTGTTCTTCTCCACCGACTGCCGAACCACATCGCACCAGAACTAGTTAACCCTCGTACACCTCTCCGTCTGCGACTCTACTCCCGTGTCTTCCCATCTCTGGCTCGTTGCTGTCCGGGGCCTCGCCATCGTCCACCACCTTGGATGCGCTCGGCGCGGAGTGGTCAACATGGTCAACGAACGACACCATCGGAAGTAGACTGTGCACGGAGAGGCTAACAGCTGGGTCCATGGCCGCACACAAGGAAATGCCTCCTTATTACGCGCAAAATAATGATTCCTCCACCTGACAGCTGGGACCTACCGGAAGGGCCTCTGTATTTCACGAAAAAAACGTTCCCACCGCTGACAGGTCGGACCCACCAGCTATATCTTCGCACGCAAGGAAGTGCCTCCTTATTACGCACAAAAAATGAATACTCCCCCTGCTAGTTGGGACACACCTTGGTGGGAGGCTGACTTGTGGGCCTACTAAGTTGACTGGGACGGAGTGCTTTGTCAACTTAGTCAATATGAATGATTCTAGCTCCAGTGATCGTACGATGTCCATCCAACGGTCGTAGTACTTCTTCAACCTCTGGTCTTGTTGCTCCAGCCGCACAAAGCAGCGCCGGTCGTGCCGCATGCTCCTGCCTCCCGTCGCCGCCTGTGCTGCCGCGGAGGCCTCACCGCCCCTACTATTCCTACCGCTGGCTAGGCCATCCCTCTACTCACCCACACCCCCTGTTATTCTATGGCGACGGAAGCCTCACACCCCAGCGAACCGTCGTACTCCTCTACGCGTGGGCATCCACTGCCGCGTCTTCCCCAGCTTCGCGTCGTCCCCTTCCTAGGCCTCGTCGTCATCCACCGCCCTGGTGCTCTCGACGCGGCGTGGTCAACATGGTCAAGGAACGGCTTCCATCAGACGTGGAGTGTACGTGGAGAGGCTGACAGCTGGGTCCACGGCCGCAGCAAGGAAGTGCCTCCTTATTACGCGCAAAGTAGTTATTCCTCTACCTGACAGCGGGGACCCACCGGACAGGCCACCGTATTTCGCGAAAAAAACATTTCTCCCTGACTGTTGGGACCCAGTAGCTACGTCTTCGCAAGCAAGGAAGTGCTCCCGGGCAAAAAAAACGACTCGCCCCCTGACTGCTAGGACCCACCAGCTACATCTTCGCACGCAAGGAAGTGCCTGACAGTCGGGACCCACCTGGTCGAAGCGTACGTAGCGTTGTCATTCTAGTCGCGAACGTGTACGTACATACTGGTCGATGTAGAGGCGCGCACGTGTCGTAGTAGAGGCGCGCACGTAGCATGTACACATGCATACAACGGCCAGTGTGCATGAAAGAAAATACGGCCACGTACGTACATACGGGCAGGGTCTCGAACGCCTACTCGCGCATACGTATGACCAAGGCTCGTGTACATGGCTTGGTGGAACAGAGAAACATCGTCGTCATCGTGTTCATGGGGAGCCAACCGGCTGGGTCGGAACGGAATGCATCGTCGTCTTCATCGGGAGGGCTTGGACGGAACAACCAATGGAAACGAGGCCTGGCGTATCGTAGAACGGAGGAATCGGCCTTATGTTCGACCGACCACGTTCGAAACGGGACGCTGTTCATCGGGAGGGGTCTAGCGTACCGCAAAACGGAGGAAACGGACCTCCTACGTCGAAACGGGGGTCCTGTTGATCAGGAGGGGTGTGGCGTACCACAAAACGGGCTCCATGGGCTACTGTTCATCTCCACCGTCGACCCCCTCCAGCCTCCACGGGCTACTGTTCATCCACCGTCGACCTCCTCCGGCCTCCACCTGTGACTGTTCATCCACGGGCTCCTGTTCATCCAGCCTCCACCGCGCGCTACTCCACCGGCTATTGTTCAACCAGCCCTCTCCACGGGCTCCTGTTCAACCACCCCTCCACAGGCTACTATTCATCCAGCCCTCCACCATCTATTGTTCATCCTGCCCTCCATGGGGTGGTCCTGTTCATCCTGCCCTCCACGGGGTCCTGTTCATCCACCCCAACTGGCTCGAACGATGGGGGTCCTGTTCATCACCCCCACCGGGAACTGTTCATCCAAACCCCCTAGCAACGCTCATTGTTCATCCAGAGGCAACGCCACGGGGTCCTGTTCATCCACCCCCACTAGGAACTGTTCATGCAACCCCCCCGCAATGCTCACTGTTCATCCAGAGGCAGCATCGATCGGCTTCAGTTAGCAGCAGTAGCGAAGGAATCGCTCGATCAAGTTCAGTTAACAGCCATCGATCGATCACTCGGGTTCAGTAACGCGTAGCCTGCAGTGCAATCGCTCGGGTTCAGTTAGAGCCCAACGCCTCGCACACACGCGCGTACATACGAGAGAAATGCACATCGCTCGGCCCCGACCACCCACCGTAATCAGGGACTCCCCGATATTTTCCGCGCCCTCGCTTCTACCACGTTTTTTTCCGTCATGGACGGCCCAAAGAATGTCATGCAGCTGCGTCTCCGGCCCGCCCAGGATGAAAAGCCCATTTTCTGTCATGTTTTTTTGTCATAGAAGTAGGACCCCACCACATCTATGATGATACCGGGTTTTGTCACAATTATCGTCATAGAAGTGTCATAAGTATGACAGAAAGATTTTCGTTCGGCCCAAAATGTCACGGATGTGTCTTTTTAGTAGTGAGCATCAGAATTTTCCATGTTATTATTATTATCCATATCGATAATAATTTCCCCAATTTCAGACATAACGGCGGCAAACTCAAGGAACACAAGAAAAGAGGAAACGAAAAAGAGAGGGCGAATAAAACGACAAGGGTGAAGGGAGGGAGAGGAAAACGAGAGGCAAATGGCAAATAATGTAATGCGAGGGATACGAGTTCGTGATGGGTACTTGGTATGTCTTGACTTGTGCGTAGACTCCCCGGCAACGGCGCCAAAAATGGCTCGTTGTCGGGCAATCAAATCTTGACTTGACTTCATGTAAGCCTCCTCGGCAACGGCGCCAGAAATGGCTCGTTGTCGGGCAATCAAATATTGACTTGACTTCGCGTAAGCCTCCCCGGCAACGGGGCCAGAAATCCTTCTTGCTACCTCTTGAGCGCTGCGTTGGTTTTCCCTTGAAGAGGAAAGGGTGATGCAGTAAAGTAGCGTAAGTATTTCGCTCAGTTTTTGAGAACCAAGGTATCAATCCAGTAGGAGACCACGCTCGAGACCCATGCACCTACACAAACAAATAAGAACCTCGCAACCAATGCGATAAATGGGTTGTCAATCCCTTCACGGTCACTTACGAGAGTGAGATTTGATAGATATGATAAGATAATATTTTTGGTATTTTTATGATAAAGACTAAAAGTAAAGAAAGCAAAATAAACGGCAATAGAAATAGCTAAGTGTTGGAAGATTAATATGATGGAAGATAGACCCGAGGGCCATAGGTTTCACTAGTGGCTTCTCTCGATAAAGTATTACGGTGGGTGAACAAATTATTGTCGAGCAATTGATAGAATTTAGCATAGTTATGAGAATATCTAGGTATGATCATGTATATAGGCATCACGTCCGCGACAAGTAGACCAAAACGATTCTGCATCTACTACTTTTACTCCACACATCGACCGCTATCCAGCATGCATCTAGAGTATTAAGTTCAAAAGAACAGAGTAATGCTTTAAGTAAGATGACATGATGTAGAGGGATAAACTCATGCAATATGATATAAACCCCATCTTGTTATCCTCGATGGCAACAATACAATACGTGCCATGCTGCCCCAGCTGTCACTGGGAAAGGACACCGCAAGATTGAACCCAAAGCTAAGCACTTCTCCCATTGCAAGAAAGATCAATCTAGTAGGCCAAATCAAACTAATAATTCGAAGAGACTTGCAAAGATAACCAATCATACATAAAAGAATTCAGAGAAGAAACAAATATTGTTCATAGATAATCTTGATCATAAACCCACAATTCATCGGTCTCGACAAACACGCCGCAAAAGAAGATTACATCGAATAGATCTCCAAGAAAACCGAGGAGAACTTTGTATTGAGATCCAAAGAGAGAGAAGAAGCCATCTAGCGAATAACTATGGAACCGAAGGTTTGAGGTAAACTACTCATACATCATCGGAGAGGCTATGGTGTTGATGTAGAAGCCCTCCATGATCCCCAGCAGGACGCCGGAAAAGGCCCCAAGATGGGATCTCACGGGTACAGAAGGTTGCGGCGGTGGAATTAGGTTTTCGTGGATACGTAGGTATATATAGGAGGAAAAAGTACGTCGGTGGAGCAATGTGGGCCCCACGAGGGTGGAGGGCGCGCCTGGGCGAGGTGGGCGCACCCCCCTACCTCGTGCTCTCCTCGTTGATTGCTTTACGTAGACTCCAAGTCCTCTGGATCACGTTTGTTTCGAAAATCACGTTCCCGAAGGTTTCATTCCGTTTGGACCCCATTTGATATTCTTTTTCTGCGAAACACTGAAATAGGCAAAAAAACAGCAATTTGGGTGGGCCTTCGATTAATAAGTTAGTCCCAAAAATAATATAAAAGTGTATAAATAAGCGCATTAAACATCCAAAACATAATATATAATAGCATGGAACAATCAAAAATTATAGATACGTTGGAGAAGTATCACCGGTCATTATGCCCATGTTCCATGAGTTTTATATTGGAACTGTGGACATGGCTAGGATTAACTATGGTGTCATGCCTCTTATCCCCAAAGTAGTTGGGGCTACAAATATTCGGCAATTCCGTCCTATCACAGTGATCAATGTGTTGGAGCGAATCTTTGCGAAGGTTTGCACGACCCGTTTGTCCCCTGTGGCGGAAAGGATTGCCCACCCCCTTCAGTTTGCATTCCTGAAGGGCCGGTGGACCCATGACGGGATTCTTGCCCTTCACGATATTGTCCACGAGGTGGCGTCAAAGGGCCTTAAGGGGGTCTTCCTCAAATTGGACTTCTAGAAGGCGTATGACCGTCTGGACTGGTCCTTTTTGAGTTTGGTGATGCAGTGACGAGGATTTGACAAGCGCTGGTGCTCCTGGATCATGCAATTGGTTAGATCTGGCAACACGGCGATCAACATCAATTGAAGTGGGTCCCTATTTCCAGGCCTCCAGGGGGTAAAGCAAGGTGCTCCTGTCTCTCCTTTGCTCTGCAACCTTGCAGTTGATGCCCTTGCTGGCATCCTAGATAAGGCCAAGCTGGTCGGCCACCTTAAGGGTGTGGTTGGCCACCTCATTCCGGATAGAGGGGTAACCCACTTGCAGTATGCAAATGATACCATGATTATGGTAGAAGGCTCGGATTTGGACATTGTTAATCTTAAGTTCCTTTTTCTCTGCTTTGAGGAAATGTCTGGACTTAAGATTAACTTTGATAAGAGCGAGGTTGTGGTCCTTGGTTACTCGAAGGTTGAGCACCTCAGGATCGCGGATAACCTCAATTGTAGGTTGGCTTCATTCCCCATATCTTACTTGGGGATGCCCCTGGCTGAGTCTAGGATTTTGGTGAGTGGGTATGATCCGCTTGTGGGACGAGTAGCGTCTGGTGCGGAGCCCTGGTGCGATAGTTCACTTCTAAAGGAAGCAAAACTGTCCTTATTATCTCTAACCTTGCCAGCCTCCAGGTTCTTCTGGCAAGCAGGGGATGGTCGGCCTAAGTACCACATGGTGAAATGGGCTGACATATGCTTGCCAAAGGATCGAGGGGGGTCGGGCATCCCTGCGTCTCACCGTATGAACATTGCGCTCATGCTTCGTTGGGTGTGGCGGGTCTTGCGGTGAGATGGAGGCTTGTGGCTGCAGCTGATTGAGTCCAAGTACTTGCAGGGCCAGCCCCTCTTGGCTTGCGCGCACTCGGCTCGATCCCAGTTTTGGAAATTGATTTAGGACATCAAAGATGAGATTAGGCTGGGCTTGCGGTTCTCGATTGACAATGGGTCTGGGACCCATTTCTGGTTGGACCCCTAGCTTGATGGCGAGCCTCTTCGCATGCGGTTTCCTAGGCTCTTTGCGATTCGTGACGACCTGGTCGTTCTTGTATCTGCGGCTGCTTTGGATGAGGGATGGAATATTGCGTGCCGCCGCTCATTCGGACCAGCCGAGGTACAAGAATGGACAGAATTGAGGGAAGTAGTCCCTCTTCCTGTGTCCCAGGATCCTGACTTTGTTTCTTGGAGCCTCTCTCCTTCGGGAGAATTCTCTGTTAGCTCGGCTTATCAGGCGCTATGCTGGTTGCCGGTTCTCCAGAGGTTATCACCATTGTGGAAGGCGCCTATGCCCCTGAAGATCAAGATTTTCGTTTGGCAGCTTCTGAGAGATTGTTTATCTTTGGGGGCCGAGGTGCTGAAATGCCATGGTCCGGGCAATGGCCTTTGCCGCCTCTGCCAGGTCCCGGAAATGGGAACGCACATTTTTTTTTCATGCGTAGCAGCGCTGATGAGGACATCAATACCATTGTTACACCCACAGCCCCTGCTGCTATACATACTGGACCAATTACTAGAGCTCGCGCACGCCAATTGAATTATCAGGTACTTTCGTTTCTTGGTAATGATTCTGATGTTCATGAGAATATGATGCTGCCTAAATTGGATACATTTGTTTTGCTTACAAATGAAGGGCCTAGCTTGGAGAAGGATGATCATTGGAGCAAGAACAAGTATGGAGTTGATGGCATGCGCAAGGGAGACAAGAACAGAGTTTCAAGTGATGATTTCAGGACTTTGAAGCCACCATAATGAGTGCATGAAGCCTTGGACGAAATATACAAGATGTCACTTCATAATTTTCGTCCAGAGGCTATTCTAGGTGCTGCGTCACCTCTTCTTGGGCCAGGCCCATGTAATTTCGAAATACTTCAATATAGGCTGTTTTTAGAGTCCGTATGTGTGGGGAAACAAGGGTTAGGGTGGGTTTCGGACCCCTCCTCCAAGGGCCACGAAATTCCCCCCTCTTCCCCCATATATACAGCCCCTAGGGCATCGTTTAGACTTTGGGTTTTGTTTAGATCAAAAGTTCGCCATAGCTGCAACTTCGCGTACTTCGTTTGTGTTCAACGACCAGACCAAGGCGTCACAGAACCCCACCTTCATTAATAAATCTTTCCTCTTATATTCGCAATATCCAGATTGCAATCTTAGTTTCTTGCTTGTTCTTCGTTTGCTCGCAGGAAACAGGCCCTCGTGGTCAGGTTGATCGTGCTCTGGCGTGGTCAATAACCCTCGGAAGTTGGTTTAGCGATTGATAAGGCGCGGCGTCTCGCACGGTCGTAGTCGGATCGTCAAGGTCGACTCCCACAGAAACGATAGCCACCATCTCATCGAAACATCGGGACACCTTTGTCTCTATCAAGCGCAGGCACTTTGGCTCTTTGTTTGTGAGGCTTTGGGACTGGAGTGAGAGGCCCATGACCTTGCAAAGTTTCTGCATGTAAGGGCCACTCAGGTTGGCCGTAAGCGCCGACTATTCTGGCTCATCGTCGCGGCTATGATGTGGACCCTTTGGACTACTCGCAATAAGATGGTGATTGAGCAGGTGTTCCTGCGACGTGCGTCTGATTCGTTCTTCAAATTTCTTGCCTTCTTGCAGCACTGGCATCTGCTCACTAGGCCGAGGGATCGTGACCGGCTTCAGCTATATCTAGATGCTCTTTTGTCTTCCGCGCGTCGGCTATCCGACCGTTCGCCTGCTTTGTAGCTTGCCCCTGGAGGCCTTTTATGTTTCTTCTTCTTCTTCTTCTTCTTCTTCTTCTTCTTCTTCTTCTTCTTTCATTTGGGCGTATTTGTGCTGCTGCCCCAACATTCTTCATTTATGACTCTGGTTGGGACGCGGTTGTATGGTCATTTGCTTTATCTACAAAGTGGGGAGAAAGCCTGTTTCGAGAGAAAACTAAAACCTTCAGGAGACCACTGACGCTCTTCCCAGCGCCTAGCTGCAACAAGTGTACGTGAAATTTTGCACTTTACAACTTACATATCTACTTGCAGTTATGTAACGCATCTATACATGACAACATTATTTATGTGTTACTTATGTGATATCCCTACCTGATATGGATAAATACCAAGGCAAAACCAACCTTATACTAATAAATACTAGGGCCAACACATTTGTCCTTATGGGTTCACTGTCAATTGTATGCCATTTCCGAATTTGCCAACTCAAGGAAAAAGGATCTTCACTATCAGTAGTGCTCTGTTGGTTTTATTGTACAACTCTGAATTTTCTATTATGGTGAGAGGTGACTTTGTGCTTTGGCGGAATCTTCAAGAAATACTAGCGCATCTGCAAGTTCAAAAGGAAAAGGAGGAAGTATGTTCATGAACTAGAAACTTTACTGATTCATGATGTACACGGAGATGACTGAGAAGATAGTGGCTTGTTTTCATTTTATTTTGAGGGCATTTGTTGTATAATGGAAAAAGGGCACTCTGGTTGGGATGAAATCCATCATAGTTATACAATAAAAAACAGGGTGAGACGAGATGCTTATAGAAAAAGTTCCATGTTAGTGAGCACAAATTGAATTTTTCTCCCATTGCACCGCACTGGCATGTTTTTTTCCTGCCCTCGCCTCCGAGAATGACGGGGACAAGGGAGGCGGCGGCGGCGACGGCGCTGTTCAGCAGTGGGGAAGAAGAATGGGGAATAGGAAGAAAGATTGAGTTCATGCGTGTTGTCTGTCTGTGTGTCGGTCAAGTCTTTCAATGGGCCAAGCCCCAAAAAACAGTGCAAAATAAATTACAAATGAAATATTAAATTCCAAAAAATGTTCGTCACCTTAAAAATGATTCCATTTTTAAAATAGTCTTGAAAATAAAAAAACACCTCAAAAATAAAAAAAAGTCGTATTTTCCCAAACAACAAAAAGTAGAATTGATTGAACGACTATTCCATACGCAACTACTATTTCATGGGATGAATTGGAAGTGCGGTGCTGAAATAGGTCATGACAAACATTGTGGGTACATGCGAATGTCATGGCCAAAAAGAAATACTCAGTGTAACCTTATTTCTAACATTTGCGAAAATTGGATTAAAAAGTTTTTCATAATGGCACGTGGAGCAAGTTATATTTAATATTTCACCCGGTGCAAAGCACGGGCATTTCTACAAGTAGCATCTCTAATAGAAGATGTAAGTTTAGAGATGTAAAAGTGGATGTTATATACTCCCTCCATCCCAAAATACGTGACTCAACTTTGTACTAAAGCTAGTAGAAAGTTGAGTCACTTATTTTGGGACGGAGGGAGTAATTTACATCACCAAACCATGTTTTTATATCTTCAAAAAAATCACAACTCCAACAGATGATGTATATTTGGTGATTTAAAACTCTAACTCCAACATATGATGTAAAAATGGCTAAACGGTTGCGGCTACACAGTAGTAGTTCAGCCATTGTACCGTAGCAGCCGCACAATTTGAAATAAAAACATCCCGAATTAAAACTTAAATTTTATCTGCCCAAAGTATCAAATTATTATACAATTCATCAAATCCACAACAACAAAAGGAACACAAATACAACAAAGTTCTTGCACAACATAACAAACATGAAATTAGGTGGTTCTTTTGTTGTGTCATTTCCAATACTCCTCTATCAAGTCTTTCTGAAATTCATTGTGTGTATCGGAATCTCTAATTTTATTATACACATTCATGAAACGTCTGATTCGCTCCTCTTTTTTCATTGGCATAACGTGTATGCCCATGAGATCATAGAAGGTGTAATCCAAATCTTCTCCATGCTCATTTTCAATGATTATGTTTTGCATGATCACACAAGCAATCATGATGTACCAAAGATTTTTTTATCCCAGAATATAGGATGTCCTCACACAATAGAAAATTGGGGTTGAAAATCCCCAAATGCCCTCTCAACATCTTTCTTAGTCGTTGTTTGAGCATTATGAGACTAGAGTTCTTTCTTAGCTCTGGGGGTTTGGATTGGCTTGACAAAAGTACCCCACCTCGGGTAGATCCCATCCACAAGGTAGTCCTCATAGTTGTATGTGCGACCATTTGCTTTAGAGGTCCCCGGTGGAGCTTCTCCATCGGCTAACTTGGCAAAAAGAGGTGAGTGATCGAGCACATTGATATTGTTGCAAGATCCAGGCATCCCAAAATATGAACGCCAAATCCATGTTTCTTAATCGGCAACGTCCTCAAGAATGATGGTGGCATACTTCGAGCGTCCCTTGAACTGTCCATGCCATGCTTTAGGACAATTCTTTCACTTCTGGTGCATGCAACCGATGGACCCAAGCATACCTAGAAACCCATGGGATTTGTTCATCTCCAAAAGCCTTTGAGTGTCCTGAGCATTGGGTGCTCTCAAGTACCATGGAAAAAACACATCTACAATAGTCTTTGCAAATTGTTTGACATAAAAGATAGAAGCACTCCATCGCCAAATTGTCATCAATGTAATTTGCTGGAACACCATAGGCCATCATGCGCAAAGCGATGGTGACTTTCTGCTCGGTGCTATGTCCAAGCAAACCGGCACAATTCCTCCTCTACTGGAAGGATCAATCATGTTGGTTCAAGGAATTGCAAATGTGGATGAACAAATCTTTGGACATCCTGAACCAGCGACTGAAGTACCTCTCTGGAAAAACGGGTGGTGTACCAAAATAGTTGCTCATCAACCTCTCGTGCGCCTTAACCCGTTCTCTCCGGATGAACTCACAACCAAACATGGAACCGTCGTGCTTTGGCTTCTTCCTCTTGTGCATCGCCACTAGCATAGCAATGTCCTCTTCTTGGATCAAATCAAATTCCTCATCTGGCGAGGAATCGTCGACGAAAGATGTCGTGGGAAACCACGGCCACCTATGGGACCAAGAGTACCTTGCTAGTTCGGCGGGGGGATGGCATGTTGCAGAAAGAGCATAGGAGCGTCAAACAACACGGGAGAGATCACACAGGCAGTTTTACCCAAGTTCGGGCCGCCGTGGGGCGTAAAACCCTACTCCTACTTTGGTGGATTGATGGTGGAAAAATGGTGTGAGCACAACACGCCTTGCCCGACAGGGATGCCTCAGGGCGAAAACGGCTACGCAGTAGGAATGTGTGAAGGGGTGGACTCGCTAACCCTTTCTACGGTTGCCTTGGGCCTCCTTTTATAGACAAAGGGGTCACCACAATGGCAAATTAGTCATTATGCACTGATTATATAGAAAACAGTGCTATCATACTTAACTCTATAGGCTGACCGAGCGCATTAAATGCTCCACTCAATGTCACATCATTGCTTGCCCGGTAGGCCCTGCTGGGCTATTTTGCCAGTTTCGCACCTGCTCGCTCGATAGGTCGCAGGACGGGTGTCGCTTGTAGACATTTCCTGTAGGAAGTGGCTGCCATGTGGCAAATGGCCGCCACTTAGTCACTTTGCGGCTTGACACCGCACTGATCAATGACTTGCGTCGTGATGAGGTGGTGTGGTGAGGTGGTTCTGCTTCCGTAGTCCTCGGCAGGCCTGCCAGGGCGACCTGGAGGCTTGTTTCCGGGTGCGACCTCGTCCTTGCCAGGCTCGCCTGCCCGGCAAGGGAGGTCTCTTCCTTAGCATTATCTTGCTTTCCTGGCCTAGTCTTGGTCCTCTTGAGCTGCATGCTGGTCCCTTGAAGATATGATCCCTTGTGCTTTGGTCTGACCTTGGTGCTGCGATCTTGTTCTCGTGCCTGTGCATAGTCTGGGCAACGGACCCAGGGTTTGTTGCACCGACAGAAACCCCCGGGCCTGTCCTAAACTCGCTGCCAGGCACCATCAGGGTAGGCCCTAATAAGTGCACATATAAGGGCGTGGAGGTGACTGGCTCCTTGAGATCTTCTTTGTTTCATTAATCTTGAGTCCGGGCCAGTTTCCGGTTTTCCCGCGCGTCGCGTAAAGCCAATCATGGTGGGGCCACTCTTGTAATGGCTTGTGAATGACTTTAATGCATGGGGTAGAAGCTGCCAATTCACTCTTCCCACCAGGCCCTTATCGTTAGCCACGTATGCTGCATGCATCGCGTGGGGTAGGTAACGGAGGCGTGTGGTGCGGGAGAGCATCAAGGCGGGCCCCGACCTTCTTGAATTGGGTGAGAACGGTGGTGGTTGCCCGTTAAGGGACCAGCTCTCTTCCTCGACCCGCCTATAAATGATAGAGGCAAAGGTGTCCCGTCTTTCGATGAGATGGTGGCTGTCGTTTGGAGGAAGTCGACTTTGACGATCCGACTACGAACGTGCAAGGACGTCGCGCCTTAGCAATCGCTAAACCAACTCCAAGAGGTTATTGACCACGCCGGAGCACGATCAACCTGACCACGAAGGTTTGTTTCCTGCAGGCAAACGAAGAACAAGCAAGAAACTAAGATTGTAATCTGGATATTGCAAATATAAGAGGGAAGCTTTATTGATCAAGGTGGGGTTCTGTGACGCCTTGGTCTGGTCGTTGAACACAAACGAAGTACGCGAAGTTGAAGCTATGGCAAACTTTTAATCTAAACAAAACTCAAAGTCTAAACGACGCCCTAAGGGCTGTATATATGGAGGAAGAGGGGGGGAATTTCGTGGCCCTTGAGGAAGGGGTCCGAAACCAACCCTAACTCTTGTTTCCCCACACATACGGACTCTAAAAACAGCCTATACTTAAGTATTTCGAAATTACATGGGCCTGGCCCAATAATAAGGTGACGCAGCACCTAGAATAGCCTCTGGACGAAATTTATGAAGTGGCATCTTGTATATTTCGTCCAAGGCTTCACTCACTCCTTATGGTGGCTTCAGAGTCCTGAAATCATCACTTGTAACTCCGTTCTTGTTCCCCTTGCGCATGCCATCAACTCCATGCTTGTTCTTGCTCCAATGTTCATCCTTCTCCAAGCTAGGCCCTTCATTTGTAAGCAAAACAAATGTATCCAATTTAGGCAGCATCATATTCTCATGAACATTAGAATCATTACCAAGAAATGAAAGTACCTGGTAATTTAATTGGCGTGCGCGAGCTCTAGTAATTGGTCCATCATATGTAACAGTAGGGGCTGTGGGTGTAACAATGGTATTGATGTCCTCATCATCCTCCCCTTCTTGAAATGAAGTCGTCCTCGACGGAAGCTCATCTTCCTCACCCAAATAAGGCTTCAAATCTGCAATGTTAAAAGTGGGACTGACCCCAAAATCTGCAGGCAACTCAAGTTTATATGCATTATCATTTATTTTTTCTAACACCTTAAAAGGACCATCAGCACGTGGCATTAGCTTTGACTTGCGCAAATTAGGAAACCTATCCTTACGCAAATGTAACCAAACAAGATCTCCAGGTGCAAAGACAACACGTTTTCTACCCTTATCTCCAACAAGTTTATATTTAGCATTCATGCGCTCAATATTTTCCTTAGTTAACTCATGCATCTTTAAGATCAAATCAGCACGTTGTTTAGCATCAAAATTAACCTTCTCCGAAGATGGAAGAGGCAACAAATCAATAGGTGCACGAGGTAGGAAACCATACACAATTTCAAAAGGGCACATCTTAGTAGTAGAATGCAATGAACGATTATAAGCAAATTCAATATGAGGCAAGCATTCTTCCCACATTTTCTTATTATTCTTCAAAACAGCCCTAAGCATAGTAGACAATGTTCTATTGACTACTTCAGTTTGTCCATCAGTTTGGGGGTGACAAGTAGTACTAAAAAGCAGTTTAGTCCCCAACTTAGCCCATAAACATCTCCAAAAGTGGCTAAGAAATTTAGTATCATGATATGAAACAATAGTATTTGGCACACCATGCAAGCGAATAATTTCACGAAAGAATAAATCAGCAACATTAACAGCATCATCGCTTTTATGACATGGTATAAAGTGTGCCATTTTTGAGAATCTATCCACGACAACAAATATGCTATCCCTCCCCTTCTTTGTTCGAGGTAAACCTAAAACAAAGTCCATAGATATATCCTCCCAAGGAACACTAGGCACAGGCAAAGGCATATATAAACCATGAGGATTGAGTCGTGACTTAGCTTTTTGACATGTAGTGCAGTGAGCAACAAAACGCTCAACATCCCGTCTCATCTTTGGCCAAAAGAAATGTGTAGCAAGTACGTCCTCCGTCTTCTTCACGCCAAAGTGTCCCATTAATCCTCCTCCATGCGCCTCCAGCAACAACAAAAGACGAACAGAGCTAGCAGGAATGCATAGCTCGTTAGCGCGGAACACAAAACCATCATTAACAACGAACTTGTTCCATGTTCTTCCTTCTTTACAATTCTGCATTACTTCCTTAGAATCAGCATCATGCACACATTGATCTTTGATGGTCTCCAAACCAAATATTTTGAAGTCAAGTTGTGAAAGCATAGTAGAGCGACGAGACAAAGCATCAGCAATAACATTTTCTTTACCCTTCTTGTGTTTGATGACATAAGGGAAAGTCTCAATGAATTCAACCCATTTAGCATGTCTATGATTCAGTTTAGCTTGACTTTTAATATGTTTCAAAGATTCATGATCAGAAGGTATAACAAATTCTTTGGGCCATAAATAATGTTGCCATGTCTCTAAAGTCCGAACAAGAGCATATAATTCCTTATCATAAGTAGAATAGTTCAGACTAGGCCCACTCAATTTTTCAGAAAAGTATGCAACAGGTTTGCCATCTTGTAATAACACACCTCCTAATCCAATTCCACTAGCATCACATTCAAGCTCAAAAGTCTTATTAAAATCAGGAAGTTGGAGTAAAGGAGCATGTGTCAACTTATCTTTCAATACCGTGAAGGTTTCTTCCTATGCGGTACCCCAAACAAAAGGCACATCCTTCTTTGTAAGCTCATTGAGAGGTGCAGCAATGGTGCTAAAGTCTCTCACAAAACGCCTATAGAAACCAGCGAGTCCAAGAAAACTCCTCACTTGTGTGACCGTTTTGGGCTGCGGCCAACTCTCAATAGCTTTAATCTTGGCTTTATCAACTTCAATTCCCTGTGGAGTAACAACATAGCCAAGAAAAGATACTCGGTCGGTGCAAAAGGTGCACTTCCCAAGGTTACCAAACAAACGTGCATCACGTAGAGCATTAAAAACAGCACGTAAATGCTCCAAATGTTCTTCCAAAGATTTGCTATAAATCAGTATATCATCAAAATAGACTACCACAAATCATCCAATGAAAGCACGTGAAACTTCGTTCATTAGTCTCATGAAAGTACTAGGTGCATTAGTTAACCCAAAAGGCATGACTAACCACTCATATAAACCAAACTTAGTTTTAAAAGCTGTTTTCCATTCATCTCCCAATTTCATACGAATTTGATGGTATCCACTACGCAAATCAACTTTGGAGAATATTGTAGAGCCACTCAATTCATCAAGCATATCATCTAGCCTAGGAATAGGATGACGATAACGAATAGTAATATTATTAATGCCTCTACAATCAACACACATACGCGAGGTACCATCCTTTTTCGGCACTAGAATAATAGGAACAGCACAAGGACTAAGGGATTCGCGTATATAACCTTTGTCTAGTAGCTCTTGTACTTGACGCATAATCTCCTTCGTCTCCTCTGGATTGGTACGGTATGGTGCGCGGTTGGGTAATGATGCACTGGGAATTAAGTCAATTTGATGCTCAATCCCTCGAATAGGTGGTAATCCCGGTGGCACGTCTTGTGGAAAGACGTCAGCGAACTCCTGCAAAATGTTAGTAACAGCAAGAGGCAAAGAGGAAGGCATGTCCTCGAATGAAAATAATGCCTCTTTGGACACAAAAGCATAGCAAACAGATTTGCTAACATCTAGATCATCAATATCAGATTTGGTGGCAAATAAACATGCACTTTTCAATTTAATTCCAGAAGCAACACTAGATGGTTTATTATTAGGCTTCATTTGTTGCTCAAATTCTTTTGCCACAATCTGATTTTCACTCTTATTTTGCTCCTGTTTTGCTTTATTAGCTCGATTAATATCATCTTTCAAAATGGAATCAGGAGTCATAGGAAGCAAAGTAATATTTTTGTCCTTATGAACAAGAGTATAGTGATTGTTTCTACCATGGTGTACAGATTTTTTATCAAAGTGCCATGGTCTACCAAGTAATAAGGAACATGCTTGCATAGGTACCACATCACAATCAACATAATCAGCATATGTAGAGATACTAAAATGCACACGAACAGTACGTGTTACCTTAACCTTGCCGCTGTTGTTGAACCATTGGATGTAGTAAGGATGTGGATGTGGTCTTGTGGTGAGAGATAGCTTCTCCACCATCTCCATGCTAGCCAAGTTGTTGCAGCTCCCTCCATCTATGATGACGCGAACAGAACGTTCCTTCACAACTCCCTTTGTATGGAACAAATTATGCCTCTGATTTTGCTCAGCTTGCGTGACCTGCACACTCAAAACACGTTGAGCAACTAAACATTCATACCTGTCAGCATCTTCAGCAGCCATGTATTGCGTCTCATGATCAGAATCATCTCTACCGTGTTCTTCATGTGTAAGAAGAGCCAAAGTCTCCTCATCATAGTCACTAGCGGACTCATACCCACCATCCTCAGTAGCAATCATCACACGCTGAGATGTGCATTCTCGCGCAAAATGTCCTCTTCCCTTACAACGACGACAAATAATATCACTTGTGTGCCCTGTAGACGCCATGGAAGAAGCAGAGCTCTGTGCAGGCCCGGAAGGTGTGCTCTTGGCAGATAGTGGTGGTTGTGCCTGTGTGCACGTGTGGAAGTAGATGATGCACGTGGTGTCCATGATGAAGGTCAACCTGCAGAAAAGTTAGTTCGCGCCAATGCCTGTCGATCCTGCACTTCACGTTCAGCTTTACAAGCAAGATGGAATAAACGAGTGATATTATTATAATCCTTATAGTCTAGAATGGTCTGAATCTCTCTATTTAATCCACCCAGAAAACGTGCAAGCATAGCTTCATTCTCCTCAACGATACCACATCTAATCAAGCCAGTTTGTAATTCCTGATAATATTCTTCTACCGAATTTTTTCCTTGTCTTAAGCGCTGCAATTTTTGAAGTAATTCACGTTGATAATATGGTGGAACCCAACGAGTACGCATAGCAGTTTTCAAAGCAGCCCAAGTAGCTGGAACAGGATATAATCTACAATATTCAGACCACCAAACACATGCAAAGCTAGTGAAAGCACAAACAGCAGCAGGAACACGTCTCTCCTCAGGATATTGTAAACATGTAAATCGTTGTTCAGTTTCTAACTCCCAAGTAAGATATATACCAGGAACATATCTACCCTCAAATGGTGGAATATTCAATTTTAGTTTAGGGAGATGGTCATGATCTCGTACCTGAGGGGGAGCCCTAACATTGCCATTATTTGCATGTGGACGACCTGGTGGTTGTGGTGCTGGTGGTTGCACGTAGTTCTGATGTTGATCAACCTCATCCTCGTAATCTCCCACATAATCATCCTCCCCCACATCAGCAGCAGGAGCCACAGAAGTATCAGCAGCAGCACCAGCAGCTTGGCCAGGCTGAAGAGGAACACGGGTCGTTCGGCGGAGGGCTGTTTCGCGATGTGGAGGTAGTCGTTGTTGCTGTTGTAGAGGTGCGTTAGGTGCAGCCGGTGGTGGTGGTGGTAGACGCGCGAGCAATTCATTGAACTTGTTATCGAGCTTTGTTTCGAACGCCTTCTCAATGCCATCTATCTTCTCCATGGCCTCTTCAAATCTATTTAGCACATCTTCCACCTGTCCACTCATCATTTGTTGAAACTTATCATGTAACGCTTTGTTTGTCATGTTATCCCAGTCAGTCCCGTCGGCTTGTGATCCTGCCATGGTTAGCAGCAATAGAAACACACAAGAATATGATTCTACAGACTACTAGGAAGTGGTGGTGGTGGTGTGGTGGAGAGTCACAAATCCGTCAAGCAAATATCATATTCTTACCAGTTCTTACTAAGCAGCAGGCGGTGATCAGCAACCGTTGTAGTCAAAACTCTCAAAGCTTGGATAGAGCGATTACCAGGGAGAGTCAAACGCACGACGTAGATGTATGTGGAGCTAGGAAGGCTTATAATATGGTAGCAAAAAGGGTCAGCAATAATCAATTCAGAGATGCAAAGTTGAATAAACGCTCAATGACGGTACTGTGCTGGTCCTAGGCTAGACCGTACTAGAGACGCGAGCCTAGAACACTAAATCACGGCGCTGCACGTAAACAAGGGAGGAGCACACTCTGAATTTTTTTTTCTTTTTTTTTCACTTTTTTTTGCACTTCTTTTCCTCTTTTTTTTTTGCTCCGCAACAAATTTTTTTCGAAAAATTCTACAAATGTCCTAAAAACTGCCTAGCCAGAATTTTCCAGACTTAGTTTTTTTTTGAAAACTGGAACTATTTTTCTTCTGCGGGTAGCACGAAAGTTGGGGAGTCCTTCTCTGTCACGACTCGGAGTATCGCGTGATCTAGAAATCGAGAACAAAGCAACAATTACTAGACTCGGACTAGGGACTCGTGGCGGAGATGAATCTGGTGGAAACTCGGACTGGTGGCGGATATTTGCAGGGCGATGGAACACAGACTGGTGGTGAATCTGTGATGGAGGTGGACTCGGATTAGCTTGATGGCAGTGGATATGTGGTATATGGTAGCGGCGATGACGATGGTGGTATATGGCAGCAGTGATGACGATGGTGGTATATGGCAGCGGTGATGATGATGATGCGGTGGTGATATATGGTAGCGGCGACGTGACAACCTGTGAACAGAACTCGAAACTCTAAAGGACTAGACGCTAAGACCAGCAACTTGACACGACGATGCAACCGCAAATTCAACAAAGCAAATACAGAAAAGATTATGCAAAGGCTCAGATTGGTTCGGATAGGATGAACTAACCCTAATTTTTTTTGGCTTTTTCGTGGACTGTAGGTATGAAAAACAGACTCGATCTAAACTATGAAAAACTATAAAATCTCACCGAGCAACCTGAAAATCTGATACCACTTGATAGAGGCAAAGGTGTCCCGTCTTTCGATGAGATGGTGGCTGTCGTTTGGAGGAAGTCGACTTTGACGATCCGACTACGAACGTGCGAGGACGTCGCGCCTTAGCAATCGCTAAACCAACTCCGAGAGGTTATTGACCACGCCGGAGCACGATCAACCTGACCACGAAGGTCTGTTTCCTGCAGGCAAACGAAGAACAAGCAAGAAACTAAGATTGCAATCTGGATATTGCGAATATAAGAGGGAAGCTTTATTGATCAAGGTGGGGTTCTGTGACGCCTTGGTCTGGTCGTTGAACACAAATGAAGAACGCGAAGTTGCAGCTATGGCGAACTTTTAATCTAAACAAAACCCAAAGTCTAAACGACGCCCTAAGGGCTGTATATATGGAGGAAGAGGGGGGGAATTTCGTGGCCCTTGAGGAAGGGGTCCGAAACCAACCCTAACTCTTGTTTCCCCACACATACGGACTCTAAAAACAGCCTATACTTAAGTATTTCGAAATTACATGGGCCTGGCCCAATAATAAGGTGACGCAGCACCTAGAATAGCCTCTCGACGAAATTTATGAAGTTGCATCTTGTATATTTCGTCCAAGGCTTCACTCACCCCTTATGGCGGCTTCAGGGTCCTGAAATCATCACTTGTAACTCCGTTCTTGTTCCCCTTGCGCATGCCATCAACTCCATGCTTGTTCTTGCTCCAATGTTCATCCTTCTCCAAGCTAGGCCCTTCATTTGTAAGCAAAACAAATGTATCCAATTTAGGCAGCATCATATTCTCATGAACATTAGAATCATTACCAAGAAACGAAAGTACCTGGTAATTTAATTGGCGTGCGCGAGCTCTAGTAATTGGTCCATCATATGTAACAGTAGGGGCTGTGGGTGTAACAATGGTATTGATGTCCTCATCAATAAAAGGAGGGGCGAGGGGAGAGCGGTGGCATTCATCCTTGCATCCCTTCCTCCATCCTCTGTTTTTTCCTTGTTATGCTGAGAAGAAGATTCCGGGGCCATGCCCTGGGTCCTAACTTAGAGCTCCGTACGGGTCCTAGAGGGGCCCTCGGGCAGCGCGATGATAGCACTGGAGGTGGCGACTCCAGTCTACCTGTCGCTGGGTCGCCCATTGTCGGTGTCAAAACCGGTGGATCTCGGGTGGGGTCCCGAACTGTGCGTCTAAGGCGGATGGTAATAGGAGACAGGGGACACGATGTTTACCCAGGTTCAGGCCCTCTCGATGGAGGTAATACCCTACTTCCTACTTGATTGATCTTGATGATTTGAGTAGTACAAGAGTAGATCTACCACGAGATCGTAGAGGCTAAACCCTAGAAGCTAGCCTATGGTATGATTGTTGTTGGTCCTATGGACTAAACCCTCTGGTTTATATAGACACCGGAGGGGGCTAGGGTTACACAGAGTCGGCTACAATGGGAGGAGATCTTCATATCCATATCGCCAAGCTTGCCTTCCACGCCAAGGAGAGTCCCATCCGTACATGAGACTAAGTCTTCAATCTTGTATCTTCATAGTCCAACAATGCGGCCAAAGGATATAGTCCGGCTATCCGGATACCCCCAAATGCTGGACTCCCTTAGTAGCCCCTGAACCAGGCTTCAATGACGATGAGTCCGGCGCGCAGATTGTCTTCGGCATTGCAAGGCGGGTTCCTCCTCCGAATAATCCATAGAAGATCTTGAACACAAGGATAGTGTCCGGTTCTGCAAAACAAGTTCCACATACCACCGTAGAGAGAATAATATTTTCGCAAATCTAATCTGCTGACACACTTGATATCATGACATCATACCACGGCCCGGTCATTCCTCGAGCCGTTTTTCTCAACCAGCCTTGGCGCACATCGCGAGGCGGTTTCCTTGGCACGTCTTGTCGAAGCAGAGATCGTGTCCCCTTATCACGGGATTCTCATCAATACAGGCATGGGTAACCCAACCGCGCCATCAATTATGGCGCTTAGGGAATAAGCGGGTTTACCAGGCTAGTGTGGGCGTATAGTTTCGCCCGCCTTTATAAAGGGATAAGGGTTCACCTTTTTTCACCCACGCCTTCTTCCTCCTTACTCATCCATTCTCGCACACTCGAGCTCCAACACCCAAGTTCACACCTTTCTCCTCACATCGCCCCAACCATGTCCGGAGCGGGAGGCAAGTGGATGAAATCCTCCGTCACGGAGGAGGACATCAAAAATCTGTGCAGAGCCGGATACTTGGCCACGGATATCGCGCACCGGCTGCCCAACGAGGGGCAGAGCGTCCCTACCCCGAAATCTTATGAGAGGGTAGTTTTCCTCACCCACTTCGTTCGCGGACTGGGGTTTCCCCTTCACTTGTTCGTCCGCAGCCTCATGTTCTACTACGGGCTGGACTTCCATGATCTGGCCCCGAACTTCATCCTCAACATCTCGGCGTTTGTCGTCGTGTGCGAGGCCTTCCTTCGCGTTCAGCCCCACTTCGGCCTGTGGCTGAAGACCTTCAATGTTAAGCCGAAGGTTGTAGGCGGCCAGCAAGCGGAATGCGGAGGCGCCATGGTCGAAAAAATGCCCAATGTCACATGGCTCGAGGGCTCCTATGTTGATACCATAAAGGGGTGGCAATCGGGGTGGTTCTACATCACCGATCCGCGCGACATCAACTGGGTGGCGGCCCCCGATTTCCGATCCGGAATCCCCATGCGGCTCACCTCCTGGAAAGAGAAGGGCTTGTCCTGGGGTTCACCGGTGGAGCTGGCCGGACTCCAAAAGTGTATCCGGAACATGATAAGCAAGAAACTCAAGCTTGTCAACGTGGTCCAGGTCATGCTCTTCCGCCGGATCCTCCCGTGTCAACAACGGGCGTTCAATTTATGGGAGTTCGACCCGGCCCAGCACCAGACTCTGCGCGAGCTCTTTGAGATGATGCACAAGGACGTCTGGAGGGTGCTGTTCAAGGGCGGCGAGGTCCCTTCTTCCCTTACCGAGGACCGCGGACTTAGCATGAAGCGCCCTGCGAATCCGGTAAGTTTTCTACACCTTATAGGGTATTTACTTTCCCCAGTTTAATCATGTGCGGGATCTGAGCTCCCATGCCTTTGACAGGACTAGGTGGAGACGTCGGAGTAGATCGACTGCCCGCCCCCCCTGCCCGAAGATCCAGCCAACGCTCTCCTGACGGAGATGCTGACTCCGGCACCTTATGAAGTGCCGGAGAAGAAGACCAAGAAGAAGAAGACCGCGGGGACTCGAAAGAGTTCCCGGCGTCAGGTGATATCGGACTCATCGTCCGATAACTCCGAGACGCACTCCTCTCGTGAAAACGAGGAGGAGGAAATGAAGGTTCTCCCCCTCCAGTCGGGGGAGACAAGAAAAGGAAGGCCGCCCCAACCGGGGAGGCCGAAGGGTCCAAGAAGGGAAGGACTCTCCTTCCGGACTGTTCCACGACTGCCGCTCATAGCGAAGATGAGTGTTTGACCAGGGACAAGCCCCTGGCGAAGTCGTAAGTATTCGGATACTAGAGTAATTCATGGTATGCTTTCATTGCACTACTTCTCCTTACGCCGAATATGATTATGCGGTCCGCCTCGAGCCCGCATCGATGTGTCACAACCTCGAGGTGTTGTCTCAAAGGGCACCAAGCCGAGGGGAGGTAGTCCTATAGGTGCCTCAAGCCGACCTTCTGGACCCTGGACGCAGAGGGAGCAAGACTCCCACGGGCTCCAAGTTCGGCCCTCAGCCGAACACCGCATCGGAACCACCGGTGGTTCTTGACTCCGGCAGGCGGCCCCCTGTTAAGAGGGGCAGGCCGCCTGTGCCGGTGACCTCTGTCCATCGAGAGGCACCGGATAACTTGCTGGAAGTGCTTCGCAGCGCTTCCATCGACGAAGAGCACTGCACTGTCATGAGTGCGGTGATCAAGAAGGTTCATTCCGCCAAGAGCGGACTGACTGAAGCATGTGCTAGCCTCCTAACAGGCTCTGAGGAGAGTAATCGAAATCTAGGAAAATATTACCGCATAGACAGTAGCCCCTGATGCTCTGTTCGGTGTTCGCGAAGAAAAGCCGAATGGAGGATCAAATAGTAACTGCAGGGGTCTAATCCAAATATGTCTATATGCGTATGTAGGCTTCACTGCTGGCCGCTGCCGCACGTACTGCGGAGGTCGCCGCCCTGGAGCAGGACCTCGAGCGGTCCAAGGAAGAACTCGGCGTTCCCAAGAGGCAGCTCGAGGAGAACAAAGGTAAGCAATACCTTGTCTATATAAAAACCAGTTTTGGTTGTAAGATAATAGGATCATCATGAATGTGCCAGGGACCACGACCGAAGTGGCAACCCTGAAGCAGGCGCTGTCCGAGGCCAAAAACAAAGCGGCCAAGGAGCGCCTCGAGCGAGAAAGGCAGGAAGCCCGAGTGATAGAGGCGGGGTGTCCCGATCTTTCGATGAGATGATAACTATCGATTTGGTGAAGATGACTTTGACGATCCGACTACAAACGTGCACGACGTTGCGCCTTAGCAATCGCTAAACCAACTTCGAGAGGTTATTGACCACGCCGGAGCACAATCAACCTGACCACGAAGGTCTATTCCTGCAAGCAATCGAAGAACAAGCAAGAATATGATAAAAGCAATCTGAATATTGCGTGTATATATGAAGTATTGATAATGGTGGGGATTCGGAAGTGGTCTTGGTCTGGTCGTTGGACACAAACGAAGTACACGAAGTTGCAATGGCTAACTTTTAACTAAACAAATCCCAAAGAAAAAGCTACTAGGTGGATCTACTTATATAGGAGCAAGGGTGGCGGCCAAGGAGGTGGGAGGACGTCCCAAGACAGCCTAACACCAACCCTAGGTCGTACAAGGCTCATGGGCCCAAGTGGAGGTGATGCAACACCTTTGAACTTGTTGTTTGACTCGGATTCTGCTGCAGCGTCAGATTGTTTCGTCCATATCTCAATGCTCCGGACGAATTTAAAGGTGAATCCAATTGGAGTGGAAAGAGGACGAAATCTACTTTCCAACAAAAAAAGAATCACCCAATTCGGAGTCCGTATGAAAAAGTTATTGCCGTTTTGAGTCAGGTATGTCTGTGTAGTCCGAATCTGAATCCAGAACGTGAGAGACTTGGACTCTATCTTCTCTTGGCCCAAAAGTGACGTGAAGGGACTTTTTGAACAGCACCTAAACTTCTCTTTTTCCCTTATCTTCATATGTGGATTGTACAAATGTCCCATACACCTGCAATTAGACAAAACACAAAAGTGTGTGAAGTATTTTTGTTCTGGATAATATAAATAGATTATTGAATAGTTGACACTAGAAATCACCTGACAAATATGCATGTATGCAATATTTTTGGTCGTATCCAAGGTAGTCATGTCCTCATCATCCTCCCCTTCTTGAAAATAAAGCAGTCCTCGGCGTTGCTTTATCTGAAATGTGGCTAACAAAAGAGACAAGGTGTACATGTTGTATATGTATATGTCATCAATTTTTACTTCCCGTGGAATTTGCACATATGACACATGTATACATGAGTAACTTTCATAGTGAATAAAATATAAAGCCAAAATATTATCACAAGAAGTAGAAGGCATGAAAGTATTGCAACTCAGTTTGCACATATAAGTGAAGCTCTTATTCATATGAAAAGATTGACAATATTCATCATTAAACCAATATTGGTGAATAAACCTTACTTGCACAAAATTTACATGGTACAACATGCTTAAATAATCCAACATGCAATAAATCATTTGACACAGAATCATCACCAAGATTAGAGGTCATATCAAAATGATTAAACATTGACAGAATTATTTTCAAACGTAGTTGATCCAAATTTGTTTTAGTGCCTGATTCACATGGTTCCCTCACATCAACAGTTAATTCAATGTGTGCACTCAAAATTCTTGATATTGCAGTTGTTTGATCACATGGCAAAGTCAAATCATCAGCATAATCATCTAAAATAGGTGGTGTGATCAATGTAGTGGCTAGAGCATCACATGGTGTATTTAAATCGACAAGGCATTCATCATTCGCATGCGAAGTTAGAAGATCAGTACCTTTGTCATTACCTCGTGTTATCAACTCAGACGATGTTGGAACTCTCGGCAGTGACGGGTCATAATATGGAGCTGATGCAGTGCTCACAACAACGGATGTTGTTGTCATAGTAGGCGCAGTGGTAGAAGGAAGGACCGTCTCAACTCCTTGGATGTGCACCTTATGCTTGTTTGTCTTGTGGGCATCACGCCTATTTATTTCCTGTTCAGCTTTGCAAGCAAGATGAAACAAATGTTCCATAGGATAACATTCTTCATGAATTAGTATCTCCTGAATATCACAGTTTAATCCTCCCCAAAATCTATCCATAAAATCTTCTTCACTTTCCTCTAAAAAGGAATGCAACAAGGTAGTTTGTAAATCATCATAATATTTTCTTACAGTGTCACTACTTTGTTTCAAATGTTGTAGTTTTTTAATCATGCCACGAGTATAATAAACATCGACGAATCTATCTCTCATGACAAGTTTTAAATCATCCCAAGTAGTAGGTACATAATCAGGGTATAACCGACAATGTTCACTCCACCAAACAGTACCAAAACTAGTGAAAGAACCAACCGCAAGCTTAACTTTTTTACGTTCCAAAAAATCATGGGAAGCAAATATAACATTTATTTCAAACTCCCATTCAATATATAAATCAGGCTTAAAACGACCATTAAAAGGTGGCATGGAAACAAAAACCTGATTGTGCGTATTCTTATGTCTTTGCACCTCTTGTGACGGTGGTTGTATTTTCGGAGCTGGTGGCACGTCTCCCATGATTGATGAAGCCCAACTGACTCTGGAACCTGCCATATTTAGTAGAAAAACAAGAAACAAAATCCGAGAATAATGTTCCTATGAACTACTAGGATGTGGTGGTAAAACGCTCACAGTATAGCAAATATCAAAATCTTACAAGTTCTTACCATGCAGTAGGTGGTGACCGGCAACCAGCGGTGTCAAATAACTCCAAAGATTGAGTAAAGCGATTGCCAGGTGAGCGTATGTATACACGGTGTAGAAAGATGTGGAGCTTGGAAGGCCAAATATATCGTAGCAAAAGATCAACAATAATCAATTCAGAGATGCAATGTTGAATAAACGCTCAACGACGGTACTGTGCTGGTCCTAGGCTAGACCGTGCTAGAGACGCGAGCCTAGAACACTAAAAAAATCACGGCGCGATGCGTAACAAAGGCGGAGCACACTCTGAATATCTTTTTTTTCTCCTTTTTTCACGGAATTTTTTCCTCTTTTTTTCCTCTTTTTTTCTCTCACTTTTTTTTCTTTCTCTTTTTTTCACAAACAAGCTAGATAAGATGCAGATTGGATCTAGTGATGACGCGAATGACCTCAAGTATGATTATGACAATGAATGATGGGGAGTACATGGTGGAAATTGATGGATGGCGGTGGTGGACAGCGGATGCAATAATGACGCGGCGGTGGTATATGGCCACGATAATGAAGATGGTGCGGCGGTGGCGTGACAAACTCTGAACAGAACTCGAAACTCTAAAGGACTAGACACTAAGACTAGCAACTTGACACGACGATGTAACCGCAAATTCAACAAAGCAAAACACTAAAAAGATTATGCAAAAGCTCAGACTGGCTTGGACAAAGGATGAACAGATCTAACTTTTTTGTGTGGCTTTTTCTTGGACAATAGGTAAGAAAATAAATCTAATCTAGGGATAACTGCAAATTCTCACCGAGCAACCTGAAAACTGATACCACTTGATAGAACCGGGGTGTCCCGATCTTTCGATGAGATGATGACTATCGATTTGGTGAAGATGACTTTGACGATCCGACTACAAACGTGCACGATGTTGCGCCTTAGCAATCGCTAAACCAACTTCGAGAGGTTATTGACCACGCCGGAGCACAATCAACCTGACCACGAAGGTCTATTCCTGCAAGCAATCGAAGAACAAGCAAGAATATGATAAAAGCAATCTGAATATTGCGTGTATATATGAAGTATTGATAATGGTGGGGATCCGGAAGTGGTCTTGGTCTGGTCGTTGGACACAAACGAAGTACACGAAGTTGCAATGGCTAACTTTTAACTAAACAAATCCCAAAGAAAAAGCTACTAGGTAGATCTACTTATATAGGAGCAAGGGTGGCGGCCAAGGAGGTGGGAGGACGTCCCAAGACAGCCTAACACCAACCCTAGGTCGTACAAGGCTCATGGTGTTGGGGAACGTAGTAATTTCAAAAAATTTCCTACGCACACGCAAGATCATGGTGATGCATAGCAACGAGAGGGGAGAGTGTGGTCTACGTACCCTCGTAGACCGAAGCGGAAGCGTTGACTCAACGTAGAGGAAGTAGTCGTACGTTCTCCTCGCGATCCGACCGATCCAAGTACCGTTACTCCGGCACCTCCGAGTTCTTGGCACACGTTCAGCTCGATGACGATCCCCGGGCTCCGATCCAGCAAAGCGTCGGGGAAGAGTTCCGTCAGCACGACGGCGTGGTGACGATCTTGATGTGTTACCGGCGCAGGGCTTCGCCTAAGCACTGCAACGATATGACCGAGGTGGAATTTGGTGGAAGGGGCACCGCACACGGCTAAGGAACGATCCGTAGATCAACTTGTGTATCTATGGGGTGCCCCCTGCCCCCGTATATAAAGGAGCAAGGGAGGGGGTGGCCGGCCTAGGGTTTGGCGCGCCAGGGTGTGGAGTCCTACTAGGTCTCCAAGTCCTAGTAGGAGTCCACCAAGAGGGGAGGAAGGGAGAAGGAATAGGAGGAGCAGGAAAGGTAGCTGGCCCCCTTTTCCCTAGTCCAATTCGGACCAAAGGGGAGGGGGGGCGCAGCAGCCTTTTCCTCTTCCCACTAAAGCCCATCAAGGCCCATTACTTCTCCCGTAATCCCGTAACTCCCCGATACTCCCGAAAATACCCGGATCACTCAGAACCTTTCCGATGTCCGAATATAGTCGTCCAATATATCGATCTTTACGTCTCGACCATTTCGAGACTCCTCGTCATGTCCCCGATCTCATCCGGGACTCCGAACTCCTTCGGTACATCAAAACTCATAAACTCATAATATAACTGTCATCGAAACCTTAAGCGTGCGGACCCTACGGTTCGAGAACAATGTAGACATGACCGAGACACGTCTCCGGTCAATAACCAATAGCGGGACCTGGATGCCCATATTGGCTCCTACATATTCTGCGAAGATCTTTATCGGTCAGACCGCATAACAACATACGTTGTTCCCTTTGTCCATCGGTATGTTACTTGCCCGAGATTCGATCGTCGGTATCCAATACCTAGTTCAATCTCGTTACCGGCAAGTCTCTTTACTCGTTCCGTAATACATCATCTCACAACTAACACATTAGTTGCAATGCTTGCAAGGCTTATGTGATGTGCATTACCGAGAGGGCCCAGAGATACCTCTCCGACAATCGGAGTGACAAATCCTAATCTCGAAATACGCCAATCCAACATGTACCTTCGGAGACACCTGTAGAGCACCTTTATAATCACCCAGTTACGTTGTGACGTTTGGTAGCACACAAAGTGTTACTACGGTAAACGGGAGTTGCATAATCTCATAGTTAAAGGAACATGTATAAGTCATGGATAAAAGCAATAGCAACATACTAAACGATCGGGTGCTATGCTAATGGAATGGGTCATGTCAATCAGATCATTCAACTAATGATGTGATCTCGTTAATCAAATAACAACTCTTTGTTCATGGTTAGGAAACATAATCATCTTTGATTAATGAGCTAGTCAAGTAGAGGCATACTAGTGACACTCTGTTTGTCTATGTATTCACACATGTATTATGTTTCCTGTTAATACAATTCTAGCATGAATAATAAACATTTATCATGAATTAAGGAAATAAATAATAACTTTATTATTGCCTCTAGGGCATATTTCCTTCACATGGGCCCAAGTGGAGGTGATGCAACACCTTTGAACTTGTTGTTTGACTCGGATTCTGCTGCAGCGTCAGATTGTTTCGTCCATATCTCAATGATCCGGACGAATTTAAAGGTGAATCCAATTGGAGTGGAAAGAGGACGAAATCTACTTTCCAACAAAAAAAGAATCACCCAATTCGGAGTTCGTATGAAAAAGTTCTTGTCGTTTTGAGTCAGGTATGTCTGTGCAGTCCGAATCTGAATCCAGAACGTGAGAGACTTGGACTCTATCTTCTCTTGGCCCAAAAGTGACGTGACGGGACTTTTTGAAAAGCACCTAAACTTCTCTTTTTCCCTTATCTTCATATGTGGATTGTACAAATGTCCCATACACCTGCAATTAGACAAAACACAAAAGTGTGTGAAGTATTTTTGTTCTGGATAATATAAATAGATTATTGAATAGTTGACACTAGAAATCACCTGACAAATATGCATCTTTGCAATATTTTTGGTCGTATCCAAGGTAGTCATGTCCTCATCACCGAGTAGGCGAGGTGCTGCAAGAGCTCCAGGCACTCGTTAAGAAGCACAAGTCCTTGGAGCTTGACTCGAAGACGCGAGAGTCCAAGCTTGCCAAGCCCCTCGAAAGCGCAAAACATGCCAAGGCCGAAGCCCAAAAGGCCCTCTAGGATATTGAGGGGGTGAAGAAGATAGTGGCGGGTAAGGCATTCATTATGCAAAGCAAGCATGTGCAAGAAAAGTTCTATTTACTTACCCGAGTTCAGAGCTCTCCAGGGGCGTTCGCAGATCTGCCCCGCAGTGTGTCTGACGCCGTGGAGTTCTACCGGGCCGAGGAGGGGATCTTGACGGAGAAGGTGTTCTGGTCTTAGTATACTGGGACCGAACACCCGATGCCCATGAGCGACCAGCTGAAGCAACTGGTCGAGCTCCACAAGGCGGCCGAACATGCCATGAAGGGCCTTATAGTCCAGATGTTGCCTGGCGATGACCTACCCAAAAGCTACTTCGGCCTAGTGAGGCGGCTTGTGGATGCCTGCCCCCGGTTGGAAGTCATAAAGGGGTCCGTCTGCATTGAAGGTGCGCAGGGCCCTTGCCCGTGCGAAGGTGCACTGGGCCAAGATGGACGCCGAGAAGCTGGTGAAGGAGGGGCCGCCGGAGGGCAAGGAGCATCGACACCCCGAAATGTATTATGAGGGTGTCCTGAAGGTTGCCCGTCTCGTGGCGGACGAGTGTACCAAAGACGTAATTTTTGAATGAACTTGCTCATGTGATCTTGTATGCTGAAAACTAGTTCATGTGCGCTATGCAACGCTTTTTATTTAAAATATTACCTTCTGTGCGACCGTTTATAAATCTGATAGTTGGCTAGTCATCGGCTTCTGCCCCCATGCAACTAGTGCTGGGGTGATCGGGATAAACCTGAGCACTCTTTTTCCCATTTTTGGGTCCTTCGAGGGAGGTGCTCAGTGCAACGAACCAGGCAATCTGACTATAATGCTTTATCACTCTCACTTAGCCAAAGAAGTCTACAATTTTAAATTTTGGCGAAGCCCCTAGTATTCGGAAGGCCGAATTTGGGGCACTATACACGCCTAAGTCGGACAAGGCTGATTCCTCGCCCGAAGAGGAAAAAGTCTTTAGGGACTTGAGACCTCTCGAACAGCGAGCATCTCTCGCCTTATCATGACAGTCAGTTTTAGCTTTCTCTACTGAGGTGCTCGTCCGAAAGAACCGGGGCACAATCGCAGTAGTTCTCCCAGTGCTACCTTAGGCGATATAGCAGAACGTAAGGTACCAAAACATGGGAGCCGGGCAAACCCAACTATTGACCCAAGACATGATTTGGAGCTGATGCATATAATGCTAAAAGTTTGGGGTGCCGCACTGTCGGAAGTGCTCGGACTTCTCACGCCGTATTATGGGGTATACGGAAGCCCCTGGCGTACTAGCCGTACCATATTGTACGGGTGCTGATTGCCATAAATCAACTATATAAAAAAGAATATAGAATGCAATAATAGACTAGTGCTATGCATTGTTTATTCGAGAAATGCGTCGAGGCATACTGATACAAGTAGTGCGGTAAGCAAAAAATAGGACTATTTGACATGTCCCGTCCAAGGGCAAGCTGCGGACTAGTATCTTAAAGTAGGTATGTAACTTGTTATCAGGGACCACCTGGGGATTCCACTGTACGACGTAGCTTCCTGCCTCCTTGGATGTTGTATCATGTGTCCGGCAATCATTCTGCCGGATAGGGCTTCCAGATAGTAAAGTCCTGAAAGAGAGAGAATGATAAAGGTAGTAAGCCCCTAGTGCGGTTGAGCCGCATTGTGGGACCTGCCATGATCATGCCCCGCCTACACCTATGGTATTTTCAATGCGTAATTATGTACGCGCTGCGTGAATCTTGCCGCTCGACTGAGACTAGGGCGGGGGCCGTTGCTAGGTGAGCTCTGAACGTGCAACGCGTTCCTGCTGCAGGTTACTCCAGACGCCCTTGACGGTGTCCGGGGGCTTTATCGCCGGACTGGCGGATTGCCTTAAAAGGATGCTTTGTGCCTCCGCTGCGAGGGCCGCAGTATGTTACTCCGTACGAAGCGAGTGCTCTGTGTTTCCATTGACTGTGATGACCCCCTGGGTCCTGGCATCTTGAGCTTGAGGTATGCATAGTGCGGTACCACATTGAATCTTGCAAATGCGGTTCGCTCTAGCAGTGCGTGATAGCCGCTTCCGAACGGGACGATATCGAAGATTAACTCCTCGCTTTGGAAGTTGTCCGGAGACCCGAAGACCACTTCCAGTGTAATTGAGCCCGTACAATGGGCCTCTACACCTGGGATGACACCTTTAAAGGTCGTTTTTGTGGGTTTGATCCTTGATGGGTCTATACCCAATTTGCGCACTGTATCCTGATGGAGTAGGTTCAGGCTGCTGCCGTCGTCCATGAGGACTCAAGTGAGGTGAAATCCGTCAATTATGGGGTCTAAGACCAATGCGGCAGATCCGCCATGACGGATACTAGTGGGTGGTCCCTGCGATCGAAGGTGATCATACAAGAGGACCATGGGTTGAACTTTGGGGCGACGGCCTCCATCGCATATACGTCCCTTAGTGCACGCTTCCGTTCCCTCTTGGGGATGTGGGTTGCGTATGTCATGTTCACCGTCCTCACTTGCGAGGGGAACCTCTTCTCTCCTCCCGTGTTCGGCGGCCGTGGCTCCTCCTTGTCATCGCTGTGCAGCCCCTTGTCCTTGTTTTCGGCGTTTAGCTTGCCGGCCTACTTGAACACCCAACATTCTCCGCTGGTGTGATTGGCTGGCTTATCGGGGGTGCTGTGTATTTGACACGAACGATCGAGTATGCGGTCCAAACTGGCGGGCCCGGAGTGCTTCTTTTGAATGTCTTTTTCCGCTGACCGGGTTTAGAGCCTCTGAATCCGGCATTGGCTGCCGTATCCTCGGCGTTATCGCCGTTGTTGCGGCGCTTGTGTTTGCTGCGACGTGGCCTGCCGTTACTGTCCTTGGTATCCGATGTGCCAAGGTTCCTTGATATGTTGTTGCTATGAGCCAGCCAGCTATCCTCTCCCGCACAAAAGCGGGTCATGAGTGTCGTGAGGGCTGCCATATACTTCGGCTTTTCCTGGCCGAGGTGCCGGGCAAGCCACTCGTCAGAGATGTTGTGCTTAAATGCCACTAAGGCCTGTGCATCCGGACAGTCGACAATTTGATTTTTCTTGGTTAGGAACCGTGTCCAGAATTGCATGGCTGATTCCCCTGGCTGCTGAATTATGTGGCTCAAGTCATTGGAATCTAGTGGTCGCACATAAGTGCCCTGGAAGTTGTCGAGGAATGCGTCTTCTAGATCCTCCCAACAGCCAACGGAGTTTGCTGGCAAGCTATTCAGCCAATGCCGAGCTGGTCCTTTAAGTTTTAACGGGAGGTACTTGATGGCATGTAGATCATCACCGCGGGCCATGTGGATGTGGAGGAGGAAGTCCTCGATCCATACCGCGGGATCTGTTGTACCATCATATGATTCGATATTTACGGGTTTAAAACCCTCTGGGAATTCATGCTCCATTACTTCATCAGTGAAGCATGGGGGGTGTGTTGCGCCTCTGTGCTGGGCTATATCGCGACGCAGCTCGTATGAGTCTTGCCTGCTGTATTCGGCCCGGCCGGATTTGCTTTGTATCTGGCGTGGCGGTAACCGTCCCGCATAGGGGCGTGCCCTCGTGATCCGTAGATCAATCTTGCGTGTTTTGCCCTGTCTTCCAATACGTCTCGCAGGTCTCGCGTGTTTCCCGGTGCCTTAGTGTTTTTGTTTGAATGGCGGCGGGGTGCAGGCTGATTTTCAGGCTGGAATGCCTCTCTATCTCGGCCACGAGGTGGTCGATCAGCCGCATCGTACGCTGGTGATGTAGGTTCCAATGCTTCCTCCTCAAGTCGGGGTAGCAACCTGCGCTAATTGGGTAACACTTGGAAGGGCGTTCGAGTTCATATTCCTTGGCCGCAAGGACTTCAGTCCATCTGTCTGCTAGCAAATCCTGATCAGCTCGAAGTTGTTGCTTTTTTCTTCAGGCTGTTTGCTATGGCTATAAGCCGGCGCTTAAAGCGCTCCTGCTCGACGGGATCCTCAGGAACGACAAATTCTTCGTCGTCGAGGCTCACTTCGTCTTCGGGGAGAGGCATGTAATTGTCATCCTCCGCTTCTCCCTCTGCCGCTCGCTTAGGAGGGCTGGCTTGTTCATCCTCCGGCTCTAGCTCGTGTTGGAGGGGATTGTCATCATCCTCGGAACTGTCCGGAGTACTGTTATCTCCAGTGCCGGTATCATCGCTTTTGCTATGGCGAGACTTAGAGCGGCGCCGCTGACGCCGACGCTTGGGTTGCTTCATGGAGGGGTCATCCTCCGCTGTCTTGTCGCCATTGCCTTATTTGGGTGTATCCACCATATATATATCATATGATGAGGTGGCGGTCCAGTGCCCCGTGGGCAGTGGTTCCTGTTCGTCTCCTTCATCGTTGTCCATACCATCGATGTCTTCGGAGTCGAAGTCGAGCATGTCGGTTAAATCATCGAGAGTGGCTACTAAGTGGGTGGTGGGTGGGGAGTGAATTTCTCCATCATCCGCATCCCATTCTAGCCGAACATAGTTCGGCCAAGGTTCTCCTGATAGGGAGAGAGACCTTAACGAGTTCAGTACATCGCCAAAGGGCGAGTGCTGAAAGATATCCGCGGAGGTGAACTCCATGATCGGCGCCCAATCGGATTCGATAGGCATGGGGGCAGGCGGTTCAGAGTCCGTGGCCGGAGACGAGCCCAATGGTTCGGCGTCATGGCTCTCGTGAAGGGTAAGGTCAGTGTTCGACTCTATCGCCGCTGAGAGTTCAGCCTCCAAGGCGGGGTCTATCCGCTCGTCCTCGGATGGCGCAATCTGCTCCGGATTGAAGGCCGGAGTAGTTACTGGTGTGATCTCCCGAGCACTGTCCGACGACAGAGCTATATCGTGCTCGTCGTGATCGTGCGGCACAACTGGCATGGGCCCGAATCCATCGAAGATCAAGTCTCCACGGATATTGGCAGTGTAATTCAAGTTTTCCAACCTGACCTGGTGGCCAGGGGCGTAGCTCTCGATCTGCTCCAGATGGCCAAATGAGTTGGCCCGCAGTGTGAAGCCGCCGAATACGAAGATCTGTCCGGGGAGGAAGACCTCACCCTGGACCGCATCGTTACTGATGATCGAAGGGGCCATCAAGCCTTACGGCGATGGCACAGTGGAACTCTCAATGAAAGCACCAATGTCGGTGTCAAAATCGGCGGATCTCGGGTAGGGGGTCCCGAACTGTGCGTCTAAGGCGGATGGTAACAGGAGGCAGGGGACACGATGTTTACCTAGGTTCGGGCCCTCTCGATGGAGGTAATACCCTACTTCCTGCTTGATAGATCTTGATGATATGAGTAGTACAAGAGTTGATATACCACGAGATCGTAGAGGCTAAACCCTAGAAGCTAGCCTATGGTATGAATTTTGTTGGTCCGACGGACTAAACCCTCTGGTTTATATAGACACTGGAGGGGGCTAGGGTTACACAGAGTTGGTTACATTGGGAGGAGATCTTCATATCCTTATCACCAAACTTGCCTTCCACGCCAAGGAGAGTCCCATCCGGACACGAGACGAAGTCTTCAATCTTGTATCTTCATAGTCCAACAGTCCGGCCAAAGGATATAGTCCGGCTGTCCGGATACCCCCTAATCCTGGACTCCCTCACCCATAGCTTCAGTTCTAGTGAGAGGCGACACGAATGACACCATGCCGAGGCCCGCAATGGGTGCGGGGTGTGGTAGTCAGCCGTGCCCCATTCCTTCTTCTCTAGTGGCGCCGGGAAGGGGTCGCAGAAGGTGTTCGCCGTCAGCGGAGGCGAACTTGATTCCCCCTGGGCGCCGTCCTTCTGTCTTGCAAGAGGGCTCTTTGCTGCCATACACGTGTTCAGAACGTGCGATAGTTTCTGATGTTAGGGAGATTGGGGACGACCATGCTCTTTGGGGGATTATTACCGAGAGAGCATGGTGCCCAACGTGGCCGTTGCACCGAGGTCTTCGGATGGCTATGATGCGGAAGGCGACGGCAACCGACGACTCGTCAAGAACGGGGACGACCGTTCCAACGAGTCGTGTTTGCCGGTGACTCCGTGCCTCCCATCTGGTCATCCGGTAATGTCACCATCCACGCCTGCCCTCTAGATTCTCCCTCCTTGCTAGAACGCAGTGCCATCCTGATCCTGGGGAGGTGCCGAATCCCAGTCGGGTCCGCCACCGGCCTCCTTTCCCTTCCTGAAGGAGATGGACAAGGGCAAACACATCACAGGGCACTTATTTTTGTTCAATCTTAAACTGTAGGCGCTTTGCCAAAAATTAGTTCAAATAATGTAATCTCTCGAGTCCATGTTTGTGTCCTATAAGGTCTGTACTTGTTTTTATCAGCATATCAATGAAAAAGATGAACCTTGCCGGGAACTCGTGCATGTATATGTCCATGTAGAGGTGGAATGCCTCTATATATGTAAACAAACGAGTTTACTCCGACAGGCTATCCTGCCGGTACCCTCTTTTTTATTGCCTGAGACTAAGCCTACTGGGACAAATTGTGATGAGGGACCAGCCCCCCGCGGACCTATTCTTATCAAAGGCCACTGCGACCATCCTGACCGAAGCCGCGTTTAAGTCAAGGAATGAGAGCGCCTAAGTTTTAAAAAGGCGGCGAGGTTTTCCTATGCACAGGTATTTTGCTGACAGAACACCTATGGACAAGAGATAGAACTTATCTGTCTGGCTTGCCGGAGATCGTAGTGCTGGTTCATCTTTCCAGCTTCCCTCCGAGGCCAAGTTCTCGACAGGAGCCTGCAGTTTTATGAAGATGGAAAGGATGCAAAATGCGATCTTATCTATATGCATATGCAATGCTCATGAAATGCTTATGCATGCATGCAACTTGTCGGGGGGCCCAGTGCTTCATTCATTTTCTCTATTGCTCAGGGTCTGCACCTGGCTTTGTACAAGGGGTTACATGCAACTAAGGCAAGGCCTGTACAAAAGGGTGGCTGCCGGGCAGGGCCCGACGGCCGAGCCTTATGGGTAGAACTTGCCGATATGCTCAATATTCCATGAGTTTTGCAATTGAATGCCATCTCCGGTCTCCAGACGGACTGCGCCAGGTCTGGTGACTCGAACTACCCGGTAAGGGCCTTCCCACTTAGGCGTCAACTTGTTCGCACCCTTGGCGGACTAAACGCGCCTAAGGACAAGGTCGCCTTCCTCAAAACACTGGGCATGAACCCTGCGGCTGTGATAGCGACGCAGAGCTTGCTGATATGCAACACGCGTAGCAGCCTGGAGAGGGTTCTCCTCGAGAAGCACAACGTCGTCATGCCGGTGTTGTTCCCGCGCTACTTCATCGTAGGCAAGCACTCGAGGTGACTCGTAAATGAATTTCATGGGGATAACTGCTTATGCCCCATAGACTAGGGAGAAGGGAGTCTGCCCATTAGCTCAATTTGGTGTCGTTCTCAGGGACCAGAGAACTACCGACAGCTCATCGATCCATCGCCTGCCGCACTTCTGCAGTGTATCAAAGGTTCTCATCTTGAGTCCTCACAACACTTCAGGGTTCGCCCTCTTAGCTTGACCATTGCTTTTGGGATGTGCACTAGAGGCAAATGAGATCTTCCTTCCGAGGGCATGAACATATTGCATGAAGGCGCCGTTGTCGTTGATGATCTGGGCAGGGACCCCGAAGCGACACATAATTCTTTCAAGAACTTGATAGTTGACTGAGCAGTCACCTTTCTCACGGCAGCTACTTCCGGCCACTTTGTAAACTTGTCCATGGCAACGAACAAGAATTCAAAGCCCCCAGCAGCTCGGGGGAAAGGGCCGAGGATATCGAGCCCCCAGACCAAAAACGGCCATGACAAATGGATTTTCTGAAGAGCATGTGCAGGCAGATGGATGTTCTTGGAATGGAATTGGCAGGCTTCACACTTGGTGACTAGCTTGACCACATCTTGGAGGGTTGTGGGCCAATAGAATCCTTGCCGGAATGCTTTCCCAACTAATGCCCTTGATCCAACGTGGGAGCAGCACATGCCTTTGTATATTTTAGCCAGCAGTTCCTTTCCTTCTTCCCGGCAGATGCACTTTAATTTCACACTGTTGGGCTTCCTTCTGTATACAGTCTCATGGGCCATCTAATGCATACTGGCCCTCCGGGCTACTCTTTCAGCTTCATCTTGCTTATCGGGAAGTTCTCCAGCTTGGAGGAAATGGACTATGTGCCTCGCCCAAGTTGGAGCCTGGGGCTCGCCAACAAGGACTAGTGACACCTCCTCATCTGCAGGAGCGTGTTCCTCGACCGCTAGTACCAGCGGTCCGGTAGGAGGGCACAACCCGATAATTGATGGGGAGTTGTTTCCGGCAGGGTCCCTATCAGGAGCCCCGGGAGGCTCTACCGGTAGAGTCTTACCGGAGTCTGACTTCCTCCTCTTTCTGGCCATTGTTGCCGGGGATACGGAGGGTTGAGTAAGATGGAGAACAAAAGTTCCTGGTTCCACAGGAAGCTTTTGTGCAGCACACTTTGACAGATGATCAGCTATGCTGTTTTCCGCATGGGGTATGTGCTCTGTTTGCATCCCGTCAAAGCGCTCCTTCAATCTTCTCACTTCCTCAAGGTATGCCTCCATCAATGGACTTTGGTAATCCTTATTTACTTGTCTCACCACAAGCTTTGAATCTCCTTGAATGATTAGCTTTATGATTCCCAATTCTGTGCCAATCCTGAGCCCGGCAAGGAGCCCTTCATACTCTGTTGTATTGTTGGTTGCCTCCTCCCGGGGAAAGTGCATCTGGACGACGTAGACTTCAAGTGCTCCCTCGTGGGAGCAACGAGAAGCACGCCAGCCCCTACACCTTGTAGGGAGAAGGCACCATAAAAATACGTGATCCATTCTTGGGGCGCTTCCTTGCCAGGAATATCTGTTTCTAGCACTTCTTCATCAGGGGTTGGCGTCTATTCTGCAATAAACTCTGCTAATGCCCTTATCTAAATTGTTGATGTGCTCTCAAACCTCAGGCCAAAGATGGACAACAGCAAAGCCCACTCTACTACTCTGCCGGTAGCCTCGGGGTTTCGGAGTATCCTTTGCAACGGGAAGCGGGTGACAACCGTGATCTCATGGGCTTGGAAGTAGTGGTGCAGTTTCCTTGAGGCCATGATGAGACCAAAGATCAATTTTTGCACACGAGAGTACCTCAATCTAGCCCCTTGTAGCAGGGAACTAACAAAGTACACTGGGCGTGATACGTCTCCAACGTATCTATAATTTTTGATTGTTCCATGGTGTTATATTATCAATCTTGGATGTTTATAATCATTTTATATCATTTATTGGTACTAACCTATTTACATAGTGCCTAGTGCCAGTTGTTGTTTTCTGCATGTTTTTTACATCGCAGGAAATCAATATCAGATGGAGTCCAAATGCAATGAAACTTTACGGAGATTTTTTTGGACCACAAGGAACATAATGGGCCCTGGCTGCGCCTGGGGGTGCTCCGAGGAGAGCACAACCCACCAGGGCGCGCCAGGAGGCCCAGGCGCGCCCTTGTGGGTTGTGCCCACCTTAGGTGCCCCGTGGACCGCCTCTTTGCTCTATAAATACCCTGATATTCCCAAAACCCTAGGGGAGTCGACGAAATATTCATCTAGCCGCCGCAGAGTCATGAAACATCAGATCCAATCTAGACACCATCTCGGATACTGTTGGGTATATTACTGCTGGGCGTAAACTGGCCAGGAGAGGCTGGGTTATCCCCATAATGAGTTATTATATTTGAAGCCCATGAAGACAAAGACAATGGCGCTTTATGAAGGCCCAGGGCCCAAAGGCGGATTAAGGCATGTAGATATAAACCGACATTGATATGTAAGCTTGTGTTGTAAGATAGAAATAGTAGAGACCGGGCCGGACACGTTTATGAGCCGGCCTCGGGATCCTGTAAGCTGATGGGCGTCAACCCATGTATATAAGGGGATGACCCGGCAGTGGTTTAGTGACAACAAACAACAACTCGAGAGCCATGCATAACGGATTCGCTCCCTGGTCATCGAAACCCTAGCAATTCCACAACAACTAGATCAGGCTTTTACCTTTACCGCAAGGGGCCGAACCAGTATAAACACTCTGTGTCCTTTGTCCGCTTTAACCCCTTTAAGCTAACCCGTCGCGATGGCTCCACGACTAATTCCTTTCACTAGGACATCTGCGTGACAAAACCACGAAGTTGGCGCCCACCATGGGGCTATCGCACGATGGTTTCAAGTTCTTAGAGGGCAGCTTCGAAGGGCTCAAGGGATACGCTGTGGGCCGGATGACTAACAGTCGTCGCGGCAAGCTCTACATCGACGACGCAGGCTGGTGATAGAGGCAAAAGGTGTCCCGATGTTTTGATGAGATGGTGGCAATCGTTTCTGTGGGAGTTGACCTTGACGATCCGACTACGAACGTGCGAGACATCGCGCCTTAGCAACCGCTAAACCAACTTCCGAGGGTTATTGACCACGCCGGAGCACGATCAACCTGACCACGAGGGCCTGTTTCCTGCGAGCAAACGAAGAACATGCAAGAAACTAATATTGCAATCTGGATATTGCGAATATAAGAGGAAAGCTTTATTAATGAAGGTGGGGTTCTATGACGCCTTGGTCTGGTCGTTGAACACAAACGAAGTACGCGAAGTTGCAGCTATGGCGAACTTTTGATCTAAACAAAACCCAAGGAAAAAGCTACTAGGTGGATCTACTTATATAGGAGCAAGGGGTGGCGGCCAAGGAGGTGGGAGGACGTCCCAAGGCAGCCTAAAACCAACCCTAGGTCGTACAAGACTCATGGGCCCAAGTGGAGGTGATGCAACACCTTTGGACTTGTTGTTTGACTCGGATTCTGCTGCAGCGTCAGATTGTTTCGTCCATATCTCAATGCTCCGGACGAATTTAAAGGTGAATTCAATTGGAGTGGAAATAGGACGAAATCTACTTTCCAACAAAAAAGTATCACCCAATTCGGAGTCCGTATGAAAAAGTTCTTGCCGTTTTGAGTCAGGTATGTTTGTGCAGTCCGAATCTGAATCCAGAACGTGAGAGACTTGGACTCTATCTTCTCTTGGCCCAAAAGTGACGTAAAGGGACTTTTTGAACATCACCTAAACTTCTCTTTTTCCCTTATCTTCATATGTGGATTGTACAAATGTCTCATACACCTGCAATTAGACAAAACACAAAAGTGTGTGAAGTATTTTTGTTCTGGATAATATAAATAGATTATTGAATAGCTAACACTAGAAATCACCTAACAAATATGCATGTATGCAATATTTTTGGTCGTATCCAAGGTAGTCATGTCCTCATCATCCTCCCCTTCTTGAAAATAAAGCCATCCTCGGCATTGCTTTATCTAAAATGTGGCTAACAAAAGAGACAAGGTGTACATGTTGTATATGTATATGTCATCAATTTTTACTTCCCGTGGAATTTGCACATATGACACATGTATACATGAGTAACTTTCATAGTGAATAAAATATAAAGCCAAAATATTATCACAAGAAGTAGAAGGCATGAAAGTATTGCAACTCAGTTTGCACATATAAGTGAAGCTCTTATTCATATGAAAAGATTGACAATATTCATCATTAAACCATCCCAATATTGGTGAATAAACCTTACTTGCATAAAATTTACATGCTACAACATGCTTAAATAAGCCAACATGCGATAAGTCATTTGACACAGAATCATCACCAAGATTAGAGGTCATATCAAAATGATTAAACATTGGCACAATTATTTTCAAACGTAGTTGATCCAAATTTGCTTTAGTGCCTGATTCACATGGTTCTTTCACATCAACGGTTAATTCAATGGGTGCACTCAAAATTCTTGATATTGCAGTTGTTTGATCACATGGCAAAGTCAAATCATCAGCATAATCATCTAAAATAGGTGGTGTGATCAATGTATTAGCTAGAGCATCACATGGTGTATTTAAATCGACAAGGCATTCATCATTCTCATGCGAAGTTAGAAGATCAGTACCTTTGTCATTACCTCGTGTTATTAGCTCAGACGATGTTGGAACTCTCGGCAGTGACGGGTCATAATATGGAGCTGATGCAGTGCTCACAACAACGGATGTTGTTGTCATAGTAGGCGCAGTGGTAGAAGGAAGGACCGTCTCAACTCCTTGGATGTGCACCTTATGCTTCTTTGTCTTGTGGGCATCACGCCTCTTTATTTCCTGTTCAGCTTTGCAAGCAAAATGAAACCAATGGTCCATAGGATAACATTATTCATGAATTAGTATCTCCTGAATATCACGGTTTAATCCTCCCCAAAATCTATCCATAAAATCCTCTTCACTTTCCTCTAAAAAGGAATGCAACAAGGTAGTTTGTAAATCATCATAATATTTTCTTACGGTGTCACTACTTTGTTTTAAATGTTGTAGTTTTTTAATCATGCCACGAGTATAATAAACATCGATGAATCTATCTCTCATGACAAGTTTTAAATCATCCCAAGTAGTAGGTACATAATCAGGGTATAGCCGACAATGTTCACTCCACCAAACAGTAGCAAAACTAGTGAAAGAACCAACCGCAAGCTTAACTTTTTTACGTTCTGAAAAATCATGGGAAGCAAATATAACATTTATTTCGAACTCCCATTCAATATATAAATCAGGCTTAAAACAACCATTAAAAGGTGGCATGGAAACAAAAACATGATTGTGCGTATTCTTATGTCTTTGCACCTCTTGTGACGGTGGTTGCATTTTCGGAGCTGGTGGCACGTCTCCCACGATTGATGAAGCCCAACTGACTCTGGAACCTGCCATATTTAGTAGAAAAACAAGAAACAAAATCCGAGAATAATGTTCCTATGAACTACTAGGATGTGGTGGTAAAACGCTCACAGTATAGCAAATATCAAAGTCTTACAAGTTCTTACCATGCAGCAGGTGGTGACCGGCAACCAGCAGTGTCAAATAACTCCGAAGATTGAGTAAAGCGATTGCCAGGTGAGCGTATGTATACACGGTGTAGAAATGTGTGGAGCTTGGAAGGCCAAATATATGGTAGCAAAAGATCAGCAATAATCAATTCAGAGATGCAATGTTGAATAAACGCTCAATGATGGTACTGTGCTGGTCCTAGGCTAGATCGTGCTAGAGACGCGAGCCTAGAACACTAAAAAAATCACGGCGTGACGCGTAACAAAGACGGAGCACACTCTGAATATCTTTTTTTCTCTTTTTTCATGTAATGTTTTTCACTTTTTTTCCTCTTTTTTTCCTTTTTTTCTCTCACTTTTTTTTTCTTTTTTTCTTTCTCTTTTTTTTCACAAACAAGCTAGATAAGATGCAAATTGGATCTAGTGATGACGCGAACGACCTCAAGTATGATTATGACAATGAATGATGGGGAGTACGTGGTGGAAATTGATGGATGGCGGTGGTGGACAGCGGATGCAATAATGACGCGGTGGTGGTATATGGCAATGACAATGAAGATGGTGCGGCGGTGGCGTGACAAACTGTGAACAGAACTCGAAACTCTAAAGTACTAGACACTAAGACCAGCAATTTGACACGACGATGTAACCGCAAATTCAACAAAGCAAAACACTAAAAAGATTATGCAAAGGCTCAGACTGGCTCAGGCTGGCTCTGATACCACTTGATAGAGGCAAAGGTGTCCCGATGTTTCGATGAGATGGTGGTTATCGTTTCTGTGGGAGTCGACCTTGACGATCCGACTATGAACGTGCGAGACGTCGTGCCTTAGCTATCGCTAAACCAACTTCCGAGGGTTATTGACCATGCCGGAGCACGATCAACCTGACCACGAGGGCCTGTTTCCTGCGAGCAAACGAAGAACAAGCAAGTAACTAAGATTGCAATCTGGATATTGCGAATATAAGAGGAAAGCTTTATTAATGAAGGTGGGGTTCTGTGACGCCTTGGTCTGGTCGTTGAACACAAACGAAGTACGCGAAGTTGCAGCTATGGCGAACTTTTGATCTAAACAAAACCCAAGGAAAAAGCTACTAGGTGGATCTACTTATATAGGAGCAAGGGGTGGCGGCCAAGGAGGTGGGAGGACGTCCCAAGGCAGCCTAAAACCAACCCTAGGTCGTACAAGGCTCATGGGCCCAAGTGGAGGTGATGCAACACCTTTGGACTTGTTGTTTGACTTGGATTCTGCTGCAGCGTCAGATTGTTTCATCCATATCTCAATGCTCCGGACGAATTTAAAGGTGAATCCAATTGGAGTGGAAAGAGGACGAAATCTACTTTCCAACAAAAAAGAATCACCCAATTCGGAGTCCGTATGAAAAAGTTTTTGCCGTTTTGAGTCAGGTATGTCTGTGCAGTCCGAATCTAAATCCAGAACGTGAGAGACTTGGACTCTATCTTCTCTTGGCCCAAAAGCGACGTGAAGGGACTTTCTGAACAGCACCTAAACTTCTCTTTTTCCCTTATGTTCATATGTGGATTGTACAAATGTCTCATACACCTGCAATTAGACAAAACACAAAAGTGTGTGAAGTATTTTTGTTCTGGATAATATAAATAGATCATTGAATAGTTGACACTAGAAATCACCTGACAAATATGCATGTATGCAATATTTTTGGTCATATCCAAGGTAGTCATGTCCTCATCAGCTGGGGCCCCGAGGCCGGCTCAATAGAGTACGGGTACCGGGTCCCCCTCGGCGGCATCCATCTCTTCATTGGCAAGATTGGCGAGCCGGGCCCTGAGCCGGACATCTGTACCGACATCGTTGAAACGGCTCAGCGTGCGGGACCCGCCCAGGTTCAGCCTGCCATGAAGCGTGCCTTCGTGGGAGTCATCCATGGAGCCGAATCTGAGGATAGATCGGCATCTGGTGGTGAGACCGTCGTTTATTCTGATGACGAGACATTGACCGGAGAGACCGAGTCATTATATCAGCTGCAAGATGGCTGGATTAGGGGTTGTTCCGATGGCGACAGTATTCCGGACCCCTTTGATCTACCAAACCGGGTTGCGATCTTCATGGCCGGTACACAGCCAGCGCCTCACTCTTCGACCACGACGGCGATGGATTCTGGATCAGTAGCGGCGACAGCAGCCAGGGCAGGAGGCCTTGTGCGATCGCCGGCTCAGGTTTTATCTGATTTATTTGACGCTTTGGCAATGCTGATGGCGGAAGTTAACCCGATGATGAGGACATGACTACCTTGGATACGACCAAAAATATTGCATACATGCATATTTGTTAGGTGATTTCTAGTGTCAACTATTCAATAATCTATTTATATTATCCAGAACAAAAATACTTCACACACTTTTGTGTTTTGTCTAATTGCAGGTGTATGGGACATTTGTACAATCCACATATGAAGATAAGGGAAAATGATAAGTATAGGTTCTGTTCAAAAAGTCCCTTCACGTCACTTTTGGGCCAAGAGAAGATAGAGTCCAAGTCGTTCACGTTCTGGATTCAGATTCGGACTGCACAGACATACCTGACTAAAACGGCAAGAACTTTTTCATACGGACTCCGAATTGGGTGATTCTTTTTTTGTTGGAAAGTAGATTTTGTCCTCTTTTCACTCCAATTGGATTCACCTTTAAATTCGTCCGGAGCATTGAGATATGGACGAAACAATCTCACGCTGCAGCAGAATCCGAGTCAAACAACAAGTCCAAAGGTGTTGCATCACCTCCACTTGGGCCCATGAGTCTTGTACGACCTAGGGTTGGTTTTAGGCTGCCTTGGGACGTCCTCCCACCTCCTTGGCCGCCACTCCTTGCTCCTATATAAGTAGATCCACCTAGTAGCTTTTTACTTGGTATTTGTTTAGTTAAAAGTTAGCCATTGCAACTTCGTGTACTTCATTTGTGTCCAACGACCAGACCAAGACCACTTTCGGATCCCCACCATAATCAAGACTTCATATATATTCGCAATATTCAGATTGTTTTATCATATTCTTGCTTGTTCTTTGATTGCTTGTAGGAATAAACCTTCGTGGTCAGGTTGATTGTGCTGCGACGTGGTCAATAACCTCTCGGAGTTGGTTTAGCGATTGCTAAGGCGCAACGTCGTGCACGTTTATAGTCGGATCATCAAAGTCGTCTCCACCAAATCGATAGTTATCATCTCATCGAAAGATCGGGACATCCCGCCTCTATCAAGTGGTATCAGTTTTCAGGTTGCTCGGTGAGAATTTCAAGTTTCCCCTAGATTAGATTTATTTTCTTACCTATTGTCCAAGAAAAAGCCACAAAAAAGTTAGATCTATTCATCCTTTTGTCCAAGCCAGTCTGAGCCTTTGCAATTTTCTTTTCATTGTTTGCATTATTGAATTATCGGTTGCATCGTCGTGTCGAGTTGCTGGTCTTAGTGTCTAGTCCTTTAGAATTTCGAGTTCTGTTCACAGTTTGTCACGCCACCGCCGCACCATCTTCATTGTCGTTGTCATATACCACCACCGCGTCATTATTGCATCCGCTGTCCACCACCGCCATCCATCAATTTCCACCACGTACTCCCCATCATTCATTTTCATAATCATACTTGAGGTCGTTCGCGTCATCACTAGATCCAATCTGCATCTTATCTAGCTTGTTTGTGAAAAAAAAGAGAAAGAAAAAAAGAAAAAAAATTGAGAGAAAAAAAAGAAAAAAAAAGGAAAAAAAGTGAAAAAAATTCCGTGAAAAAAGGTGAAAAAAAGATATTCAGAGTGTGCTCCGCCTTTGTTAGGCGTCGCGCCGTGATTTTTTTAGTGTTCTAGGCTCGCGTCTCTAGCACGGTCTAGCCTAGGACCAGCACAGTACCGTCGTTGAACGTTTATTCAACATTGCATCTCTGAATTGATTATTGCTAATATTTTGCTACCATATATAGCCAACCCAGCTCCACATATTTCTACACCGTGTATACGTACGTTCTCCTGGCAATCGCTTTACACAATCTTCAGAGTTATTTGACACCGCTGGTTACCTGTCACCACCTGCTGCTTGGTAAGAACTTGTAAGATATTGATATTTGCTTTACTGTGAGCACTTTACAACCACATCCTAGTAGTTCATAGGAGCATTATTCTCGAATTTTGTTTCTTGTTTCTACTAATCATGACAGGTTCCGGAGATAGAAGTTCTTGGACGACGGACACATCTTCACCATCATGAGAGTTGGGACAACACACACAAGCACATGGTCAGGTTATCTCTTTACCGTCATTTGAGGGTAGATTTAATCCTGCTATTTATCTAGCTTGGGAGCTTGAAGTAGAACAAGTTTTTAGTCACCATGACTTTTCTGAATTTGAGCGAGTACGGGCTACCACTAGAGCATTTACTGGTTTTGCTTCTGTTTGGTGGAGTGTACATTGTAAGAAAAACATTGATAACCAACCCACAACTTGGAAAGTTTTGAAATCTGTAATGAGACAACAATTTTTTCCTCCTTACTATCGTCGTGAATTGCTTCGCAAATTGAAACAATTAAAACAAGGTAGTAACACTGTTCATGCTTACTACCAAGAGTTCAAATCTTATATGCATCATTGTGACATAGAAAAATCTGAGGATGATACAATGAATAGACTTTTTGGTGGTTTGAACCATGATATTCAGGCACAATTTCAGTATATTCCTCTTTGCATTACTGGTATGTATGTTCGTGCTTGTACCTTTGAGAGACAGTTACAGGAGGATGCATTGGGTGACTACAACAACTACTATTCTAGTTCATGCTCACCACCACCGCTTGGTTCCTCCACCGTTGCACCTACTAGAGCAGCCACACCTCAGAGTGTGAGCGCGACATCATCTCAAGAGTATGGTACATTGCCACCATCCGTACCTACATCAGCTACATCTTTGCGACAAGGTAACTGTAAAGGTATTGATGATATAACTTCACATGAGAATGATGCATGCCTAGTGTCGGGGGATATCGGCCTCCACGAGCACCTATGGGGACAAAGCCCCTTGTCGGTTCGGCGGGGGGCGGAGGTTGCACAAAGAGCAGATCGAGGCAACACACACACACAACGATTTTACCCAGCTTCGGGCCGCACGGATGCGTAAAACCCTACTGCTGAATGTCTGGTTGATTGGAGTTCTTGCTCTGGAGCGCAAGAAGCTACAGTAAGTTGGAGCTAGACGTAGACGAGGGCCTACTGGGTGTCCTCCTTCTCTCCTAGGGTTCGATCCTTCTCCGAGTTCTGGATCCCCCGGGTCTCTCCCCTCCTCTACGTGCGCATGGGCCTCCTTTTATATGCTAAGGGGTTTTCCACAGGTAGCGACGCAGGTGAGGGTAAAAATGGCAAGGAACTGTGCGAACAGTGGCTGCACAGTGCTATCGCACCTAACTCTGACGGCGGGGGACAAAGGCATTAAATGCCCGTCTGGATCGCCTGAACAGTGCCGAGGCGGACCGTTAGGGGTGCCTCCGCTTGCCACGGGGGCGACTCCGCCAACGCCGCATGCCACGCGCGCGCCCCAGGCTGCGCGGCGTCCCGCCACGTGCCTCTGGGGAAGCTCCAGAGTGACGCGTGGGCAGGTGAGCTGGAGCGCATGCCTGAGGTGGTGGTTTGCCGCGGCAAGTGGTTTGCCGCGGTGGTTGTCTTGCCGCACCTGAGAGCTTGCCGCTCGTCAGGCCTTGCCGAGGCGCGCGGAGCGCCGTGGCGGGCTTCTCTTGGGGTGCCTTGGCTTGGCCGTCCCGGCGAGCTCCTCCCGCCGGGGCCATGGTGCTTCGGCTTAGCCGTCCCGGCAAGCTCCTCTTGCCGGGGCCTTGTCGCCTTGGCCCGGCAAGCTCCTCTTGCCGGACCTCGCCTTCTTGGCCCGGCAAGCTCCTCTTGCCGGGGCTTGGTCTTCTTGGCTCGATCACTTGGCCTTCGTCCGGCCCAGAAAGGGCCGTGGAGACTCTTGTCGCTCCCCTGGCAAGCCTTGCCGCGGGACGCTACTACTGCCCGTGCACAAGTTCGGGGTACTAAGGTACCCCTACTTTAGTACACCGACAGGAGCCCCCGGGTCTGGGCCATACACGGTGCCGAGCGTTGTTGGGCCAGGCCCTAACAGTGCACGGGCACGCGTGGCCTGGGTTGCGCTGCTCCTTAACTCCGTGCCCGTCGCGCCCTCCCCAAGTGGCGCGCGCTTATCGCGGCGTCGTGGGGGGCGAGGCGTGTGAGACGTGCGTGACGTGGGTGGCGCAGCTCGTCAGCGACCTCAAGGCGAGCGGCGAGGAGCTTGCCGCGCTCAAACAGGAGCGCGAGAAGGGCCCTCACACCCTTGGCGAGCTGCAGGGCCGCTTCGCCGAGAAGATCCAGGAGCTCGACGCCGCCAAGGACTCCAAGGCTGTCCTCGAGCTGAAGCTGGACACCCTGGCCAGGGCGCTGGAGAGCGCCAAGGAGCAGGAAGCGACCTTGCGGAAGGAGATTGCTGGCAACGAGGAGCTGTTGAGGAGCGCCGCCGTTACCCAGAACGCCTTCCGAGAGACGGTGGAGCGGTGGACCGAAGGCCTCGTCGACATCGCCACCACCATCGACAAGGAGCTAAAGCTGCTGGGGATGGAGGGCCACAAGTACCCCTCCGGCGAGAACGTCCCGACGAGCGCCAAGCTCACTTCCTTCTTCAAGGGCTTGGTGGGGGTGCTCCAGCACCTCCGGGAATCGATCCCAGAACAGCTGGCCGAGGAGACGCGGGAAGCCGTCTCCGGGGCCCTCGAGAGGGTGATAGAGGCAAAGGTGTCCCGATGTTTCGATGAGATGGTCGCTATCGTTTCTGTGGGAGTCGACCTTGACGATCCGACTACGAACGTGCGAGACGTCGCGCCTTAGCAATCGCTAAACCAACTTCCGAGGGTTATTGACCACGCCGGAGCACGATCAACCTGACCACGAGGGCCTGTTTCCTGCGAGCAAACGAAGAACAAGCAAGAAAGTAAGATTGCAATCTGGATATTGCGAATAAAAGAGGAAAGCTTTATTAACGAAGGTGGGGTTCTGTGACGCCTTGGTCTGGTCGTTGAACACAAACGAAGTACGCGAAGTTGCAGCTATGGCGAACTTTTGATCTAAACAAAACCCAAAGTCTAAACGACGCCCTAAGGGCTGTATATATGGAGGAAGAGGAGGGAATTTCGTGGCCCCTGATGGTGGGGTCCGAAACCAACCCTAACTCTTGTTTCCCCACACATACGGACTCTAAAAATAGCCTATACTTAAGTATTTCGAAATTACATGGGCCTGGCCCAAAAATAAGGTGACGCAGCACCTAGAATAGCCTATGGACAAATATTATGAAGTGGCATCTTGTATATTTCGTCCAAGGCTTCATTCACTCCTTATGGTGGCTTCAAAGTCCTGAAATCATCACTTGTAACTCCGTTCTTGATCCCCTTGCGCATGCCATCAACTCCATGCGTGTTCTTGCTCCAATGTTCATCCTTCTCCAAGCTAGGCCCTTCACTTGTAAGCAAAACAAATGTATCCAATTTAGGCAGTATCATATTCTCATGAACATTAGAATCATTACCAAGAAACGAAAGTACCTGGTAATTTAATTGGCGTGCGCGAGCTCTAGTAATTGGTCTAGTATGTATAGCAGCAGGGGCTGTGGATGTAACAATGGTATTGATGTCCTCATCATCCTCCCCTTCTTGAAATGAAGTCGTCCTCGACGGAAGCTCATCTTCCTCACCCAAATAAGGCTTCAAATCTGCAATGTTAAAAGTGGGACTAACCCCAAAATCTGCAGGCAGCTCAAGTTTATATGCATTATCATTTATTTTCTCTAACACCTTAAATGGACCATCAGCACGTGGCATTAGCTTTGATTTGCGCAAATTAGGAAACCTATCCTTACGCAAATGTAACCAAACAAGATCACCAGGTGCAAAGACAACATGTTTTCTACCCTTATCTCCAGCAAGTTTATATTTAGCATTCATACGCTCAATGTTTTCCTTAGTTAACTCATGCATTTTTAAAATCAATTCAGCACGTTCTTTAGCATCAAAATTAACCTTCTCCGAAGATGGAAGAGGCAACAAATCAATAGGTGCACGAGGTAGGAAACCATACACAATTTCAAAAGGGCACATCTTAGTAGTAGAATGCAATGAACGATTATAAGCAAATTCAATATGAGGCAAGCATTCTTCCCACATTTTCTTATTATTCTTCAAAACAGCCCTAAGCATAGTAGACAATGTTCTATTGACTACTTCAGTTTGTCCATCAGTTTGGGGGTGACAAGTAGTACTAAAAAGCAGTTTAGTCCCCAACTTAGCCCATAAACATCTCCAAAAGTGGCTAAGAAATTTAGTATCACGATCTGAAACAATAGTATTTGGCACACCATGCAAGCGAATAATTTCACGAAAGAACAAATCAGCAACATTAACAGCATCATCGCTTTTATGACATGGTATAAAGTGTGCCATTTTCGAGAATCTATCCACGACAACAAATATGCTATCCCTCCCCTTCTTTGTTCGAGGTAAACCTAAAACAAAGTCCATAGATATATCCTCCCAAGGAACACTAGGTACAGGCAAAGGCATATATAAACCATGAGGATTGAGTCGTGACTTAGCTTTTTGACATGTAGTGCAGCGAGCAACAAAACGCTCAACATCCCGTCTCATCTTTGGCGAAAAGAAATGTGTAGCAAGTATATCCTCTGTCTTCTTCACGCCAAAGTGTCCCATTAGTCCTCCTCCATGCGCCTCCTGCAACAACAAAAGACGAACGGAGCTAGCTGGAATGCATAGCTTGTTAGCACGAAACACAAATCCATCATTAACGACGAACTTGTTCCATGTTCTTCCTTCTTTACAATTCTGCAACACATCTTTAAATTCAGCATCATGCACATATTGATCTTTGATGGTCTCCAAACCAAATATTTTAAAGTCAAGTTGTGAAAGCATAGTATAACGACGAGACAATGCATCAGCAATAACATTTTCTTTACCCTTCTTGTGTTTAATGACATAAGGGAAAGTCTCAATGAATTCAACCCATTTAGCATGTCTACAGTTCAGTTTAGCTTGACTTTTAATGTGTTTCAAAGATTCATGATCAGAATGTATAACAAATTCTTTGGGCCATAAATAATGTTGCCATGTTTCTAAAGTCCGAACAAGAGCATATAATTCTTTATCATAAGTAGAATAGTTCAGACTAGGCCCACTCAATTTTTCAGAAAAGTATGCAACAGGTTTGCCATCTTGTAATAACACACCTCCTAATCCAATTCCACTAGCATCACATTCAAGCTCAAAAGTCTTATTAAAATCAGGAAGTTGAAGTAAAGGAGCATGTGTCAACTTATCTTTCAATACCGTGAAGGCTTCTTCCTGTGCGGTACCCCAAAAAAAAGGCACATCCTTCTTTGTAAGCTCGTTGAGAGGTGCAGCAATGGTGCTGAAATCTCTCACAAAACGCCTATAGAAACCAGCAGGGCCAAGAAAACTCCTCACTTGTGTGACCGTTTTGGGCTGCGGCCAACTCTCAATAGCTTCAATCTTGGCTTTATCAACTTCAATTCCCTGTGGAGTAACAACATAGCCAAGAAAAGATACTCGGTCGGTGCAAAAGGTGCACTTCCCAAGGTTACCGAACAAACGTGCATCACGTAGAGCATTAAAAACAGCACGTAAATGTTCCAAATGTTCTTCCAAAGATTTGCTATAAATCAGTATATCATCAAAATAGACTACCACAAATCGTCCAATGAAAGCACGTAAAACTTCGTTCATTAGTCGCATGAAAGTACTAGGTGCATTAGTTAACCCAAAAGGCATGACTAACCACTCATATAAACCAAACTTAGTTTTAAAAGCTGTTTTCCATTCATCTCCCAATTTCATACGAATTTGATGGTATCCACTACGCAAATCAACTTTGGAGAATATTGTAGAGCCACTCAATTCATCAAGCATATCATCTAGCCTAGGAATAGGATGACGATAACGAATAGTAATATTATTAATGCCTCTACAATCAACACACATACGCGAGGTACCATCCTTTTTCGGCAGTAGAATAATAGGAACAGCACAAGGACTAAGGGATTCGCGTATATAACCTTTGTCGAGTAGCTCTTGTACTTGACGCATAATCTCCTTCGTCTCCTCTGGATTGGTACGCTATGGTGCGCGGTTGGGTAATGATGCACCGGGAATTAAGTCAATCTGATGCTCAATCCCTCGAATAGGTGGTAATCCCGGTGGCACGTCTTGTGGAAAGAAGTCAGCGAACTCCTGCAAAATGTTAGTAACAGCAGGAGGCAAAGAGGAAGGCACGTCCTCAAATGAAAATAATACCTCTTTGCACACAAAAGCATAGCAAACAGATTTGCTAACATCTAGATCATCAATATCAGATTTGGTGGCAAATAAACATGCACTTTTCAATTTAATTTCAGAAGCAACACTAGATGGTTTATTATTAGGCTTCATTTGTTGCTGAAATTCTTTTGCCACAATCTGATTTTCACTCTTATTTTGCTCCTGTTTTGCTTTATTAGCTCGATTAATATCATCTTTCAAAATGGAATCAGGAGTCATAGGAAGCAAAGTAATATTTTTGTCCTTATGAACGAGAGTATACTGATTGTTTCTACCATGGTGTACAGAATTTTTATCAAATTGCCATGGTCTACCAAGTAATAAGGAACATGCTTGCATGGGTACCACATCACAATCAACATAATCAGCATATGTAGAGATACTAAAATGCACACGAACAGTACGTGTTACCTTAACCTTACCGCTGTTGTTGAACCATTGGATGTAGTAAGGATGTGGATGTGGTCTTGTGGTGAGGGATAGCTTCTCCACCATCTCCATGCTAGCCAAGTTGTTGCAGCTCCCTCCATCTATGATGACGCGAACAGAACGTTCCTTCACAACTCCCTTTGTATGGAACAAATTATGCCTCTGATTTTGCCCAGCTTGCGTGACCTGCACACTCAAAACACGTTGAGCAACTAAACATTCATACCTGTCAGCATCTTCAGCAGCCATGTATTGCGTCTCATGATCAGAATCATCGCCACCGTGTTCTTCATGTGTAAGAAGAGCCAAAGTCTCCTCATCATAGTCACTAGCGGACTCATACCCACCATCCTCAGTAGCAATCATCACACGCTGAGATGTGCATTCGCGCGCAAAATGTCCTCTTTCTTTTTTTTTTTTTTTTTTTTGGAAACCAACCTCTTCTACGGACGTCAAAAGATTGATGGAATCCTAAACCTACTCAACCAAGGAAACACGAATCTGGCAACAGATGGATCTCGAAAGCAAACCTAATATGAGATGGACTCGAAGTGACGGTGATATATGGATACGGATCGGTGGTGGTATATGGACTCGGAGCGGTGGTGGTATATGGACTCGGAGCGGTGGCGGATAAGCGGTGGTGGTATATGGACTCGGAGCGGTGGTGGTATATGGACTCGGAGCAGGGGCGGATAAGCGGTGGTGGAAGATGGCAGGGACAATGATGATGGTGCGGCGGCGGCGTGACTAATATGACCAGAACTCGAAACTCTAAAAGACTAGACGCTAAGACCAGCAACTTGACACGACGATGCAACCGCAAATTCAACAAAGCAAATACAGAAAAGATTATGCAAAGGCTCAGATTGGTTCGGATATGATGAACTAACCCTAATTTTTTTTGGCTTTTTCGTGGACTATAGGTATGAAGAACAGACTCGATCTAAACTACGAAAAACTGTAAAATCTCACCGAGCAACCAGAAAATCTGATACCACTTGATAGAGGCAAAGGTGTCCCGATGTTTCGATGAGATGGTCGCTATCGTTTCTGTGGGAGTCGACCTTGACGATCCGACTACGAACGTGCGAGACGTCGCGCCTTAGCAATCGCTAAACCAACTTCCGAGGGTTATTGACCACGTCGGAGCACGATCAACCTGACCACGAGGGCCTGTTTCCTGCGAGCAAACGAAGAACAAGCAAGAAAGTAAGATTGCAATCTGGATATTGCGAATAAAAGAGGAAAGCTTTATTAACGAAGGTGGGGTTCTGTGACGCCTTGATCTGGTCGTTGAACACAAACGAAGTACGCGAAGTTGCAGCTATGGCGAACTTTTGATCTAAACAAAACCCAAAGTCTAAATGACGCCCTAAGGGCTGTATATATGGAGGAAGAGGAGGGAATTTCGTGGCCCCTGATGGTGGGGTCCGAAACCAACCCTAACTCTTGTTTCCCCACACATACGGACTCTAAAAATAGCCTATACTTAAGTATTTCGAAATTACATGGGCCTGGCCCAAAAATAAGGTGACGCAGCACCTAGAATAGCCTATGGACAAATATTATGAAGTGGCATCTTGTATATTTCGTCCAAGGCTTCATTCACTCCTTATGGTGGCTTCAAAGTCCTGAAATCATCACTTGTAACTCCGTTCTTGATCCCCTTGCCCATGCCATCAACTCCATGCGTGTTCTTGCTCCAATGTTCATCCTTCTCCAAGCTAGGCCCTTCACTTGTAAGCAAAACAAATGTATCCAATTTAGGCAGTATCATATTCTCATGAACATTAGAATCATTACCAAGAAACGAAAGTACCTGGTAATTTAATTGGCGTGCGCGAGCTCTAGTAATTGGTCTAGTATGTATAGCAGCAGGGGCTGTGGATGTAACAATGGTATTGATGTCCTCATCAGAGGGTGTTGGTGAAGATCGTCTTCCGTAACCCCACCATCAGGCTCACCAACGTCCTCAGGCACCTGCCGGAAGACGCCGACCTGACGGAGATCAAGGCCCTCGTCACCCCCATCGTGGAAATGGTGGCGGGGATCAGGCGGGTCGAGGGCGACCCCGCGGATTAGGCCGCCCACCTCTTTCTTTTCTTCCCTTGTCGCTGCTGAGCATGTCATAGAAACAGCTGATTAGAGCAGCGGCAAGTCATTTTGTAATATAACTTTTATCTTAGGCAGTTCATTGCGCTGTCATCTCCCTCGTTCGACCTTGTGCTTCGTACGTTCGCGCCCTACGCTTCCGGGAACTTGTCGGCGCAAGTCTCCGCCTTGCCACGGGTGCCGAGTGCGGGACATCAGCAACCCGCTGACGGAGCCTCCACCGGCAAGAAACCTTGCCGCGGCTGGCGCAACTCACTTAAATGCTGAGCAGGCTCAGGGCGATGTAAGCGTGGCGACTGCAGTCGCGGCACACTCAAGCTGCCGAGCGAGCTCGAAACAAGTAAGGACGCCACTCGGGATGTAGCACACTTAAGTCGTTGAGCGGACTCGAAACGAAATAAGGGCGCAACCAGCCACGAGCCGGCCCCTCCGCGCACAGGTTTCCCATACGAAGCTTGGTCGTTCGAGGAAGATAACTTAAAGAATAAAAAGGAGATTAATCGCTCAAACTTTGGCGACTTAGCTTCTCTGTCATTCGCAGGCCGGCAAGGCGCAGCCTCCTCGGGCGACGCCCAGCCTATGCTGTCATCCCCCCCTTCTCGAGGTAAGGGAATAACAAAGGCTCGGGGCTTCGCGGCCCGCCATCGCTTGCCGGAGTCGAGTGCTGCACAATCGTGTCGAATGATGCATGCGCCAAGCGGAGAGGCGCGAAATCGACAAGACGAGCGGGGCACATAAGCTATGCTCGGGATCTGCGCCCGTCTCTGTACCAAGGATTACATGCAACTGCGGCAAGACTTGGACAGAGAGAGGGTGGCCGACGGAACGGGTTCCGACGGCCGCGCTGGCAAGGTTCCTCCCACGGTCGGCATCGACTCGTTTGGATCTTGGCGGCCTGGGCGCGCCGAAGAACGAGGTCGCCTTTCCCGCAACTTCTGGCGCTAACTTCTGCGGCTACGGGAGCGGCGCAGAGCTTGCTAGAGGCGAGAGACTCGCTCAGCGGCCGGAAGGCGGTCCTCCTCAAGCAGCAGCTGCTCTTGCCCGGACTCAACGTGAGTGGGTACTCGAGGAGGGCCGTGCACGGGTCCGTGAGGAGGAATGCCTCCGCTCCACGGGGTGGAGCGGAAGGGTACCTGGCCATACCTGAGCTTGCCTGTGGTTGCCAAATCTGGTTCGCACAACCTCGACGCACCCCCTACTTGGCGCGCCAAAGATGTCGGGGGATATCGGCCTCCACGAGCACCTATGGGGACAAAGCCCCTTGTCGGTTCGGCGGGGGGCGGAGGTTGCACAAAGAGCAGATCGAGGCGACACACACACACAACGATTTTACCTAGCTTCGGGCCGCACGGATGCGTAAAACCCTACAGCTGCATGTCTGGTTGATTGGAGTTCTTACTCTGGAGCGCAAGAAGCTACACTAAGTTGGAGCTGGACGTAGACGAGGGCCTACTGGGTGTCCTCCTTCTCCCCTAGGGTTCGATCCTTCTCCGGGTTCTGGATCCCCCGGGTCTCTCCCCTCCTCTACGTGCGCATGGGCCTCCTTTTATATGCTAAGGGGTTTTCCACAGGTAGCGACGCAGGTGAGGGTAAAAATGGCAAGGAACTGTGCGAACAGTGGCTGCACAGTGCTATCGCACCTAACTCTGACGGCGGGGGACAAAGGCATTAAATGCCCGTCTGGATCGCCTGAACAGTGCCGAGGCGGACCGTTAGGGGCGCCTCCGCTTGCCACGGGGGCGACTCCGCCAACGTCGCATGCCACGCGCGCGCCCCAGGTTGCGCGGCGTCCCGCCACGTGCCTCTGGGGAAGCTCCAGAGTGACGCGTGGGCTGGTGAGCTGGAGCGCATGCCTGAGGTGGTGGTTTGCCGCGGCAAGTGGTTTGCCGCGGTGGTTGTCTTGCCGCACCTGAGAGCTTGCCGCTCGTCAGGCCTTGCCGAGGCGCGCGGAGCGCCGTGGCGGGCTTCTCTTGGGGTGCCTTGGCTTGGCCGTCCCGGCGAGCTCCTCCCGCCGGGGCCTTGGTGCTTCGGCTTAGCCGTCCCGGCAAGCTCCTCTTGCCGGAGCCTTGTCGCCTTGGCCCGGCAAGCTCCTCTTGCCGGACCTCGCCTTCTTGGCCCGGCAAGCTCCTCTTGCCGGGGCTTGGTCTTCTTGGCTCGATCACTTGGCCTTCGTCCGGCCCAGAAAGGGCCGTGGAGACTCTTGTCGCTCCCCTGGCAAGCCTTGCCGCGGGACGCTACTACTGCCCGTGCACAAGTTCGGGGTACTAAGGTACCCCTACTTTAGTACACCGACACCTAGTTAACTTGAATACATTATGTGTTGAGTTACCTGTTGATTTGAGCGCATCACCTATTTTAGGGAATCATGTTACTGTCATGAATGCGTCATGTGATCAAACAACTGAAATACCAATAATTTTGAGTGCACCCAATGAATTAACTGTTTATGCAAAAGAACCAATGTTTAATCATTTTGATATGACCTCTAATCTTGGTGATGATTCTGTGTCAAATGAGTTATTGCATGTTTGCTTATTTAAGCATGTTGTAGCATCTAAATTTAATGCAAGTAAGGTTTCTTCACCAATATTGGGATGGTTTAATGATGAATATTGTCAATCATTTCATATGAATAAGAGCTTCACTTATATGTGCAAACTGAGTTGCAATACTTTCATGCCTTCTACTTCTTGTGATAATATTTTGGCTTTATATTTTATTCACTATGAAAGTTACTCATGTATACATGTGTCATATGTGCAAAATCCACGGGAAGTAAAAATTGATGACATATACATATACAACATGTACACCTTGTCTCTTTTGTTAGCCACATTTCAGATAAAGCAACGCCGAGGACGTCTTTATTTTCAAGAAGGGGAGGATGATGAGGACATGACTACCTTGGATACGACCAAAAATATTGCATACATACATATTTGTTAGGTGATTTCTAGTGTCAACTATTCAATAATCTATTTATATTATCCAGAACAAAAATACTTCGCACACTTTTGTGTTTTGTCTAATTGCAGGTGTATGGGACATTTGTACAATCCACATATGAAGATAAGGGAAAAATATAAGTATAGGTGATGTTCAAAAAGTCCCTTCACGTCACTTTTTGGCCAAGAGAAGATAGAGTCCAAGTCTTTCACGTTCTGGATTCAGATTCGGACTGCACAGACATACCTGACTCAAAACGGCAAGAACTTTTTTATACGGACTCTGAATTGGGTGATTCTTTTTTTGTTGGAAAGTAGATTTTATCCTCTTTCCACTCCAATTGGATTCACCTTTAAATTCGTCCGGAGCATTGAGATATGGATGAAACAATCTGACGCTGCAGCAGAATCCGAGTCAAACAACAAGTCCAAAGGTGTTGCATCACCTCCACTTGGGCCCATGAGCCTTGTACGACCTAGGGTTGGTGTTAGGCTGCCTTGGGACGTCCTCGCACCTCCTTGGCCGCCACCCCTTGATCCTATATAAGTAGATCCACCTAGTAGCTTTTTCCTTGGGATTTGTTTAGTTAAAAGTTAGCCATTGCAACTTCGTGTACTTCGTTTGTGTCCAACGACCAGACCAAGACCACTTTCGGATCCCCACCATTATCAAGACTTCATATTTATTCGCAATATTCAGATTGCTTTATCATATTCTTGCTTGTTCTTCGATTGCTTGCAGGAATAGACCTTCATGGTCAGGCTGATTGTGTTGCGGCGTGGTCAATAACCTCGCGGAGTTGGTTTAGCGATTGCTAAGGCGCAACGTCGTGCACGTTTGTAGTCGGATCGTCAAAGTCGTCTCCACCAAATCGATAGTTATCATCTCATCGAAAGATCGGGACACCCCCGCCTCTATCAAGTGGTATCTGTTTTCAGGTTGCTCGGTGAGAATTTCCAGTTATCCCTAGATTAGATTTATTTTCTTACCTATTGTCCAAGAAAAACCCACACAAAAAAGTTAGATCTGTTCATCCTTTGTCCAAGCCAGTCTGAGCCTTTGCATAATCTTTTTAGTGTTTTGCTTTTTTGAATTTGCGGTTACATCGTCAGTGACGGGTCATAATATGGAGCTGATGCAGTGCTCACAACAACGGATGTTGTTGTCATAGTAGGCGCAGTGGTAGAAGGAAGGACCGTCTCAACTCCTTGGATGTGCACCTTATGCTTGTTTGTCTTGTGGCCATCACGCCTCTTTATTTCCTGATTGTGCGTATTCTTATGTCTTTGCACCTCTTGTGACGGTGGTTGTATTTTCGGAGCTGGTGGCACGTCTCCCACGATTGATGAAGCCCAACTGACTCTGGAACCTGCCATATTTAGTAGAAAAACAAGACACAAAATCCGAGAATAATGTTCCTATGAACTACTAGGATGTGGTGGTAAAACGCTCACAGTATAGCAAATATCAAAGTCTTAAAAGTTCTTACCATGCAGCAGGTGGTGACCGACAACCAGCGGTGTCAAATAACTCCGAAGATTGAGTAAAGCGATTGCCAGGTGAGCGTATATATACACGGTGTAGAAATATGTGGAGCTTGGAAGGCCAAATATATGGTAGGAAAAGATCAGCAATAATCAATTCAAAGATGCAGTGTTGAATAAACGCTCAACGACGGTACTGTGCTGGTCCTAGGCTAGACCGTGCTAGAGACGCGAGCCTAGAACACTAAAAAACTCACGGCGCGACGCGTAACAAAGGCGGAGCACACTCTGAATATCTTTTTTTTCTCCTTTTTTCACGGATTTTTTTTCACTTTTTTTCCTCTTTTTTTCTTTTTTTTTCTCTCACTTTTTTTTCTTTTTTTCTTTCTCTTTTTTTCACAAACAAGCTAGATAGGATGCAGATTGGATCTAGTGATGACGCGAACGACCTCAAGTATGATTATGACAATGAAAGTATGGGGAGTACGTGGTGGAAATTGATGGATGGCGGTGGTGGACAGCGGATGCAATAATGACGCGGTGGTGGTATATGGCAACGACAATGAAGATTATGCAAACTGTGAACAGAACTCGAAACTCTAAAGGACTAGACACTAAGACCAGCAACTTGACACGACGATGTAACCGCAAATTCAAAAAAGCAAAACACTAAAAAGATTATGCAAAGGCTCAGACTGGCTTGGACAAAGGATGAACAGATCTAACTTTTTTGTGTGGGTTTTTCTTGGACAATAGGTAAGAAAATAAATCTAATCTAGGGATAACTGGAAATTCTCACCGAGCAACCTGAAAACAGATACCACTTGATAGAGGCGGGGGTGTCCCGATCTTTCGATGAGATGATAACTATCGATTTGGTGGAGATGACTTTGACGATCCGACTACAAACGTGCACGATGTTGTGCCTTAGCAATCGCTAAACCAACTCCAAGAGGTTATTGACCAAGCTGGAGCACAATCAACCTGACCACGAAGGTCTATTCCTGCAAGCAATCGAAGAACAAGCAAGAATATGATAAAGCAATCTGAATATTGCGAATATATATGAAGTGTTGATAATGGTGGGGTTCCGTAAGCGGTCTTGGTCTGGTTGTTGAACACAAACGAAGTACACGAAGTTGCAATGGCTAACTTTTAACTAAACAAATCTCAAGGAAAAAGCTATTATATGGATCTACTTATATAGGAGCAAGGGGTGGTGGCCAAGGAGGTGGGAGGACGTCCCAAGGCAGCCTAAAACCAATCCTAGGTCGTACAAGGCTCATGGGCCCAAGTGGAGGTGATGCAACACCTTTGGACTTGTTGTTTGACTCGGATTCTGCTGCAGCGTCAGATTGTTTCGTCCATATCTCAATGCTCCAGACGAATTTAGGTGATTTCAATTGGTGTGGAAAGAGGAGGAAATCTAGTTTCCAACAAAAAAAGAATCACCCAATTCGGAGTCCGTATGAAAAAGTTCTTGGCGTTTTGAGTCAGGTATGTCTGTGCAGTCCGAATCTGAATCCAGAACGTGAGAGACTTGGACTCTATCTTCTCTTGGCCCAAAAGTGACGTGAGAGGACTTTTTGAACAGAACTTAAACTTCTCCTTTTCCCCTATCTTCATATGTGGATTGTACAAATGTCCCATACACCTGACAAATATGCATGTATGCAATATTTTTGGTCGTATCCAATGTAGTCATGTCCTCATCAATAACCCGGCGAGTCATGGAAACAGCGGTAAGCGTAAAGCGGATAACACTTTAGATTTTGTGGCTAATACCAACGCGCAGGACAAAGGCCAGCGTTGTAAGGGTAAACCGCCCCATTGTGGTGGAGGACCAAGTCCTAATCCGGAGCGCCTGTCTTATCTGTTAAACCAGCCTTGCCCAAAGCACGGGCCACGGGATAAGCCGACAACGCACCTCTGGAAGGATTGTAATATTATGCAGGAGTTCAAAAATTCAGATGTTTTTCGATATGATCATGGACCGGGCGGCAGTTCAGGCCCCGGATGATAGAGGCGGGGTGTCCCGATCTTTCGATGAGATGATAACTATCGATTTGGTGGAGACGACTTTGACGATCCGACTACAAACGTGCACGACGTTGCGCCTTAGCAATCGCTAAACCAATCTTCGTGAGGTTACCGACGATGCCGGAAGCACGATCAGCCTGACCACGAAGGTCTATTCCTGCATGCAATCGAAGAACAAGCAATAATATGATAAAAGCAATCTGAATATTGCGAGTATATATGAAGTATTGATAAAGGTGGGGATCCGGAAGCGGTCTTGGTCTGATCGTTGGACACAAACGAAGTACACGAAGTTGCAATGGCTAACTTTTAACTAAACAAATCACAAGGAAAAAGCTACTAGGTGGATCTACTTATATAGGAGCAAGAGGTGGCGGACAAGGAGGTGGGAGGACGTCCCAAGGCAGCCTAACACCAACCCTAGGTCGTACAAGGCTCATGGGCCCAAGTGGAGGTGATGCAACACCTTTGGACTTGTTGTTTGACTCAGATTTTGCTGCAGCGTCAGATTGTTTCGTCCATATCTCAATGCTCCGGACAAATTTAAGGGTGAATTCAATTAGAGTGGAAAGAGGACAAAATCTACTTTCCAACAAAAAAAGAATCACCCAATTCGGAGTCCGTATGAAAAAGTTCTTGCCATTTCGAGTCAGGTATGTCTGTGCAGTCCGAATCTGAATCCAGAACGTGAGAGACTTGGATTCTATCTTCTCTTGGCCCAAAAGTGACGTGAAGGGACTTTTTGAACAGCACCTAAACTTCTCTTTTTCCCTTATCTTCATATGTGGATTGTACAAATGTCCCATACACCTGCAATTAGACAAAGCACAAAAGTGTGTGAGGTATTTTTGTTCTGGATAATATAAATAGATTATTGAATAGTTGACACTAGAAATCACCTAACAAATATGTATGTATGCAATATTTTTCGTCGTATCCAAGGTAGTCATGTCCTCATCATCCTCCCCTTCTTGAAAATAAAGCCGTCCTCGGCGTTGCTTTATCTGAAATGTGGCTAACAAAAGAGACAAGGTGTACATGTTGTATATGTATATGTCATCAATTTTTACTTCCCGTGGATTTTGCACATATGACACTTGTATACATGAGTAACTTTCATAGTGAATAAAATATAAAGCCAAAATATTATCACAAGAAATAGAAGGCATGAAAGTATTGCAACTCTGTTTGCATATATAAGTGAATCTCTTATTCATATGAAAAGATTGACAATATTCATCATTAAACCATCCCAATATTGGTGAATAAACCTTACTTGCATCAAATTTACATGCTGCAACATGTTTAAATAAGCCAACATGCAATAAGTCATTTGACACAGAATCATCACCAAGATTAGAGGTCATATCAAAATGATTAAACATTGGTTCTTTTGCATCAACAGTTAATTCATTGGGTGCACTTGAAATTGTGGGTATTTCAGTTGTTTGATCACATGACGCATTCATGACAGTAACATGATTCTCTAAAATAGGTGATGCGCTCAAAACAACAGGTAACTCAACACATAATGTATTCAAGTTTACTAGGCATGCATCATTCTCATGTGAAGTTATATCATAAATACCTTTACATTTACCTTGTCGCAAAGATGTAGCTGATGTAGGTACGGATGATGGCAATGTACCATACTCTTGAGATGATGTCGCGCTCACAGTCTGAGGTGTGGCTGCTCTAGTAGGTGCAACGCTGGAGGAACCAAGCGGTGGTGGTGAGCATGAACTAGAATAGTAGTTGTTGTAGTCACCCAATGCATCCTCCTGTAACTGTCGCTCAAAGGTACACGCACGAACATACATACCAGTAATGCAACGAGGAATATACTGAAATCATGCCTGAATATCATGGTTCAAACCACCAAAAAATCTATTCATTGTATCATCCTCAGATTCTTCTATGTCACAATGATGCATATAAGATTTGAACTCTTGGTAGTAAGCATGAACAGTGTTGTTGCCTTGTTTAAATTGTTCAAATTTGCGAAGCAATTCACGACGATAGTAAGGAGGGATTTTTTTTCTCATTACATCTTTCAAATCTTTCCAAGTTGTGGGTTGGTTATCAATGTTTTTCTTACAATGCACACTCCACCAAGCAGAAGCAAAACCAGTAAATGCTCTAGTGACAGCTCGTACTCGCTCAAGTTCAGAAAAGTCATGGTGACTAAAAACTTGTTCTACTTCAAGCTCCCAAGCTAGATAAATAACAGGATTAAATCTACCCTCAAATAACGGTAAAGAGATAACCTGACCATGTGCTTGTGTGTGTTGTCCCAACTCTCGCGATGGTGATGATGTGTCCGTCGTCCAAGAACTTCTGTCTCCGGAACCTGTCATGATTAGTAGAAACAGGAAACAAAATTCGAGAATAATGTTCCTATGAACTACTAGGATGTGGTTGTAAAGTGCTCACAGTAAAGCAAATATCAATATCTTACAAGTTCTTACCATGCGGCAGGTGGTGACAGGCAACCAGCGGTGTCAAATAACTCTGAAGATTGTGTAAAGCGATTGTCAGGGGAACATACGTATACACGGTGTAGAAATATGTGGAGCTGGGTTGGCTATATATTGTAGCAAAAGATTAGCAACAATCAATTCAAAGATGCAATGTTGAATAAACGCTCAACGACGGTACTGTGCTGGTCCTAGGCTAGACCGGACTAGAGACGCGAGCCTAGAACACTAATAAGGTCACGGCGTAGCACAACTAGCATCAATAAAGTATATGAAGTAGCTCTGGACAACAAGATATAAGTGAAGATCACAATAGCAGTAAAGATAATGATGTGAAACAACTGCCAAGCAGGATATACAACAACTCTCTCTCCAACTTTCCTCTTGAAAAATTTGAGCAAATTTTCTGATAATTTTTTTCAAAGAATGCTACTAGCTCAAGCTTACCAATGCAAAAAGAATCACTCAATTCCGAATTGATATGAGGAGTCAAAGAATTCAAAAACTGGCCTGAAAAACTGGAATAAGCTGTGTCCGTGAACTTCGGAGGATAAAAAGACCTATTTAGAAGACGATTTTGAGGTGTCAACTATTGAACATGCTTCTGCAACTATTTAGATGCGTCTCGTCGCTAGCTTTCATTTGAGTACTCACGGAGCCAAAACGGACATCGTATGAGGAAGTTATGCCTGTTTTCCTGAACAGTGCACAAAACAGATTCCAATCCGAATTCAACTACGAGATTGAGTCTAGATAGATCCGAAATTTGTTTTTTTTTCTTCTCTCTTTTTTTCCTCACACTTTATTTTTTCTTTTTCTTTCTCTCTTTTTTTTTCTCTGACTTTTTTTCTTTTTTTTTCTCTGTCTTTTTTTTCTCCCTCTTTCCAAGACAAACTAGATAAGATGCAAATTGGATCAAGCGAAGATGTGAACGACATCAACTATGATTGTGACAATGAACTATGGGTAGCACGTGGTGGAAAGTGATGGATGGTGTGGTGGACAGCGGAAGGGATAACGATGCAGCGGCGACGTGACTAATGTGAACAAAACTCTAAACTCTAAACGAACTAGACACTAAGACCAGTAACTCGACACGACGGTGCAACCGATAATTCAATAATGCAAACAATGAAAAGAAAATTGCAAAGGCTCAGACTGGCTTGGACAAAAGGATGAATAGATCTAACTTTTTTTGTGGCTTTTTCTTGGACAATAGGTAAGAAAACAATTCTAATCTAGGGGAAATTGGAAATTCTCACTGAGCAACCTGAAAACTGATACCACTTGATAGAGGCGAGGGTGTCCCGATCTTTCGATGAGATGATAACTATCGATTTGGTGGAGACAACTTTGAAGATCGTGCTGCGGTCGCGTGACGAAGGTCTATTCCTGCACGCAATCGAAGAACAAGCAAGAATATGATAAAAGCAATCTGAATATTGCGAGTATATATGAAGTATTGATAAAGGTGGGGATCCGGAAGCGGTCTTGGTCTGGTCGTTGGACACAAACGAAGTACACGAAGTTGCAATGGCTAACTTTTAACTAAACAAATCCCAAGGAAAAAGCTACTAGGTGGATCTACTTATATAGGAGCAAGAGGTGGCGGCCAAGGAGGTGGGAGGACGTCCCAAGGCAGCCTAACACCAACCCTAGGTCGTACAAGGGTCATGGGCCCAAGTGGAGGTGATGCAACACCTTTGGACTTGTTGTTTGACTCGGATTCTGCTGCAATGTCAGATTGTTTCATCCATATCTCAATGCTCCGGACGAATTTAAGGGTGAATCTAATTGGAGTAGAAAGAGGACAAAATCTACTTTCCAACAAAAAAAGAATCACCCAATTCGGAGTCCATATGAAAAAGTTCTTGCCGTTTTGAGTCAGGTATGTCTGTGCAGTCCGAATCTGAATCCAGAACGTGAGAGACTTGGACTCTATCTTCTCTTGGCCCAAAAGTGACGTGAAGGGACTTTTTGAACAGCACCTAAACTTCTCTTTTTCCCTTATCTTCATATGTGGATTGTACAAATGTCCCATACACCTGCAATTAGACAAAACAGAAAAGTGTGTGAAGTATTTTTGTTCTGGATAATATAAATAGATTATTGAATAGTTAACACTAGAAATCACCTGACAAATATGTATGTATGCAATATTTTTGGTCGTATCCAAGGTAGTCATGTCCTCATCACCGGATCTCATGGGTCGGGTTATGGTGGAGGCAGTTCCGGTTCAGGTTTTCACGGTAATCAGAGCGGACATGGCAATCGAGGCAATCAGGGCAACCAAGGTGGTTATAATCATCAGGGCAATCAGCAGCAACAACAGCAGTCGGGTTACCAGAGCAACCCGAAGCAGTTGAATAGTGGGAGTATCATGTCTTCACCACTAGCCTGTGCAAGCGTGATCAGAAGCTTCATAAAAGGGCAGTGAACTCCGTTGAACCGGCGGTGCCCCGTTACTTGCACTGGTCTGAACAGCCCATTGTGTGGAGTCGGGAGGACCATCCACCTTGGGTTGATAATCCGGGTAATCTAGCATTGGTGGTAGCGCCTCAGGTTGGAGGATATAAGTTCACCAAGGTACTCATGGATGGAGGGAGTAGTATCAATATCCTTTATTATGAAACCTTCCGTCGAGTGGGGTTAACAGATAAGAATCTTAAACCGTCCAACACGGTCTTCCATGGTGTGGTGCCTGGTAAATCGGCGTATCCAGTTGGTAAGATAGCTCTGGAGGTTGCTTTTGGAGATGAGCATGATTCAAGATCAGAGACATTGACTTTTGAAGTGATGAAAATCAAGAGCCCGTATCATGCCCTGTTTGGACGGCCGGCTTATGCTAAGTTCATGGCAAGGCCCTGTTATGTCTATCTGCAGCTTAAGATGCCGGGTCATAAGGGGACCATCATGGTTCATGGAAGCCGTAAGATCGCTTTGGAATGTGAAGAAGGTGATGTGGCATATGCTGAGTCGGTTTGTGCAACAGAGGAGTTGAAATTCTACAAGGACAATGTTGATCCGGCGGATATGTCTTCTTTGAAAAAGCCAACTATAGAGCATGATCCGGCCTTGATGTTTAAATCGGCTGATGAGACTAAGCTGGTTGATTTTGTTCCTGGCGATTCATCCAAGCAGTTTAGCATACACGCTAACTTGGATCCGAAATAGGAAAGCGCTCTCATTGAGTTCATCTGTGAGAATCGGGACATCTTTGCGTGGAAGCCTTCTGACATGCCAAGTGTACCGAGAGAACTCGCTGAGCACACTCTTAATGTCGATCCCAAGTTTGAACCGGTCAAGCAGTTTCTTCGTTGGTTCAATGAAGAAAGACATAAGGCAATTGGTGAGGAGGTAGCCAGGCTCTTGGCGGCTGGATTTATCATTGAAGTATTTCATCCTGAATGGTTGGCTAATCCGGTGCTGGTACTTAAGAAGAACGACACTTGGCGTATGTGTGTGGACTACACAGATTTGAACAAGGCTTGTCCGGCAGATCCTTTTGCTCTCCCTCGTATTGATCAAATCATTGATGCTACGGCGGGTTGTGAGCGTTTGAGCTTTTTGGATGCATACTCTGGTTACCATCAGATCAAAAGGGCAGTTAAGGACCAGGAGAAGACGTCTTTTATAACTCCTTTTGGAGCCTTCTGCTATGTATCTATGCCTTTTGGGCTCAAGAGTGCCTAGGCAACTTATCAGCAATTGATGAGGACATCAATACCATTGTTACACCCACAGCCCCTGCTGCTATACATATTGGACCAATTACTAGAGCTCGCGCACGCCAATTGAATTATCAGGTACTTTCGTTTCTTGGTAATGATTCTAATGTTCATGAGAATATGATGCTGCCTAAATTGGATACATTTGTTTTGCTTACAAATGAAAGGCGTAGCTTGGAGAAGGATGATCATTGGAGCAAGAACAAGCATGTAGTTGATGGCATGCGCAAGGGAGACAAGAGCAGCGTTTCAAGTGATGATTTCAGGACTTTAAAGCCACCATAATGAGTGCATGAAGCCTTGGACGAAATATACAAGATGCCACTTCATAATTTTCGTCCAGAGGCTATTCTAGGTGCTGCGTCACCTTCTTCTTGGGCCAGGCCCATGTAATTTCGAAATACTTCAATATAGGCTGTTTTTAGAGTCCGTATGTGTGGGGAAATAAGAGTTAGGGTGGGTTCGGACCCCTCCTCCAAGGGCCACGAAATTCCCCCCTCTTCCCCCATATATACAGCCCCTAGGGCATCGTTTAGACTTTGGGGTTTTGTTTAGATCAAAAGTTTGCCATAGCTGCAACTTCGCGTACTTCGTTTGTGTTCAATGACCAGACCAAGGCGTCACAGAACTCCACCTTCATTAATAAAGCTTTCCTCTTATATTCGCAATATCTAGATTGCAGTCTTAGTTTCTTGCTTGTTCTTCGTTTGCTCGCAGGAAACAGGCCCTCGTGGTGAGGTTGATCGTGCTCCGGCGTGGTCAATAACCCTCGGAAGTTGGTTTAGCGATTGCTAAGGCGCGACGTCTCGCCCGTTCATAGTCGGATCGTCAAGGTCGACTCCCACAGAAACGATAGCCACCATCTCATCGAAACATCGGGACACCTTTGCCTCTATCAAGTGGTATCAGATTTTTAGGTTGCTCGGTGAGATTTTACAGTTTTTCGTAGTTTAGATCGAGTCTGTTTTTCATACCTATAGTCCACGAAAAAGCCAAAAAAAAATTAGGGTTAGTTCATTCTATCCGAACCAATCTGAGCCTTTGCATAATCTTTTCTGTATTTGCTTTGTTGAATTTGCGGTTGCATCGTCGTGTCAAGTTGCTGGTCTTAGCGTCTAGTCTTTTAGAGTTTCGAGTTCTGGTCATATTAGTCACGCTGCCGCCGCACCATCATCATTGTCCCTGCCATCTTCCACCACTGCTTATCCGCCATCTTCCACCACCGCTTATCCGCCACCGCTCCGAGTCCATATACGACCACCGATCCGTATCCATATACCACCATCACTTCGAGTCCATCTCATATTAGGGTTGCTTTCGAGATCCATCTGTTGCCAGATTCGTGTTTCCTTGTTTGAGTAGGTTTGGGATTCCATCAATCTTTTGCCGTCCGTAGAAGAGGTTGGTTTCCAAAAAAAACGCACTTGACAAAAAAATTTCTCGCTATCCTATTTTTAGGTGTTTCTTAGCCTTTTGAGACAGTCGCCGTTATTGAAAGTTTTTTTTGAGCCGTTTCAAGTTTTTGGGTCCGGGCAGTCGACAAAAAAAATTCGCAAAAATTTCGTGTCTATCCTGTCAGTTTGACCTGGGAAGAGTTTTGAGACACTCGCCATTATAGTGATTTTTCGCAAAAAAAAGAGGAGCGCAAAAAAAGGGCGATTTTTTTTCCAGAGTGTGCTTTTCCCTTGTTTACGTGCAGCGCCGTGATTTTGTTAGTGTTCTAGGCTCGCGTCTCTAGCACGGTCTAGCCTAGGACCAGCACAGTACCGTCCTTGAGCGTTTATTCAACTTTGCAATCTCTGAAATGATTATTGCTGACCCTTTTTGCTACCATATTATAAGCTTTCCCAGCTCCACATACATCTACATCATGCGTTTGACTCTCCCTGGTAATCGCTCTATCCAAGCTTTGAGAGTTTTGACTACATCGGTTGCCGATCACCGCCTGCTGCTGGGTAAGAACTGGCAAGAATTTGAGATTTGCTTGACGGATTTGTGACACCCACCACCACCTCTTGTTAGTAGTCTGTAAGATCATATTCTTGTGTGTTTCTATTGCTGCTAACCATGCCAGGATCACAAGCCGACGAGACTGACTGGGAGAACTTGATGTAACGCCCTCGATGCGGCTATATCTCCCACGTGTCGAGGCACGACTTAGAGGCATAACCGCATTGAAAGCAATGTCGCAAGTGAGGTAATCTTCACACAATCCATGTAATAAATAAAGGGGAAAGATACATAGTTGGCTTACAATCGCCACTTCACACAAGTACATAAATAACATCCATCATACAGATTACACTCAAGGTCCGACTATGGTACCAAAATGAAAGAAGACTACCCCAAATGCTAAACAGATCCCCGGATCACCCAACTGGGCTCCACTACTGATCATCTGGAAAAGAAACATAGTAACGGCCACGTTCCTCGTCGAACTCCCAAGTGAGCTCGGTCGCGTCATCTGCACTGACATCGTTGGTACCTGCAACTGTGGTGATAAAATCTGTGAGTCACGGGGACTCAGCAATCTCACACCCGCGAGATCAAGACTATTTAAGCTTAAGGTGGGAAAGGGGTTTGTGAGGTGGAGCTGCAGCAAGCGACTAGCATATGGTGGCTACAGCGCAAAAGAGAGCGAGAAGAGAAGGCAAAGCACGGTCGAGAAACTAAAAGTGATCAAGAAGTGATCCTGAAACAACCTACGTCAGGCATAACTCCAACAACCGTGTTCACTTCCCGGACCCCGCCGAGAAGAGACCATCACGGTTACACACGCGGTTGATGTGTTTTAGGTTAAAGTCAACTTTGGGTTTTCTACAACCGGACATCAACAAATTCCCATCTGCCTCATAACCGCGGGCACGGCTTTCGAAAGATAATACCCTGCAGGGGTGTCCCAACTTAGCCCATGATATGCTCTCACGGTCAACGAAGGATATTCCTTCTACCTGGAAGACCCGATCAATCTCGGAATCCCGGACTACAAGACATCTCGGCAGCAACAAAACAAGTCCAGCAAAGCCGCCCGATTGTGCCGACAAATCCTGATAGGAGCTGCACATATCTCGGTCTCAGGGCACATCCGGATGAACACTCCGTACAACTAAAACCAGCCCTCGAGTTGCCTCGAGGTGGCACTGCAAAGGGCTCTAGTTTGGACCAGCAATCGAAGGAGAACTGGCCCGGGGGGGTAAAATAAAGATGACCCTTGAGTCTGCAGAACCCAAGGGAAAAAGGCTAGGTGGCGAATGGTAAAACCAATGTTGGGCCTTGCTGGAAAAGTCTCATTCAAAGCGAACTGTCAAGGGGGTCCCATAAATCACCCAACCGTGTAAGGAACGCAAACTCCGGGAACATAACACCGGTATGACGGAAACTAGGGTGGCAAGAGTGGAACAAAACACCAGGCAAAAGGCCGAGCCTTCCACCCTTTACCAAGTATATAGATGCATTAATTAAATAAGAGGTATTGTGATATCCCAACAAGTAAACATGTTCCAACAAGGAACAACAAGTCCATGTTCCAACAAGGAACAAACTTCATCTTCACCTGCAACTAACAACGCTATAAGAGGGGCTGAGCAAAGCAGTAACATAGCCAAACAACGGTTTGCTAGGACAAGGATGGTTAGGGGCTGACATGGCAATATAGGAGGCATGATATAGCAAGTGGTAGGTATCGCAGCATAGGCATAGCAAAAGAGCGAGCAATCTAGCCAGCAAAGATAGAAGTGATTTCGAGGGTATGGTCATCTTGCCTGCAAGGTTCTCAGAGTTGTCGAAAGCTTGGTCCTCGAAAGCGTTCTCAACAGGTTCCTCGTTCACGTACTCGTCTCCCGGCTCTACCCAAGACAAGAGAACAAGCAAAGGAACCAAAATCAACCACGATGCAATGCGCAAGCAATATGATGCAAAACATGGCATGATATGCGAGAGGTGATATGCAATGCGTATGCATGCTCCGGAAGGACAAGGATGAACAGGGCATAATCTTGGCAAACCAAGCATGCCACTGGATAGGTGAGGTGATTTCGGTTGAAATCGCTATAAAGTTCACCGGAATCGGATGCACGGTTTGCAAATGACGAGCAATACAAGAATGACACGAATCTGCCATAAACAGCATGATGCTACTTAGCAAGCAACAAATAATTAAGCTACTGCACCCAAACATGGCAACAAAGCATATGACAGTAATCTACTCGAGATGCTCGACAAAAGATGAACACTGAGCTACGGCTAAATCACATCATAACAGGTCCAAACAATCAGGGCAAAAGTGCAAAAGATAACAGGTTCACAGACTTAGTGAAATTAACAACATAGCAGAAAACTAACATCAGGATGGCATGTTCAGAGCAATGAAACAACATGCTACAGGTTCAGAACATAGCAAAGTAAGGCATGGCAAGAATCTACTCAAGGCACTTGACAAAAGTCCCTTACTGACCATAAGTCAAAAAGGATAAGAAAATATGATTAAACCCATGTCAAATAAGCAAGTTTCATTACAGGTTTCAGACTTCGCAGAAAGCTGGACATGGCAGAAAACTAATAACGACTAGGCATGTTCGTGAGCTCGATGCACTCACTACAGAGCATTGCATGATAAACTAAGCATACATACATCAATAAGACATGGCATAGTAAATAGACATGTCAAGAATAACACCATATCATGCAAGGATCAACTACACCAAGCTCGGCAAAATCGAATAACACGTAAACAATCTGCCAGCAACATTTTGAAGCAAAAGTATAGCTCGATTTACTCAAGATATGGCACTCCATAATTGCAAAAAAAGGCAGGGATGGATAGAGCAAATACTCAAGTTCAAAACTCCTTTACTGATCATGCTCAAATTATGCATAGATCTCTCAGAAACAACATGAACACATGGCACAAAAATAACAGCAGTCAGGGACAGTGAAATCACTGTCTCTGAAATCAGCGACATCAAGATACCTAGTTTGCATGCTTGTGCTAGTCACCACATAGATAACAAAAATACATGGCAAAATCCTATGGATAGGTAACATGGCATATTATAAAACTCATGTAGGACTCAACTTCATAGGAGGTACATATCAATCATGGCGAAAATGACAAAAGTGCATGTTCAGATAAGATCCAGCAACTAACAGCAACTAGCCCTCTTCTAACAGCATTTCGGGCATCAAGATGACCTCAAATGAAAATGATGCAATGGAACAAAATGATGTACTCTCCGAGGCGAACAAACTGACATATTATACGCACGAATCGAAGCTACGGATGCAAAGTTATGGCATGGCAAACTTGTGATGATCATGTGAAAAGTCCAGGACTTAGAGAAATAACGAGGTGGAAGAGTCAACCAGATCTAGGGTTTCGGGCGCGGTTCCCGAGGTTCGCTGGGACCTCTCGCCGGAGTAGAGGTGGGAGAAGGCCGGAGGAGCTCGCAGGGGGGTATCCGGCCGGAGGAGATCCGGCGCGGACTCCGGGCGGCGGGGTGCTGCGCACGGCGCCGGGCGGAGCCGAGCTCCGGCACGAAGGCGCGGCTCTGGGCAGGCGGCGGCGGCGCAGTTGAGGCGGCCGGCGCCGGAGTAGGTGTCGGGCGGCGGAGGCGCTAGGGGCGGGGCGCTCGAGGCGGGCGCACACCGGCGAGGGAGCGGGAGCGCGAGCCGGGCGCGGGCGCGCCGATGGGCTTCGCGGGCCCGACCCGGGCCTGGGCGGGCCGCGGCGGCGCGGGGAGGCCCGGGATGTGTGGCGCGCCGCGATTGGTTGCGGGTGGCGGCGCTGATGACGTGGCGGCGGCGTTGGGTGGCGCTGGCGGCGACAAGTGGCGGCGGGGAAGAGCGCCGGCGCTGAAAACGATGGTGGGGGCGGCGGCTGGCTGTGGAAATTGAGGAGGAGGGGTAGGGTTTTGGACCCGGATTTGACGGAAGGGTGCACATATTTATAGCTAGAGGGGGCTAGGAAGCTCCAAATGGAGTGCGGTTTTCGGCCACGCGATCGTGATCGAACGGCGGAGGACATGGGAGTGACTTAGATGGGTTATTGGGCTGTTTAGAAGGGGTGTTGGGCTGCAACACACACGAGGCCTTCACGGTTACCCGGTTAACCGTTGGAGTACCAAACGAACTCCGATTGAGCCGAAACTTGACAGGCGGTCTTCCGGTGCTATACCGAGGCCACATGTCAAACCTCGGTCCATTCTGAGAATGCTTAATACCCGCTCACGAAGAAATGTAAAAGAGGACGCCGGGAGACATAGGAGCGCCGGATTGGAAAACGGACAACGGGAAAGATGCTCGGATTTAAGAGACGAACACGTATGCGAATGCAATGCACATGATGACATGATATGAAATGCATGACATGACCAAAAAGCAAAACGGAGAGAAACCCAACCACGGAGGGAATATCATAACATATAGCCGGAAATGGCAAGAGTTGGATTACAAATATGGCAAGTTACATCTGGGGCGTTACACTTGATGAACAAGGCGCTTCATGATAAGTTTCAGCAAATGATAAGTGGACAGGTGCAAGATGTGCTAAACAGATTTGAAGAGGCCATGGAGAAGATAGATGGCATTGAGAAGGCGTTCGAAACAAAGCTCGATAACAAGCTCAATGAATTGCTCGCGCGTCTACCACCACCACCACCGGCTGCATCTAACGCACCTCTACAACAGCAACAACGACTACCTCCACATCGCGAAACAGCCCTCCGCCGAGCGACCCGTGTCCCTCTTCAGCCTGGCCAAGCTGCTGGTGCTGCTGTTGATACTTCTATGGCTCCTGATGCTGATGTGGGGGAGGATGATTATGTGGGAGATTACGAGGATGAGGTTGATCAACATCAGAACTACGTGCAACCACCAGCACCACAACCACCAGGTCGTCCACACGAAAATAATGGAAATGTTAGGGCTCCCCCTCAGGTACGAGATCATGACCATCTCCCTAAACTGAAATTGAATATTCCACCATTTGAGGGTAGATATGTTCCTGATATATATCTTACTTGGGAGTTAGAAACTGAACAACGATTTACATGTTTACAATATCCTGAGGAGAGACGTGTTCCTGCTGCTGTTTGTGCTTTCACTAGCTTTGCATGTGTTTGGTGGTCTGAATATTGTAGATTATATCCTGTTCCAGCTACTTGGGCTGTTTGAAAACTGCTATGCGTACTCGTTGGGTTCCACCATATTATCAACGTGAATTACTTCAAAAATTGCAGCGCTTAAGACAAGGAAAAAATTATGTAGAAGAATATTATCAGGAATTACAAACTGGCTTGATTAGATGTGGTATTGTTGAGGAGAATGAAGCTATGCTTGCACGTTTTCTGGGTGGATTAAATAGAGAGATTCAGACCATTCTAGACTATAAGGATTATAATAATATCACTCGTTTATTCCATCTTGCTTGTAAAGCTGAACGTGAAGTGCAGGATCGACAGGCATTGGCGCGAACTAACTTTTCTGCAGGTCGACCTTCATCATGGACACCACGTGCATCATCTACTTCCACACGTTCTGCTACACCGGCACCACCGTCAGCTGCCACCTCCAACCGTGATACAAGAAAGCAGGCACAACCACCACTCTCTGCCAAGAGCACACCTGCCGGGCCTGCACAGAGCTCTGTTTCTTCCATGGCGTCTACAGGGCACACAAGTGATATTATTTGTCATTGTTGTAAGGGAAGAGGACATTTTGCGCGTGAATGCACATCTCAGCGTGTGATGATTGCTACTGAGGATGGTGGGCATGAGTCCGCTAGTGACTATGATGAGGAGACTTTGGCTCTTCTTACACATGAAGAACACGGTGGAGATGATTCTGATCATGAGACGCAATACATGGCTGCTGAAGATGCTGACAGGTATGAATGTTTAGTTGCTCAACGTGTTTTGAGTGTGCAGGTCACGCAAGCTGAGCAAAATCAGAGGCATAATTTGTTCCATATAAAGGGAGTGGTGAAGGAATGTTCTGTTCGCGTCATCATAGATGGAGGGAGCTGCAACAACTTGGCTAGCAAGGAGATGGTGGAGAAGCTATCCCTCACCACAAGACCACATCCACATCCTTACTACATCCAATGGTTCAACAACAGCGGTAAGGTTAAGGTAACACGTACTGTTCATGTGCATTTTAGTATCTCTACATATGCTGATTATGTTGATTGCGATGTGGTACCTATGCAAGCATGTTCCTTATTACTTGGTAGACCATGGCAATTTGATAAAAATTCTGTACACCATGGTAGAAACAATCAGTATACTCTTGTTCATAAGGACAAAAATATTACTTTGCTTCCTCTGACTCCTGATTCCATTTTGAAAGATGATATTAATCGAGCTAATAAAGCAAAACAGGAGCAAAATAAGAGTGAAAATCAGATTGTGGCAAAAGAATTTGAGCAACAAATGAAGCCTAATAATAAACCATCTAGTGTTGCTTCTGAAATTAAATTGAAAAGTGCATGTTTATTTGCCACCAAATCTGATATTGATGATCTAGATGTTAGCAAATCTGTTTGCTATGCTTTTGTGTGCAAAGAGGCATTATTTTCATTCGAGGACGTGCCTTCCTCTTTGCCTCCTGCTGTTACTAACATTTTGCAGGAGTTCGCTGACGTCTTTCCACAAGACGTGCCACCGGGATTACCACCTATTCGAGGGATTGAGCATCAAATTGACTTAATTCCCGGTGCATCATTACCCAACCGCGCACCATACCGTACCAATCCAGAGGAGACGAAGGAGATTATGTGTCAAGTACAAGAGCTACTCGACAAAGGTTATATACGCGAATCCCTTAGTCCTTGTGCTGTTCCTATTATTCTAGTGCCGAAAAAGGATGGTACCTCGCGTATGTGTGTTGATTGTAGAGGCATTAATAATATTACTATTCGTTATCGTCATCCTATTCCTAGGCTAGATGATATGCTTGATGAATTGAGTGGCTCTACAATATTCTCCAAAGTTGATTTGCGTAGTGGATACCATCAAAATCGTATGAAATTGGGAGATGAATGGAAAACAGCATTTAAAACTAAGTTTGGTTTATATGAGTGGTTAGTCATGCCTTTTGGGTTAACTAATGCACCTAGTACTTTCATGAGACTAATGAACGAAGTTTTACGTGCTTTCATTGGACGATTTGTGGTAGTCTATTTTGATGATATACTGATTTATAGCAAATCTTTGGAAGAACATTTGGAACATTTACATGCTGTTTTTAATGCTCTACGTGATGCACGTTTGTTTGGTAACCTTGGGAAGTGCACCTTTTGCACCGACCGAGTATCTTTTCTTGGCTATGTTGTTACTCCACAAGGAATTGAAGTTGATAAAGCCAAGATTGAAGCTATTGAGAGTTGGCCGCAGCCCAAAACGGTCACACAAGTGAGGAGTTTTCTTGGACTTGCTGGTTTCTATAGGCGTTTTGTGAGAGACTTTAGCACCATTGCTGCACCTCTCAATGAGCTTACAAAGAAGGATGTGCCTTTTGTTTGGGGTACCGCACAGGAAGAAGCCTTCACGGTATTGAAAGATAAGTTGACACATGCTCCTTTACTCCAACTTCCTGATTTTAATAAGACTTTTGAGCTTGAATGTGATGCTAGTGGAATTGGATTAGGAGGTGTGTTATTACAAGATGGCAAACCTGTTGCATACTTTTCTGAAAAATTGAGTGGGCCTAGTCTGAACTATTCTACTTATGATAAGGAATTATATGCTCTTGTTCGGACTTTAGAAACATGGCAACATTATTTATGGCCCAAAGAATTTGTTATACATTCTGATCATGAATCTTTGAAACACATTAAAAGTCAAGCTAAACTGAACCGTAGACATGCTAAATGGGTTGAATTCATTGAGACTTTCCCTGATGTCATTAAACACAAGAAGGGTAAAGAAAATGTTATTGCTGATGCATTGTCTCGTCGTTATACTATGCTGTCACAACTTGATTTTAAAATATTTGGTTTGGAGACCATCAAAGATCAATATGTGCATGATGCTGAATTTAAAGATGTATTGCAGAATTGTAAAGAAGTTAGATCATGGAACAAGTTCGTCGTTAATGATGGATTTGTGTTTCGTGCTGACAAGCTATGCATTCCAGCTAGCTCCGTTCGTCTTTTGTTGTTGCAGGAGGCGAATGGGGGAGGACTAATGGGACACTTTGGCGTGAAGAAGACGGAGGATATACTTGCTACACATTTCTTTTGGCCAAAGATGAGACGGGATGTTCAGCGTTTTGTTGCTCGCTGCACTACATGTCAAAAAGCTAAGTCATGACTCAATCCTCATGGTTTATATATGCCTTTGCCTGTACCTAGTGTTCCTTGGGAGGATATATCTATGGACTTTGTTGTAGGTTTACCTCGAACAATGAAGGGGAAGGATAGCATATTTTTTGTCGTGGATAGATTCTCGAAAATGGCACACTTTATACCATGTCATAAAAGAGATGATGCTGTTAATGTTGCTGATTTGTTCTTTCGTGAAATTATTCGCTTGCATGGTGTGCCAAATACTATTGTTTCAGACCGTGATACTAAATTTCTTAGCCACTTTTGGAGATGTTTATGGGCTAAGTTGGGGACTAAACTGCTTTTTAGTACTACTTGTCACCCCCAAACTGATGGACAAACTGAAGTAGTCAATAGAACATTGTCTACTATGCTTAGGGCTGTTTTGAAGAATAATAAGAAAATGTGGGAAGAATGCTTGCCTCATATTGAATTTGCTTATAATCGTTCGTTGCATTCTACTACTAAGATGTGCCCTTTTGAAATTGTGTATGGTTTCCTACCTCGTGCACCCATTAATTTGTTGCCTCTTCCATCTTCGGAGAAGGTTAATTTTGATGCTAAAGAACGTGCTGAATTGATTTTAAAAATGCATGAGTTAATTAAGGAAAACATTGAGCGTATGAATGCTAAATATAAACTTGCTGGAGATAAGGGTAGAAAACATGTTGTGTTTGCACCTGGAGATCTTGTTTGGTTACATTTGCGTAAGGATAGATTTCCTAATTTGCGCAAATCAAAGCTAATGCCACGTGCTGATGGTCCTTTTAAGGTGTTAGAGAAAATAAATGATAATGCATATAAACTTGAGTTGCCTGCAGATTTTGGGGTTAGCCCCACTTTTAACATTGCAGATTTGAAGCCTTATTTGGGTGAGGAAGATGAGCTTCCGTCGAGGACGACTTCATTTCAAGAAGGGGAGGATGATGAGGACATCAATACCATTGTTACACCCACAGCCCCTGCTGCTATACATACTGGACCAATTACTAGAGCTCGCGCACGCCAAATGAATTATCAGGTACTTTCGTTTCTTGGTAATGATTCTAATGTTCATGAGAATATGATGCTGCCTAAATTGGATACATTTGTTTTGCTTACAAATGAAGGGCCTAGCTTGGAGAAGGATGATCATTGGAGCAAGAACAGGCATGGAGTTGATGGCATGCGCAAGGGAGACAAGAACAGAGTTTCAAGTGATGATTTCAGGACTTTGAAGCCACCATAATGAGTGCATGAAGCCTTGGACGAAATATACAAGATGCCACTTCATAATTTTCGCCGAGAGGCTATTCTAGGTGCTGCGTCACCTTCTTCTTGGGCCAGGCCCATGTAATTTCGAAATACTTCAATATAGGCTGTTTTTAGAGTCCGTATGTGTGGGGAAACAAGAGTTAGGGTGGGTTTCGGACCCCTGCTCCAAGGGCCACGAAATTCCCCCCTCTTCCCCCATATATACAGCCCCTAGGGCATCGTTTAGACTTTGGGGTTTTGTTTAGATCAAAAGTTCGCCATAGCTGCAACTTCGCGTACTTCGTTTGTGTTCAACGACCAAACCAAGGCGTCACAGAACCCCACCTTCATTAATAAAGCTTTCCTCTTATATTCGCAATATCCAGATTGCAGTCTGAGTTTCTTGCTTGTTCTTCGTTTGCTTGCAGGAAACATGCCCTCGTGGTCAGGTTGATCGTGCTCCGGCGTGGTCAATAACCCTCGGAAGTTGGTTTAGCGATTGCTAAGGCGCGACGTCTCGCACGTTCGTAGTCGGATCGTCAAGGTCGACTCCCACAGAAACGATAGCCACCATCTCATCGAAACATCGGGACACCTTTGCCTCTATCAGCAATGTGTGCAGAACTGTCTTCATAATCAGATCGGCCGCAATGTTCATGCTTATGTGGATGATATTGTGGCGAAATCCAGAAAGGAGGAGACATTGATAGATGACTTTAAGGAGACCTTTGATAACCTCCGGGTTTATAAAATGATGCCTAATCCGGCCAAGTGTGTCTTTGGAGTACCGGCAGGTAAGCTCTTGGGCTTTCTGGTGTCTAACAGGGGCATTGAAGCTAATCCAGAGAAAATCAAGGCCATAACTTCTTTGGCCAAACCGAAGTGTATCAATGATGTTCAACGCCTAGCAGGCCGGATTGTAGCCTTGAGCCGGTTTATCAGTCGCCTCGGGGAGAAGGCCATCCCTTTGTATCTAATGTTGAAGAAGACAGATAATTTCGTCTAGAGTGATGCCGCCAATGAAGCGTTTGAGGACTTAAAGCGGCAGCTAGCTGAACCACCTATCCTTGCTGCTCCTGTTGATAAGGAGCCCTTGTTGTTATATGTGGCTACAAATGCCCGGGCTGTCAGCATGGCTATTGTGGTGGAGCGCAAGGAGTCTGGAAAGGAGTATCCGGTCCAACGGCCGGTTTATTATATCAGTGAAGTACTTATTGAGTCCAAGCAGAGGTACCGGCATTGGCAGAAGTTGGTGTATGGAGTTTTCATGGCAAGCCGGAAGCTTAAGCAATATTTCTAGGGTCATCCCATCACTGTGGTCAGATCTGCTCCTTTGGGGGATATAATCCAGAATAGGGAAGCAACTGGCCGGGTTGCCAAGTGGGCTATTGAACTTGGGCCTCACTGGCTAAAACATGTGCCTCGGATGGCGATCAAATCTCAGGCACTTGTGGACTTCATCAATGACTGGACAGAGTTACAGGCACCAGAAGAAGCCAGATCATACTTATTGGACTATTCATTTTGATGGGTCTAGGGAATTGGAGGGCTCGGGGGTTGGACTCGTATTAACTTCCCCATGAGGTGATAAGTTTTGTTATGTTCTCCGTTTAATGTTCCCTTGCACTAATAATGTAGCTGAATATGAGTGAGGGAGTCCTGGATTAGGGGGTGTCCGGATAGCCGGACTATACCTTCAGCCGGACTCCTGGACTATGAAGATACAAGATTGAAGACTTCATCCCGTGTCTGGAAGGGACTTTCCTTGGCGTGGAAGGCGATACGGATATGTAGATCTCCTACCATTGTAACCGACTCTATGTAACCCTAACCCTCTCCGGTGTATATATAAACCGGAGGGTTTTAGTCCGTAGGACAGAACAACAATCATACCATAGGCTAGCTTCTAGGGTTTAGCCTCCTTGATCTCGTGGTAGATCTACTCTTGTACTACCCATATCATCAATATTAATCAAGCATGACGTAGGGTTTTACCTCCATCGAGAGGGCCCGAACCTGGGTAAAACATCGTGTCCCTTGTCTCATGTTACCATCCGCCTAGACGCACAGTTCGGGACCCCCTACCCGAGATCCGCCGGTTTTGACACCGACATTGGTGCTTTCATTGAGAGTTCCTCTGTGTCGTCACTTTTAGGCCCGATGGCTCCTCCGATCATCAATAGCGACGCAGTCCAGGGTGAGACCTTTCTCCCCGGACAGATCTTTGTCTTCGGCGGCTTCGCACTGCGGGCCAATTCGCTTGGCCATCTGGAGCAGATCGAAAGCTATGCCCCTGGCCATCAGGTCAGATTTGGAAGATTAAACTACACGGCTGACATCCGCGGGGACTTGATCCTCGACGGATTCGAGCCACTGCTGAGCGCGCCGCACTGTCACGACGGGCATGATCTAGCTCTGCCGACGAACAGTGCCCTGGAGGCCGCACCCACATCGGCTTCAACCCTTAATTCGGAGCCAACAGCGCCGATCGAGGATGGGTGGTTGGACGCCGCCTCGGGGGCTGCGATGCCAACGGCGATCGAGCCGAACACCAGCCCCGCGCTCCGCGAGGCTCGTGACTCCAAGGAGCCGGACTTCTCTCCGGACTCCGAGCCCTCCGCGCCCCTGCCGATCGAATCCGATTGGGCGCCGATCATGGAGTTTACCGCCGCGGACGTCTTTCAGCATTCGCCCCTCACCGATATCCTGAAATCACTAAAGTTTCTCTCTTTATCAGGAGAGCCCTGGCCGGACTACGGTCAGCAAGGTTGGGATAAGGACGATGAATAGATTCAAAGCCCAACGACCACCCACTTTGTAGCCACTGTCGACAATTTAACCGACATGCTCGACTTTGACTCCGAAGACATCGACGGTATGGACGCCGATGCAGGAGACGATCAAGAACCAGCGCCTATGGGGCACTGGAAAGCCACCTCGTCATATGACATATACATGGTGGACACCCCAAAAGAAGGAGATGGCGATGGAACAACGGAGGATGACGCCTCCAAGAAACAGACCAAGCGCCGGCGTCAGCGGCGCCGCTCAAAATCCCGCCAAAGCAAAAACGGTGATTCCGGCACGGGAGATAATAATACTCCGGCGAGTGCCGAAGAAAACCCCCTCCAGCAAGATTCAGCACAGGAGGATGGAGAAGCCATCCCTCATGAGAGAGCGGCAGACAGAGAGGTCGTGGACGATAATTATATGCCTCCCTCCGAAGACGAGGCAAGCCTCGACGACGACGAATTCGTCGTGCCAGAGGATCCTGTTGAGCAAGAGCGTTTTCAACGCGGGCTTATGGCCACAGCAAGCAGCCTCAAGAAAAAACAGCAACAGCTTAGAGCTGATCAAGATTTTCTAGCCGACACATGGACTGAAGTCCTTGCGGCCGAAGAGTATGAACTCGAACGCCCCTCCAAGAGCTACCCAAAGCGCAGGTTGCTACCCCGATCAGAGGAGGAAGCACCTAAACCTGTATCACCAGCACATGATACGGCCGACCGGCCACCTCGTGGCTGATAGAGGCGGGGTGTCCCGATCTTTCATGAGATGATAACTATCGATTTGGTGAAGATGACTTTGACGATCCGACTACAAACGTGCACGATGTTGCGCCTTAGCAATCGCTAAACCAACTTCAAGAGGTTATTGACCACGCCGGAGCACAATCAACCTGACCACGAAGATCTATTTCTTCAAGCAATCGAAGAACAAGCAAGAATATGATAAAAGCAATCTGAATATTGCGAGTATATATGAAGTATTGATAATGGTGGGAATTCGTAAGCGGTCTTGGTCTGGTCATTGGACACAAACGAAGTACACGAAGTTGCAATGGCTAACTTTTAACTAAACAAATCCCCAGGAAATAGCTACTAGGTGGATCTACTTATATAGGAGCAAGGGGTGGCGGCCAAGGAGGTGGGAGGACGTTCCAAGGCAGCCTAAAACCAACCCTAGGTCGTACAAGGCTCATGGGCCCAAGTGGAGGTGATGCAACACCTTTGGACTTGTTGTTTGACTCGGATTCTGCTGCAGCGTCAGATTGTGTCGTCCATATCTCAATGCTCCGGACGAATTTAAAGGTGAATCCAAATGGAGTGTAAAGAGGATGAAATCTACTTTCCAACAAAAAAAGAATCGCCCAATTCGGAGTCCGTATGAAAAAGTTCTTGCCGTTTTGAGTCAGGTATGTCTGTGCAGTCCGAATCTGAAACCAGAACGTGAGAGACTTGGACTCTATCTTCTCTTGGCCCAAAAGTGACGTGAAGGGACTTTTTGAACAGCACCTAAACTTTTATTTTCCCCTTATCTTCATATGTGGATTGTACAAATGTCCCATACACCCGCAATTAGACAAAACACAAAAGTGCATGAAGTATTTTTGTTCTGGATAATATAAATAGATTATTGAATAGCTGACACTAGAAATCACCTGACAAATATGCATGTATCCAATATTTTCGGTCGTATCCAAGGTAGTCATGTCCTCATCATCCTCCCCTTCTTGAAAATAAATCCGTCCTCGGCGTTGCTTTATCTGAAATGTGGCTAACAAAAGAGACAAGGTGTACATGTTGTATATGTATATGTCATCAATTTTTACTTCCCGTGGAATTTGCACATATGACACATGTATACATGAGTAACTTTCATAGTGAATAAAATATAAAGCCAAAATATTATCACAAGAAGTAGAAGGCATGAAAGTATTGCAACTCAGTTTGCACATATAAGTGAAGCTCTTATTCATATGAAAAGATTGACAATATTCATCATTAAACCATCCCAATATTGGTGAATAAACCTTACTTGCACAAAATTTACATGCTACAACATGCTTAAATAAGCCAACATGCAATAAGTCATTTGACACAGAATCATCACCAAGATTAGAGGTCATATCAAAATGATTAAACATTGGCACAATTATTTTCAAACGTAGTTGATCCAAATTTGTTTTAGTGCCTGATTCACATGGTTCCTTCACATCAACGGTTAATTCAATGTGTGCACTCAAAATTCTTGATCTTGCAGTTGTTTGATCACATGGCAAAGTCAAATCATCAGCATAATCATCTAAAATAGGTGGTGTGATCAATGTAGTGGCTAGAGCATCACATGGTGTATTTAAATCGACAAGGCATTCATCATTCGCATGCGAAGTTAGAAGATCAGTACCTTTGTCATTACCTCGTGTTATCAACTCAGATGATGTTGGAACTCTCGGCAGTGACGGGTCATAATATGGAGCTGATGCAGTGCTCAGAACAACGGATGTTGTTGTCATAGTAGGCACAGTGGTAGAAGGAAGGACCGTCTCAACTCCTTGGATGTGCACCTTATGCTTGTTTGTCTTGTGGGCATCACGCCTCTTTATTTTCTGTTCAGCTTTGCAAGCAAGATGAAACAAATGGTCCATAGGATAACATTCTTCATGAATTAGTATCTCCTGAATATCACGGTTTAATCCTCCCCAAAATCTATCCATAAAATCTTCTTCACTTTCCTCTAAAAAGGAATGCAACAAGGTAGTTTGTAAATCATCATAATATTTTCTTACAGTGTCACTACCTTGTTTTAAATGTTGTAGTTTTTTAATCATGCCACGAGTATAATAAACATCGATGAATCTATCTCTCATGACAAGTTTTAAATCATCCCAAGTAGTAGGTACATAATCAGGGTATAACCGACAATGTTCACTCCACCAAACAGTAGCAAAACTAGTGAAAGAACCAACCACAAGCTTAACTTTTTTACGTTCTGAAAAATCATGGGAAGCAAATATAACATTTATTTCGAACTCCCATTCAATATATAAATCAGGCTTAAAATGACCATTAAAAGGTGGCATGGAAACAAAAACCTGATTGTGCGTATTCTTATGCCTTTGCACCTATTGTGACGGTGGTTGTATTTTCGTAGCTGGTGGCACGTCTCCCACGATTGATGAAGCCCAACTGACTTTGGAACCTGCCATATTTAGTAGAAAAACAAGAAACAAAATCCGAGAATAATGTTCCTATGAACTACTAGGATGTGGTGGTAGAACGCTCATAGTATAGCAAATATCAAAGTCTTACAAGTTCTTACCATGCAGCAAGTGGTGACCGGCAACCAGCGGTGTCAAATAACTCCGAAGATTGAGTAAAGCGATTGCCAGGTGAGCGTATGTATACACGGTGTAGAAATATGTGGAGCTTGGAAGGCCAAATATATGGTAGCAAAAGATCAGCAATAATCAATTCAGAGATGCAATATTGAATAAATGCTCAACGACGGTACTGTCCTGGTCCTAGGCTAGACCGGACTAGAGACGCGAGCCTAGAACACTAATGAGGTCACGGCTTAGCACAACTAGCATCAATGAAGTATAGTAAGTAGCTCTGGACAGCAAGATATAAGTGAAGATCACAACGGCAGTAAAGATAATGATGAAAAACAACTGCCAAGCAGGATATACAACAACTCTCTCTCCAACTTTCCTCTTGAAAAGTTTGAGCCAATTTTCTGATAACTTTTTTCAAAGAATGCTACTAACTCAAGCTTTCCAATGCAAAAAGAATAACTCAATTCCTAATTGATATGAGTAGTCAAAGAATTCTAAAACTGGCCTGAAAAACTAGAATAAGTTGTGTCCGCGAACTTCGGAGGGCAAAAAGACCTATTTAGAAGCCGATTTTGAGGTGCCAGATATTGAAATAGCTCCTGCAACTATTTAGATGGCTCGTCGCTAGCTTTAATTTGAGTACACGTGGAGCCAAAACGGACTTCGTATGAGGAAGTTATGCCTGTTTGACTGAACAGTGCACAAAACAGAATCTAATCCGAATTCAACTACGAGATTGAGTCTAGATAGATCCGAATTTTGTTTTTTTTTCTTCTTTTTTTTCCTCACACTTTTTTTCTTTTCCTTTCTCTCTTTGTTTTCTCTGACTTTCTTTTTCTCTGACTTTTTTTTTGTTCTCTGTCTTTTTTTTCTCTCCCTCTTTCCAAGACAAACTACATAAGATGTAGATTGGATCAAGCGAAGATGTGAACGACCTCAACTATGATTGTGACAATGAACTATGGTTGCACGAGGTGAAAATTGATGGATGGTGTGGTGAACAGCGGAAGGGATAACGATGCAGCGGCGACGTGACTAATGCGAACAGAACTCGAAACTCTAAACGAACTAGACACTAAGACCAGCAACTCGACACGACGATGCAACCGATAATTCAATAATGCAAACAATGAAAAGAAAAATGCAAAGGCTCAGACTGGCTTGGACCAAAGGATGAATAGATCTAACTTTTTTGTGGCTTTTTCTTGGACAATAGGTAAGAAAATAAATCTAATATAGGGGAAACTGGAAATTCTCACCGAGCAACCTGAAAACTGATACCACTTGATAGAGGCGGGGTGTCCCGATCTTTCGAATAGATGATAACTATCGATTTGGTAAAGATGACTTTGACAATCCGACTACAAACGTGCACGACGTTGCGCCTTAGCAATCGCTAAACCAACTTCGAGAGGTTATTGACCACGCCGGAGCACAATCAACCTGACCACGAAGATCTATTTCTGCAAACAATCGAAGAACAAGCAAGAATATGATAAAAGCAATCTGAATATTGCGAGTATATATGAAGTATTGATAATGGTGGGAATTCGTAAGCGGTCTTGGTCTGGTCATTGGACACAAACGAAGTACACGAAGTTGCAATGGCTAACTTTTAACTAAACAAATCCCCAGGAAATAGCTACTAGGTGGATCTACTTATATAGGAGCAAGGGGTGGCGGCCAAGGAGGTGGGAGGACGTCCCAAGGCAGCCTAAAACTAACCCTAGGTCGTACAAGGCTCATGGGCCCAAGTGGAGGTGATGCAACACCTTTGGACTTGTTGTTTGACTCGGATTCTGCTGCAGCGTCAGATTGTTTCGTCCATATCTCAATGCTCCGGACGAATTTAAAGGTGAATTCAAATGGAGTGGAAAGAGGACAAAATCTACTTTCCAACAAAAAAAAGAATCACCCAATTCGGAGTCCGTATGAAAAAGTTCTTGCCGTTTTGAGTCAAGTATATCTGTGCAGTCCGAATCTGAATCCAGAACGTGAGAGACTTGGACTCTATCTTCTCTTGGCCCAAAAGTGACGTGAAGGGACTTTTTGAACAACACCTAAACTTCTCTTTTTCCCTTATCTTCATATGTGGATTGTACAAATGTCCCATACACATGCAATTAGACAAAACACAAAAGTGTGTGAAGTATTTTTGTTCTGGATAATATAAATAGATTATTGAATAGTTGACACTAGAAATCACCTGACAAATAGGCATGTATCCAATATTTTTGGTCATATCCAAGGTAGTCATGTCCTCATCAGTGGCCGCGATAGATAGGCCTCTCGGCCCTCCACTCAAGACGCACCCTGGCGCCGCTCAAAACTTACCAAGGCACGGGAAAATGCGCCAGACCTGCGCGATATATTGGAGGACAAGGCAAGGCAAACAAGATCGATCTACGGATCGCGTGGGCGCCCCACGACTCGAGACGATAACCATCACGCCGGATACAGTAAATCCGGTAGGGCCGAACACAGCAGACAAAGCTCATTGGGGCTAGGTCGTGATATAGCCCAGTACAGAGGGGCCGCACACCCACTATGCTTCACAGATGAAGTAATGGATCATCAAATCCCCGAGGGTTTCAAACCCGTAAACATCGAATCATATGATGGCACAACAGATCTTGCGGTATGGATCAAGGATTATCTCCATCATATCCACATGGCCCGTGGCGATGATCTACACGCCATCAAATACCTCCCACTCAAGCTTAAAGGACCAGCTCGGCATTGGCTTAACAGCTTGCCAGCAGAACCAATCAGTTGTTGGGAGGACCTGGAAGCCGCATTCCTCGACAATTTCCAGGGCACTTATGTGCGACCACCAGACGCCGATGACCTAAGCCACATAATTCAGCAGCCAGAGGAATCGGCCAGGCAATTCTGGACACGGTTCCTAACAAAGAAAAATCAAATAGTCGACTGTCCGGACGCAGAGGCCCTAGCAGCCTTCAAGCACAATATCCCTGACGAGTGGCTTGCCCGGCACCTTGGACAGGAAAAGCCGAAATCTATGGTAGCACTCATGACACTCATGACCCGCTTTTGCATGGGAGAAGACAGCTAGCTTGCTCGTAGCAACAATATGACCAAGAACCCTGGTAATTTGGATACCAGAGACAATAATGGCATGTCGCGTCGCAACAAGCAGAAGCGCCGCATTAACGCGACAATGCTGAGGATACGGCAGTTAATGCCGGATTCAAAGGCTATAAATCCGGTCAGCGGAAAAAGCCATTCAGAAGAAACATTCAGGGCCCGTCCAGTCTGGACCGGATACTCGACCGCTTGTGCTAGATACATGGCACCCCCGAAAGGCCAGCCAATCACACCAACAAGGATTGTTGGGTGTTCAAGCAGGCAGGCGAGTTAAATGCCGAAAATAAAGACAAGGGGCTGCATAGCGATGACGACGAAGAGCCCCGGCCGCCGAACAACAATGGACAGAAGGGTTTTCCCCCACAAGCGCGGACGGTGAACATGATATACGCAACCCACATCCCCAAGAGGGAGCGGAAGCGCGCGTTAAGGGACGTATACGCGATGGAGCCAGTCGCCCCGAAGTTCAACCCATGGTCCTCCTGCCCGATCACGTTTGACCGAAGGGACCACCCCACTAGCATCCGTCATGGCGGATTCGCCGCCTTGGTTCTAGACCCAATCATTGATGGATTTCATCTCACTAGAGTCCTTATGGACGGCGGCAGTAGCCTGAACCTGCTTTACCAGGATACAGTGCGGAAAATGGGCATAGATCCCTCGAGGATTAAGCCCACCAAAACGACCTTTAAAGGCGTCATACCAGGTGTAGAGGCCAATTGTACAGGCTCAGTTACACTTGAAGTGGTCTTCGGATCTCCGGATAATTTCCGAAGCGAGGAGTTAATCTTCGACATAGTCCCGTTCCGCAGTGGCTATCACGCACTGCTCGGGCGAACCACATTCGCCAAGTTCAATGCGGTACCGCACTATGCATACCTTAAGCTCAAGATGCCAGGCCCTCGAGGAGTAATTACGGTCAATGGAAACACCGAACGCTCCCTCCGAACGGAGGAGCACACCGCGGCCCTTGCAGCGGAAGTACAAAGCAGCCTCTCCAGGCAATTCTCCAGTCCGGCCATTAAACGTCCGGACACCATCAAGCACGCCCGGAGTAACCTACAACAAGACCGCCTGGCACGTTCCGAGCAGGCGTAGCAATGCGGCCCCAATCCCAGCCCTCGCGAAAATGCGACACCAGTGCTTCGCGTACATAATTACGCTCTCAAAATACCATGGGTACAAGGGGAGGGGCACCATCACGGCACGCCCGAAACACGGTTTATACCGCACTAGGGGCTGCCATTTTTTTAATTTTCTCTTACTTTCAGGACTCCATTCTTCGGAAGGCCTGTCCGGCAGTACAACTGCCGCACAAACGACGCAAGAACCAGGGAAGCAGACAAGCCATGCCGCATTAACGGAACTCCCAGGTGGTCTCTATCACGAGCAGTATACCTGTTTCGCATACCATCCCGCAGCCTGCCCCTGGAACGGACATGTTAAATAGTCCAACCCTTTGCTTATCGCGTTATTTTTATCGTTCTGCCTTGATCGCAACCTTTTTTAATAAATAATGCATAGCTTTTGTCTATTTTTGCATTACTCTTCTTTACAAATATATGTTCATTAATGACATGTTGCACCCGTACACTTTGGTACGGCCAAATACGCCAGGGGCTTTAGTACCCCTCAATATGGTGTGAGAAGCCCGAACACTTTAACAAGTGCGGCACCCCGAACTTATAGCATTATATGCATTGGCTCCAAATCATGTCTTGGGTCAATAGTTGGGTTTGCCCGGCTCCTATGTTTTGGTGCCTTACGTTCCGCTATATCGGGTAAGGTAGCACTAGGAGAACTACTGCGATTGTGCCCCAGTTGAGCTGGGCTAAGCACCTCAGTAGAGAAAGCTAAAACTGACTGTCATGATGAAGCGAGAGCTGGTCGCTGTTCGAGAGGTTTTTTGAGTCCCTAAAGACTTATGCCGCTTAGAGCGAGGGGTCGGCTCTGTCCGACCAAGGCGTGGATAGCGCCCCGAACTCGGTCTTCCGAATACCAGGGACTTCATCGAAATTTAAAATTATAGAATTCTATGGCTAAGTGAGAGTGTTCAAGCATTATAGTCCGATTGCCTTGTTCGTTGTGCTGAGCGCCTCCCTCGAAGGACCCAAACATGGGAAAAAGAGCGCTCAGGTTTATCCGAACATCCCAGCACTAGTGGCACGGGGGCAGAAGCCGACGACTCTCCATCTCTCAAATTTGATAAACGGACACACAGAAGGTAATATTTTAAATTCAAAAAGCATTGCTTAGCGCATATGAACAAGTTTTCAGCGCACAGGACAAAACGAGCGAGTTTTACTCAAAAAATACATCCTTGGAACATTCATCCTCCACAAGGCGGGCACCCTTCAGAACGTCCTTGTAATAATTCTCGGGCTTGCGATGCTCTTTCCCCGGCGGTGGCCCGTCCTTCACAAGCTTCTCAGCATCCAGCTTGCCCCAGTGCACCTTAGCGCGGGCAAGGGCCCTACGGGCACCTTCAATGCATACGGAGCGCTTGATGACTTCGACCCTTGGACAGGCCTCCTGATAGAGGCAAAGGTGTCCCAATGTTTCGATGAGATGGTGGCTATCGTTTCTGTGGGAGTCGACCTTGACGATCCGACTACGAACGTGCGAGACGTCGCACCTTAGCAATCGCTAAACGAACTTCCGAGGGTTATTGACCACGCCGGAGCACGATCAACCTGACCACGAGGGCCTGTTTCCTGCGAGCAAACGAAGAACAAGCAAGAAAACTAAGATTGCAATCTGGATATTGCGAATATAAGAGGAAAGCTTTATTAATGAAGGTGGGGTTCTGTGATGCCTTGGTCTGGTCGTTGAACACAAACGAAGTACACGAAGTTGCAGCTATGGCGAACTTTTGATCTAAACAAAACCCAAAGTCTAAACGACGCCCTTAGGGCTGTATATATGGAGGAAGAGGGGGGAATTTCGTGTCCCTTGAGGAAGGGGTCCGAAACCAACCCTAACTCTTGTTTCCCCACACATACGGACTCTAAAAACAGCCTATACTTAAGTATTTCGAAATTACATGGGCCTGGCCCAATAATAAGGTGTCGCAGCACCTAGAATAGCCTCTAGACGAAATTTATGAAGTGGCATCTTGTATATTTCGTCCAAGGCTTCATTCACTCCTTATGGTGGCTTCAGAGTCCTGAAATCATCACTTGTGACTCCGTTCTTGTTCCCCTTGCGCATGCCATCAACTCCATGTTTGTTCTTACTCCAATATTCATCCTTCTCCAAGCTAGGCCCTTCATTTGTAAGCAAAACAAATGTATCCAATTTAGGCAGTATCATATTCTCATGAACATTAGAATCATTACCAAGAAACGAAAGTACATGGTAATTTAATTGGCGTGCGCGAGCTCTAGTAATTGGTCCATCATATGTAACAATAGGGGCTGTGGGTGTAACAATGGTATTGATTTCCTCATCATCCTCCCCTTCTTGAAATGAAGTCGTCCTCGACGGAAGCCCATCTTCCTCACCCAAATAAGGCTTCAAATCTGCAATGTTAAAAGTGGGACTAACCCCAAAATCTGCAGGCAGCTCAAGTTTATATGCATTATCATTTATTTTCTTTAACACCTTAAATGGACCATCAGCATGTGGCATTAGCTTTGATTGGCGCAAATTAGGAAACCTATCCTTACGCAAATGTAACCAAACAAGATCACCAGGTGCAAAGACAACTTGTTTTCTACCTTATCTCCAGCAAGTTTATATTTAGCATTCATACGCTCAATGTTTTCCTTAGTTAACTCATGCATTTTTAAAATCAATTCAGCACGTTCTTTAGCATCAAAATTAACCTTCTCCGAAGATGGAAGAGGCAACAAATCAATAGGTGCACGAGGTAGGAAACCATACACAATTTCAAAAGGGCACATCTTAGTAGTAGAATGCAATGAACGATTATAAGCAAATTCAATATGAGGCAAGCATTCTTCCCACATTTTCTTATTATTATTCAAAACAGCCCTAAGCATAGTAGACAATGTTCTATTGACTACTTCAGTTTGTCCATCAGTTTGGGGGTGACAAGTAGTACTAAAAAGCAGTTTAGTCCCCAACTTAGCCCATAAACATCTCCAAAAGTGGCTAAGAAATTTAGTATCACGATCTGAAACAATAGTATTTGGCACACCATGCAAGCGAATAATTTCACGAAAGAACAAATCAGCAACATTAACAACATCATCGCTTTTATGACATGGTATAAAGTGTGCCATTTTCGAGAATCTATCCACGACAACAAATATGCTATCCCTCCCCTTCTTTGTTCAAGGCAAACCTAAAACAAAGTCCATAGATATATCCTCCCAAGGAACACTAGGTACAGGCAAAGGCATATATAAACCATGAGGATTGAGTCGTGACTTAGCTTTTTGACATGTAGTGCAGCGAGCAACAAAACGCTCAACATCCCGTCTCATCTTTGGCCAAATGAAATGTGTAGCAAGTACGTCCTCTGTCTTCTTCACGCCAAAGTGTCCCATTAATCCTCCTCCATGCGCCTCCTGCAACAACAAAAGACGAACAGAACTAGTTGGAATGCATAACTTGTTAGCACGGAACACAAAACCATCATTAACAACGAACTTGTTCCATGATCTACCTTCTTTACAATTTTGCAATACATCTTTAAATTCAGCATCATGCACATATTGATCTTTGATGGTCTCCAAACCAAATATTTTAAAATCAAGTTGTGAAAGCATAGTATAACGACGAGACAATGCATCAGCAATAACATTTTCTTTACCTTTCTTGTGTTTGATGACATAAGGGAAAGTCTCAATGAATTCAACCCATTTAGCATGTCTATGGTTCAGTTTAGCTTGACTTTTAATGTGTTTCAAAGATTCATGATCAGAATGTATAACAAATTCTTTGGGCCATAAATAATGTTGCCATGTTTCTAAAGTCCGAACAAGAGCATATAATTTTTTATCATAAGTAGAATAGTTCAGACTAGGCCCACTCAATTTTTCAGAAAAGTATGCAACAGGTTTGCCATCTTGTAATAACACACCTCCTAATCCAATTCCACTAGCATCACATTCAAGCTCAAAAGTCTTATTAAAGTCAGGAAGTTGAAGTAAAGGAGCATTTGTCAACTTATCTTTCAATACCATGAAGGCTTCTTCCTGTGCGGTACCCCAAACAAAAGGCACATCCTTCTTTGTAAGCTCATTGAGAGGTGCAGCAATGGTGCTAAAATCTCTCACAAAACGCCTATAGAAACCAGCGAGTCCAAGAAAACTCCTCACTTGTGTGACCGTTTTGGGCTGCGGCCAACTCTCAATAGCTTCAATCTTGGCGTTATCAACTTCAATTCCCTGTGGAGTAACAACATAGCCAAGAAAAGACACTCGGTCGGTGCAAAAGGTGCACTTCCCAAGGTTACCAAACAAACGTGCATCACGTAGAGCATTAAAAACAGCACGTAAATGTTCCAAATGTTCTTCCAAAGATTTGCTATAAATCAGTATATCATCAAAATAGACTACCACAAATCGTCCAATGAAAGCACGTAAAACTTTGTTCATTAATCTCATGAAAGTACTAGGTGCATTAGTTAACCCAAAAGGCATGACTAACCACTCATATAAACCAAACTTAGTTTTAAATGTTGTTTTCCATTCATCTCCCAATTTCATACGAATTTGATGGTATCCACTACGCAAATCAACTTTGGAGAATATTGTAGAGCCACTCAATTCATCAAGCATATCATCTAGCCTAGGAACAGGATGACGATAACGAATAGTAATATTATTAATGCCTCTACAATCAACACACATACGCGATGTACCATCCTTTTTAGGCACTAGTATAATAGGAACAACACAAGGACTAAGAGATTCACGTATATAACCTTTGTCGAGCAGCTCCTGTACTTGACGCATAATCTCCTTCGTCTCCTCTGGATTGGTACGGTATGGTGCATGGTTGGGTAGCGATGCACCGGGAATTAACTCAATTTGATGCTCAATCCCTCGAATAGGTGGTAATCCCGGTGGCACGTCTTGTGGAAAGACGTCAGCGAACTCCTGCAAAATGTTAGTAACAGTAGGAGGCAAAGAGGAAGGCAAGTCCTCGAATGAAAATAATACCTCTTTGCACACAAAAGCATAGCAAACAGATTTGCTAACATCTAGATCATCAATATCAGATTTGGTGGCAAATAAACATGCACTTTTCAATTTAATTTCAGAAGCAACACTAGATGGTTTATTATTAGGCTTCATTTGTTGCTCAAATTCTTCTGCCACAATCTGATTTTCACTCTTATTTTGCTCCTGTTTTGCTTTATTAGCTCGATTAATATCATCTTTCAAAATGGAATCAGGAGTCATAGGAAGCAAAGTAATATTTTTGTCCTTATGAACGAGAGTATACTGATTGTTTCTACCATGGTGTACATAATTTTTATCAAATTGCCATGGTCTACCAAGTAATAAGGAACATGCTTGCATAGGTACCACATCACAATCAACATAATCAGCATATGTAGAGATACTAAAATGCACACGAACAGTACGTGTTACCTTAACCTTGCCGCTGTTGTTGAACCATTGGATGTAGTAAGGATGTGGATGTGGTCTTGTGGTGAGGGATAGCTTCTCCACCATCTCCATGCTAGCCAAGTTGTTGCAGCTCCCTCCATCTATGATCACGCGAACAGAACGTTCCTTCACAACTCCCTTTGTATGGAACAAATTATGCCTCTGATTTTGCCCAGCTTGCGTGACCTGCACACTCAAAACACGTTGAGCAACCAAATATTCATACCTGTCAGCATCTTCAGGAGCCATGTATTGCGTCTCATGATCAGAATCATCTCCACCGTGTTCTTCATGTGTAAGAAGAGCCAAAGTCTCCTCATCATAGTCACTAGCGGACTCATACCCACCATCATCAGTAGCAATCATCACACGCTGACATGTGCATTCGCGCGCAAAATGTCCTCTTCCCTTACAACGACGACAAATAATATCACTTGTGTGCCCTGTAGACGCCATGGAAGAAGCAGAGCTCTGTGCAGGCCCGGCAGGTGTGCTCTTGGCAGATAGTGGTGGTTGTGCCTGCTTTCTTGTATCACGGTTGGAGGTGGCAGCCGACGGAGGTGCCGGTGTAGCAGAACGTGTGGAAGTAGATGATGCACGTGGTGTCCATGATGAAGGTCGACCTGCAGAAAAGTTAGTTCGCGCCAATGCCTGTCGATCCTGCACTTCACGTTCAGCTTTACAAGCAAGATGGAATAAACGAGTGATATTATTATAATCCTTATAGTCTAGAATGGTCTGAATCTCTCTATTTAATCCACCCAGAAAAAGTGCAAGCATAGCTTCATTCTCCTCAACAATACCACATCGAATCAATCCAGTTTGTAATTCCTGATAATATTCTTCTACAAAAAATTTTCCTTGTCTTAAGCGCTGCAATTTTTGAAGTAATTCACGTTGATAATATGACGGAACCCAACGAGTACGCATAGCAGTTTTCAAAGCAGCCCAAGTAGCTGGAACAGGATATAATCTACAATATTCAGACCACCAAACACATGCAAAGCTAGTGAAAGCACAAACAGCAGCAGGAACACGTCTCTCCTCAGGATATTGTAAACATGTAAATCGTTGTTCAGTTTCTAACTCCCAAGTAAGATATATATCAGGAACATATCTACCCTCAAATGGTGGGATATTCAATTTCAGTTTAGGGAGATGGTCATGATCTCGTACCTGAGGGGGAGCCCTAACATTGCCATTATTTGCATGTGGACGACCTGGTGGTTGTGGTGCTGGTGGTTGTACGTAGTTCTGATGTTGATCAACCTCATCCTCGTAATCTCCCACATAATCATCCTCCTCCGCATTAGCAGCAGGAGCCACAGAAGTATCAACAGCAGCACCAGCATTTTGGCCAGGCTGAAGAGGGACACGGATCGCTCGGCGGAGGGCTGATTCCCGACCTGGAGGTATTCGTTGTTGTTGCTGTTGTTGCAGAGGTGCGGCAGGTGCAGCCGGTGGTGGAAGACGCGCAAGCAGTTCATTAAATCTGTTATCGAGCTTTGTTTCGAACGTCTTCTCCAGGCCAGTGATCTTCTCCATGGCCTCTTCAAAATTGTTCAGCACATCTTGCACCTGTTCATTCATCATTTTCTGAAACTTATCATGAAGCTCCTTGTTTGTTAAATTCTCCCAGTCAATCTCGTCGGGTTGTGATCCTGGCATGGTTAGCAGCAATAGAAACACATAGAATATGATCCTATAGACTACTAACAAGTGGTGGTGGTGGTGGGTGTCACAAATCCTTTAAGCAAATCTCAAATTCTTACCAGTTCTTACCCAGCAGCAGGCGGTGATCGGCAACCGATGTAGTCAAAACTCTCAAAGCTTGGATAGAGCGATTACCAGGGAGAGTCAAACGCACGATGTAGATGTGTGTGGAGCTGGGAAGGCTTATAGTATGGTAGCAAAAAGGGTCAGCAATAATCAATTCAGGGATGCAAAGTTGAATAAACGCTCAACGACGGTACTGTGCTGGTCCTAGGCTAGACCGTGCTAGAGACGCGAGCCTAGAACACTAACAAAATCACGGCGCTGCACGGAAACAAGGGAAAAGCACACTCTGGAATTATTTTTTCGCCCTGTTTTTTTTTGCGCTCCTCTTTTTTTTTGCGCTTTTTTTTTGCGAAAAATCACTATAATGGCGAGTGTCTCAAAACTCTTCCGAGGTCAAACTGACAAGATGGGTACGAAATTTTTTTGACAATTTTTTTTTTTCGGAAATCAGAGCAGCGACGATGAAAAAGTGCGACCAAAAATCACTATGATGGCGAGTGTCTCAAAAGACTCAGAACAGCCTAAAAATAGGATAGGAAAAAAAATATTTTCGGTCGCCGAATTTTTTTTTCCGAGACCTACGCAGGCAAGGAAACACGAATCGGAATTGAGATGGATCTCGAAAACAAACCTAATATGAAAAGAACTCGGATTGGTGGTGGATATATGGTGGTAGGATATGGCAGCGGCGGTGGTATATGGTAGCGGTGGTGGTATATGGACACGGATCGGTGGTGGTATTTGGACACGGATTCAGAACGGTGGCAGATAAGCGGTGGTGGTAGATGGCAAGGCGATGATGATGGTGCGGCGGCGGCGTGACAACTTATGACCAGAACTCGAAACTCTAAAAGACTAGACTCTAAGACCAGCAACTTGACACGACGACGCAACCGCAAATTCAACAAAGCAAAAACCCTAAAAAGATTATGCAAAGGCTCAGATTGGTTCGGATATGATGAACTAACCCTAATTTTTTTGTGTGTGGCTTTTTCGTGGACTGTAGGTATGAAGAACAGACTCGATCTAATCTACGAAAAACTGTAAAATCTCACCGAGCAACCTGGAAATCTGATACCACTTGATAGAGGCAAAGGTGTCCCGATGTTTCGATGAGATGGTGGCTATCGTTTCTGTGGGAGTCGACCTTGACGATCCGACCACGAACGTGCGAGACGTCGCGCCTTAGCAATCGCTAAACCAACTTCCGAGGGTTATTGACCACGCCGGAGCACGATCAACCTGACCACGAGGGCCTGTTTCCTGCGAGCAAACGAAGAACAAGCAAGAAAACTAAGATTGCAATCTGGATATTGCGAATATAAGAGGAAAGCTTTATTAATGAAGGTGGGGTTCTATGACGCCTTGGTCTGGTCGTTGAACACAAACGAAGTACGCGAAGTTGCAGCTATGGCAAACTTTTGATCTAAACAAAACCCAAAGTCTAAACGACGCCCGAAGGGCTGTATATATGGAGGAAGAGGGGGGAATTTCGTGGCCCTTGAGGAAGGGGTCCGAAACCAACCCTAATTCAAACGGTGGTAGCGGGAATGTGGTGGTGGTTGCGGAAGCTCAATGGGATTGCCTCAATGCAATGATGGGGTTTTGAGACACAATGCGGAAATCAAGGGTGACTATACAAGGTGTCGGAGTTGGAAGCACGGTCCCTAAGTAGCCGAAACACCTTAGGAGACACAACTCACAACACAAACAAAATTGGGTTAGGTTGGGATGGCGGAAGTGTGTGTTGGGTAAGTCTATGCGGAAGTTATGGTGGTGGTTGATGAAGAAGCAACCGTCCCTAAGTAGCCTAAACACCTTAGGAGACTCAAATCACAACTCAAACAACCTCAAATGTGATGGGGAATAAAATTGGTTGGGTTGCGGAAGTCGGTGGTGGTTATGCGGAGGATGTGGTGGAAGCCCTAGGCAAAGATGCCAAAGTTCCAAAAACTTTATGGAGTCAAAAGGTGGTGAAACCAAGATGAGGACCTCGGGCACGTCGATAGCTTCAAAACGAGCCAAAGAACACTCAAATCGGAGTTCGGAGTGAAAAGTTATGGACAAAACGGTGAAACTCGGAATGCTGAAACTGACATGGGCGGTAGTACCGCTCGGATGGGCGGTAGTACCGCTTGTAAGCGGTAGTACCGCTTGGGATGGGCGGTAGTACCGCTCGTGTCGGGTTTTTTCGCAAAATCTGGCTCTGGGAGGGGCGGTAGTGCCGCTTGGAAGGGCGGTAGTACCGCTTGGAGGTGCTAAGCGGTAGTGCCGCTCGGATGGGCGGTAGTACCGCTCGTGACGGGATAAATCGCAAATCCGGATCGGGGCGCGATTTTGGGGCGGAAATGGATGATTTGGGGGTCAAAATTGGAGAGATTTCGTGGATGGAAAGTGGGGAAACTTGGGGAGATGCTAGATCCACTCGAAACCAAGCAAATCCATGGATCAAATCCAACAAAACATCATCACACCAACAAATCACAAAAAAAATTGGGGCTATTTTTGGTGGGGATTTTCGAATTAGGACGAAAAACAACAAAATCAAGGCTAGAAAACACAACGGGGAGGCTCCAAATTCGTGATAAACCTAAGCTCTGATACCAAGATGATGTAGGGTAGAACCCTAGACGGCCGATCTTTCACGAAAGGAGCGAGATCCCTCGAAGAACACGACGAACATGGGGAAGAACGAGGGGAAAACACGAGGGGAAACACTCAAGAACAAGTCCAATCACACATCCACAAGACAATCAAACACACAAGATCCACAAGGTACATGAACAACAAAGGGAAAGATACAAGGTAGCGTTCATCCCAATCCTTGGAGGAGTTGAGGTCTTGATATCCCGGAGGATCTTCTCACATGCTCACATGGAGGTCTTGAATCCAAGGTGGATCTTCTCCGTAGAGGGGCCGCGGTCTCTCTCTCGTGGAGTAGATCCGATATGGATGAGCAAAGCTCTATCTCTAATGAGCTACTACTTTGCTACCTTAGCTAGAATGAGGTGGGGGAGTATATATAGTCTACATCCACGAAGGGGCAAGTGAGAGGGGGGATACAAGGCCAAAGGCCCGCGGCTGCGCACAGGGAGAGCGGTAGTACCGCTTGGGAGGGCGGTAGTACCGCTTGCAAGCGGTAGTGCCGCTTGGACCGGGCGGTAGTACCGGACCCGGGTCGCTCGAGCACAGGAGTTTGTCGGGTTGAGCGGCAGTAGAGCGGAAGTTCGGCGGTAGTGCCGCTCGGGGGCCTCTAGCGGTAGTACCGCTTGGTGTGGGCGGTAGTACCGCTCGTCCTGGGTCTTCTTCCTCCTTCTCTTCCATGCTTCCCTCGCGGATGGTGTAGTTGTTCCTTGGCGCTTGCACTCCTCCTCGTCGTCCGTAGTGTTCCGACAATACCTATGCATGCACACGAGTGGAGTGTCAAGTAGTATACCATCCTCGAAGGGGTCAAGTGAGCACGTGTAAAGGAGATGATTCACCTTTGTGTATGTGAAGTAGATGTTGCACGTGTCACTCGCCGAACGGACTCTTGACATGGTGATGTCCATAGGATGCTCCGCATCATCTCCCCTCCCTTGGGAAAGATCCGACCTCGGATCGAAAACCAAATCACCATGGGAAAGAGATGGCTTCGCCGTGTAGAAGTGGACGTTCACCAAGTACTTGTCATCTTGAAGCTCGAAATGTGCACTCTCCAATGTCGCACCGTGTAGTGATTCCTTCAAAAGGAGCAAAAACAACAAACACTTGGAAAAACAATGTGGTAAGCGTTAGTGCAAAACCAAGCATTCAAGTGGTGATTCACCCAACAAGTGTCGTCATCATGCAAAGCATATGGTTTGACAAATGATTGTGACATGGTATGTAAGCACATAAATTGAGCACAAGCAAATATGGCATGGGGATAATCATGTAAATGTGAGGTAGAGATGCAAATATGTTTGACAAGAGAATAGACATCTACCTCTAGTTCATAGCAAGCATTCACAAATTTCTCAATGAAAGGTCTATGGTAGGCATATGAATCATTCACAACACCAAATAAGATGAGATATCTACACACATGGGTCAAGTGCAAGGCAATCCAAGCATAACATGCATGGGGTGTGGTGAATATAGTGTGGCACTCAACACAATAGAAAGAGAAATTGTTCATCATGTGCGAGGCAATCAAGTCAAGCATGTAGCAATCAATGAGACATGGCATATGTGAAGGAATGACATTATTGCAACCAAACATGTCATAGGAGCAAGTAATCCAAGATTTGGATGCAACACACAAGGCATATATATCATGATGCATGGAATGGTTAAAATGACAAGTCGAAACAAGATTTCTAACAAGTGTGCAAGCAAGTGATCCAAGATGAACAATAAGTCTCATTGTGCAAGCAACACAAGTAGTATGATCCGCAATATCCATGCTCAAGAAAGATGTCACCTTGAAGGCGTGTCCTTGTGCATCCTTCACAATGCCGAAGCACAAGCAAGTGTGATGTAGAATCGTTGTGGTAGAAGGTGGTTCGCTCTCAAGAGCTCGAATGGTCAACTCACGTGACGTGGAAGTCGACACAAAGTCCAAGTATCCTACACATGCACACAACAAAGCAAAGAACGTATGTGCATGGTAGATAAACACATCATCCATCATGATGGTTTTCTTCTTTTGCACATAACCATTAGAAGCACAAGTGCATGAATAATATGATGCAACAATGGCTATATTCATGGCACGAGGTATATGGTGCAAAGAGGTAAGACAAGCATGCTTCACAAGGAATATGTCAAAATCTCCAATTATATGTGAGAATGCTATGGGGGCAAACTCATTATCAAGACTAAGGGCATTGTTGCACTCAATACATGGCAAATCATCTAGCATGAGAGAGGCAACACATGGAGATAAATGACAAGAAGCAATAACAATCATGTGCAAAGCATGGAAATAGTTGTCATCAACCGCATGAAGTGAGCAAGTATAAATCATTGGTGATACAACATAAGCAAGCATAGTAATCAAGTCGTGCAAGCTAGTGGAGCGAAGATGCAACACACTAGAGGAAATCATGGCAATCATGTCATGTGAGCAAGGAATGGGCATAGGCAATGTACATGACATATCGCAAGCACGAACACAAATCAAGATCATAGTATCATCATAGGCATGGGGCACAAAGCAATCATGGCAATAACAAACAATATCTCCACCACGCTTGCAAATACACATACAAGTACTAGAATCAATCATCATGTGTAATGCAAAGCATGGGTCACAAATGCATGGCAAAGGCATAGGAATGGGCATATCATGCAAAGTGAACATGGCAAGATGGGAAAAGGATATATAATGGACAACAACCCATAACCATGTGAGGGTCATGTAGAAGAAATGCGCGAAGTTTTTGCGCGAAGTGAGCGGTGGGAAAGGTAATCCATCGGATCCCAAATCATCGTTGCTCTCTAGAGCTCGTTTTGTCAACTCATGGGATTGCGAGGTTGACAAGTATTCATGGGTATCTACACAAAAGAGACACAAACCAAAGAAATTGTGTGCATGGTAAATGTACACATCATCCATCGTGATGTGTATGTGCAAGTGAGTGTTAGCACAAGATAAGCATCGCTCAAAGAAATTTGATGCATGGTATAAGAACATGTCATCCATCATGAAAGAATAGTTATTGTGTATGACACGATGGGGATGCAAATTTATCATAGAAGTATATGGCACATCAATAGCATGTTTATTCATGGGAAGCATATTGTGCACACAAGTATTGGGATCATGCAATGGATAGGATGAAGCAAAATCTCCTAAAATGTATGAGGAAACTATGGGGGTCTCCTCATGAGCAATATTGGAAACATCATATGGAGAAAATGGACAACATCCAAAACAATGCATATCCGAAGGTAGATAGTCATGGCATGGCATATGAGATAAATGATGCAAAGGGAGCATATCAATATCATCACAAGAAAAACAAATGCCGATAACCATGGGCTTGTCATCTATGCCATAAGTGCAAATTGGGTTTAGTTTAATGGCATATGCATAGTCACTATGAAGAGATTGCAAATATGACATATGATTGATCTCATGCATAGCATATGACAAGTCAAGCGGATTGTCAAACATGATGTGACCTAAAGAATTTTCACATGATATCCTATGAAGCATAGCATCACAACTAGGCAAATCAACATGCTCATCATCATATTCATCATAAATTGGCAAGTCAAGACATGAGGAAGTCGCACTAGCATGAAGCATGGAAATAGGTTGATCAACATCATGCAAGCAATCAATGTCAAGAATGTCCACTAGTGGGACTAGAGCATCACCTTCACCTATGTTACCTTGTTCATTCCACTCAAGTGGTGTAGGTGAGGTGGCAAAGACCAAATGGTGGTCATCTTCATCTTGATGGAACCATGTGGGGGGTGCATCATATTCCACCATGGCCATCGTCATGTCCATAGGAAGGACGAAGTCGTCGAGGATCGGCGCGTCATCATAAATGGGACCTAGCACCAAATGAGAAGACACAATAGAGGTAGAGGTTAAGTCGTCAGAAATCGAAGTGGCCTCACTCTCTCTATGTGGTGGTTCACTCACTCCCTCAATGTAGGTGCACTCAATCTCATGTATGGTGGAGTCACTCATCTCACTCAAGTGGTGGGGGTTGTGGCTCTCCTCACATGGGAATTGGGGCAACTCATCACATATGTGTCTAGTGGTGAAGTCCCTCTCACTCTCAATATGGTGGCACAAGTCACTCAAGTCATCATACGTCGCCGTGGTCGAAGGGAAAATCCCATGCTCAACCATCTCGTCGTTGTCACCATGGATGAAGGCCGAAGATGGCACATCATCTCTCTCCTCCATGACCGAAGGGAAAATCCCATGCTCGATCATCGCGTCACCGTCGCCGTGGATGAAGGCCGAATATGGCACATCATCGCTCTCGCCTCCTAAGATGGAAGCATCATCCTTGCTCGTCACCAAGTCGCTCGCCTCCAAATCTTGGTCCTTGATGGTCTCCATAGTCGTACTCATCGCCGCACCATCTTGAAAAAAAGTCGAAGTAGACTCGACATCGTCAATGCCACAAAGAGGGATGGCGGTGAAGTCGAACTTGGGGGCATCGTCTTGAAGCTCATCGGGCTTGGACAACTTGGTGGTACTAGACTCATGCTCGTCGTCTTTGAGTTTGGTCTTCGAGAAGTGTGCTTGGGGTGGAGAAGCCTTGGCCTTCATGAGTTCTTGTTCCGCCTTGAGAGCACCAATGTAGTTGTCATCGAGGGACTTGTAGTTCTCGAGGAAGATAGTCTTGGAGATGTCGTTGTTCAATCCCATCATGAAGTGGAACTTCATTGACATGGGGTCGTCCACGCCGGCTCGTCGCAACGCAATCTTCATCTCCTTGAAGTACTCGTCGATGGACTTGGATCCTTGGATGGTGTTCTCCAATTGGCGTAGAAGTTGTTCCGTGTAGGTTGGAGGCACAAACTCTCGCCGCAAAGCTCTCTTCGTCTTGGGCCAACTCATGTCATAGCTCTCCGAAGGTGTATGAAACCACCATGTCGAGGCGTAGTCGTGGAAGTTTCTTGTGGCGCACTTCACTTGATCTTCGGGAGGAACTTGATGTAGCTTGAGGTAGTCGTCCATCAAACGCTCCCACTCGAGATACTCCTCGGGTTCTAGAGTCCCATAGAAAGGAATCTCATGGTCGGTGTCGAGGTCGTAGTAGCTCGTGGAGGTCGCGGACTTGAGCTTGGGGAGCTTCTCTTGAGCGTAGTCTTGAGGTGCTTGTTGGCGAAGATGTCGTATATCCGAAGGCGAAGATGCCTTGAAGTCGCTTGGCGAAGATGCCAAGGGAGATGGTGAAGTCGTTGAGCGGTTGTTGGTGTTGAGCTCTTGACCTTCACGTTCTTGGTGGTGATGGTGTCGATGCCGATGTGAGCTTGCCGGAGATGGTAGCTCGGAAGAATGTGCTCTTGAGCGTCTTCTCGAAGATGAGGAAGATCTCTTGTAGGCCTTGATGAGTGCTTTGATCTCCTCCATTTGAGCTTGCATCTTGGCGTCGGTGTAGTGGTTCTTGGCATCGAACTCATCGTTGTTGTAGACCGAGGGTGAAATGCCTTGCCTATCCATCACAAGACTCGAGTAGAGGTGAGTAGGAAATGAGATAAACAATACCAAGTTACCTTTTCCCGAAGTTGAGGATGTATCTCGTTTCACTCAATGTGAGATGAAAGAATAGTGGAATTGGTACCGGACTTGTTCACTCACACCTACAAACTAAAGCTTATGGTGTAGCTCGGTGAGGATAGTGGCACAAAAATTTAATGCAAAATGTTAGCAAGAGTCAATAATGTTGAAAGAGATTCACAAATTCGCAAGTGAAACAAGTAGACCAATAGCAAAGAATGGCACACGGAAACACACACACAGATAGATAGATGGGGTCGTGCAACCAAGGAATGAGCACAAAATGTGGAGTCCACGGAAAACGCTCGTGTTGCACAACTCAAGAGAGACGCTAGCACGATTGCTCTATAGGCGGATACGACACTTGTGCACAACCTATGATATGCAAAATGGATAAACTTCTATCCCAAGTATGCTATATATGTATGGTTCCCGGTGTTTGATCCAAGATGATCGGATATGACAATCTTATATGCAATGTGGTATGATGCTATGGCACTTGCTTACAAGCTTCTTTGCTCTTCTCTTTTGCTTAAAAGCTTATTCTCTTTTTTTTGTATGTATGGTCACTTTGCGAAACGCACAAACCAAGATAGCAATTGTGTATATGCGGGAACAAACTTTGGCACAAGAGATGATATGATACCAATATGATATGGTATGTATGCAATGGGAGGTGTAGACCACTAATGTGCACAAGTAACGTTGCCGGGCAATACTCAAATGGCTAGTCTCGATAGGTAAGTGACGCAAAATGGGCTAGGGGTTATCAATGCAATGTGCAACGGAAATATACAATGGTGTCGTCGAGGTTACCGTCCGTTGCGATGATGAGTGGTGGTGTTCTTGATGTAGATACCAAGATGATGGAGACTCGTCCCTAAGTAGCCGAAACACCTTAGGAAACGGAAAAACCACAACTCAAAATCCCAAGGACAAAATTCAAACGGTGGTAGCGGGAATGTGGTGGTGGTTGCGGAAGCTCAATGGGATTGCCTCAATGCAATGATGGGGTTTTGAGACACGATGCGGAAATCAAGGGTGACTATACAAGGTGTCGGAGTTGGAAGCACGGTCCCTAAGTAGCCGAAACACCTTAGGAGACACAACTCACAACACAAACAAAATTGGGTTAGGTTGGGATGGCGGAAGTGTGTGTTGGGTAAGTCTATGCGGAAGTTATGGTGGTGGTTGATGAAGAAGCAACCGTCCCTAAGTAGCCTAAACACCTTAGGAGACTCAAATCACAACTCAAACAACCTCAAATGTGATGGGGAATAAAATTGGTTGGGTTGCGGAAGTCGGTGGTGGTTATGCGGAGGATGTGGTGGAAGCCCTAGGCAAAGATGCCAAAGTTCCAAAAACTTTATGGAGTCAAAAGGTGGTGAAACCAAGATGAGGACCTCGGGCACGTCGATAGCTTCAAAACGAGCCAAAGAACACTCAAATCGGAGTTCGGAGTGAAAAGTTATGGACAAAACGGTGAAACTCGGAATGCTGAAACTGACATGGGCGGTAGTACCGCTCGGATGGGCGGTAGTACCGCTTGTAAGCGGTAGTACCGCTTGGGATGGGCGGTAGTACCGCTCGTGTCGGGTTTTTTCGCAAAATCTGGCTCTGGGAGGGGCGGTAGTGCCGCTTGGTAGGGCGGTAGTACCGCTTGGAGGTGCTAAGCGGTAGTGCCGCTCGGATGGGCGGTAGTACCGCTCGTGACGGGATAAATCGCAAATCCGGATCGGGGCGCGATTTTGGGGCGGAAATGGATGATTTGGGGGTCAAAATTGGAGAGATTTCGTGGATGGAAAGTGGGGAAACTTGGGGAGATGCTAGATCCACTCGAAACCAAGCAAATCCATGGATCAAATCCAACAAAACATCATCACACCAACAAATCACAAAAAAAATTGGGGCTATTTTTGGTGGGGATTTTCGAATTAGGACGAAAAACAACAAAATCAAGGCTAGAAAACACAACGGGGAGGCTCCAAATTCGTGATAAACCTAAGCTCTGATACCAAGATGATGTAGGGTAGAACCCTAGACGGCCGATCTTTCACGAAAGGAGCGAGATCCCTCGAAGAACACGACGAACATGGGGAAGAACGAGGGGAAAACACGAGGGGAAACACTCAAGAAAAAGTCCAATCACACATCCACTAGACAATCAAACACACAAGATCCACAAGGTACATGAACAACAAAGGGAAAGATACAAGGTAGCGTTCATCCCAATCCTTGGAGGAGTTGAGGTCTTGATATCCCGGAGGATCTTCTCACATGCTCACATGGAGGTCTTGAATCCAAGGTGGATCTTCTCCGTAGAGGGGCCGCGGTCTCTCTCTCGTGGAGTAGATCCGATATGGATGAGCAAAGCTCTATCTCTAATGAGCTACTACTTTGCTACCTTAGCTAGAATGAGGTGGGGGAGTATATATAGTCTACATCCACGAAGGGGCAAGTGAGAGGGGGGATACAAGGCCAAAGGCCCGCGGCTGCGCACAGGCAGAGCGGTAGTACCGCTTGGGAGGGCGGTAGTACCGCTTGCAAGCGGTAGTGCCGCTTGGACCGGGCGGTAGTACCGGACCCGGGTCGCTCGAGCACAGGAGTTTGTCGGGTTGAGCGGCAGTAGAGCGGAAGTTCGGCGGTAGTGCCGCTCGGGGGCCTCTAGCGGTAGTACCGCTTGGTGTGGGCGGTAGTACCGCTCGTCCTGGGTCTTCTTCCTCCTTCTCTTCCATGCTTCCATGCTTCCTTATGGTGGCTTCAGAGTCCTGAAATCATCACTTGTGACTCCGTTCTTGTTCCCCTTGCGCATGCCATCAACTCCATGTTTGTTCTTGCTCCAATGTTCATCCTTCTCCAAGCTAGGCCCTTCATTTGTAAGCACAACAAATGTATCCAATTTAGGCAGCATCATATTCTCATGAACATTAGAATCATTACCAAGAAACGAAAGTACCTGGTAATTTAATTGGCGTGCGCGAGCTCTAGTAATTGGTCCATCATATGTAACAGTAGGGGCTGTGGGTGTAACAATGGTATTGATGTCCTCATCACCTCCACCAGCTGCAGCACCAGCCCGAAGTAGCTCCCAGGCAGGGCCTCTCCAGGCCACAGCCGAACTATGAGGCCCTTCATGGCCTGTTTGGCCACCTTGTGGAGCTCGATCAGTTGCTTCAGCTGGGCGCTCAGGGGAACAGGGTGTCCGGCCTCAGCATACTATGACCAAAACACCTTCTCCGTCGAGCTGCCTTCCTCGGCTCGGTAGAATGCAGCGGCATCGTACACGCTACGGGAAGATCTGCAAATGCTCCTGGAGAGCTCCGGATTCGGGTAAGTAACAAGTAACTCACTCTTATATGTTTGCTTTGCATAAAGAATGCCTTACCCGCCGCTATCTTTTTCACCGCATCCAACTCCTGGAGGGCCTTCTGGGATTCGGCCTTGGCAGACTTGGCATTTTCAATTGCCGTCGCGAGCTCGGACGCTCGCGTCTTTGAGTCAAGCTCCAAACTCTCATGTTTTTTCATGAGAGCCTGGAGCTCTTGCCGCACCTCGCCAATCTGGGCCTCATACTTCTCCCGCTCGGTGCGCTCCGTGGCCACCCTCTCCTCGGCCTCGGACAACGCTTGCTTAAGGGTCGCCACCTCAAACGTGGCCCCTACAATAGCCACGTTAATCCTGTCATTTTTTTGCAATTGCACCTTTTTATATATTTAAACAAGGTATTTCTTACCTTCCTTGTCCTCGAGCTGCTTCTTGGCAAGCCCGAGCTCTTGCTCGGACTGCTCGAGGTTCTGCTTTAGCACGTCCACTTCCGCAGTGAGTGTGGCGGACGCCAGTAGAGAAGCCTGCATACGCATATTGACTCGTTTCGGTTAGACTCCTGCGAATTTTATTTGATCCTCTATTCGGCTTTTCTTCCCGAACGCCAAACAGAGCATCAGGGGCTACTGTCTATGCGGTAATATTTTTACACATTCTTTACTTACCTCAAAGCCTGTTAAAAGGCTGGCAGAAGCTTCAGTCAGTCCGCTCTTGGCGGACTGAACCTTCTGGACCACCGCACTCATAATGGTGTGGTGCCCCTCGTCGATGGAGGCGCCCTTAAGCACCTCCAACAGATTGTCCGGCGCCTCCGGTTCGACGGGGGTCACCGGCTCGGTGGGCTTCCTCCTCTTGGAAGGAGGTCGCCCGCCGGACTCTGGAACCTTTGAAGGTTCCGGAGCAGTGTCCAGCCTAGGGCCGGACATGGAGCCCTGGGGGGATCTATCCCCTTTACTCCTGGAGTCCGGGAGGTCGCCTTGCGGCTCCTCTAGGACCACCCTCTCCTGGCTTGGAACCTGTCGGGACGCCACCTCGGCATCGTCCGTAGGACGGGGGGAGGTAGCGGGCGGAAGTGAATTCACGTCCGACGAATCCAGGGAGCCGCTAGACGATTCGTCGAGCCCGGCTTTGGACGGACTGCATAGATATATTCAACATAAGGGAAAGTTGTGCAATAAAGAAACACTACGAGTTACTCTGGTGTCCGAACACTTACGATCTTGCTGGGCGCTTGGCCCTGTGCGGCCACTCCTCTTCGCCGTCGTCGGCGTCGGTGGAGTAGTCCGAGGGAAGGGTCTTCCCCTTCTTGGACCCTTCGGCCTCCTCGGTCGGGGCGGCCTTCCTCTTCTTTCCTCCCTCTGCTGGGGGGGAGAGGTTTCTTCTTCCTCCTCCTCGTTTTCACGGGAGGAGTGCGTCTCGGAGTCGTCGGATGATGAATCCGACACCTCCATGCACCGGGCACTCTTTCGAGTCCATGTGGCCTTCTTCTCCGGCACCACATAGGGTGCCGGAACCAGCAGCTTCGCCAAGCGAGCATCGGCTGGGTCTTCGGGCAAAGGGGTCGGACAGTCGATCTGTCCGGACTTCGCCTGCCAATCCTGTCAAAGGTAAGGGAGATTAGATCCCGCATAGAGTCAAACTATGAAAAACTAATACCCTATAAAAGGTACAAATGGCTTACCGCACTAGCATGACGCTGCATGCTAAATCCGCGATCCTTGGAAGCGGATGCGGGAGCCTCGGCGCCCTTGAAAAGCACCTTCCAGGCATCTTCGTACATCGTGTCGAAGAGCCTGTTGAGAGTTCGGTGCTACGCCGAGTCGAACTCCCACAGATTGAAGGCCCGTTGTTAACACGGGAGGATCCAGCGGATGAGCATAACCTGGACTACGTTGACAAGCTTGAGCTGCTTGTTCACCAGGGTTTGGATGCATTTTTGCAGTCCAGTCACCTCTTCTTTGCTGCCCCACGACAGGCCCGTCTCTTTCCAGGACGTGAGCCGCGTAGGGGCTCCGGACCGGAACTCGGGGGCTGCGACCCATTCAGGGTCGCGCGGCTCGGTGATGTAAAACCACCCCGATTGCCACCCCTTCAGGGTCTCCACAAAGGAGCCCTCGAGCCATAGAACGTTGGGCATCTTGCTCGCCATGGCGCCTCCGCACTCCGCCTGGTTGCCGCGCACCACCTTCGGCTTGACATTGAAAGTCTTGAGCCATAGGCCGAAATGGGGGCGGATGCAGAGGAAAGCCTCGCACACGGCGATAAACGCCGAGATGTTGAGGATGAAGTTCGGGGCCAGATCGTGGAAATCCAGGTCGTAGTAGAACATGAGTCCCCGGACGAATGGGTGGAGAGGAAAGCCCAGTCCGCGGAGGAAGTGGAGAAGGAACACTACCCTCTCATGGGGCCTTGGGGTGGGGAGGAGCTGCCCCTCTTCGAGAAGCCGGTGCGCAATGTCGTTAGACAGGTATCCGGCCTTCCTCAGTTTTTTGATGTGTCCCTCCGTGACGGAGGAGACCATCCACTTGCCTCCCACTCCGGACATGGCTGGAGAAGGTCGAGGTGGGAAATGCGGGCTTGGGCGCTAGAGCTCGAGTGCACGGAAGATGGATAGGCAAAAGAGGAAGAAGGCGTAGGTAAAAAGGTGGATCCTTATCCCCTTATATGGGCGGATGCGGCTATGCGTCCCCACCGGCCTGATAAAACTCGCTTATCTCCCAAGCGCCGTAATCAATGGCGCGGTTGGGTTACCCACGTCCGTATTGATGAGAATCCCGTAAATATTGGGGACACGATCTCTGCTTTGACAAGACGTACCAAGGAAACCGCCTCGTGAAACGCGCTGAGGTGGGGGAGTAAAAACGATTCGAATAAAGGCTTGGCCGTAGTGTGATGGCACGCTACGGAATACGTCAGCAGATTAGATTTGTGAAAATATTATTCTCTCTACGGCAATATGTGGAAACTTATTTTGCAGAGCCGGACACTATCCTTTGTATTCAAAATCTTCTATGAAGTACTTGGAGGAGGAACCCGCCTTGCAATGCCGAAGACAATCTGCGCGCCGGGCTCGTCTTCATTGAAGCCTGGTTCAGGGGCTACTGAGGGAGTCCTGGATTAGGGGGTGTCCAGATAGCCGGACTATACCTTCAGCCGGACTCTTGGACTACGAAGATACAAGATTGAAGACTTCGTCACGTGTCTGGAAGGGACTTTCCTTGGCGTGGAAGGCAAGCTTGGCGATACGGATATATAGATATCCTACCATTGTCACCGACTCTATGTAACCCTAACCCTCTCCGGTGTCTATAAACCGGAGGGTTTTAGTCCGTAGGACAGAACACCAATCATACCATAGGCTAGTTTCTAGGGTTTAGCCTCCTTGATCTCGTGGTAGATCTACTCTTATACTACCCATATCATCAATATTAATCAAGCAGGACGTAGGGTTTTACCTCCATCAAGAGGGCCCGAACCTGGGTAAAACATCGTGTCCCTTGTCTTCTGTTACCATCCGCCTAGACGCACAGTTCGGGACCCCCTACCCGAGATCCGCCGGTTTTGACACCGACATTTGTGCTTTAATTGAGAGTTCCTCTGTGTTGTCGCCATCAGGAAGGATGCCTCATCCCGTCTTTAAAGACGGCACCATTGCTAAGGGAGCTTTGGCTGTCGGCCAAACTCTCCGACTAGGTGGTTTTCTTATGACCGCCTGTTTGGCTTCTGCGCCGGCGATGACCTCTCGGGTCATCAAAAACAATCTTCATGTCAGCTCGGAACTCGTCGAGCAGTTAGATCCAATGGAGCTCTTCTCCATAAACGAGCTCTTGGATCGCATCGCCGCCCTGGTAGTCGCTACGGATCACGACCAGATTGGGCTTAAACCCGATCCGAGAGAGATTAACTCTCCCCAAGGGACTCGTATTAACTTCCCCATGAGGTGATAAGTTTTGTTATGTTCTCCGTTTAATGTTCCCTTGCACTAACAATGCAGCTGAATATGAGGCTTTACTCCATGGTCTTCGGATGGCTAAGGAGATGAATTTAAGCCGGGTTAAGTGCTTCGGTGACTCGGACCTGGTGGCTCAACAAGTGTCTGGTACTTGGGATTCCAAGGACCCACTCATGGCAGCATATCGTCGAGAGGTGGATATTGTTGCAGGTCACTTCAAAGGTTATCATGTAGATCATATGGACCGGCGGAAGAAACAAGCGGCAGACGCCTTAAGCCGTTTGGGTTCTCAACGTAAACCGGTTCACTACAGAGGAGGATTTGGCTGTTCCTGATCCAGGCTCAGTTCGTGGTGGCTCTTCATGTTATCCCGGATTGGACGGTTCCATATTTGCATATATGAACCAGGGCGAGTTACCGGAGGATGAAACTTTGGCCAGGCAGATAATCCAGCGGTCCAAGTCCATGACTATTATCAATCGAGAGCTACATCATTGCAGTGTGACGGGGGCGTTTCAGCGTTGTGTATCTCCTGAAGAAGGTCGCGAAATTTTGCGTGAGATCCACGAAGGAGATTGTGGTCACCATGCCGGTTCAAAGTCTCTGGTAGCCAAGGCTTTTCGTCATGGTTTCTATTGGCTGGCGGCTCATGCTGATGCTGAGGACTTGGTCAAAAGGTGTGATGAATGTCAAAAATTCTCACGACGCGCTCATGTACCGGCTCAAGAGTTGAGGATGATTCCAATCACTTGGCCGTTTGTGACTTGGGGGCTGGATATGGTTGGGCCCTTTAAGATATCCAAGGATAAGATGACCCACCTGTTGGTGGCAGTTCACAAGTTCACTAAGTGGGTGGAAGCAGAGCCAGTTAGTAAGTGTGATGCAGCCACGACAGTTCAATTCATCAAGAAGGTGATTTTCCGGTTTGGTTTTCCACACAGCATCATAACTGATAATGGCACTAATCTGTCCAAGGGTGCTATGAAAATTTTTGTCAACGGGAGCACATCCGGCTTGACATGTCATCAGTGGCTCACCCCCAATCTAATGGTCAAGCGGAGAGAGCTAATCAAGAGATCTTGAGAGGCATCAAACCTTGGCTCATGGTTCCTTTGCAACGGATGCTGGGTTGTTGGGTGGAGGAGTTACATTCTGTGTTATGGAGCATCAATACTACACCCAACAGATCTACGGGCTACACGCCTTTTTTCATGGTTTATGGAGGAGAGGCGGTTCTACCTAGTGACATCCGTCATGACTCGCTGCGTGTGGCAGTTTATGTTGAAGCTGATAACGAGAAGGCACGACAGGAAGCACTTGACCTGTTAGATGAGGAGCGTGACATTACAGTGGCTCATTTGGCGATTTACCAGCAAGATCTGCATCACTATCACAGCCGCCGGGTTAGAGCCTGAACTTTTCAAGAAGGAGAACTGGTGCTCCGACTCATCCAGGATCAGACTAATATGCACAAGTTATCCTCGCCTTGGGAAGGGCCTTTTGTGGTCAGAAAGAATCTGCATAACGGGTTATACTACCTTATAAATGTTCGAGAGCACAAAGACTCACGTAAATCGGAGGAGGAGACCCACCGGCCGTGGAATATCGCTCATCTTTGGCCTTACTATACTTGAGCCATAGGCTCTGCTTATGTACATAGTTATGACAATGTATATATTATGATCAATATAATAAACCGGAGCCTCAGCTAAAGCGGGGTATCTGTTGGCTTTCTTACATCATGTGTGGTTACATGGGGGCTTCTATTCATAAAGCGGCGTCCGGTTTATACCTTGATTCAGCTTGTAAAGCCTTATATAAAAATCACTTGGGGGCTTGGTCGTATTCGAACCATAGCTACACCTCTTGATCGGCACAAGGCCATCAGAAAAATCACTTGGGGGTTTGGTCGTATTCGAACCATAGCTACACCTCTTGATTGGCTAAAAGCCACTTAGGGGCCAAAGAGAGTGTTGCAAAAGCACAACTCAAACTGATAGAGGCAAAGGTGTCCCGATGTTTCGATGAGATGGTGTCTATCGTTTCTGTGGGAGTCGACCTTGACGATCCGACTACGAACGCGCGAGATGTCGTGCCTTAGCAATCGCTAAACCAACTTCCGAGGGTTATTGACCACGCCGGAGCACGATCAACCTGACCACGAGGGCCTTGTTTCCTGCGAGCAAACGAAGAACAAGCAAGAAACTAAGATTGCAATCTGCATATTGCGAATATAAGAGGAAAGCTTTATTAATGAAGGTGGGGTTCTGTGACGCCTTGGTCTATTCGTTGAACACAAACGAAGTACGCGAAGTTGCAGCTATGGCGAACTTTTGATCTAAACAAAACCCAAAGTCTAAACGATGCCCTAGGGGCTGTATATATGGAGGAAGAGGGGGGGCGGAATTTCGTGGCCCTTGGAGGAGGGGTCCGAAACCCACCCTAACTCTTGTTTCCCCACACATACGGACTCTAAAAACAGCCTATATTGAAGTATTTCGAAATTACATGGGCCTGGCCCAAAAAGAAGGTGACGCAGCACCTAGAATAGCCTCTGGACGAAAATTATGAAGTGGCATCTTGTATATTTCGTCCAAGGCTTCATGCACTCATTATGGTGGCTTCAAAGTCCTGAAATCATCACTTGAAACTCTGTTCTTGTCTCCCTTGCGCATGCCATCAACTCCATGCTTGTTCTTGCTCCAATGATCATCCTTCTCCAAGCTAGGCCCTTCATTTGTAAGCAAAACAAATGTATCCAATTTAGGCAGCATCATATTCTCATGAACATTAGAATCATTACCAAGAAACGAAAGTACCTGATAATTCAATTGGCGTGCGCGAGCTCTAGTAATTGGTCCAGTATGTATAGCAGCAGGGGCTGTGGGTGTAACAATGGTATTGATGTCCTCATCACAAACATAGGCACCCACTGAGCACAGCTCAAAATATTGCTTGGGGACTCCTTGCTTCGCAATGAACAAAGAATCTACACTTGTAATAGGCTATCAAGCCACGGCTTGGAAGCCTAGTGTATACACCTAAAACCCCGGGTTAGCCTGCCTTTTTAAGTAAGATACTCCGTCTAGGTAAACCTGGTATGACCCGCCGAACTTTTGACAAGTAGGCATGATACTAGTATATGATCGGCAATACCTTCGTAATGCGCGCATGTATAGTATGATAAGTTAGTATCTTAGGTTCCTTATTAATTGCCATGCATGACACAAAGTAGTACAACATTTAATATGATACGATATCATGATATGATACCACACCCTCTCTTTCATCATTTAACTGTGTGCCACATCATCCAAAAAGTCTAGTTGGCATGCATCATACCGCTTGATACTCCCATATTATGACCAACCTTATTAGGGTGGCCATAGTGGGGGTATCATAGCCGATATCATGCACTCGGGAATAAAAAATATGATGATGTGGCAAAGCAGCAGTAACATAGGTAGATACCGTAATATATATATATATATATATATATATATATATATATATATATATATATATAATAAATGCTATACTACTTTGCGTCATGCATGGCCAAAAATACGGTCATCTATGATAAAACTCCCTCCGTAAACTAATATAAGAGCGTTTAGGTCACTATCTTAGTAATCTAAACGCTCTTATATTAGTTTACAGAGGTAGCTAGTACTACTCTATGATACTATATATGCACTATGAAGGTATGTACGCAGTATCATACACTAGTATCATATGCATGTACCGGGGCATGCGGCTGACCCTGGCGCCCTTGCCGGCCTCTGCCGGGCCGGCCAAGTCGCCGACGGCGGCCGGATCGTCTGGTTCGAGGTTCTCATGCCTGGGATCGGAATCTGGGTCCTCCGACGAGGAGGATGCGCTGGCTGTCGGCGTGCGGCTAGCAGGATGATGTCGGAGGCGGAGAGTGGAGCACGGTGGCTCGCCGGAGGAAGAAGACCAAGGCCGAAAGAGTCTAGGAGTTCTGGAATGATGCGGGCTTCCCGACGCCAGCATCTCGTTTCTAGGAGCACCGATCGCCGGCATCACCCGTGGAGTCTCTGAATCCCGATGGATCGGGTATGCTGTCTTGCAGGGAGCAGGTGGGGACCACCGTTTCAGAGAGCTCGGAGCCCATTGGTTCGGAGTCGCCACCGGTGTTGGTGACCGCGAAACCTTCCAGGCGCAAGCCGCTGTCGTCGCCGGCCGGATTGAGGGTGGCCAGGCCGCCGCGCATGGGGGCTTGGCGCGGACCCCTGCCGCCGCGCCAGGTGACGCCCCCACCGGTGCTAGGGCAGTTCTTTGACACGGCTAGGCAGAGCCCTTCCTCAGCTGGTCGTCAACGGCCACCAGCGACGGCTGCCTCACAGGGATCTGACCTCGGTCGGGAGGTTTCAATGGCGATATCACGGGGAGTTCAAAATCCAGCGACCTTGGGCTTTGGGCCCATGCATGTAAATATGGAGACGGGCCAATCTATGTTTTCGTGAGCCTTTCTCAAGACGCGGATGCGATCGATCTGGGCAGGTTTTCCTAAACAGCAGACCGTGATCGTAGCGATTCCATCGATGAATTCGTCGCTGTCCTCGTATGCTACAACACAACACCTCATCGCCGCCCAGCCTCTGCACGCCTCGCGGACGCTGTCTACAACTCCGGCACTACCTCCCTTCGCCGGGGTTGCCCGCTCCTACGCGGCAGTCACGGCGATGTTTCCACACCCCATGGTCGGCGTTCCTCCGATAGCTCATGGCGCTGCAGCCATGGGAGGGCCAAGCCCTCGTGCCCCTTCGGTCGCAGGGGCGACCCCTGCTCCTTTGCGTCCTCCGGCTTCGGCGTCGGGATACTCCGGTCCAACGCATCAGCAACGGGGACCGGCGCCGGTATACAACTACGGTCTTCCACAGCAGCAACCCTTTGGTTATGGCCATGGTGGGAAATTCATCTCGCCGTACGGTATGGCCGCTGCCGGAGGACAACCTCCCATGTATGGGGTTCCACCAACCGGGGTGTCCGCCCCTCCGTAGTTCCATCCAGGGGGGTTGTGGCACAACCGGTTCAGAAACATAAAAAGAAGAAGAAGCCGCAACATCAACAGTTCGCTGGTGGAGCTTTGCAGCATGGTGTTCATACTACTCCACAGCAAGTGCTAGTTCAACAACACTTTCCGCAACAACCCACACAACAGCTCGTTCAGACGTATCAGCAAGGACATTATCAGCAGGTTGTGCAACCTCAACCAATGATGCCTACGCATGTCGATGCCTCGCCTTTGACGGCTCCAGGGTCTGATGTGCAGGTCGTTTTAGTGCCCAAGACCAAGGCTAAGAAGGGGGTTTGATGCTAGAAGTGCGCGGTTGATATGCATGCAGCGATAGATTGCACCTTGCAACATTACTGTTATATTTGTGACAATATAGCTCATCCGATGTTGCAGTGCCCGTTTCTTAAACTCGCTAAGCCCAACGCTTCTATCTCTGGAATTGGTGCTGAGGAGACTTAGTACAGTTACCATATTGCATGGTGAAAGAGCACTTGGCGCCGACACAGACACCGATAGCATGTGTTCAGGTTACTGGCCTGATGGTACCGACTAGCATCATCGAGAGCCAGATTGCCGGGAGATGTCCGGTCCATGATAAATGGAAGTGGGAGGCTATTCAGCATGGGTCTGATGCTTACCTTGTTAGCTTTCCGTCTTTTGAGGATTTGGATAGGGTGGATGGAATCCAGATGAACATGCCATCAGCTAATGCCCAGATGACTATCACCACATGGAGATCATAGGAGGTTCCACATAGGATCGAACTTCAGAAGATTTGGCTTCATGTCGCCATTTTTCGGGATTATGGGCCGTTGGTACTCTTATGGGTAAGACGTTGGATGTGGATCTTTTTACTCTCCGACGCCGTGGAGTTCTCCGTATTCTCGCCGCTATGACCAACTCTCAAATTTTGGCAAAGGACAAGGATGATGCTGGAACTTTTGTCGTGACGGATGTGGTGGTCAAGCTCAAGGGCTATGCATTCACGTTCAGGAGGGAGCCAGAGGGATACAGTCCGAATCCTGACTTTGTTCCATTCATTTGGAGACGCAAGCATGATGATGCGGGTGATAATAGTGGTGCGAAGGAGAAGGACGACCATATGGACACCTCGGAGCACACTGGCAACCCATCCATTAATTCATCCTCTAGTTCTGCTGCAGCGAATGTCAATCAGGTGCCTCAGGTGCAACGACGGGAACTCGTGAGCCTTGGTCTTGGTGATGCACTGGGAGGTGGATCCCCGCGGTTACACCGGCAGGTGTCATCATCATGTTTCCCACCGCAGGGCGTGCCTGGACCGCAGCCGGCGTCGCCAACTCATTCGACAGTGTCGCATTCCGTGGTTCTCAAGTCTGAGCATGCCACTAACGGCTGGGGGGCACCCGGACTCTTCATTGGTGCACCAGCAGCCGACGGGTAAGGTGGCGTTGCAACCGTCGTCGCCAACACTTACAGTAACGACGCAGCCGGTTGCTTCCATCGTGGTGCAGGACAGCGATGTCACGGATGGGCGACGGAACGGGGCTTCGAAGCTACAACCTCAAGCTGCTCGGGACGAGTTGAGCAAGTTGGCCCCGGTTGGGCGTGGCACTGAAGGACCGACTTCACAGCCTTGCAAGCATACATTGGCTGGGCGTGAAACTCAAAGGCCGGCCTCGGGAGTACAAGCATGCATGCATGCACAGGATGGGCATGGTGCTAAACGGCCATCCTCGGGTGTGCGGCCATGCATGCATACATTAGTGGCTAATTTTAGGCCCTAGGTGATGACGGACTTGTCTATCCCAGCCATGCAAACACTTGTTGTCACATCTGCAACGGCGGATGGGTCTATGATATTGGACACCCTTCAGTCCCTGGTGGATCCGGCCATGTCCATCCCTACCGATTTCGCTGGTACGACTGGTGCGGTCCCTGACACCCTTCAGACAGCGACCTCGTCGCTCGAGCCTGCGGTTGAGACTGTCGGGGAGGGGGTAGCTACTCCATCATCACCCCCTCCACCGCCAGTAGAGTGGGCGCCACGACCTTCGTTGGGGATGACACCTACACGACGGAGTAGTCGGCATACGATTGCCGACGACGGTTCTATGGACACAGATGAGGATTCCATGGCCAAGGCTATGCGGCGTAAGGCAGTGCAGAACCTCGACTGATAGAGGCAAAGGTGTCCCGATGTTTCGATGAGATGGTCGCTATCGTTTCTGTGGGAGTCGACCTTGACGATCCGACTACGAACGTGCGAGACGTCGCGCCTTAGCAATCGCTAAACCAACTTCCGAGGGTTATTGACCACGCCGGAGCACGATCAACCTGACCACGAGGGCCTGTTTCCTGCGAGCAAACGAAGAACAAGCGAGAAACTAAGATTGCAATCTGGATATTGCGAATAAAAGAGGAAAGCTTTATTAACGAAGGTGGGGTTCTGTGACGCCTTGGTCTGGTCGTTGAACACAAACGAAGTACGCGAAGTTGCAGCTATGGCGAACTTTTGATCTAAACAAAACCCAAAGTCTAAACGACGCCCTAAGGGCTGTATATATGGAGGAAGAGGAGGGAATTTCGTGGCCCCTGATGGTGGGGTCTGAAACCAACCCTAACTCTTGTTTCCCCACACATACGGACTCTAAAAATAGCCTATACTTAAGTATTTCGAAATTACATGGGCCTGGCCCAAAAATAAGGTGACGCAGCACCTAGAATAGCCTATGGACGAATATTATGAAGTGGCATCTTGTATATTTCGTCCAAGGCTTCATTCACTCCTTATGGTGGCTTCAAAGTCCTGAAATCATCACTTGTAACTCCGTTCTTGATCCCCTTGCGCATGCCATCAACTCCATGCGTGTTCTTGCTCCAATGTTCATCCTTCTCCAAGCTAGGCCCTTCACTTGTAAGCAAAACAAATGTATCCAATTTAGGCAGTATCATATTCTCATGAACATTAGAATCATTACCAAGAAACGAAAGTACCTGGTAATTTAATTGGCGTGCGCGAGCTCTAGTAATTGGTCCAGTATGTATAGCAACAGGGGTTGTGGATGTAACAATGGTATTGATGTCCTCATCATCCTCCCCTTCTTGAAATGAAGTCGTCCTCGACGGAAGCTCATCTTCCTCACCCAAATAAGGCTTCAAATCTGCAATGTTAAAAGTGGGACTAACCCCAAAATCTGCAGGCAGCTCAAGTTTATATGCATTATCATTTATTTTCTCTAACACCTTAAATGGACCATCAGCACGTGGCATTAGCTTTGATTTGCGCAAATTAGGAAACCTATCCTTACGCAAATGTAACCAAACAAGATCACCAGGTGCAAAGACAACATGTTTTCTACCCTTATCTCCAGCAAGTTTATATTTAGCATTCATACGCTCAATGTTTTCCTTAGTTAACTCATGCATTTTTAAAATCAATTCAGCACGTTCTTTAGCATCAAAATTAACCTTCTCCGAAGATGGAAGAGGCAACAAATCAATAGGTGCACGAGGTAGGAAACCATACACAATTTCAAAAGGGCACATCTTAGTAGTAGAATGCAATGAACGATTATAAGCAAATTCAATATGAGGCAAGCATTCTTCCCACATTTTCTTATTATTCTTTAAAACAGCCCTAAGCATAGTAGACAATGTTCTATTGACTACTTCAGTTTGTCCATCAGTTTGGGGGTGACAAGTAGTACTAAAAAGCAGTTTAGTCCCCAACTTAGCCCATAAACATCTCCAAAAGTGGCTAAGAAATTTAGTATCATGATCTGAAACAAATAGTATTTGGCACACCATGCAAGCGAATAATTTCACGAAAGAACAAATCAGCAACATTAACAGCATCATCGCTTTTATGACATGGTATAAAGTGTGCCATTTTCGAGATTCTATCCACGACAACAAATATGCTATCCCTCCCCTTCTTTGTTCGAGGTAAACCTAAAACAAAGTCCATAGATATATCCTCCCAAGGAACACTAGGTACAGGCAAAGGCATATATAAACCATGAGGATTGAGTCGTGACTTAGCTTTTTGACATGTAGTGCAGCGAGCAACAAAACGCTCAACATCCCGTCTCATCTTTGGCCAAAAGAAATGTGTAGCAAGTATATCCTCTGTCTTCTTCACGCCAAAGTGTCCCATTAGTCCTCCTCCATGCGCCTCCTGCAACAACAAAAGACGAACGGAGCTAGCTGGAATGCATAGCTTGTTAACGACGAACTTGTTCCATGTTCTTCCTTCTTTACAATTCTGCAATACATCTTTAAATTCAGCATCATGCACATATTGATCTTTGATGGTCTCCAAACCAAATATTTTAAAGTCAAGTTGTGAAAGCATAGTATAACGACGAGACAACGCATCAGCAATAACATTTTCTTTACCCTTCTTGTGTTTAATGACATAAGGGAAAGTCTCAATGAATTCAACCCATTTAGCATGTCTACGGTTCAGTTTAGCTTGACTTTTAATGTGTTTCAAAGATTCATGATCAGAATGTATAACAAATTCTTTGGGCCATAAATAATGTTGCCATGTTTCTAAAGTCCGAACAAGAGCATATAATTCTTTATCATAAGTAGAATAGTTCAGACTAGGCCCACTCAATTTTTCAGAAAAGTATGCAACAGGTTTGCCATCTTGTAATAACACACCTCCTAATCCAATTCCACTAGCATCACATTCAAGCTCAAAAGTCTTATTAAAATCAGGAAGTTGAAGTAAAGGAGCATGTGTCAACTTATCTTTCAATACTATGAAGGCTTCTTCCTGTGTGGTACCCCAAACAAAAGGCACATCCTTCTTTGTAAGCTCGTTGAGAGGTGCAGCAATGGTGCTGAAATCTCTCACAAAACGCCTATAGAAACCAGCAAGGCCAAGAAAACTCCTCACTTGTGTGACCGTTTTGGGCTGCGGCCAACTCTCAATAGCTTCAATCTTGGCTTTATCAACTTCAATTCCCTGTGGAGTAACAACATAGCCAAGAAAAGATACTCGGTCGGTGCAAAAGGTGCACTTCCCAAGGTTACCGAACAAACGTGCATCACGTAGAGCATTAAAAACAACACGTAAATGTTCCAAATGTTCTTCCAAAGATTTGCTATAAATCAGTATATCATCAAAATAGACTACCACAAATCGTCCAATGAAAGCACGTAAAACTTCGTTCATTAGTCGCATGAAAGTACTAGGTGCATTAGTTAACCCAAAAGGCATGACTAACCACTCATATAAACCAAACTTAGTTTTAAAATCTGTTTTCCATTCATCTCCCAATTTCATACGAATTTGATGGTATCCACTATGCAAATCAACTTTGGAGAATATTGTAGAGCCACTCAATTCATCAAGCATATCATCTAGCCTAGGAATAGGATGACGATAACGAATAGTAATATTATTAATGCCTCTACAATCAACACACATACGCGAGGTACCATCCTTTTTCGGCACTAGAATAATAGGAACAGCACAAGGACTAAGGGATTCGCGTATATAACCTTTGTCGAGTAGCTCTTGTACTTGACGCATAATCTCCTTCGTCTCCTCTGGATTGGTACGGTATGGTGCGCGGTTGGGTAATGATGCACCGGGGATTAAGTCAATCTGATGCTCAATCCCTCGAATAGGTGGTAATCCTGGTGGCACGTCTTGTGGAAAGACGTCAGCGAACTCCTGCAAAATGTTAGTAACAGCAGGAGGCAAAGAGGAAGGCACGTCCTCAAATGAAAATAATACCTCTTTGCACACAAAAGCATAGCAAACAGATTTGCTAACATCTAGATCATCAATATCAGATTTGGTGGCAAATAAACATGCACTTTTCAATTTAATTTCAGAAGCAACACTAGATGGTTTATTATTAGGCTTCATTTGTTGCTGAAATTCTTTTGCCACAATCTGATTTTCACTCTTAGTTTGCTCCTGTTTTGCTTTGTTAGCTCGATTAATATCATCTTTCAAAATGGAATCAGGAGTCATAGGAAGCAAAGTAATATTTTTGTCCTTATGAACGAGAGTATACTGATTGTTTCTACCATGGTGTACAGAATTTTTATCAAATTGCCATGGTCTACCAAGTAATAAGGAACATGCTTGCATGGGTACCACATCACAATCAACATAATCAGCATATGTAGAGATACTAAAATGCACACGAACAGTACGTGTTACCTTAACCTTACCACTGTTGTTGAACCATTGGATGTAGTAAGGATGTGGATGTGGTCTTGTGGTGAGGGATAGCTTCTCCACCATCTCCATGCTAGCCAAGTTGTTGCAGCTCCCTCCATCTATGATGACGCGAACAGAACGTTCCTTCACAACTCCCTTTGTATGGAACAAATTATGCCTCTGATTTTGCTCAGCTTGCGTGACCTGCACACTCAAAACACGTTGAGCAACTAAACATTCATACCTATCAGCATCTTCAGCAGCCATGTATTGCGCCTCATGATCAGAATCATCGCCACCGTGTTCTTCATGTGTAAGAAGAGCCAAAGTCTCCTCATCATAGTCACTAGCGGACTCATACCCACCATCCTCAGTAGCAATCATCACACGCTGAGATGTGCATTCGCGCGCAAAATGTCCTCTTCCCTTACAACGACGACAAATAATATCACTTGTGTGCCCTGTAGACGCCATGGAAGAAGCAGAGCTCTGTGCAGGCCCGGCAGGTGTGCTCTTGGCAGATAGTGGTGGTTGTGCCTGCTTTCTTGTATCACGGTTGGAGGTGGCAGCTGATGGAGGTGCCGGTGTAGCAGAACGTGTGGAAGTAGATGATGCACGTTGTGTCCATGATGAAGGTCGACCTGCAGAAAAGTTAGTCCGCGCCAATGCCTGTCGATCCTGCACTTCACGTTCAGCTTTACAAGCAAGATGGAATAAACGAGTGATATTATTATAATCCTTATAGTCTAGAATGGTCTGAATCTCTCTATTTAATCCACCCAGAAAACGTGCAAGCATAGCTTCATTCGCCTCAACAATACCACATCTAATCAAGCCAGTTTGTAATTCCTGATAATATTCTTCTACAGAATTTTTTCCTTGTCTTAAGCGCTGCAATTTTTGAAGTAATTCACGTTGATAATATGGTGGAACCCAACGAGTACGCATAGCAGTTTTCAAAGCAGCCCAAGTAGCTGGAACAGGATATAATCTACAATATTCAGACCACCAAACACATGCAAAGCTAGTGAAAGCACAAACAGCAGCAGGAACACGTCTCTCCTCAGGATATTGTAAACATGTAAATCGTTGTTCAGTTTCTAACTCCCAAGTAAGATATATATCAGGAACATATCTACCCTCAAATGGTGGAATATTCAATTTCAGTTTAGGGAGATGGTCATGATCTCGTACCTGAGGGGGAGCCCTAACATTACCATTATTTTCATGTGGACGACCTGGTGGTTGTGGTGCTGGTGGTTGCACGTAGTTCTGATTGTCATCAACCTCATCCTCATAATCTCCCACATAATCATCCTCCTCCGCATCAGCAGCAGGAGCCACAGAAGTATCAACAGCAGCACCAGCAGTTTGGCCAGGCTGAAGAGGGACACGGATCGCTCGGCGAAGGGCTGCTTCCCGACCTGGAGGTATTCGTTGTTGTTGCTGTTGTTGCAGAGGTGCGGCAGGTGCAGCCGGTGGTGGAAGACGCGCAAGCAGTTCATTAAATCTGTTATCGAGCTTTGTTTCGAACGTCTTCTCCATGCCATCTATCTTCTCCATGGCCTCTTCAAATCTGTTTAGCACATCTTGCACCTGTCCACTCATCATTTGCTGAAACTTATCATGAAGCTCCTTGTTCGTCAAGTTCTCCCAGTCAGTCTCGTCGGCTTGTGATCCTGGCATGGTTAGCAGCAATAGAAACACACAAGAATATGATCCCACAGAGTACTAACAAGAGGTGGTGGTGGTGTCACAAATCCGTCAAGCAAATCTCAAATTCTTACCAGTTCTTACCCAGCAGCAGGCGGTGATCGGCAGCCGTTGTAGTCAAAACTCTCAAAAGCTTGGATAGAGCGATTGCCAGGGAGAGTCAAACGCACGAAGTAGATGTATGTGGATGATGTAGGGTGGAACCCTAGATGGCCGATCTTTCACGAAAGGAGCGAGATCCCTCGAAGAACACGACGAACACGGGGAAGAACGGAGAGAAAACACAAAGGGAAACACTCAAGAACAAGTCCAATCACACATCCACTAGACCATCAAACACACAAGATCCACAAGGTACATGAACAACAAAGGGAAAGATACAAGGTAGCATTCATCCCAATCCTTGGAGGAGTTGAGGTCTTGATATCCCGGAGGATCTTCTCACATGCTCACATGGAGGTCTTGAATCCAAGATGGATCTTCTCCGTAGAGGGGCCGCGGTCACTCTCGAAGAGACGATCCGGTATGGATGAGCAAAGCTCTATCTCTAATGAGCTACTACTTTGCTACCTTAGCTAGAATGAGGTGGGGGAGTATATATAGTCTACATCCACGAAGGGGTAAGTGAGAGGGGGGATACAAGGCCAAAGGCCCGCGGCTGCGCACAGGCAGAGCGGTAGTACCGCTTGGGAGGGCGGTAGTACCGCTTGCAAGCGGTAGTGCCGCTTGGACCGGGCGGTAGTACCGGACCCGGGTCGCTCGAGCACAGGAGTTTGTCGGGTTGAGCGGCAGTAGAGCAGAAGTTCGGCGGTAGTGCCGCTCGGGGGCCTCTAGCGGTAGTACCGCTTGGTGTGGGCGGTAGTACCGCTCGTCCTGGGTCTTCTTCCTCCTTCTCTTCCATGCTTCCCTCGCGGATGGTGTAGTTGTTCCTTGGCGCTTGCACTCCTCCTCGGCGTCCGTAGTGTTCCGACAATACCTTTGTGTATGTGAAGTAGATGTTGCACGTGTCACTCGCCGAACGGACTCTTGACATGGTGATGTCCATAGGATGCTCCGCATCATCTCCCCTCCCTTGGGAAAGATCTGACCTCGGATCGAAAACCAAATCACCATGGGAAAGAGATGGCTTCGCCGTGTAGAAGTGGACGTTCACCAAGTACTTGTCATCTTGAAGCTCGAAATGTGCTCTCTCCAATGTCGCACCGTGTAGGGATTCCTTCAAAAGGAGCAAAAACAACAAACACTTGGAAAAACAAATGTGGTAAGCGTTAGTGCAAAACCAAGCATTCAAGTGGTGATTCACCCAACAAGTGTCGTCATCATGCAAAGCATATGGTTTGACAAATGATTGTGACATGGTATGTAAGCACATAAATTGAGCACAAGCAAATATGGCATGGGGACAATCATGTAAATGTGAGGTAGAGATGCAAATATGTTTGACAAGAGAATAGACATCTACCTCTAGTTCATAGCAAGCATTCACAAATTTCTCAATGAAAGGTCTATGGTAGGCATATGAATCATTCACAACACCAAATAAGATTAGATATCTACACACATGGGTCAAGTGCAAGGCAATCAAAGCATAACATGCATGGGTGTGGTGAATATAGTGTGGCACTCAACACAATAGAAAGAGAAATTGTTTATCATGTGCGAGGCAATCAAGTCAAGCATGTAGCAATCAATGAGACATGGCATATGTGAAGGAATGACATTATTGCAACCAAACATGTGATAGGAGCAAGTAATCCAAGATTTGGATGCAACACACAAGGCATATATATCATGATGCATGGAATGGTTAAAATGACAAGTCGAAACAAGATTTCTAACAAGTGTGCAAGCAAGTGATCCAAGATGAACAATAAGTCTCATTGTGCAAGCAACACAAGTAGTATGATCCGCAATATCCATGCTCAAGAAAGATGTCACCTTGAAGGCGTGTCCTTGTGCATCCTTCACAATGCCGAAGCACAAGCAAGTGTGATGTAGAATCGTTGTGGTAGAAGGTGGTTCGCTCTCAAGAGCTCGAATGGTCAACTCACGTGACGTGGAAGTCGACACAAAGTCCAAGTATCCTACACATGCACACAACAAAGCAAAGAACGTATGTGCATGGTAGATAAACACATCATCCATCATGATGGTTTTCTTCTTTTGCACATAACCATTAGAAGCACAAGTGCATGAATAATATGATGCAACAATGGCTATATTCATGGCACGAGGTATATGGTGCAAAGAGGTAAGACAAGCATGCTTCACAAGGAATATGTCAAAATCTCCAATTATATGTGAGAATGCTATGGGGGCAAACTCATTATCAAGACTAAGGGCATTGTTGCACTCAATACATGGCAAATCATCTAGCATGAGAGAGGCAACACATGGAGATAAATGACAAGAAGCAATAACAATCATGTGCAAAGCATGGAAATAGTTGTCATCAACCGCATGAAGTGAGCAAGTATAAATCATTGGTGATACAACATAAGCAAGCATAGTAATCAAGTCGTGCAAGCTAGTGGAGCGAAGATGCAACACACTAGAGGAAATCATGGCAATCATGTCATGTGAGCAAGGAATGGGCATAGGCAATGTACATGACATATCGCAAGCACGAACACAAATCAAGATCATAGTATCATCATAGGCATGGGGCACAAAGCAATCATGGCAATAACAAACAATATCTCCACCACGCTTGCAAATACACATACAAGTACTAGAATCAATCATCATGTGTAATGCAAAGCATGGGTCACAAATGCATGGCAAAGGCATAGGAATGGGCATATCATGCAAAGTGAACATGGCAAGATGGGAAAAGGATATATAATGGACAACAACCCATAACCATGTGAGGGTCATGTAGAAGAAATGCGCGAAGTTTTTGCGCGAAGTGAGCGGTGGGAAAGGTAATCCATCGGATCCCAAATCATCGTTGCTCTCTAGAGCTCGTTTTGTCAACTCATGGGATTGCGAGGTTGACAAGTATTCATGGGTACCTACACAAAAGAGACACAAACCAAAGAAATTGTGTGCATGGTAAATGTACACATCATCCATCGTGATGTGTATGTGCAAGTGAGTGTTAGCACAAGATAAGCATCGCTCAAAGAAATTTGATGCATGGTATAAGAACATGTCATCCATCATGAAAGAATAGTTATTGTGTATGACACGATGGGGATGCAAATTTATCATAGAAGTATATGGCACATCAATAGCATGTTTATTCATGGGAAGCATATTGTGCACACAAGTATTGGGATCATGCAATGGATAGGATGAAGCAAAATCTCCTAAAATGTATGAGGAAACTATGGGGGTCTCCTCATGAGCAATATTGGAAACATCATATGGAGAAAATGGACAACATCCAAAACAATGCATATCCGAAGCTAGATAGTCATGGCATGGCATATGAGATAAATGATGCAAAGGGAGCATATCAATATCATCACAAGAAAAACAAATGCCGATAACCATGGGCTTGTCATCTATGCCATAAGTGCAAATTGGGTTTAGTTTAATGGCATATGCATAGTCACTATGAAGAGATTGCAAATATGACATATGATTGATCTCATGCATAGCATATGACAAGTCAAGCGGATTGTCAAACATGATGTGACCTAAAGAATTTTCACATGATATCCTATGAAGCATAGCATCACAACTAGGCAAATCAACATGCTCATCATCATATTCATCATAAATTGGCAAGTCAAGACATGAGGAAGTCACACTAGCATGAAGCATGGAAATAGGTTGATCAACATCATGCAAGCAATCAATGTCAAGAATGTCCACTAGTGGGACTAGAGCATCACCTTCACCTATGTTACCTTGTTCATTCCACTCAAGTGGTGTAGGTGAGGTGGCAAAGACCAAATGGTGGTCATCTTTATCTTGATGGAACCATGTGGGGGGTGCATCATATTCCACCATGGCCATCGTCATGTCCATAGGAAGGACGAAGTCGTCGAGGATCGGCGCGTCATCATAAATGGGACCTAGCACCAAATGAGAAGACACAATAGAGGTAGAGGTTAAGTCGTCAGAAATCGAAGTGGCCTCACTCTCTCTATGTGGTGGTTCACTCACTCCCTCAATGTAGGTGCACTCAATCTCATGTATGGTGGAGTCACTCATCTCACTCAAGTGGTGGGGGTTGTGGCTCTCCTCACATGGGAATTGGGGCAACTCATCACATATGTGGCTAGTGGTGAAGTCACTCTCACTCTCAATATGGTGGCACAAGTCACTCAAGTCATCATACGTCGCCGTGGTCGAAGGGAAAATCCCATGCTCAACCATCTCGTCGTTGTCACCATGGATGAAGGCCGAAGATGGCACATCATCTCTCTCCTCCATGACCGAAGGGAAAATCCCATGCTCGATCATCGCGTCACCGTCGCCGTGGATGAAGGCCGAAGATGGCACATCATCGCTCTCGCCTCCTAAGATGGAAGCATCATCCTTACTCGTCACCAAGTCGCTCGCCTCCAAATCTTGGTCCTTGATGGTCTCCATAGTCGTACTCATCGCCGCACCATCTTGAAAAAAAGTCGAAGTAGACTCGACATCGTCAATGCCACAAAGAGGGATGGCGGTGAAGTCGAACTTGGGGGCATCGTCTTGAAGCTCATCGGGCTTGGACAACTTGGTGGTACTAGACTCATGCTCGTCGTCTTTGAGTTTGGTCTTCGAGAAGTGTGCTTGGGGTGGAGAAGCCTTGGCCTTCATGAGTTCTTGTTCCGCCTTGAGAGCACCAATGTAGTTGTCGTCGAGGGACTTGTAGTTCTCGAGGAAGATAGTCTTGGAGATGTCGTTGTTCAATCCCATCATGAAGTGGAACTTCATTGACATGGGGTCGTCCACGCCGGCTCGCCGCAAGGCAATCTTCATCTCCTTGAAGTACTCGTCGATGGACTTGGATCCTTGGATGGTGTTCTCCAATTGGCGTAGAAGTTGTTCCGTGTAGGTTGGAGGCACAAACTCTCGCCGCAAAGCTCTCTTCGTCTTGGGCCAACTCATGTCGTAGCTCTCCGAAGGTGTATGAAACCACCATGTCGAGGCGTAGTCGTGGAAGTTTCTTGTGGCGCACTTCACTTGATCTTCGGGAGGAACTTGATGTAGCTTGAGGTAGTCGTCCATCAAACGCTCCCACTCGAGATACTCCTCGGGTTCTAGAGTCCCATAGAAAGGAATCTCATGGTCGGTGTCGAGGTCATAGTAGCTCGTGGAGGTCGCGGACTTGAGCGTGGGGAGCTTCTCTTGAGCGTAGTCTTGAGGTGCTTGTTGGCGAAGATGCCGTATATCTGAAGGCGAAGATGCCTTGAAGTCGCTTGGCGAAGATGCCAAGGGAGATGGTGAAGTCGTTGAGCGGTTGTTGGTGTTGAGCTCTTGACCTTCACGTTCTTGGTGGTGATGGTGTCGATGCCGATGTGAGCTTGCCGGAGATGGTAGCTCGGAAGAATGTGCTCTTGAGCGTCTTCTCGAAGATGAGGAAGATCTCTTGTAGGCCTTGATGAGTGCTTTGATCTCCTCCATTTGAGCTTGCATCTTGGCGTCGGTGTAGTGGTTCTTGGCATCGAACTCATCGTTGTTGTAGACCGAGGGTGAAATGCCTTGCCTATCCATCACAAGACTCGAGTAGAGGTGAGTAGGAAATGAGATAAACAATACCAAGTTACCTTTTCCCGAAGTTGAGGATGTATCTCGTTTCACTCAATGTGAGATGAAAGAATAGTGGAATTGGTACCGGACTTGTTCACTCACACCTACAAACTAAAGCTTATGGTGTATCTCGGTGAGGATAGTGGCACAAAAATTTAATGCAAAATGTTAGCAAGAGTCAATAATGTTGAAAGAGATTCACAAATTCGCAAGTGAAACAAGTAGACTAATAGCGAAGAATGGCACACGGAAACACACACACGGATAGATAGATGGGGTCGTGCAACCAAGGAATGAGCACAAAATGTGGAGTCCACGAAAAACGCTCGTGTTGCACAACTCAAGAGAGACGCTAGCACGATTGCTCTATAGGTGGATACGACACTTGTGCACAACCTATGATATGCAAAATGGATAAACTTCTATCCCAAGTATGCTATATATGTATGGTTCCCGGTGTTTGATCCAAGATGATCGGATATGACAATCTTATATGCAATGTGGTATGATGCTATGGCACTTGCTTACAAGCTCTTTGCTCTTTCTCTTTTGCTTAAAAGCTTATTGTTTTGTTTGTTTTTTTTTGTATGGCCACTTTGCGAAATGCACAAACCAAGATAGCAATTGTGTATATGCGGGAACAATCTTGTGACACAATGGATGATGTGATACCAATACGATATGGTATGTATGCAATGTATGGTGTAGATCACTAATGTGCACAAGTAACGTTGCCGGCAATACTCAAATGGCTAGTCTCGATAGGTAAGTGACGCAAAATGGGCTAGGGGTTATCAATGCAATTGCAAGGGAATATACAATGGTGTCGTCGAGGTTACCGTCCGTTGCGATGATGAGTGGTGGTGTTCTTGATGTAGATACCAAGATGATGGAGACTCGTCCCTAAGTAGCCGAAACACCTTAGGAAAGGAAAAACCACAACTCAAAATCTCAAGGACAAAAGTCAAACGGTGGTAGCGGGAATGTGGTGGTGGTTGCGGAAGCTCAATGGGATTGCCTCAATGCAATGATGGGGTTTTGAGACACAATGCGGAAATCAAGGGTGACTATACAAGGTGTCGGAGTTGGAAGCACGGTCCCTAAGTAGCCGAAACACCTTAGGAGACACAACTCACAACACAAACAAAATTGGGTTAGGTTGGGATGGCGGAAGTGTGTGTTGGGTAAGTCTATACGGAAGTTATGGTGGTGGTTGATGAAGAAGCAACCGTCCCTAAGTAGCCTAAACACCTTAGGAGACTCAAATCACAACTCAAACAACCTCAAATGTGATGGGGAATAAAATTGGTTGGGTTGCGGAAGTCGGTGGTGGTTATGCGGAGGATGTGGTGGAAGCCCTAGGAAAAGATGCCAAAGTTCCAAAAAATTTATGGAGTCAAAAGGTGGTGAAACCAAGATGAGGACCTCGGGCACGTCGATAGCTTCAAAACGAGCCAAAGAACACTCAAATCGGAGTTCGGAGTGAAAAGTTATGGACAAAACGGTGAAACTCGGAATGCTGAAACTGGCATGGGCGGTAGTACCGCTCGGGTGGGCGGTAGTACCGCTTGTAAGCGGTAGTACCGCTTGGGATGGGCGGTAGTACCGCTCGTGTCGGGTTTTTTCGCAAAATCTGGCTCTGGGAGGGGCGGTAGTGCCGCTTGGAAGGGCGGTAGTACCGCTTGGAGGTGCTAAGCGGTAGTGCCGCTCGGATGGGCGGTAGTACCGCTCGTGACGGGATAATTCGCAAATCCGGATCGGGGCGCGATTTTGGGGCGGAAATGGATGATTTCAGGGTCAAAATTGGAGAGATTTCGTGGATGGAAAGTGGGGAAACTTGGGGAGATGCTAGATCCACTCGAAACCAAGCAAATCCATGGATCAAATCCAACAAAACATCATCACACCAACAAATCACAAAAAAAAATTTGGGGCTATTTTTGGTGGGGAATTTTCGAATTTAGGACGAAATCAACAAAATCAACCTAGAAAACAAAGAGAGGGGCTCCGAAATCGTGATCAACGTGGCTCATGATACCAAGATGATGTAGGGTGGAACCCTAGATGGCCGATCTTTCACGAAAGGAGCGAGATCCCTCGAAGAACACGACGAACACGGGGAAGAACGGAGAGAAAACACAAAGGGAAACACTCAAGAACAAGTCCAATCACACATCCACTAGACCATCAAACACACAAGATCCACAAGGTACATGAACAACAAAGGGAAAGATACAAGGTAGCGTTCATCCCAATCCTCGGAGGAGTTGAGGTCTTGATATCCCGGAGGATCTTCTCACATGCTCACATGGAGGTCTTGAATCCAAGATGGATCTTCTCCGTAGAGGGGCCGCGGTCACTCTCGAAGAGACGATCCGGTATGGATGAGCAAAGCTCTATCTCTAATGAGCTACTACTTTGCTACCTTAGCTAGAATGAGGTGGGGGAGTATATATAGTCTACATCCACGAAGGGGTAAGTGAGAGGGGGGATACAAGGCCAAAGGCCCGCGGCTGCGCACAGGCAGAGCGGTAGTACCGCTTGGGAGGGCGGTAGTACCGCTTGCAAGCGGTAGTGCCGCTTGGACCGGGCGGTAGTACCGGACCCGGGTCGCTCGAGCACAGGAGTTTGTCGGGTTGAGCGGCAGTAGAGCGGAAGTTCGGCGGTAGTGCCGCTCGGGGGCCTCTAGCGGTAGTACCGCTTGGTGTGGGCGGTAGTACCGCTCGTCCTGGGTCTTCTTCCTCCTTCTCTTCCATGCTTCCCTCGCAGATGGTGTAGTTGTTCCTTGGCGCTTGCACTCCTCCTCGTCGTCCGTAGTGTTCCGACAATACCTTTGTGTATGTGAAGTAGATGTTGCACGTGTCACTCGCCGAACGGACTCTTGACATGGTGATGTCCATAGGATGCTCCGCATCAGTGGAGCTGGGAAGGCTTATAGTATTGTAGCAAAAAGGGTCAGCAATAATCAATTCAGAGATGCAAAGTTGAATAAACGCTCAACGACGGTACTGTGCTGGTCCTAGGCTAGACCGTGCTAGAGACGCGAGCCTAGAACACCAACAAAATCACGGCGCTGCACGTAAACACAGGGAAAAGCACACTCTGGATTTTTTTTTCGCCCTGTTTTTTTTTTGGCACTCTTTTTTTTTTGCTTCTTCTTTTTTTTTTGCGAAAAATCACAATAATGGCGAGTGTCTCAAAACTCTTCCCAGGTCAAACTGACAGGATAGACACGAATTTTTTTTTGCGAATTTTTTTTTTCGACTGCCCGGACACAAAAACTGGAAACGGCTCAAAAAAAACTTTCAATAACGGCGACTGTCTCAAAAGGCTAAGAAACACCTAAAAATAGGATAGCCAGAAATTTTTTTGTCAAGTGCGTTTTTGGAAAATTTTGGGCCTAAACGGAGGGTGGTTTCCTAAACCTACTCTCTTTTTTTGGCACTCTTTTTTTTTTGGCACCCTTTTTTTTTTTTTTGGAAACCAACCTCTTCTACGTACGGCAAAAGATTGATGGAATCCTAAACCTACTCAACCAAGGAAACACGAATCTGGCAACAGATGGATCTCGAAAGCAAACCTAATATGAGATGGACTCGAAGTGACGGTGATATATGGATACGGATCGGTGGTGGTATATGGACTCGGAGCGGTGGTGGTATATGGACTCGGAGCGGTGGCGGATAAGCGGTGGTGGTATATGGCAGGGACAATGATGATGGTGCGGCGGCGGCGTGACTAATATGACCAGAACTCGAAACTCTAAAAGACTAGACGCTAAGACCAGCAACTTGACACGACGATGCAACCGCAAATTCAACAAAGCAAATACAGAAAAGATTATGCAAAGGCTCAGATTGGTTCGGATATGATGAACTAACCCTAATTTTTTTTTGGCTTTTTCGTGGACTATAGGTATGAAGAACAGACTCGATCTAAACTACGAAAAACTGTAAAATCTCACCGAGCAACCTGAAAATCTGATACCACTTGATAGAGGCAAAGGTGTCCCGATGTTTCGATGAGATGGTCGCTATCGTTTCTGTGGGAGTCGACCTTGACGATCCGACTACGAACGTGCGAGACGTCGCGCCTTAGCAATCGCTAAACCAACTTCCGAGGGTTATTGACCACGCCGGAGCACGATCAACCTGACCACGAGGGCCTGTTTCCTGCGAGCAAACGAAGAACAAGCAAGAAACTAAGATTGCAATCTGGATATTGCGAATAAAAGAGGAAAGCTTTATTAACGATGGTGGGGTTCTGTGACGCCTTGGTCTGGTCGTTGAACACAAACGAAGTACGCGAAGTTGCAGCTATGGCGAACTTTTGATCTAAACAAAACCCAAAGTCTAAACGACGCCCTAAGGGCTGTATATATGGAGGAAGAGGAGGGAATTTCGTGGCCCCTGATGGTGGGGTCCGAAACCAACCCTAACTCTTGTTTCCCCACACATACGGACTCTAAAAATAGCCTATACTTAAGTATTTCGAAATTACATGGGCCTGGCCCAATAATAAGGTGACGCAGCACCTAGAATAGCCTATGGACGAATATTATGAAGTGGCATCTTGTATATTTCGTCCAAGGCTTCATTCACTCCTTATGGTGGCTTCAAAGTCCTGAAATCATCACTTGTAACTCCGTTCTTGATCCCCTTGCGCATGCCATCAACTCCATGCGTGTTCTTGCTCCAATGTTCATCCTTCTCCAAGCTAGGCCCTTCACTTGTAAGCAAAACAAATGTATCCAATTTAGGCAGTATCATATTCTCATGAACATTAGAATCATTACCAAGAAACGAAAGTACCTGGTAATTTAATTGGCGTGCGCGAGCTCTAGTAATTGGTCCAGTATGTATAGCAACAGGGGCTGTGGATGTAACAATGGTATTGATGTCCTCATCATCGACAACCAAGGTATTACGTCGTCTCCCAAATCCTTTTTAGCCTTTTCCAATACTGCCATATTTTCTAAGTTAAATAATGTGGGTGTTAGTCTTGGAAAGAACGAGAAGGATATTTCTATTTGGACGAACGCTTTAAAATATTTGGAATATGACCGATTAAAAGTTACTCCACGTGTTTCTAGCAAGTCCTATACCTCTCATACCGATGAGGAGGAGCTGCATGCCACATCACATGGTCAGCTACTCTCTCATTTAGTGGGAGCAGTTTCAGATGTGGGTCTAGATGAACCCGAGCTTAGTTCATTAATTGAACTTACAGCATCTGGACATAAATCAAAGACCGCACGTTCGAAAAAAGATAGTAACACCCATAAGAGGGCAAAGTGTTCTAAATCTCCCATTGTTTCCTCATGAATGGAATGTTTTTTAATAGCAGAGGTCTTCGTGACTTGGCTAAACATCTATTCATTGCGGAATGTAATAGGGAACACAATTTAGACTTTTTGGCTATCCCTGAAACAGGAAGACGCGATTTCTCAGTGAGTCTACTTAACCGTCTTTCAGGCGGGATGGACTTTACTTGGGTTTCACGACCACCTAGAGGTCATTCTGGGGGCATTTTACTTGGCGTAAATTCAGGCACTATGGATGTTTTGGCTAGTTCATATGGTGAGTTTCACGTTAAACTCCATATTCGCAACAAGGACGACAACTTCACATGGACCCTCGTCGCCGTGTAAATGGTTGTCTAAATTACTGATGAAAGATGGTGTATGGCAAACCCTCCTAAGGAGGAAATATGTGGGTTCCAAGGCGGTATCCTAGGTATACTAGAAGCCTAGGGATTCCCATTTTTGGGTGGGTCTATGAAGAAATATTTCTTTGGCTATGGTTCCTTCTCGATTAAGGAGGGCTCGGAAATTAGATTATGGGAGGACAAATGGCTAGGAGATACCACACTCCGGGAAAAATATCCAGCTCTATACAACATTGTGCAATATTGCCACGATAATGGAATCATTTCCGCCAAATGTGACATTCAGAAGATATTTAATTGGACCCAAACTACAATCGTGGAACATCCTGCTCCAGCGGTTGTCCATGGTGCAATTGTCACATGGGTCTGATGTTTTCCGATGGAACCTCCATAGGAATGGCCAATTCTCAGTGGAGTCAATGTATAGAGCGTTAATCCAGTCTGATGTGCCAGTTGATAATAACAAGAAGATCTGGAAGATGAAGATACCTCTTAAGAATAAAATCTTTGCATGATATCTTCGTCGCGGAGTCATTCTTACTAAAGACAACCTTATTAAGTGAAATTGGCAAGGTAGTCCACAATGTATCTTTTGTCACCATGATGAGACAATAAAACATTTGTTCTTCCAATGTAAATTGGCTCGTTCTATATGGCCAGTCATCTAGATAGCTTCTGGCTTGTATCCTCCTTGTGGTGTTGCTAATGTATTTGGCAACTGGTTACATGGGATTGATCACAGGTTTATAACTCTTCTTAGGGTGGGAGCGCTTGCCGTTATTTGGTCGCTTTGGCTATGTAGGAATGATAAGGTTTTTAATGATAAAAGTACTTCTCTGATGCAGGTTATCTACAGATGTACCGAGACTCTTTGTTTATGGTCCTCTCTACAACTTGTGGAGAATCGAGACCTATTTACGGAGGTGTGTACACGATTGGAGGATAGCGAGGGTTACTTTTAGCCAACATGGGGGGTAGCATGATTTTAGGATTGGCCCACCTCCGTTTTAGGCGTTATACATACTCTACATGTTTCTTTGTATTTTGCCTTTTTATTTTTCGTTTGTGCAAGAAGACATTATTTGGCTGTGCGCATCATAGTATGCAGGGGCTGGGTGTAATGCTTAAACCTTTTAAGTAATAAAGCGCCCCTTTTCGAAAATATGCTTGATAATATATATATATATATATATATATATATATAGTATATGATACTCCCCACTATATAAGGCTAGCCATAGTGGTGGTATATATCATAGCCGACGATGTCATGCACTCGGAAATAGCAAGTATGCTGATGTGGCAAAGAATTAAATATATATAAAGAGGGTTAGAGTAACATATAGGTAGATATCGTATCATGTTAAATGCGATGCTAATTTGTGTCATGCTTGGCAATAAATATGATCTATATATGATACTATACTCTATGTATTATACTATGCACTATAATTAATTAAAGGTAGTATCATACACTAGTATCATATATACTGTATATTCGTGATACTAGTATATGACACTCCACTATACTAGTGATTTCTTACGTGGAAAAAATTGGAGCCGAAATGATGAACTCATCTTTTCATTCGAACAAAAATATGATGTTAGGTAATGTAAATGTTTTCAAAGAGCACACGGTTCACTCAAGAAAGCCGTGTGTCCACTAAACCGTGGCCGATGCACCACCCCACCCCTCTGCCACGCGCGTGATCTGAGTCGTGCGTTCTGATTGGCCAGAACTCAAACCCCACGGGTTGTACGTCTGCACTGTTGGATTCTCTTTGATCGAACGACAATCCTCATCCCTTTCGACAACACATGTACATGTTTTCAAATAGCCCCTCCCAAAAAATGTTTTCAAATAGCACACGGTTCACACACGAAAGCCGTGTGCCTACCGTACCATGGACGATGCCCCACCTTGCTGTGCGCGCGATCTGAGTCGTGCGTTCTGATTGGCTAGAATCCAAACCCCACAAATCATACGTCTGCACCTTGGATGCTCCCAGACCAAACGGCAATCCTCATCCCTTTCGACAGGAAATGTAGTCCGACTAGGGATTGATTTATATGCCAACATGCATGGTAAATGCCAAAAAATGTCTTACATATAGCACACGAGACCTGAAATGTGCCAGCAAATCAAACCCGTGGTAAAACTGTGATTGGTTTACGTGGTAAAAATTTAGAGGCGAAACGATGAACTCACGTCTTCACTTCAAAACTAGTACGTCTTCATTTCAAATGAAATTATTCTGTTTGTGCACACGAGCGCTTAGAGGCAACCGTTTGCATAGGCCTTTCCACGCGCGTGGCGACCGGGGATATTTTTCACCCTTTTCACCAAGGCCGCCAACTCCCAGAGTCCCCAACACCCCCACCATTCGCCCATGTTTTACTCAATTAGTCCACCCGATCTCCTTCGCCAGCTCCCCCCTCCCCCAGATCCACAGTAGAACCCTCTCCGGTGCCGCCGTGCTCACCCTGGCCGTGTGCCCGCTCTTCGGCGTAAAGCCTACCTCCACTGCCGTTCCCAACACGCGGCGGCCCGTGCCTCGCCGTCTTCGTTTGCTCGCCAGCCACCCTCGAGCATATCGATGTAGTAACCCTCGCCTTTCATGTGGTCCGGCTGGGTTTGCATTAAGAAGCCTGTTATTTACTGCTCTCCATCGCGGCGAGGCATATTTCCTTGCAATCCCTCTTCCAATTTCATTCCGTATGTTCCCAAATTGGCTATAAAATAACGGAGAGCGTATATATGTTCATTAGCTGCATTCCTTACTACATATAAGCTGTATTTTGTTCCAATAAGTTACTGCCTATTTACAGATCGTGGGCGCCCGAGTCACACAAACTTAACAAATTAGCCGTACATTTTCTAAATTATTGCATGGCATGTTTAGAAATCTTGATACCAAGTTGTTAGTTTTATGCTTATCCTCATTTCTTGAGTTTCGCATGTGTTCTCTGTAGATGCCGAGTACCAGCGACATCACTCATTCAGGCCATGTATCTTCATCTGATTCGGACAACCCCAGGTCTTTAGCAGATTGTGAGGGATCAAGTAGTCTTGAACGGGATAGAGCTGCAGCAATTACCCTTCTAGTCAGGACACGGAGGAACACTCCAAGGAAGCCCACACACCAGCCTAAAGGTGTATATGAAGTAACCGAGATTGATTTAAAGTCCTAGGCTCGAACTAAACCAGGTAAAGCACGCATGAGGTTCAGGAGTGTGTGTGAATTTGTTGGCAGGACAAGGCTCAACATTAATGTGCTGGGGTTTCGGAAGGCTGACACAAAAACACGGTGAAGGATAGTCCAGGGGATCATGGATCACTTCAACGTTCCAGAGCAGTGGAGAATGCAGGTGGAATACGCTGCACTGAAGAAGCCTAGGGATGCTTGGAGAAACTGGAAGCACGTGTTGTACAAGAAGTACTTGAGTGAAGGCAAGGATCCAATCCCCGCATACCCCCAAATTACAAAGGCAGACTGGGAAGAATTCAAAAGGGTCAGGGCAACTCCAGAGTTTGCTGAGAAGAGTTTCAAGCAATCGGAACTTCAGAAGAAGAACATACACCCCCACCGTATGGGTGTGGCAGGATACTACGACATGAAACTGATATGGGAACATGAGGACAAAGAAGCAGTAGCGGCGGGTGGGTATCCGACCTTTAGTGAAATCAGGGGCGAACGTGCCAGAGACTACTTGCGGGCACATGCAAAGAGGCGTGACGACGGAACTTATTACTTTGAAAATGCACATGACGCCAAACTGTATGAAGTGATGGTAGAGGCTTCCAAGATCCCTGGAAGGTTCTACGGGAACTCAGGGCCATGTGACATCCTGTCCATTGCTCTAGACACAAAAGAGCCCCCTGGCTGTCCAATGGGTATAGGTGTAAATGTCCCACACAAGAAGGCTTTCACACTCAGCAAAGAAGAGAGGCTCAACACGAAAAAAGCGAGGAGTGAAATGAAGCAGAATGCATTGTTTGAGAAGTTGAAGAAGGAGATTTATCCGGCTGTTCGAAAGGATGTTGAGGAGTCAATGATGATGTAGAAGACCCTAACACTGACAGATAGCTAGCAAATGGGAGGGGAGGCGGGCATGGATGATGCTGCTTATTGCGTGACAACACTGCACAAGAGTAGCTGTTCATCAGCTGACCCCAGCGACACTGAGACTGCAGCTGCTCGTGATGATGCTATATCCGATCTATCTGGAATGAAAGACAGACTGAAAGGCGTGCTTACACATTATGAAGGTACATTAAAAATGTGCAACAGCCTGGGTTTGCCCACCCTTCTTGGACGATTGCCTCTTCTTGGACAATGTCCATTGAAGCCGGGTTGTGTGAAGTGCTACGTGACTGAAGTAAAGCCTGGATTCAATGAATTTGCCCTGAAGAATGTCCTAGGAGACTTCAATGAGCAAAGGACCTTGGGAGAAACACTGTTACATCACATCCAATGCCACGAAAGGAAATAGAGTTCATCGATGAGATTCTTGAAACCCCGCCAAGAGCAACCACTGTCGCCCCTCAACTGGTGACACTCTCCCTGCAACAGCAGCTCTCGCGGGCTGAGGCATCAACCTGTGGTCAGCCGGCCCAACTTTGTGGCGTACAGGCTATGTCATCCTCCGCCCCAAAGCAGCCAGTGGCAAGGCCTACAATCGTTGATGACGCACCACCGGTTCAGATGTCAGCCGCTGAAGCAGCAGGGGGAGACTTAGCTGCAGCACATGCTCAGCAGAACAACCTGGTGGAACAGACTGCTAAGCAATCTGATGCTTCAAAACCTCCTGCTAAGAAGTCTATAGGTCCAGAACCGACTTCTCATCAGTACGTCGGTCCGCAGGCGCATGATCAGCATACCAATGCGCCAGCACTTCCTGCTCAGCAAACCAACGCGTTGGCACGGTCTCCTCGGCACATCGACAAGTTGGCACCACCTGCGCAGAAACCTGACATAGCTTCAACGCATGGTTAGCAGTCCGATGCCTCTGCTCCTACAGCCCAGCAGTCCGTCACAGCAGCACCGCCAGCTCAGCGGTCCGGCATAGATAAACGGTCTACTAAGCAGTCCGTCCGAGCTTCACCGTCTGCTCGGCAGACTACCTTGCAGGCAACCAGACGTTCTGTCAGAAATGCTTCAAGTACCAAGAAGGAAGTGGCCAAAAAGGCTACACCCCTGAGGAAGCGTGGCGGGAAAGTGAAGAGGAAAGAGAACAATTGCCTCTTACTTAAAGCACTCATCGCCTAGAACCAAATTAACAGCAGCTTGTTTGAATCGGGGAGTAATATTATTTCTGATGCCATGGATGATGAAGAAGTATGTTTGTTGCTTGCTCAAAGTAAAGCAAACGTACTTCGAGCACACTATTACGTCCATGGCCAGCCATTTCTTGTTGGCGAATACTTTGATGAGTGCAGCTCCAGTTGCCGCGAGTTACTTGAATATTGCATGGATCTAATGTCAGCAGGTCATCATGGTTTGCTAGTCCACCCGACACGATGCTGGTTCCATCGATGTCAGTTTTGAGGACTTACATCTCTTCTTCAACTTCAACGTGCTTGATGCCACTCTTGTTAGATGCCTGATTTTGTAAGTACTTAACAAACTCTGATAAACTTCTCCATACAAAGCTGTAAATGATAAACAACTTGATAGAGGCAAAGGTGTCCCGTCTTTCGATGAGATGGTGGCTATCGTTTTGGAGGAAGTCGACTTTGACGATCCGACTACGAACGTGCGAGGACGTCGCGCCTTAGCAATCGCTAAACCAACTCCAAGAGGTTATTAACCACGCCGGAGCACGATCAACCTGACCACGAAGGTCTGTTTCCTGGAGGCAAACAAAGAACAAGCAAGAAACTAAGATTGCAATCTGGATATTGCGAATATAAGAGGAAATCTTTATTGATCAAGGTGGGGTTTTGTGACGCCTTGGTCTGGTCGTTGAACAAAAACGAAGTACGCGAAGTTGCAGCTATGGCGAACTTTTGATCTAAACAAAACCCAAAGTCTAAACGATGCCCTAAGGGTTGTATATATGGAGGAAGAGGGGGGGGGGGGGAATTTCGTGGCCCTTGAGGAAGGGGTCCGAAACCAACCCTAACTCTTGTTTCCCCACACATACGGACTCTAAAAACAGCCTATACTTAAGTATTTCGAAATTACATGGGCCTGGCCCAATAATAAGGTGACGCAGCACCTAGAATAGCCTCTGGACGAAATTTATGAAGTGGCATCTTGTATATTTCGTCCAAGGCTTCATTCACTCCTTATGGTGGCTTCAGAGTCCTGAAATCATCACTTGTAACTCCGTTCTTGTTCCCCTTGCGCATGCCATCAACTCCATGCTTGTTCTTGCTCCAATGTTCATCCTTCTCCAAGCTAGGCCCTTCATTTGTAAGCAAAACAAATGTATCCAATTTAGGCAGCATCATATTCTCATGAACATTAGAATCATTACCAAGAAACGAAAGTACCTGGTAATTTAATTGGCGTGCGCGAGCTCTAGTAATTGGTCCATTATATGTAACAGTAGAGGCTGTGGGTGTAACAATGGTATTGATGTCCTCATAATCCTCCCCTTCTTGAAATGAAGTCGTCCTCGACGGTAGCTCATCTTCCTCACCCAAATAAGGCTTCAAATCTGCAATGTTAAAACTGGGACTAACCCCAAAATCTGCAGGCAACTCAAGTTGATATGCATTATCATTTATTTTTTCTAACACCTTAAAAGGACCATCAGCACGTGGCATTAGCTTTGACTTGCGCAAATTAGGAAACCTATCCTTACGCAAATGTAACCAAACAAGATCTCCAGGTGCAAAGACAACACGTTTTCTACCCTTATCTCCAACAAGTTTATATTTAGCATTCATGCGCTCAATGTTTTCCTTAGTTAACTCATGCATTTTTAAAATCAATTCAACACGTTCTTTAGCATCAAAATTAACCTTCTCCGAAGATGGAAGAGGCAACAGATCAATGGGTGCACGAGGTAGGAAACCATACACAATTTCAAAAGGGCACATCTTAGTAGTAGAATGCAACGAACGATTATAAGCAAATTCAATATGAGGCAAGCATTCTTCCCACATTTTCTTATTATTCTTCAAAACAGCCCTAAGCATAGTAGACAATGTTCTATTGACTACTTCAGTTTGTCCTTCAGTTTGGGGGTGACAAGTAGTACTAAAAAGCAGTTTAGTCCCCAACTTAGCCCATAAACATCTCCAAAAGTGGCTAAGAAATTTAGTATCACGGTCTGAAACAATAGTATTTGGCACACCATGCAAGCGAATAATTTCACGAAAGAACAAATCAGCAACATTAACAGCATCATCGCTTTTATGACATGGTATAAAGTGTGCCATTTTCGAGAATCTATCCACGACAACAAATATGCTATCCCTCCCCTTCTTTGTTCGAGGTAAACCTAAAACAAAGTCCATAGATATATCCTCCCAAGGAACACTAGGCACAGGCAAAGGCATATATAAACCATGAGGAGTGAGTCGTGACTTAGCTTTTTGACATGTAGTGCAGCGAGCAACAAGACGCTCAACATCCCGTCTCATCTTTGGCCAAAAGAAATGTGTAGCAAGTACGTCCTCCGTCTTCTTCATGCCAAAGTGTCCCATTAATCCTCCTCCATGCGCCTCCTGCAATAACAAAAGACGAACAGAGCTAGCAGGAATGCATAGCTTGTTAGCACGGAACACAAAACCATCATTAACAACGAACTTGTTCCATGTTCTTCCTTCTTTACAATTCTGCATTACTTCTTTAAAATCAACATCATGCACATATTGATCTTTGATGGTCTCCAAACCAAATATTTTGAAGTCAAGTTGTGAAAGCATAGTATAGCGACGAGACAAAGCATCAGCAATTACATTTTATTTACCCTTCTTGTGTTTAATGACATAAGGGAAAGTCTCAATGAATTCAACCCATTTAGCATGTCTACGATTCAGTTTAGCTTGACTTTTAATATGTTTCAAAGATTCATGATCAGAATGTGTAACAAATTCTTTGGGCCATAAATAATGTTGCCATGTCTCTAAAGTCCGAACAAGAGCATATAATTCTTTATCATAAGTAGAATAGTTCAGACTAGGCCCACTCAATTTTTCAGAAAAGTATGCAACAGGTTTGCCATCTTGTAATAACACACCTCCTAATCCAATTCCACTAGCATCACATTCAAGCTCAAAAGTCTTATTAAAGTCAGGAAGTTGAAGTAAAGGAGCATGTGTCAACTTATCTTTCAATACCGTGAAGGCTTCTTCCTGTGCGGTACCCCAAACAAAAGGCACATCCTTCTTTGTAAGCTCATTGAGAGGTGCAGCAATGGTGCTGAAATCTCTCACAAAACGCCTACGAAGAACTCTTCCGTGGTAGCTTCACGGTTCGGTTCTCTCCCATAAAAGAATTCACCTTGCAAGCCGATACACACAATAGCCCAAACGGCGGGGTTATGTCCAAGAATAAGCATTTTCATCTTATGCTTCCAACTAGCAAAATTTGTACCATCAAAGTAAGGACCTCTGATGGAGGGTGGAACCCTAGATGGCCGATCTTTCATGAAAGGAGCGGATCCCTACGAAGAACGCGATGAACACGAGGGGAAACACTAGGGGAACACGAGAGAAATCACTCAACCAACAAGAATAGATCACACATGCGCTAGATCGATGAACACAAAGGTAAGATAGAAGAACCAAAGTCAACAGCGGACGATACAAAGGTAACCGGTTCTTCTCCTAGAATGAGGTCTTGATGGGGCCACCCAAAAGGGGGTCTTGAATCCAAGTTGATATTCTCCGAAGAGGGGCGCAGTCTCTCTCTCGGAGGAGATCATGTCAAAACCGGCGGATCTCGGGTAGGGGGTCCCGAACAGTGCGTCTAGGCGGATTGTAACAGGAGACAAGGGACACAATGTTTTACCCAGGTTCGGGCCCTCTTGACGGAGGTAAAACCCTACGTCCTGCTTGATTAATATTGATGATATGGGTAGTACAAGAGTAGATCTACCACGAGATCAAGGAGGCTAAACCCTAGAAGCTAGCCTATGGTATGATTGTTGTATGCTGGAGTTGTTGTCCTACGGACTAAAACCCTCCGGTTTATATAGACACCGGAGAGGGTTAGGGTTACACAAAGTCGGTTACAATGGTAGGAGATCTAAATATCCGCATCGCCAAGCTTGCCTTCCACGCCAAGGAAAGTCCCATCCGGACACGGGACGAAGTCTTCAATCTTGAATCTTCATAGTCCAGGAGTCCAGCTGAAGGTATAGTCCAGCCATCCGGACACCCCCTAATCCAGGACTCCCTTAGTGAGCAAAGCTCTATCTCACATATGAGCTAATCCTTTGCTAACCCTAGAAAGAGGAAGGGGATGAAGTATATATAGTCTAGGGGGTGAAGAGGTACATGGGCTTCGGCCCTTTACTGTGCGCAAACAGGCGGAGCCGGATGTCCGGACGTCGGGCCTGATGTCCGGGGCTTCAGGAGGGCCGGGATGTCCGGGCTGATGGCGATAGCTTCTGTAGGTTCTGGTGCGGGGTGCCGGATTTCCGGGTGATTGTCCGGATTTCCGGGCTCGGGCCGGATGTCCGGGCTGGACGCCGGATGTCCGGGCCCTGTAGACTTGGGCAGCTTGGCTGTTGCTGAGGTAGACGCTCCAGGGGCCGGATGTCCGGGGCCTGGGGGGTGAACTTGCCCGTCTCCGTTGGTTCTCTTCATCCATGGACTTGGCGGCTTGTCCGTCTTCACGTGCATCCTCGGGAGGTTCCTCTTGACACGTGATCATGCATAGCATATCAGATTTAGGTAGTAGCCATGCCTCGAGTGGATCATATGTGATATCACTAAGGAAAGAAGTCACCTCGTTCTCGAGAGCTCTAGCTCGTGCTCGTGTCATAGTCCCTCTTGGCTCTTGATGAGACGATGGTAGGTCCATGGGGATGATCATGGGATGCTCCGCATCATCTCCCCTCCCTTGGGAAAGATCCGACCTCGGATCGAAATCCTCATCACCATGGTACTGGGAGAGATCCTTGATGTTGAAGATGTCGCTCATGGAGTACTTGTCGCGTGGGATGTTGATCTTGTATGCGTTGTTGTTGTAGCGCGCAAGCACCTTGAAGGGTCCATCCGCTCGTGGTAGTAGCTTGGACTTGCGTTCATTGGGAAAGCGATCCTTGCGAAGGTGTAGCCACACAAGATCTCCAACATGGAACATCATGGGTTGCTTGTTGACGTTGAGCTTGGTCGCGAGTCGTTGTACTTGCCGCTCGATGGTGTTCCTTGTATCTTCATGCATCTTCTTGAGGAAGTTGACTCGTGCACTCTCGTCCATGTTTGTGCGCTCTTGTAGTGGTAGAGGTAGGATGTCCAATGGTGACAATGGGTTGAAGCCATAGACGACCTCGAAGGGGGACTTGCCGGAAGTCGAATGTCTTGCACGATTGTAGGCGTACTCGGCGATGGGTAGGCACTCTTCCCACTCCTTGATGTTCTTCTTTATCAACACGCGTAGTAGGGTGGAGAGCGTATGGTTGGTGACCTTCGTTTGGCCGTCAGTTTGTGGATGGTATGCCGAAGAGAACAAGAGCTTGATTCCGAGCTTGGCGTAGAAGGTCTTCCAAAAGTAACTCAAGAACTTGACATCGCGGTCCGAGACAATCGTATTGGGCACTCCATGAAGGCGCAAGATTTCCCTACAAAACAAATTTGCAACATGTGAAGCATCTTCTATCTTGTTGCAAGGAATGAAATGAGCCATTTTGGAGAAACGGTCCACAACAACAAAAACGGAATCCTTGCCATTTCGAGTTCTAGGCAAACCAAGCACAAAGTCCATGCTAATATCTTCCCATGGTTGATATGGAACTGGAAGTGGCATATAGAGGCCATGAGATTGGGCTTTAGACTTAGCTTTGCGACATGTAGAACATCGGTTGGTGAAGCGATTGACGTCACGAAACATCTTGGGCCAAAAGTAGTCCTTTGAGAGTGTAGTAAATGTCTTGTCGCGTCCAATGTGTCCCATGAGTCCGCCTCCATGAGATTCCTGCAAAAGCAACAAATGAAAAGAGGACTCAGGAATGCAAAGTTTGTTAGCTCTCATAAGATATCCATCTTTGATGTAGTATCGATCCCAAGAAGTATGCGTCAAACACTTGGCATAAGGAATAGAAAATGTAGGATCATGCTCATACAAGTCTTTTATGTGCTCAAAACCAATGACATTCAACTCAAGTTGGGTGACAAGCATGCATATACGGGAAAGTGCATCCGCCACAACATTTTCCTTACCCTTAATGTACTTGATGACATAAGGAAATGACTCAAAAAATTCACTCCACTTAGCATGACGCTTGTTCAACTTAGTTTGACCCTTAAGATATTTAAGTGTTTCATGGTCGGTATGGATGATGAACTCATGAGGGCGAAGGTAATGTTCCCTTTCACACAAAACTCGCACTAAAGCATATAGCTCTTTGTCATAGATGGGATAATTTAGTTGTGCTCCGGAGAGTTTCTCACTAAAGTATGCAATGGGGCGCTTCTCTTGCGTTAACACACCTCCTATGCCGTTACCACTAGCATCGCAATGGATTTCGAAAGGTTTGTCAAAGTTTGGTAATGCAAGCACGGGAGCTTGAGTAAGAAAATTCTTAAGCTCATTGAAAGCGATATCTTGGGATGTTCCCCAAACAAACAGTGCATTTTTCTTACTCAAAGCATGCAAAGGTGAAGCAATGGTGCTAAAATCCTTCACAAATCTACGGTATAAACCGGCTAAACCAAGAAAACTACGCACTTGTTGCAAATTGGTTGGTTGGGGACAAGTTTTAATAGCATTGATCTTAGATTCATCAACATGAACACCCTTAGAAGATACTACGAAACCCAAGAAAACAAGCTTATCAACACCAAATAGGCATTTTACCATATTAGCATAAAGTTGCTCTTTTCGAAGAGTTTGTAGCACGGTGCGAAGGTGGGTGACATGCTCTTTGAGAGATTTGCTAAACACAAGGATATCATCAAAGTAGACAATAACCAATTCACCAATGTAAGGGCGAAACACGTAATGCATAAGATGCATGAAAGTACTGGGTGCTTCCGATAAACCCATAGGCATGACTAACCACTCATATAGACCAAACTTTGTTTTGAAAGCGGTTTTCCATTCATCACCCTCTTGTATGCGGATTTGATAATAACCACTCTTAAGATCAATTTTGGAAAAGATAGTGGCACCACTAAGTTCATCAAGCATATCATCAAGGCGTGGAATGGGGTACGTATAACGAACGGTGATAGCATTGATAGGTCTATAATCGGAGCACATGCGAAAGCTACCCTCTCGTTTTGGCACAAGAATAACCGGTACGACACAAGGACTCAAACTTTCACGCACATGTCCATGGTCTATGAGATGCTTTACTTGCCTTTGTATTTCCTTGGTTTCTTCGGGGTTGACGCGGTAGGGAGCTTTGTTGGGAAGCGGTGCTCCGGGGATGAGGTCGATTCGGTGCTCAATGCCTCGTAGTGGAGGTAGACCCGGAGGTAGCTCATCGGGGAAAACATCTTGGAATTCCTGTAATAAAGAAGATAACACCAAAGTTAGATCGTGAGAGTTTTTAGTTTTTGGTGCCTCGTCCTTGCACAATAGGACATAGTGTAGGACACTTGATGGGTTCTCGCACACTTCTCTCATCTCACATTTGGTGGCAAAGAGAACTAAGTTTTTCTTGTCCTCATCGTGGAGGCACTCAATTGGGGCTTGTGGCGTTCACTCTCTTTTTGGTGGTTCGCTCTCTCACTATTCTCTCCACGATGGGTGGCTTGCTTGTCGGCGAGCACTTGGCTTGGAGACATAGGACGTAGCACAAACTCCTTCCCATTCATCTTGAAGCTATAGTGATTTGTACGCCCATTGTGAATGACACCTCGGTCAAATTGCCATGTCCGTCCAAGAAGGAGGTGGCAAACGGTCATTGGTAGGACATCACATTCCAAAGTGTCTTCATAGGCGCCGATCTTGAAAGAGACTTGTACCCTATGCTCGACTTGTATGGTGCTGGTGTCACTTAGCCATTGAACCTTGTAGGGGTGAGGGTGCTTCATCTTGACCAATTGGAGCTTGGAGCATAGTTCTTCACTTGCTAAGTTGTGGCAACTACCTCCATCGATGATGACCTTGACGGAACGTCCATTGATGCCGGCCTTTGTATGGAAGATATGGCATCTTTGATCTTCGTCTTGTTCATGTTGAAGAGTCAAGACCTTGGAGATAACAAGAGCGAGACTTGAATCTTCGTCGCAAAAGACTTGATCAGCTTCATCTTCGTTGTTCACTTGTCGGTGCATGGCCACTTGCTCAAGAGCTTGCATTTCTCCTTCACTCATGGAGTCGTAGGTTCCGTCATCGTTGAGGATCATGGTGCGCTTGTTTGTGCACTCGAAGGACTTATGGCCCCGACCTCCGCATGTGAAGCATTTGATGGAACTTGTCTTGATGGTCTCATCGGTTGGAGTTGATGATGATGAAGCTTTCTAGAAGTTGCTTGTAGTAGGAGGACGACTTGAACTTCTCGAAGCTTTCTTGTAACTTGACTTGTCGCAGTTGCTTGTAGAAGGCTTGGTTGAGGTAGAAGGTGTTGGAGTCATCGAAGCTTGATTGTTGGAGAGGCCATAGGACTTGGATGAGAACTTGGCGTATGATAGAGGCAAAGGTGTCCCGATGTTTCGATGAGATGGTGGCTATCGTTTCTGTGGGAGTCGACCTTGACGATCCGACTACGGACGTGCGAGACGTCGCGCCTTAGCAATCGCTAAACCAACTTCCGAGGGTTATTGACCATGCCGGAGCACGATCAACCTGACCACGAGGGCCTGTTTCCTGCGAGCAAACGAAGAACAAGCAAGAAACTAAGATTGCAATCTGGATATAGCGAATAGAAGAGGAAACCTTTATTAATGAAGGTGGGGTTTTGTGACGCCTTGGTCTGGTCGTTGAACACAAACGAAGTACGCGAAGTTGCAGCTATGGCGAACTTTTGATCTAAACAAAACCCAAAGTCTAAACGACGCCCTAAGGGCTGTATATATGGAGGAAGAGGGGGGGAATTTCGTGGCCCTTGAGGAAGGGGTCCGAAACCAACCCTAACTCTTGTTTCCCCACACATACGGACTCTAAAAACAGCCTATACTTAAGTATTTTGAAATTACATGGGCCTGGCCCAATAAGAAGGTGACGCAGCACCTAGAATAGCCTCTGGACGAAATTTATGAAGTGGCATCTTGTATATTTCGTCCAAGGCTTCATTCACTCCTTATGGTGGCTTCAGAGTCCTGAAATCATCACTTGTAACTCCGTTCTTGTTCCCCTTGCGCATGCCATCAACTCCATGCTTGTTCTTGCTCCAATGTTCATCCTTCTCCAAGCTAGGCCCTTCATTTGTAAGCAAAACAAATGTATCCAATTTAGGCAGCATCATATTCTCATGAACATTAGAATCATTACCAAGAAACGAAAGTACCTGGTAATTTAATTGGCGTGCGCGAGCTCTAGTAATTGGTCCATAATATGTAACAGTAGAGGCTGTGGGTGTAACAATGGTATTGATGTCCTCATAATCCTCCCCTTCTTGAAATGAAGTCGTCCTCGACGGTAGCTCATCTTCCTCACCCAAATAAGGCTTCAAATCTGCAATGTTAAAACTGGGACTAACCCCAAAATCTGCAGGCAACTCAAGTTGATATGCATTATCATTTATTTTTTCTAACACCTTAAAAGGACCATCAGCACGTGGCATTAGCTTTGACTTGCGCAAATTAGGAAACCTATCCTTACGCAAATGTAACCAAACAAGATCTCCAGGTGCAAAGACAACACGTTTTCTACCCTTATCTCCAACAAGTTTATATTTAGCATTCATGCGCTCAATACTTTCCTTAGTTAACTCATGCATCTTTAAGATCAAATCAGCACGTTGTTTAGCATCAAAATTAACCTTCTCCGAAGATGGAAGAGGCAACAAATCAACAGGTGCACGAGGTAGGAAACCATACACAATTTCAAAAGGGCACATCTTAGTAGTAGAATGCAATGAACGATTATAAGCAAATTCAATATGAGGCAAGCATTCTTCCCACATTTTCTTATTATTCTTCAAAACAGCCCTAAGCATAGTAGAAAATGTTCTATTGACTACTTCAGTTTGTCCATCAGTTTGGGGGTGACAAGTAGTACTAAAAAGCAGTTTAGTCCCCAACTTAGCCCATAAACATCTCCAAAAGTGGCTAAGAAATTTAGTATCACGATCTGAAACAATAGTATTTGGCACACCATGCAAGCGAATAATTTCACGAAAGAACAAATCAGCAACATTAACAGCATCATCGCTTTTATGACATGGTATAAAGTGTGCCATTTTTGAGAATCTATCCACGACAACAAATATGCTATCTCTCCCCTTCTTTGTTCGAGGTAAACCTAAAACAAAGTCCATAGATATATCCTCCCAAGGAACACTAGGCACAGGCAAAGGCATATATAAACCATGAGGATTGAGTCGTGACTTAGCTTTTTGACATGTAGTGCAGCGAGCAACAAAACGCTCAACATCCCGTCTCATCTTTGGCCAAAAGAAATGTGTAGCAAGTACGTCCTCCGTCTTCTTCACGCCAAAGTGTCCCATTAATCCTCCTCCATGCGCCTCCTGCAACAACAAAAGACGAATAGAGCTAGCAGGAATGCATAGTATAGTATAGCGACGAGAATATTGATCTTTGATGGTCTCCAAGCCAAATATTTTGAAGTCAAGTTGTGAAAGCATAGTATAGCGACGAGACAAAGCATCAGCAATAACATTCTCTTTACCCTTCTTGTGTTTGATGACATAAGGGAAAGTCTCAATGAATTCAACCCATTTAGCATGTCGACGATTCAGTTTAGCTTGACTTTTAATATGTTTCAAAGATTCATGATCAGAATGTATAACAAATTCTTTGGGCCATAAATAATGTTGCCATGTCTCTAAAGTCCGAACAAGAGCATATAATTCCATATCATAAGTAGAATAGTTCAGACTAGGCCCACTCAATTTTTCAGAAAAGTATGCAACAGGTTTGCCATCTTGTAATAACACACCTCCTAATCCAATTCCACTAGCATCACATTCAAGCTCCAAAGTCTTATTAAAATCAGGAAGTTGGAGTAAAGGAGCATGTGTCAACTTATCTTTCAATACCGTGAAGGCTTCTTCCTGTTCGGTATCCCAAACAAAAGGCACATCCTTCTTTGTAAGCTCATTGAGAGGTGCAGCAATGGTGCTAAAGTCTCTCACAAAACGCCTATAGAAACTAGCGAGTCCAAGAAAACTCCTCACTTGTGTGACCGTTTTGGGCTGCGGCCAACTCTCAATAGCTTCAATCTTGGCTTTATCAACTTCAATTCCCTGTGGAGTAACAACATAGCCAAGAAAAGACACTCGGTCGGTGCAAAAGGTGCACTTCCCAAGGTTACCAAACAAACGTGCATCACGTAGAGCATTAAAAACAGCACGTAAATGTTCCAAATGTTCTTCCAAAGATTTGTTATAAATCAGTATATCATCAAAATAGACTACCACAAATCGTCCAATGAAAGCACGTAAGACTTCGTTCATTAGTCTCATGAAATTACTAGGTGCATTAGTTAACCCAAAAGGCATGACTAACCACTCATATAAACCAAACTTAGTTTTAAAAGCTGTTTTCCATTCATCTCCCAATTTCATACGAATTTGATGGTATCCACTACGCAAATCAACTTTGGAGAATATTGTAGAGCCACTCAATTCATCAAGCATATCATCTAGCCTAGGAATAGGATGACGATAACGAATAGTAATATTATTAATGCCTCTACAATCAACACACATACGCGAGGTACCATCCTTTTTCGGCACTAGAATAATAGGAACAGCACAAGGACTAAGGGATTCGCGTATATAACCTTTATCGAGTAGCTCTTGTACTTGACGCATAATCTCCTTCGTCTCCTCTGGATTGGTACGGTATGGTGCGCGGTTTGGTAATGATGCACCGGGAATTATGTCAATTTGATGCTCAATCCCTCGAATAGGTGGTAATCCCGGTGGCACGTCTTGTGGAAAGACGTCAGCGAACTCCTGCAAAATGTTAGTAACAGCAGGAGGCAAAGAGGAAGGCACGTCCTCGAATGAAAATAATGCCTCTTTGCACACAAAAGCATAGCAAACAGATTTGCTAACATCTAGATCATCAATATCAGATTTGGTGGCAAATAAACATGCACTTTTCAATTTAATTTCAGAAGCAACACTAGATGGTTTATTATTAGGCTTCATTTGTTGCTCAAATTCTTTTGCCACAATCTGATTTTCACTCTTATTTTGCTCCTGTTTTGCTTTATTAGCTCGATTAATGTCATCTTTCAAAATGGAATCAGGAGTCATAGGAAGCAAAGTAATATTTTTGTCCTTATGAACAAGAGTATACTGATTGTTTCTACCATGGTGTACAGAATTTTTATCAAATTGCCATGGTCTACCAAGTAATAAGGAACATGCTTGCATAGGTACCACATCACAATCAACATAATCAGCATATGTAGAGATACTAAAATGCACACGAACAGTACGTGTTACCTTAACCTTGCCGCTGTTGTTGAACCATTGGATGTAGTAAGCATGTGGATGTGGTCTTGTGGTGAGACATAGCTTCTCCACCATCTCCATGCTAGCCAAGTTGTTGCAGCTCCCTCCATCTATGATGACGCAAACAGAACGTTCCTTCACAACTCCCTTTGTATGGAACAAATTATGCCTCTGATTTTGCTCAGCTTGCGTGACCTGCACACTCAAAACCCGTTGAGCAACTAAACATTCATACCTGTCAGCATCTTCAGCAGCCATGTATTGCATCTCATGATCAGAATCATCTCCACCGTGTTCTTCATGTGTAAGAAGAACCAAAGTCTCCTCATCATAGTCACTAGCGGACTCATACCCACCATCCTCAGTAGCAATCATCACACGCTGAGATGTGCATTCTCGCGCAAAATGTCCTCTTCCCTTACAACGACGACAAATAATATCACTTGTGTGCCCTGTAGACGCCATGGAAGAAGCAGAGCTCTGGGCAGGCCCGGCAGGTGTGCTCTTGGCAGATAGTGGTGGTTGTGCCTGCTTTCTTGTATCACGGTTGGAGGTGGCAGCTGACGGATGTGCTGGTGTAGCAGAACGTGTGGAAGTAGATGATGCACGTGGTGTCCACGATGAAGGTCGACCTGCAGAAAAGTTAGTTCGCGCCACTGCCTGTCGATCCTGCACTTCACGTTCAGCTTTACAAGCAAGATGGAATAAACGAGTGATATTATTGTAATCCTTATAGTCTAGAATGGTCTGAATCTCTCTATTTAATCCACCCAGAAAACGTGCAAGCATAGCTTCATTCTCCTCAACGATACCACATCTAATCAAGCCAGTTTGTAATTCCTGATAATATTCTTCTACCGAATTTTTTCCTTGTCTTAAGCGCTGCAATTTTTGAAGTAATTCACGTTGATAATAGGGTGGAACCCAACGAGTACGCTTAGCAGTTTTCAAAGCAGCCCAAGTAGCTGGAACAGGATATAATCTACAATATTTAGACCACCAAACACATGCAAAGCTAGTGAAAGCACAAACAGCAGCAGGAACACGTCTCTCCTCAGGATATTGTAAACATGTAAATCGTTGTTCAGTTTCTAACTCCCAAGTAAGATATATATCAGGAACATATCTACCCTCAAATGGTGGAATATTCAATTTCAGTTTAGGGAGATGGTCATGATCTCGTACCTGAGGGGGAGCCCTAACATTGCCATTATTTGCATGTGGACGACCTGGTGGTTGTGGTGCTGGTGGTTGCACGTAGTTCTGATGTTGATCAACCTCATCCTCGTAATCTCCCACATAATCATCCTCCTCCACATCTGTAGGAGGAGCCACAGAAGTATCAACAGCAGCACCAGCAGCTTGGCCAGGCTGAAGAGGGACACGGGTCGCTCGGCGGAGGGTTGTGTCGCGATGTGGAGGTAGTTGTTGTTGCTGTTGTAGAGGTGCGTTAGGTGCAGCCGGTGGTGGTGGTGGTAGACGCGCGAGAAATTCATTAAACTTGTTATCGAGCTTTGTTTCGAACGCCTTCTCAATGCCATCTATCTTCTCCATGGCCTCTTCAAATCTATTTAGCACATCTTCCACCTGTCCACTCATCATTTGCTGAAACTTATCATGTAACGCTTTGTTTGTCATGTTCTCCCAGTCAGTCTCGTCGGCTTGTGATCCTGCCATGGTTAGCAGCAATAGAAAACACACAGGAATATGATTCTACAGACTACTAGGAAGTGGTGGTGGTGGTGTGGTGGACAGTCACAAATCCGTCAAGCCAATCTCAAATTCTTACCAGTTCTTACCCAGCAGCAGGCGGTGATCGGCAATCGTTGTAGTCAAAACTCTCAAAGCTTGGATAGAGCGATTGCCAGGGAGAGTCAAACGCACAACGTAGATGTATGTGGAGCTGGAAGGCTTATAGTATGGTAGCAAAAAGGTCAGCAATAATCAATTCAGAGATGCAAAGTTGAATAAACGCTCAACGACGGTACTGTGCTGGTCCTAGGCTAGACCGTGCTAGAGACGCGAGCCTAGAACACTAAAAAAATCACGGCGCTGCACGAAAACAAGCGAAAAGCACACTCTGGAATTTTTTTCGCTCTTTTTTTTTGCGCTCTTTTTTTTTGCGCTCCTCTTTTTTTTTTGCGAAAAATCACTATAATGGCGAGTGTCTCAAAACTCTTCCCAGGTCAAACTGACAGGATAGACACAAAATTTTTGCGATTTTTTTTTCGACTGCCCGGACCCAAAAACTGGAAACGGCTCAAAAAAAACTTTCAATAACGGCGACTGTCTCAAAAGGCAAAGAAACAACTAAAAATAGGATAGCCAGAATTTTTTTGTCAAGTGCGTTTTTGGAAAATTTTGGGCCTAAACGGAGGGTGGTTTCCGGACTCTTTTTTTTTTGGAAACCAACCTCTTCTACGAACGGCAAAAGATTGATGGAATCCCAAACCTACTCAAACAAGGAAACACGAATCTGGCAACAGATGGATCTCGGAAGCAAACCTAATATGAGATGGACTCGAAGTGATGGTGGTATATGGATACAGATCGGTGGTCGTATATGGACTCGGAGCGGTGGTGGTATATGGATACGGATCGGTGGTCGTATATGGACTCGGAGCGGTGGTGGTATATGGATACGGATCGGTGGTGGTATATGGACTCGGAGCGGTGGCGGATAAGTGGTGGTGGAAGATGGCAGGGACAATGATGATGGTACGGCGGCGGCGTGACTAATATGACGAGAACTCGAAACTCTAAAAGACTAGACGCTAAGACCAGCAACTTGACACGACGATGCAACCGCAAATTCAACAAAGAAAATACAGAAAAGATTATGCAAAGGCTCATATTGGTTCGGATAGGATGAACTAACCCTAAATTTTTTTTGGCTTTTTCGTGGACTATAGGTATGAAGAACAGACTCGATCTAAACTACGAAAAACTGTAAAATCTCACCGAGCAACCTGAAAATCTGATACCACTTGATAGAGGCAAAGGTGTCCCGATGTTTCGATGAGATGGTGGCTATCGTTTCTGTGGGAGTCGACCTTGACGATCCGACTATGAACGTGCGAGACGTCGCGCCTTAGCAATCGCTAAACCAACTTCCGAGGGTTATTGACCACGCCGGAGCACGATCAACCTGACCACGAGGGCCTGTTTCCTGTGAGCAAACGAAGAACAAGCAAGAAACTAAGATTGCAATCTTGATATTGCGAATATAAGAGGAAACCTTTATTAATGAAGGTGGGGTTCTGTGACGCCTTGGTCTGGTCGTTGAACACAAACGAAGTACGCGAAGTTGCAGCTATGGCGAACTTTTGATCTAAACAAAACCCAAAGTCTAAACGACGCCCTAAGGGCTGTATATATGGAGGAAGAGGGGGGGAATTTCGTGGCCCTTGAGGAAGGGGTCCGAAACCAACCCTAACTCTTGTTTCCCCACACATACGGACTCTAAAAACAGCCTATACTTAAGTATTTTGAAATTACATGGGCCTGGCCCAATAATAAGGTGACGCAGCACCTAGAATAGCCTCTGGACGAAATTTATGAAGTGGCATCTTGTATATTTCATCCAAGGCTTCATTCACTCCTTATGGTGGCTTCAGAGTCCTGAAATCATCACTTGTAACTCCGTTCTTGTTCCCCTTGCGCATGCCATCAACTCCATACTTGTTCTTGCTCCAATGTTCATCCTTCTCCAAGCTAGGCCCTTCATTTGTAAGCAAAACAAATGTAATCAATTTAGGCAGCATCATATTCTCATGAACATTAGAATGATTACCAAGAAACGAAAGTACCTGGTAATTTAATTGGCGTGCGCAAGCTCTAGTAATTGGTCCATCATATGTAACAGTAGGGGCTGTGGGTGTAACAATGGTATTGATGTCCTCATCGGCGTACTTGAAGTCATCTTGTACTTGCCGTTCCGCTTTGGTGGCTTGATACACTAGCTCAATGAGGTTCGAGTATGGTTGGAAGTCGGAAATCTTCTTGATAGGATGATTGAGTCCATTCAAGAAACGTGCCATAGTTTGCTCATCATCTTCTTTGACATTGGCTCGTATCATGGCAATCTCCATTTCCTTGTAGTACTCTTCAACGCTCTTTCTTCCTTGCTTGAGTTGTTGAAGTTTCTTGAAGAGGTCACGATTGTAGTAGTTTGGCACGAATCATGCTCTCATGACATCCTTCATTTGTGCCCAAGTGGTGATGGGTGGTTCACCTCTTGTTGCTCGGCGCTCAATGACTTGTTCCCACCAAATGAGGACGTAGTCCTAGAGTTCAAGGGATGCCATTGCGATCTTCTTCTCTTCTTCGTAGTTGTGCAAGCGGAAGATTTTGTCAACCTTCAATGCCCATGAGATGTACTCTTTGGGGTCATTGCTTCCATTGAACTTGGGCATGGTGAACTTTAGCTTGCCATATCGTTGCTCTTCATTGTGTTGTGGTCAGGGATGATGACGCCCATGTCGTTGAGGGTTGACATTGTCATGGTGCTCTTGGCGAAGATGGTTGTTGTCCTCATGTTGCTCTTGGCGAGGAGGATTGTCGACCTCGTGTTGCTCTTGGCGAGGGCGGGGTCCATTGTCTTCTTGCTCTCGATGGACTTGACGTTCTTGTCTCGCTTGAGGGGGAGCTTGTCGATCTTGACGACGAGCTTGTCGATCTTGACGAGGAGCGTGTTGATGCACACGTGCTTGGTAAAGCCTTTCTTGAACTTCGTCGCAAAGTTCTTCGTGATGTAGACAAGCTTGTCGGCCTCGATTGGCTACGGCATGACTTGAGTCATGAAGGGCACGTTGCGCTTCAAGTGCTTGAGCTTCACGTAGTTGTTGTTCTTGGCGTTCCACCTCAGCGTCTTGTGCATCTTGATGTTGTCGCGCTCGCTCCTCTTGTTCTTGCTGTCGTTGGCGTTGCCGTTCTTGTGCTTGTGCGAATGCGGCTTGGTTTTGACGATGTCGATGCTCTTGAGACTCGGTGTCGCGTAGAGGATTGCGGTTTGCTTGACGGTCTTGGTGCGCGGCACGACGAAGAGTATTCGATGTCGGTGTACTTGAACCGGAGATGGTGTCATCGGAGTGTCGACTTGAGCGGCTCCGTCTTGATGATGACGAAGTTGTAGAAGAGCGGACCAACAAGGCACGAATCTCGTCCATTCTTGCGCCATTCTCAAGCTTGTGTTCGTCGAGCTTGTTGTCGAAGTAATCCCTTGTATGTTGCTCGGATTGTCGTAAGTCGGTGGCGAGATTGTCGATGCGGTCGCCCAAAGCAAGTTGTTCTTGATGCAAAGCCCGATGTGCACCAAATAGTTGAGTCTTGGTGACGTAGGAAGACATGTCGTCGTCTTGCTCCATGAAGAGTGGGTTGGTAGAAGTACTTGGCCTATCCATCATTCCAAACAAAGATATGTGAGTGGGAGACAAAGAAGAACCAATACCAAATGTACCTTGACCGAAGTTGAAAATGGATCAAAGATCACTCCAAGGTGTATCAAGGAAATAGCACAATTGGTACCAATTCTTGTCGGTTCTCACACCTACACAAGTAAAAGCTTATGGTGGAGCTCGGTTAGGATGGTGGCACAAAATTTGATGCAATTGTAAGTGAGACTCAATAATGTTGGAAAAGATTCACAAATTTGCAAATGCAGCAAGTAGACCAATAGCAAGATATGGTACACGGAAACACACACGCAAATAGATAAGATGGGGTTATGCAACCAAGGATGAGCCAAAATGTGGAATCCACGAAGATGCTCTTGTTGCACAACACTAGAGAGACGCTAGCACGATTGCACAATAGGCGGATACGAACTTGTGCACAACCTACTAAGCCAAAATGCAACAACTTCTATCCCAAGTATGCTATATGTATGATGTTCCTATGCGTTGATCCAAGATGATCGAGTATGACAAACTTAATGTTGTATGATGCTATGGTTCTTGCTTATAAGCTCTTTGCTTATCTTTCCTCGTTTGCTTAAAAGCTTGTTTGGCTCTTTGATGTTTGATCTCTTTTCTCATGCAATGCTTCACGAACCAAGATAGCAATTGTGTATGCGACAACAACTTTGTGACACAAATGATGATACCAAGAGATGTAACACTATGATGGTATGTATGCTATGGAAAGTATGAACACTAATGTGCACAAGTCACGTCGCCGGCAATACTCAAAGGCTAGTCTCGATGGGTAAGTGATTCAAAAGTAAGGCTATGGGGTTGTCAATGCAAATACAAGAGAGTATGACGATATCACGATACCAAGATGATATCCAAGGTGAAGGTGATACCGAAGTGAAGTAGCCGTTCGTAGTAGTCCTTGGCGAAGATGAGCGGTGGTGATGTTGATGTCGAACCGTACTTAGATAGCCGAAACACAAAAGGACACGGAAACCACAACTCAAATTCTCAAAGCAAAATGGGTCAAAATTGTCGGAGTTGGTAGCGGGAAAGTCTATGGTGGAGCTATGCGGAAATGGTGGTGGTATGCGGAAGTGTATGTGGGCACCGGGACAAATTTTGGCGAAAGTTAGGCGGTAAACGGAGTGGTGGATAGAAGTGGCTGCTGCCAGGGGCCAGATATCCGGGCGAGAAGCCGGATGTCCGGGGTGCCGGATGTCCGGGGTGCCGGATGTCCGGGCTGGTCGGGCCGGATGTCCGGGCTCTAGATCCGTGGACGAACTCGAAGAACACCGCGTGAAGAGGTCACATCCGGGGCAAAATTCTGAAGATTTTGTGCATGGAAATTGGGGAAAAGGTGGGGGAATGCTAGATCTACCTGCAAGACATGAAATCCGCGGATCAAATCCAACAAAACTTCATCACACCAACAAATCACAAAAAAAAATTGGGGCTATTTTTGTGGGGCAATTTTCTGATTAGGACGAAATACAAAAAAATCAAGCTAGAAAACAAAGAGAGGGGGCTCCGAAATCGTGATCAACGTCGCTCATGATACCAAGATGATGTAGGGTGGAACCCTAGATGGCCGATCTTTCACGAAAGGAGCGGATCCCTACGAAGAACGCGATGAACACGAGGGGAAACACGAGGGAAACACGAGGGGAACACGAGAGAAATCACTCAACCAACAAGAATAGATCACACATGCGCTAGATCGATGAACACAAAGGTAAGATACAAGATCCAAAATCAACAACGGGCAATACAAAGGTAATCGGTTCTTCTCTTAGAAGGAGGTCTTGATGGGGCCACCCAAAAGGGGGTCCTGAATCCAAGTTGATCTTCTCCGAAGAGGGGCCGCAGTCTCTCTCGAGGAGGAGATCCATATGGATGAGCAAAGCTCTATCTCACATATGAGCTAATCCTTTTCTAACCCTAGAAAGAGGAAGGGGATGAAGTATATATAGTCTAGGGGACGAAGAGGTACTTGGGCTTCGGCCCTTTACTGCGCGCAGACAGGCGGAGCCGGATGTCCGGGCGTCAGGCCGGATGTCCGAGGCTTCAGGAGGGGCCGGATGTCCGGGCTAACGGCGATAGCTTCTATAGGTTCTGGTGCCGGGTGCCGGATTTCCGGTTGATTGGCCGGATTTCCGGGCTCGGGCCGGATGTCCGGGCTGGACGCGGGATATCCGGGCCCTGTAGACTTGGGCAGCTTGGCTGTTGCTGAGGTAGACGATCCAGGGGCCGGATGTCCGGAGCCTGGGGGGTGAACTTGCCCGTTTCCGTTGGTTCTATTCATCCATGGACTTGGCGGCTTGTCCGTCTTCACGTGCATTCTCGGGAGGTTCCTCTTGACACCTGATCATGCATAGCATATCGGATTTAGGTAGTAGCCATGTCTCGAGTGGATCATATGTGATATCACAAAGGAAAGAAGGCACCTCGTTCTCGAGAGCTCTAGCTCGTGCTTGTGTCATAGGCCCTCTTGGCTCTTGATGAGACGATGGTAGGTCCATGGGGATGATCATGGGATGCTCCGCATCAACCTCTACGGTGGTAATTTCCCTCGCTAGACGCCATACTCTCCTAGGTTGTGAAACCAAGGCTATGACCACCAAAAGCTATGGAAATCAAAGAAAATGGAGACCAAAGCTCTGATACCACTTGTAGGATCGAAAGTATGTCTAGAGGGGGGGTGATTTGACTACTTGACCAAATAAAAATCTAGCCTTTTCCCAATTTTAGTTCTTGGCAGATTTTAGCAACTTAGCACAAGTCAAGCAATCAACCTACAGATGCAATTCTAGGAGTGTAGCAGTGGAATGTAAAACAATTGCATATGAAGGTAAAGGGAGGAGTTTGAGGGAGCAAACGCAATGTTGACACGGAGATTTTTTATCCGTGGTTCCGATAGGTGGTGCTATCGTACGTCCACGTTGATGGATACTTCAACCCATGAAGGGTAACGGTTGCGCGAGTCCACGGAGGGCTCCACCCACGAAGGGTCCACGAAGAAGCAACCTTGTCTATCCCACCATGGCCGTCGCCCACGAATGACTTGACTCACTCGGGTATATCTTCACGAAGTAGGCGATCTCCTTGCCCTTACAAACTCCTTGGTTCAACTCCACAATCTTGACGGAGGCTCCCAAGTGACACCTAGCCAATCTAGGAGACACCACTCTCCAAGAGGTAACAAATGGTGTGTTGATGATGAACTCCTTGCTCTTGTGCTTCAAATGGTAGTCTCCCCAACACTCAACTCTCTCTCATAGGATTGGATTTGGTGGAAAGATGATTTGAGTGGAAAGCAACTTGAGGAAGGTTAGAGATCAAGATTTATGTGGTTGGAATGGAATATCTTGACCACAACACAAGTGTAGGAGGTTCTCTCTCAGAAAATATATGTTGGAAGTGTAGGCATGTTCTGATGGCTCTCTCCACGAATGAAGAGTGGGTGGAGGGGTATATATAGCCTCCACACAAAATCTAACCGTTACACACAATTTACCAAACTCGGTGGGACCGAATCATGAAACTCGGTCGGACCGATTTGGTTCATAATGTGACCGTTAGGGTTTTCGGTGGGACCGACATGTCAACTCGGTAGGACCGATGTCATGAGGGTTAGGGCATAATGTAATCTCGATGAGCCCGATTGCACAAACTCGGTGGGACCGATTTTGGTAATAGACAAATAGAGAGTTGGTCAGGCAAACTCGGTGGGACCGATTCGCTCATCTCGGTTGGACCGAAACGTTACGAAAGGGAAGCAGAGTGTTTGCATTGCAATCTTTGTGGGACCGATCGCTCATCTGGGTTTGACCGGAACATTACGAAGGGAAACAGAGAGATTACCATCCCATCTCGGTGAGACCGAGATCCCTATCGCTGAGACTGAAAAGACCAGGGTTTCTGGCAGTGGCTATGTCAAGAGAACTCGGCGGCGCCGGATAGAAAGTTCCGATGGGGCCGAGTTTGACTTTTGGTTTGGGACATATGTGGATATGAGAAAGTAGTTGAGGGCTTTGGAACATATCACTAAGCATTTTGAGCAAGAACCTCATTAAGCAGCACCTCATCCCCTCTCAATAGTATTGGCTTTTCCTATGGACTCAATGTGATCTTAGAGCACTAAAATGAAAAATATAGAGTCTTGTGCTTTGAGCTTGAGCCAATCCTTTTGTCCTTAGCATTTTGAGGGGTCAACTTTTCTAAACCATGCCATGCCAATCATTGAGCTTTCCTGAAATATTTATCTTGAAAAAGCATTAGCTCAATGAGCTATATGTTGTTAGGAATAACCAAAACCACCCACGGATAGTTGCACTTTCATCAAGCAGTTGTCCGCACGACACCTCCTACATCCATAAAAACCAAGACATGTGGTGTCACGTGAATGGTTTCCAGAATTTTGGATTTATTATAATTTAAAAACCAGCCATCTCAATGTTTTGCCGGCAATCAACGGTGCCATGGTGTTTGAAATTCATTTCCATTTCTTGCATGGGACCTAAGCATGCACCCAAGGACACATATTTGATTTTTCAACCAATTTATATGCACTGGAGCATGTGCATGTAGTTCAAATTTGAATTATGCACATAAATGCATTGAAAACTCAGTTAATGCATAAAAATGTCCAAACGAAACCCAAAAAATCACAAAAAATCACACAACACTCCTATTGTTCTATGTTGACATGAGAAAATAATTTGAAAGCAATAAGAGGCAATGGATATCGTTTCGCCCACAAAGGTGTGACATTCCCTACCGAAAACCATCATGCTTGTTGTGAGAAGCTCCGGTTTGTGAGAAGCATATACCCAAACCTGCCCCAAGTGGGACAGAATTTGTAACACGACATGTTGATGCCGCTCCAATATAGCATGCCAAGTTTCATGAATTTCAGACGAGTTTTGGATTTACTAGAATTTAAAAACCAAGCATCTCAATGTTTTGCCGGAAACCAACGGTGCCCCGGTGTTTGAAATTCATTCCCATTTCTTGCATGGGACCTAAGCATGCACCTAAGGACACAAATTTGTTTTTGCAACCAATTTATATGCATTGGAGCATGTTCATGTAGTTCAAATTTGAAGTATGCACATAAAATGCATTGAAAACCCAGTTAATGCATAAAAATGTCCAAACAAACCCTGAAAAATCACAAAAAATCCCACAACACTCCTGTTGTTCTATGTTGACATGAGAAAAAAATTTGAAAGCAATAAGAGGAAATGGATATCGTTTCATCCCCAAAGGTGGGACATTCCCTACTGAAAACCATCATGCTTGTTGTCAGAAGCTCCAGTTTGTGAGAAGCATATACCCAAACCTGCCCAAATGGGACCAAATTTGTACCACGGCATGTTGATGCCACTCCATGATAGCATGCCAAGTTTCATGAATTTCAGAATAGTTTTGGATTTACTAGAATTCAAAAACCAGGCATCTCAATGTTTTGCCAGCAATCAATGGTGCCCTGGTGTTTGAAATTCATTCGCATTTATTGCATGGGACCTAAGCATGCACCCAAGGACACATATTTGATTTTTCAACCAATTTATATGCACTGGAGCATGTGCATGTAGTTCAAATTTGAATTATTCACCTAAAATGGCTAGAAAACAAATTTAATGTATAAAATGTTCAAACGAACCCTGAATAATTGAAATTCTTTTACGACACACATATAGCTGCACGTTCACTCCAGATAAAAGGTGTAGCAATTCGAACACCGTCCATTGCCACTGTGACCACATTATGTAATTTCAAATCAAGATGAAAAATCAAGTAGACCGCACATAGTTTATTATCAGCAACCATGTGAGATGTAGTACAAAGTATCTTAGAGCACCGTCGGTGTATAGTACGCCTATGGCTTACGCGAGAAGGTGCGTCGGCTACAGTCCACAATCAGCGTCTCAAACAAACTAGCTCGCTCCCCAAATATTATTTCACTATTCAATCATCGCCGGTGAAAGATGGGCACGTGGACCCGCGTCGTGAGGGCAACTTCGGCTAACAAGGTGCATGAGTGTGACCGCAATTTGCGACCAGGCGGCAAAGGCAGCACAAACGGCCGCTGTTGCTTCTCAGGTGGCGCCAGCAACATCTGCCTCGGGGATAGCAACTGGCGAGACCGACACAACATCTGTCCGTTCCACAGCGGCGGCCTTAGCCCTGATGGAGGCCGCCCACGACCATGTCGAGGCCGCCCACGCCTAGCTCCTGGTGGTCACCGCACAAATCGAACGAAGCTTCTCAGACAATGGTTGACAACCCACGACCAAAGAGCTGGCAATCGCCGAGAGCGTTCGAGTAGTCGTCCGTTCCTCCGCCGCATACCTTGCGAAGACGGAGCCCATCCAAGCCTAGATCGTGTCCGCCCATGCCCAGCTCATGGCGGCCTTTTCCAAAGAGATGGCAGACGCGGATGGCGAGATGCTTGCCGAGTATGGTGCGATGGATGCCATGGAGCCCCTTCCCCAGGAGACCGTCGGGCGCGAGCTAGACATGGAGGCGACGGTGGAGATCGACGAGCGCCAGCCATAGTAGTAATCTATGTTTTGTTTAATTAAGAGCGCCGGTCTTAAATTTTTAGAGTAATGTTTAGGTCAGCTAGCTCTGTTTAATTGCTGAACTTGCTCGATTAAGAAGTGTGGGTGTGCTGTAGTCTCCTAGTGTACCCAAGTTACGCAATAACGTGGATGACCACTGTAACCATGGAAATTTGAACCAAAACTTTTGACGTTCAAACTCATCACACACGGGTTAAGCTATCTGAACCGTTTGTGATGTCCACATATCGTACACAGTTCGGAATAAGGGACCGTGTCTGATACTCTGATGACAGTTTGCGCGCCAGTTGTTTGGCTGAAGCGATGCCAAATTTCCGGCTTCCGTGGAAGTATCTACCTCCCCGCCCCCTCCCCCTTACCAAAAGCCACATTTCCCCTCTTTCCGCCTTCCTTTCCAAGTTGAAACCTTCACTCCTTGCTTGCAGCGCTGCCGCCTCCTCGCCGGCGACCCTCCTTCACGCTGCTCGGCCTCCTCTATCCAGGTAGGTAATCCACACCCAGCCCCCATCCTCCTCCTCCTTCCACATCCCACATGCCCTGACCGCCGGCGCGAGCGCAACACCTTCCACCCTAATCACCGACCCCTCCACCAAATAAGCGCCGGCCTAAGACATGGTGCACGCAGTATAGTCAGGACCTCAAGGAGCATTTGGCAGCGGAGAAGCAAATCGCGCCCGCACGGACATATGAGGTCGTGATTGCTTCCATTCGTGCCGACCCCCAGATCTTGGAGGAGCACCTTGCCAATTGCTAGGTACGCCGGTTAAGCATGCTCAATTTACTCGTTGCATGTGTTGCTCCTGCCTTTCCTTCACAAAATCTAGTGAATTGCTCTATCTAATTTCACCATGCAATTTGTTGCTCTAGTGTATATGCTCTATATGTCGTGCAGTGTGGTGCTCACTTATTAACTGTTTTGTTAATGATGAGGACATGACTACCTTGGATACCACCAAAAATATTGCATACATGCATATTTGTCAGGTGATTTCTAGTGCAAACTATTCAATAATCTATTTATGTTATCCAGAACAAAAATACTTCACACACTTTTGTGTTTTGTCTAATTGCAGGTGTATGGGACATTTGTGCAATCCACATATGAAGATAAGGGGAAAAGAGAAGTTTAGGTGCTGTTCAAAAAGTCCTCTCACATCACTTTTGGACCAAGAGAAGATAGAGTCCAAGTCTCTCACGTTCTGGATTCAGATTCGGACTGCACAGACATACCTGACTCAAAACGCCAACAACTTTTTCATACGGACTCCGAATTGGGTGATTCTTTTTTTGTTGGAACGTAGATTTCATCCTCTTTCCAAAACAATTGAAATCACCTTTAAATTCATCCGGAGAGTTGAGATATGGACGAAACAATCTGACGCTGCAGCAGAATCCGAGTCAAACAACAAGTCCAAAGGTGTTGCATCACCTCCACTTGGGCCCATGAGCCTTGTACGACCTAGGGTTGGTTTTAGGCTGCCTTGGGAGGTCCTCCCACCTCCTTGGCCGCCACCCCTTGCTCCTATATAAGTAGATCCACCTAGTAGCTTTTTCCTTGGGATTTGTTTAGTTAAAAGTTAGCCATTGCAACTTCGTGTACTTCGTTTGTGTCCAACGACCAGACCAAGACCGCTTCTGGATCCCCACCTTTATCAATACTTCATATATGTTCGCAATATTCAGATTGCTTTATCATATTCTTGCTTGTTCTTCGATTGCGTGCAGGAATAGACCTTCGTGGTCAGGTTGATCGTGCTCCGGCGTGGTCAATAACCACTTGGAGTTGGTTTAGCGATTGCTAAGGCGCAACGTCGTGCACGTTTGTAGTCGGATCGTCAAAGTCGTCTCCACAAAATTGATAGTTATCATCTCATCGAAAGATCAGGACACCCTCGCCTCTAACAAGTGGTATCAGTTTTCAGGTTGCTCGGTGAGAATTTCCAGTTTTTACAAGATTAGATCTATTTTCTTACCTGTTTTCCAAAAAAAAGCCACACAAAAAAAGTTAGATCTATTCATCCTTTGTCCAAGCCAGTCTGAGTCTTTGCAATTTTCTTTTCATTGTTTGCATTATTGAATTATTGGTTGCATCGTCGTGTCGAGTTGCTGGTCTTAGTGTCTAGTTCGTTTAGAGTTTCGAGTTCTGTTCACATTAGTCACGTCGCCGCTGCATCGTTATGCCTTCCGCTGTCCACCACACCATCCATCACTTTCCACCATGTGCTACCCATAGTTCATTGTCACAATCATAGTTGAGGTCATTCACATCTTCGCTTGATCCAATCTGCATCTTATCTAGTTTGTCTTGGAAAGAGGGAGAAAAAAAAGACAGAGAAAAAAAGAGTGAAAAAAAAAGAAAAAAAAGTCAGAGGAAAAAAAAGAAAAAAAAGAAAAAGAAAAAAAAGTGTGAGGAAAAAAAAAGAGAGAAAAAAAAATCGGATCTATCTAGACTCAATCTCGTAGTTGAATTCGGATTGGATTCTGTTTTGTGCACTGTTCAGTCAAACAGGCATAACTTTCTCATACGAAGTCCGTTTTGACTCCATAAGTACTAAAATTAAAGCTAGCGACGAGCCGCATCTAAATAGTTGCAGAAGCTAGTTCAATATTTGACACCTCAAAATCGTCTTCTAAATAGGTCTTTTTGCCCTCCGAAGTTCGCGGACACAGCTTATTCCAGTTTTCGGGCCAGTTTTCGAATTCTTTGACTCCTCATATTAATTCGGAATTGAGTGATTCTTTTTGCATTGGAAAGCTTGAGCTAGTAGCATTCTTAGAAAAAAGTTATCAGAAAATTTGCTCAAACTTTTCAAGAGGAAAGTTGGAGAGAGAGTTGTTGTTTATCCTGCTTGGCAGTTGTTTCACATCATTATCTTTACTGCTATTGTGATCTTCACTTATATCTTGCTGCCCAGAGCTACTTCATATCCTTTATTGATGCTAGTTGTGCTACGCCGTGACCTTATTGGTGTTCTAGGCTCGCGTCTCTAGTCCGGTCTAGCCTAGGACCAGCACAGTACCGTCGTTGAGCGTTTATTCAACATTGCATCTTTGAATTGATTATTGCTAATCTTCTGCTACCATATATAGCCAACCCAGCTCCACATATTTCTACACCGTGTATACGTACGTTCCCCTGGCAATCGCTTTACACAATCTTCGGAGTTATTTGACACCGCTGGTTGCCTGTCACCACCTGCCGCATGGTAAGAACTTGTAAGATATTGATATTTGCTTTACTGTGAACACTTTACAACCACATCCTAGTAGTTCATAGGAACATTATTCTTGAATTTTGTTTCTTGTTTCTACTAATCATGACAGGTTCCGGAGATAGAAGTTCTTGGATGACGGACACATCTTCACCATCACGAGAGTTGGGACAACACACAGAAGCGCATGGTCAGGTTATCTCTTTACCGTCATTTGAGGGTAGATTTAATCCTGCTATTTATCTAGCTTGGGAGCTTGAAGTTGAACAAGTTTTTAGTCACCATGACTTTTCTGAACTTGAGCGAGTACGAGCTGCCACTAGAGCATTTACTGGTTTTGTTTCTTTTTGGTGGAATGTGCATTGTAAGAAAAACATTGATAACCAACCCACAACTTGGAAAGATTTGAAAGATGTAATGAGACAACATTTTTTCCCTCCTTACTATCGTCGTGAATTGCTTCGCAAATTTGAACAATTTAAACAAGGCAACAACACTGTTCATGCTTACTACCAAGAGTTCAAATCTTATATGCATCATTGTGACATAGAAGAATCTAAGGATGATACAATGAATAGATTTTTTGGTGGTTTGAACCATGATATTCAGGCAAGATTTCAGTATATTCCCCGTTGCATTACTGGTATGTATGTTCGTGCTTGTACCTTTGAGAGACAGATGCAGGAGGATGCATTGGGTGACTACAACAACTAATATTCCAGTTCGTGCTCACCACCGCCGGTTGGTTCCTCCACCGTTGCACCTACTAGAGAAGCCCCACCTCGGATTGTGAGCGCGACATCATCTCAAGAGTATGGTGCATTGTTAATGTCCGTACCTACATCAGCTACGGCTTTGCGACAAGGTAACAGTAAAGGTATTGATGATATAACTTCACATGAGAATGATGCATCCCTAGTTAACTTAAATGCATCATGTGTTCAGTTACCTGGTGATTTGAGCACAACACCTATTTTAGAGAATCTTGATGCTGTTATGAATGCGTCATGTGATCAAACAACTGAAATACCAACAATTTTGAGTGCACCCATTGAGTTAACTGTTGATGCAAAAGAATCAATGTTTAATCATTTTGATATGACCTCTAATCTTGGTGATGATTCTGTGACCAAAGACTTATTGCATGTTTGCCTATTTAAGCATGTTGTAGCATGTAAATTAGATGCAAGTAAGGTTTATTCACCAATGTTGGGATGGTTTAATGATGAACATTGTCAATCTTTTGATATGAATAAGAGCATCACTTATATGTGCAAATTGAGTTGCAATATTTTCATGTCTTCTACTTCCAGTGATAATATTTTGGCTTCATATTTTATGAACTATGCAAGTTACTCATCTATACATGTGTCATATGTGCAAAAACCAAGGGAAGTAAAAATGGATGACATATACATATACAACATGTACACCTTGTCTCTTTTGTTAGCCACATTTCAGATTAAGCAACGCCGAGGACGGCTTTGTTTTCAAAAAGGGGAGGATGATGAGGACATGACTACCTTGGATACGACCAAAAATATTGCATACATGCATATTTGTCATCTGATTTCTAGTGCAAACTATTCAATAATCTATTTATGTTATCCAGAACAAAAATACTTCACACACTTGTGTTTTGTCTAATTGCAGGTGTATGGGACATTTGTGCAATCCACATATGAAGATAAGGGAAAAAGAGAAGTTTAGGTGCTGTTCAAAAAGTCCTCTCACGTCACTTTTGGACCAAGAGAAGATAGAGTCCAAGTCTCTCACGTTCTGGATTCAGATTCGGACTGCACAGACATACCTGACTCAAAACGCCAACAACTTTTTCATACGGACTCCATATTGGGTGATTCTTTTTTTGTTGAAACGTAGATTTCATCCTCTTTCCAAAACAATTGGAATCACCTTTAAATTCATCCGGAGCATTGAGAAATGGACGAAACAATCTGACGCTGCAGCAGAATCCGAGTCAAACAACAAGTCCAAAGGTGTTGCATCACCTCCACTTGGGCCCATGAGCCTTGTACGACCTAGGGTTGGTTTTAGGCTGCCTTGGGACGTCCTCCCACCTCCTTGGCCGCCACCCCTTGCTCCTATATAAGTAGATCCACCTAGTAGCTTTTTCCTTGGGATTTGTTTAGTTAAAAGTTAGCCATTGCAACTTCGTGTACTTCGTTTGTGTCCAACGACCAGACCAAGACCGCTTCCGGATCCCCACCTTTATCAATACTTCATATATATTCGCAATATTCAGATTGCTTTATCATATTCTTGCTTGTTCTTCGATTGCGTGCAGGAATAGACCTTCGTGGTCAGGTTGATCGTGCTCCGGCGTGGTCAATAACCTCTTGGAGTTGGTTTAGCGATTGCTAAGGCGCAATGTCGTGCACGTTTGTAGTCGGATCGTCAAAGTCGTCTCCACCAAATCGATAGTTATCATCTCATCAAAAGATCGGGACACCCTCGCCTCTATCAGTTAATTAGTTGTCGTCTTCAGTTAACTGATTGGTTCGCTTCTGCAAATGTGATGTTCAATTCTTCAGGCTGCAATTTTGTATTGTCTGCCATGTGACAAATAAATCGAATTTATCTTTACAAAATTGTGGGTGCATTCTGTTATTGTATACCATGTGAGGAATAAATTGAATTTGGCTGTAGTAAATACATGAGAAACAAATACAATTGCTACAATTGGCTATAGTTAACTGTTTGGTTAACTCTCTGATCTTCTATTAGGAGTATGTTATATTATGCAATGTGGTGCTCAGTTAATGTTTGGTTCATTTGTTGGGGTGCTTAGTTAACTGCTTGGTTCAATGTTATATTGTGCAATGTGGTGCTCAGTTAATGTTTGGTTCATTTGTTGTGGTGTTTACTTAACTGCTTGGTTCAATTCTGCAATGGGATGTCCAATTGTCATGGGTAGAATTTTGTATTGTTGTGCATGTGAGGAATAAATCGAATTTGGTTGCACTTAATACATGAGAAAAATATACAAGTGCTATATTTCCTAGTTCTTAATCATGTTTGGTTTGGCAAATGGGTTTTCTGTGTGGCTTCAATTAATCTGATGAATCGGCAATGTGCTTATTTTTCATCAACATATTTTATAGATAGCATGCGAACCCTTACTTAACCTGATGACTAACTACCTTATATGTGTTGCAGGGAAACAATGGGAAGCACCGAGGTTTAAAATTGAGGTTAGCACGTGCATGGTCCGTTGTCTAATAGCACATTATTGTGCAATTGCAGGAACCATTCTAATATTTTTCTTTTTAACAATTTGGTCTTGCACATGTAGGTCCTGCTGTCAGAGGTTTTGACCCACTATTCGACCCTTTTTGCATATGGGGAAATGAGTTGTCCATGAATATCAACCAAATCAAGAAACTCAGAAAGATTGTTAGGATAAAGAAATTAGCGACAAAAAACAACAAGTTCTTTGTCTGCACAATGAAGAAGTCATCAGTTCACTACAAGATGGTACTAACTATTATAGCTTGCCTTTTTTATTCCTTTGCCCCATTTCCAATAGAGAAGATATTTATGCACATCCTTATTTTCAGGCCTTTCCAAAGCAGTTCACTAATGATTAACTCTCAAACCACCTCTATGGTCAGGAGGCGAGGAAGGTTTTCATACAACACCCACGTCTCAATATTGAAGTGTTCCTGAAGAGGTCGAAGGATGGACGGTCAATCATCCACATGCACTGGCCTAAAGTTGCAAAGACCTTCCACATGAATGAATGCTCAATATTCGCCTTCCGCTTCAGCAGTTGTCAAGATGAGATGCATCTGTCTATATACCATCCATGATGCTAATTTTGAAAGGTTCTACATGTTGCATGTGGAACTTGCTGCTGGTGCAGTTGTGTAATGGGGTAGCTGAGTGCTGAAGATATATCATGTTGTACTCTGATGTATTTCAATTATGAAATTCTGTTTCCTTAATATGGAAATGAAATATATTGTGTGCTTAATATGAATGTCAATTAGATTAATAAATGGATTATTAATAATAGGGCAATTAGCCTGCTAATGGCGAATTAGCCTGCTAATTGGGTTTTGATATTTTAAACGATTGTTGAAAAAATACCCTGGGCGATGACCTCAGGCAACGCACATAGTTTCTAGGAATAAACCGTGTTGGATCAATGAACAATCACACACGACTTTCTCTTGAAAACTGTTTGCGTTAGGCCACCTTGCGCAAATGTTTACCACATAAAAATTGTGTGTCATGGAAAGACTTTGCCACACGGTTTCTTCTATGGACCGTGTGTGCTACATTCAATAACGCAAATGATTTAACGGGAAAAATTGTGTGTGATGTACCTGTGAACGGAAACATTTTCCTTGGAGCGACTGTGTGGGATGTGCATACGAACGGATACGTTTAGCGGGGACTGACTGTGTGGGATGTACTTGCGGCTGGAAACAATTTCGCTGTATAATTGTATTTTTTATCTGTATTGTATGTATTTCCGTATTTGAGCGCTCGCCGGTCGCACATGACCTCATTTTGCCGAACGTGTGTGCCAGGAGGGCATATCCCCGATGGTTTCTAGGTCGTGTGGGAAGGACCCCCCTATTGCCGACATTCACTTGGAGACGGTTCGAGATGCCTTCGCGGAAAGAGGTTTTAAACTGTTTGTTTAGGACCGACGCGCACCAGGGTAATTGTTGGCAAACGTGTGCGATGGAGTCTAGCATGGCAGACGGGCTACGCAGAAAACTCGTTCTCGATGGGGGCACAAATCGCACACAGTTCATATGTTGGCCCGTGTGCCTTACATACTTTTTCCCAAACGGTTTGTTACGACAGACCGTATGGTTTCAGTGCATCATTAGAAATGCTTAATCACCGATACCACACATGTGAAAGAATTTAGTGTGTGTTTCATCACACACTATTAAATTTTGGAAGGCCTCTGGATCCCTGCTCCATATCCCCGACGGTTTCTGGGTCGTGTGGGAAGGACACTGATGTGAACTGGGGACCCGATCTTTCGATGAGAGAGGATAACTACGATTTTGGGTGGGACTTGACCCTCATGATCCGGCTACCAATCGGTACAGGGAGAACCGTACACGACTGATATCCACGACAATCGCTGAACCAACTCCATGACGTTATCGACCGAGCCAACGGCGCGATCGACCTATCCACGAAGGATTTTTCCTGCAAGCAAATCGAAGAACATGCAACAAAATAATAGCCAGGCAATCTCAAAATTGCGAATATGCTAGACGGGATTAATCTCACAAGATGGGGTTCTGATAGGATGTCTTGACGGTCGCACTAGCCGCTACGAGCGAAGACAAATAAAAGTAGCAATATAGCTAAACTTCTCTAAACAAAACCCGAGTCTAAACCCTAATTTTAACTAGCTATTTATTAAGAGGAGCGGCCGCCTTGTGTCTTGGTTTACGGAACGGAGGACGTACGCAGTCCAGCTTCTGCACGCCTCAGCCGGAATTGATGTTTCCTTTGGTTGACAATATGTGTGGCCCCAACGTGATGTACATGGGCATCGTAGCATGCAAGGCTGGCTCCTCCTTGCACCTTCCTCACGCATGCATGTACAGGAGAACTTCCTTGGCTCGGCTGCATGTGCATGGGTGCATTTGTATGGCCCGTGTAAACTTCAAATGCATAATCTCTCATCTTGATACTATTTTTGCAAATGCCTTCAACAATCCTAAGCAAGAAATAAATTGGTGTAGTATTTTTCTCCCTGGTAATAAAATATAATATCATATAATGATCCATACAAATTACCTGAAAATTGTGTCGTGTAATATTTGTAGACATATCTATGCCCACATCATCCTCCCTTTCTTGAAAACAAAGCCGTCCTCGGCTTTTATTTATCTGAAGCACATCATAGAGCAACGCAAAAATAGATGCAACATATATAGGCCGTTCCGATGGTGTTAGGTCATGAGGGTGAAATAAATTTGTAACAACACCATTAGGAATATCATGAAAAGTTTTATCCCACACAGAGTCCATGTATGAATTATGGGGACACAAATGAACTATCTGAGCATGTGGTATGTCTAGTTCAAAAGTTGAGACACTCAAAGGAAAAATTTCAGAATTGATCGCAAGCATAGTATGCATAGCAAGATCCGTTGATTTAGCTTTCCCATCATTTATTATTTCATCAGGGGTCATTGGAAGCAAGTTAATGGTTTTTCCTTCAAACACGAGAGTATATGAATTTGTTCTACCATGATGGATAACACTATTATCGTATTGCCAAGGTCAACCTAACAATAAAGAACATGCTTGCATAGGTACAACATCGCAGTCAACATAATCATGATATGAACCAAGTGTAAAATGAACCCTCACACGACGTGTTACCTTCAACTTACCACAATCGTTGAACCATTGGATGTAATATGGATGGGGGTGTCTTGTAGTGGTGAGGCAAAGCTTCTCTACCATTTCAATACTTGCCAAATTATTGCAGCTTCCACCATCAATGATCACACGAACAGAATGCCCTTTGACAACAAACTTAGTTTGAAAAAGATTATGGCGTTGAGGCATCTCAGTATGCCCAACCTGGGCACTAAGTACTCGCATGGTGACAAGGCTTGGGTATTGATCTGCCATTGCAGCATTAACATGTATCTCCTCCGTGTCATCCTCCTTAGTGTCACCTGCATTATTAGTGGCAAGCATAGCACGTGTATCTTCATCCAAATCACTAGCAGAAGAGTACTCACCATCTTCCCGCACAATGAATGTACGTTTATTTGGGCAGTCCTTCATCAAGTGCCCGCCACCTTTGCATATATGACACTTCATGTCCCTTGTGCGTCCACACGAAGTGGTGGGTGCTTGAGAAATTGCTCTCGACACTGCAGATGATTGTGGAGCTGATTTTGAACTTGTTGGGAGTGCACCATTTTTTGAGATATGTGGTGGTGCCTTGGTGGCGGGTGGGATAGTGGGAGAGTGTGTCCATGATGAATGACGACCTATAGAAAAGTTACCTCGTCCCTTGTTGTATCGTCCCTGCACTTCCCTTTCAGCTTTACAAGCGAAATGAAATAAACAAGTAATGGAATTGTACTCCTTATAGTCCAAAATATCCTGAATATCACGATTCAAACCACCTAAAAATTTAGCCATCATAGCATCGTCGGTTTCAACTAAACCACATCGCACTAATCCAGTTTGCAATTCTTGATGATAATCCTCTACAGAACTGCTACCTTGTTTTAAACGTTGCCATTCATTTTGTTTATCACGAGCATAATATGAAGGAACATAACGCTGCCGCATAGCTCGTTTTAAAGCATCCCAAGTAGTAGGTTTATTATTTGCATTAATATGACAATATTCACTCCACCACATGGAAGCAAAGTTTGTAAATTCACTAGTGGCTACCCTAACTCTTTGGTTCTCAGGAATATCATGGCATGCAAATTTTTGTTCAACAGAAAGTTCCCAGTCAAGATAAACATCTGGATTATATTTACCATTAAAAGCAAGAATAGTAAATTTGATTTTGGCACTAGAGTGTTCATAATCTCTAACATCATACCTGGGTAGACCTCGTGCCATACCTTGACGGTTGAAACGTAGTTGTTGATGAGCACGGTCATTGTGGCGGTCGTCCTCGGTGTCACCAGCATAATCCTTGTAATTGTCCCCATGTTCCTCAGCGACGCGGCGAGGAATGGTTGCAGCATCAGTGGCAGTAGCTGGGTGTTGTGGATGACCCATGGGCACACGTCGAGCTCGCGAAGTAGCGGCAACACCCGTGGAATTGTGAGGAATGGCGTTGTTGTTGTTGACGGGGAGTGTAGTTCGCAGCTCGTCCAAACGTAACAAGATGTATTGTAGTTGTGTGTTGGAAACACCGTGTGCATCCTTGATGGCCTTGAGCCTCTCTTCTGCCACAATCTGAGCACCCTCAAGTTGGGCGAGACACTCGCTGGTGACTTTAACATCAGCGGTGAGTCCCTCAAGTGTGGGCTGATCCTGTGCCATTGTTAGCGAAAGAGAAAAAAACAATGTATAATCCCTATCAACTAACAGGATGTGGTGGACAAAATTCGCTCACACTCAAACTTAGTATCAAATTCTTACTTGTTCTTACCAATGCAACAGCTGGTGATCGACGCGTTGGTGTTGGCTTCAAACGACCGATGAAGATCGGATGGAGCGATAAACAGGAATTAGTAGTGTCGGGACCTGTACTTATTGGTAGGAAAAAGTGTAGCTTGGCAAAGGTTTCTCAACTCACAATATCAGTGGCACAATTTAGCAAAAAGCAATGCAAGTTATATAATTGCTCAAACTCCTAACTAGTGCTGGCAGTTGACTAGCAAGAGATAAAACAATCTAAGCCTAGATACTGAATCAAATGAGTGGAAGCTGATGAAAATATGAATGCTCTAAATAGCTAGATATAAGTGAGGTATAAATGGCAGTATATGGAAACCTAAAGCAGAAAAAAATGTCCAGCGGATATCACGTAGATGAACAAAGTAAATGTTCTGGACAGTAAGAGATATTCCAAAATATGCTAACTGGCCTTCTCTGTTTTTTTCTTACTTTTCCTTCTCTGTTTTTTTTTCTTTTTTTCTTTTTCTCACTATCTTTTTTTTTACTTTTTTTTCTTTCTTTTTCCTTTGACCAAGCTGGTTACCAACATGTATACACATGTATGAAGAGAACAGGAGAAAAGAAAACGTACAAACTCAAGTGCTACCAAAAGATACAAGATTATGTACTACTTGAGATCAGATATTCATGGAACGATGTGGCCAGATAACTCCAAACAGTGATCGAGTAGCAGCGCACTATGGCAGACACAACGGCGTGGTCTAGCAGACACAGGTGGGTTGGTGTCTAATGTCAAGCATAGATGCAAGACGGCGTACGCGGCACACAGGCGCAAGACGCGTACGACCGACAAAGAAAGAAAAACTTGTACGTGAGGGAAACGGCGGACGAGAAGGATGCGAACTCTGACTGCACGCAAAAATCGGCAAAACAGTAATAATCCAGTGCAATCTTATTGTGTTTTTTCTGCTGAGTGGAAGGGCTTTCTTTAGGGTGGACAAAAACCAGATCGATCTAGTAGATAATTTTCTCTCGGACTAATCTAGACCAGCACTAGTATTATATGAATGCAACCAAAAATTCAACTACACAAATACTAGATGCAAAAATTGCTAAAGGCTAAAAGATACGTGCAGCGGATGAACCAATCTAATTTTTTGGCTTTTTTGGGTTGTAGGACTAAAATCAATCTAATCTAATAAAACTGTAAATCTCTCACCGATGAACCTGAAAATTGATACCACTTGATGTGAACTGGGGACCCGATCTTTCGATGAGAGAGGATAACTACGATTTTGGGTGGGACTTGACCCTCACGATCCGGCTACCAACCGGTACAGGGAGAACCGTACACGACTGATATCCACGGCAATCGCTGAACCAACTCCACGACGTCATCGACCGAGCCAACGGCGCGATCGACCTATCCACGAAGGATTTTTCCTGCAAGCAAATCGAAGAACATGCAAGAAAATAATAGCCAAGCAATCTCAAAATTACGAATATGCTAGACGGGATTAATCTCACAAGATGGGTTCCGATAGGATGTCTTGACGGTCGCACTAGCCGCTACGAGCGAAGACAAATAAAAGTAGCAATATAGCTAAACTTCTCTAAACAAAACTCGAGTATAAACCCTAATTTTAACTAGCTATTTATTAAGAGGAGCGGCCGCCTTGTGTCTTGGTTTACGAAATGGAGGACGTACGCAGTCCAGTTTCTGCACGCCTCAGCCGGAATTGATGTTTCCTTCGGTTGACAAGATGTGTGGCCCCAACGTGATGTACATGGGCATCGTAGCATGCAAGGATGGCTCCTCCTTGCACCTTCCTCACGCATGCATGTACAGGAGCACTTCCTTGGCTCGGCTGCATGTGCATGGGTGCATTTGTATGGCCCGTGTAAACTTCAAATGCATAATCTCCCATCTTGATACTAGTTTTGCAAATGCCTTCAACAATCCTACGCAAGAAATAAATTGGTGTAGTATTTTTGTCCCTGGTAATAAAATATATATCATATAATGATCAATACAAATTACCTGAAAATTGTGTCGTGTAATATTTGTAGACATATCTATGCCCACATCAAACACCCTATGGCACACACTCACTTGGCGACGGTTCCAAATGCCGTCGTGGAAAGGGGTTAAAAACCATTTATTTTAGGACAGACACGTACCAGTGATACTTACAAATGCAAATTATCCGATGATATGCTTAGTGAATCCGATGATATGCTTAGTGTAGAGTCCAATGATATGTTGTGTGGAATCTAGTTGATGATATGCTTTAGTGTAGAGTCCGATGACATGCTTTTTAGTGTAGAATCCAAGGAACTGTTAATAGTGTAGATAATCCATACTTATTAGTAGAATTCATGCTTAGTAGAAATGTGTAGTGATGTGTCTTTTGATAGTGTAGAAATCTATACTTAGTAGAAATATATTTGCAAGAGTATGTGTGAGGCTACTTATTAATTGATATGTTTTTCTTATTCAGAAATTGCCAAAGAGCCAATCTGTGAGTTGTGGTATCGAGCCTGATGAAGAAGGCTCAGCTGGAATACGCCTTACCGCAAGGGGCTCCATCACCACCTGTACTTACAGCGTGGACATGGACGGTCGCACACACTTAAGCTCGGTTGGGTGGAAGAGCTTCCTCATTGGCAAAAATCTTCGTGTTGGACAGGCCATCCTAATTACTATCAGGAACACCCATCGCCCAGGTTTGATAATGATGATCGTCGTCGATATCATCTAGAACTACATATGTGTGTGTGGCTGTATATACCTAGTAGAACTGCTAAATATGTGTGGCTGTAAGACTACCTAGTAGTGCTTATCATATATGCTATATTCATGTGAGGTGCATGTTGACTATATATGAGTACCTATAATGCTTTATGATATTGTATGACTACTGTATGACTATATGGTATTGTGGTTAATGATATTGTTATCTGGTATATGTGAAATTGCAGTTTATTGAAATGGGGTAGGAAGCAGAAAAAAATGATGAAAGATACAGCAGCAGCGCTGGGACATAAAAGCGCTACACCTACTTGATGCGGCTTGAAGCTACGTCGGTATTTCCCCAAAGAGGAAGGGATGATGCAACACTCCGACTGTAGGTATTTCCCTCAGTGATGAGACCAAGGTTCTCGAACTAGTAGGAGAACAAAGCAACAACACATAAGCAGCGCCTGCACACAAATAACAACAATTCGGAGGAGGTACCCGCCTTGCAATGCCGAAGACAATCTGCGCGCCGGACTCGTCATCATTGAAGCCTGGTTCAGGGGCTACTGAGGGAGTCCTGGATTAGGGGGTGTCCAGATAGCCGGACTATAACCTTTGGCCAGACTGTCGGACTATGAAGATACAAGATTGAAGACTTCGTCCCGTGTCCGGATAGGACTTTCCTTGGCATGGAAGGCAAGCTTGGCAATACGGATATGTAGATCTCCTCCCATTGTAACCGACTCTGTGTAACCCTAGCCCTCTTCGTTGTCTATATAAAACGGAGGGTTTTAGTCCGTAGAACAACAACAATCATTCCATAGGCTAGCTTCTAGGGTTTAGCCTCTCTGATCTCGTGGTAGATCTACTCTTGTACTACCCATATCATCAATATTAATCAAGCAGGAGTAGGGTTTACCTCCATCGAGAGGGCCCGAACCTGGGTAAAAACATTGTGCCCCTTGTCTCTTGTTACCATCCGCCTAGACGCAAAGTTCAGGACCCCCTACCTGAGATCCGCAGGTTTTGACACCGACACCAAGCTTGCCTTCCACGCCAAGGAGAGTCCTATCCGGACACGGGACGAAGTCTTCAATCTTGTATCTTCATAGTCCATCTGTCCGGCCAAAGGATATAGTCCGGCTGTCCGGATACCCCCTAATCCAGGACTCCCTCAGTAGCCTCTGAACTAGGCTTCAATGACGATGAGTCCGGCGCACAGTTTGTCTTCGGCATTGCAAGGCGGGTTCCTCCTCCGAATACTCCAAAGAAGATTTTGAACACAAGGATAGTGTCCGCCTCTGCAAAACAAATTCCACGTACCACCATAGAGAGAATAATACTTCCACAAATCTAATCTGCTGACACACTCGGTAGCATGACATCACACTACGGCCCGGTCATTATTCAAACCGTTTTTCTCAACCAGCCTCGGCGCATATCGCGAGGCAGTTTCCTTGGCACGTCTTGTCGAAGCAGAGATCGTGTCCCCTTATCACAGGATTCTCATCAATACGGACGTGGGTAACCCAACCGCGCCATCAATTACGGCGCTTGGCGAATAAGCGAGTTTACTAGGCAGGTGGGGGCGTAACAGTTTCGTCCGTCCTTATAAAAGGATAAGGGTTCACCCCTTTCACCCACACCTTCTTCCCCCTTGCTCATCCATTCTCGCGCACTCGAGCTCCAACACCCAAGTTTGCGCCTTTCTCCTCAAACTGTTCCAATCATGTCCGGAGCGGGAGGCAAGTGGATGAAATCCTCCATCACGGAGGAGGACATCAAAAAGTTGTGGGGAGCCGGATACTTGGCCGCGGATATCGCGCATCGGCTGCCCAACGCGGGGCAGATCGTCCCTACCCCGGAATCTCATGAGAGGGTAGTTTTTCTCACCCATGTCGTCCGCGGGCTGGGATTTCCCCTCCACCCGTTCGTCCGCGGCCTCATAATCTACTACGGGCTAGATTTCCATGATCTGCCCCCAAACTCTATCCTCAACATCTCGGAGTCTATCGTCGTGTGCGAGGCCTTCCTTCGCATCCGGCCCCACTTCGGCCTGTGGCTGAAGACCTTCAATGTCAAACCGAAGGTAGTAGGCGGCCAGCAAGCGGAAGGCGGAGGCGCCATGGTGGGCAAAATGCCCAACGTAACATAGCTCGAGGGCTCCTATGCGGAGACCATAAAGGGGTGGCAATCGGGGTGGTTCTACAACACCGAGCCGCGCGACACCAACTGGGTGGCGGCCCCCGAGTTCCGATATGGAATCCCCATGCGGCTCATCTCCTGGAAAGAGAAGGGCCTGTCCTGGGGTTGCCCGGTAGAGCTGACCGGACTCCAGACCTGCATCAAGAACATGATGAACAAGAAAATCAAGCTCGTCAACGTGGTCCAGGTCATGCTCTTCCGCCGGATCCTCCCGTGTGAACAACGAGCATTCAATTTGTGGGAGTTCAACCCGACCAAGCACCAGACTCTGCGCGAGCTCTTTGACACGACGCACAAGGACGTCTGGAAGGTGATGTTCAAGTGCACCGAGGTGCCTCCTTCCCTTAGCGAGGACCGCGGACTCAGCGCACAGTGCCACGCCGGTCCGGTATGTTCTTTATAACTTATAGGGTATTTATTTTCCCCAATTTAATCATGTGTGGGATCTAAGCTTCCATGCCTTTAACAGGACTGGGTGGAGACAGCGGAGCAGATTGACTGTCCAGCCCCCCTGCCCGAAGATCCAGCAGATGCTCTCCTAACGGAGATGCTGGCTCCGACACCTTACGAGGTGCCGGAGAAGAAGACCAAGAAGACCACGGGGACCCGAAAGGGTCTCCGGCGCGGGGTCGTGTCGGACTCATCGGCTGAGCACTCCGAGGCGCACTCCTCCCACGAAAACGAGGAGGAGGAGGAGGAGGAGGAAAGTTCTCCCCCCCCCAACCGGGGGAGATAAGAAAAGGAAGGCCGCCCCAACCGGGGAGGCTGAAGGGTCCAAGAAGAGAAGGACCCTCCTTCCGGACTGCTCCACGACCGCCGCCTACAGCGACGACGAGTGGTTGCCCAGGGACAAGCCCCTGGCAAAGTCGTAAGTATCCAGATACCATAGTAATTCACGATATGTTTGTATTGCACTGCTTCTCCTAACGCCGAACATGATTATGCAGTCCGTCCCGAGCCCGTATCGACGTATCTTCGTCGGACGGTTCTTTGGATCCGTCGGATATGGGTAGCGATACACTTCCGACCGCCTCCACCCCTTGCCCTACGGACAACGCCGAGGTGTTGTCTCAGAAGGCACCAAGCCGAGGGGAGATAGTCCTAGAGGCGCCTCGAGGCGACCTTCCGGACCCTGGGCGCAAAGGGGGCAAAACTCCCATGGGCTCCAAGTTCGGCCCTCAGCCGAACACTATGCTGGAACCTCCTGTGGTTCCGGACTCCGGTAGGCGACCCCCTATTAAGAGGGGCAAGCCGCCCGTGCCGGTGACCTCTGTCCATCCAGAGACACCGGACAACTTGCTGGAAGCGCCTCACGGCGCTTCCATTGACGAAGAGCACCGCACTATCATTAGTGCGGTGATCGTGAAGGGTCAGTCCACCAAAAGCGGACTAACTGAAGCTTGTGCCAGCCTCCTAACAGGCTTTCAGGTAAGTTATTAGATTGTAGGAAAATATTACCGCATAGACAGCAGTCCCTGATGCTCTGTTTGGCGTTCGCAAAGAAAAGCTGAATAGAGGATCGAATAATAATCACAGGAGTCTAATCATAATATGTCTATGTGAATATGCAGGCTTCACTGCTGGCCATTGTCGAACATACTGCGGAGGTCGCTGCACTAAAGCAGGACCTTGAGCGGTCCGAGCAAGATCTCGACCTTGCCAAGAGGCAGCTCGAGGAGAGCAAAGGTAAGCAATACCTTGTCAGATGAAAAAAGATTTGGTTGCAGAATAATAGGATCATCATGAATGTACCAGGGGCCACGACCAAAGTGGCGACCCTGAAGAAGGCGTTGTCCGAGGCCGAAAACAATGCGGCCCAGGAGCGCACAGAGTGAGAAAAACAAGAGGCCCGAGTAGGCGAGGTGCAGCAAGAGCTCCAGGCTCTCGTCAAGAAGCACAAGGCCTTGGAGCTTGACTCTACGACGCGAGAGTCCGAGCTTGCAAAGGCGCTCGACAACGCGAAACATGCCAAGGCCGAAGCCTAAAAGGCCCTCCAGGAAATTGAAGCGATTAAGAAGATAGCGGCGAGTAAGGCATTCATTATGCAAAGCAAGCACGTGAAAGAAAATTTATTTTTACTTACCCGAGTTCAGAGCTCTCCAGGAGCGTTCGTAGATCTAACCCGCAGTGTGTCTGATGGCGCGTTGTTCTACTGGGCCGAGGAGGGGAGCTCGATGGAGAAGTTGTTCTGGTCTCAGTATACTGGGATAGAACACCCGATGCCCTTGAGCGACCAGCTGAAGCAATTGGCCGAGCTTCACAAGGCCGCCGAACAGGCCATGAAGGGTCTCATAGTTCGGTTGTGGCCCGGCGAGCCCCTGCCGAATAGCTACTTCAGCCTGGTGAGGCGGCTTGTGGATGCCTGCCCATGGCTGGAAGTCATAAAGCGGTACGTCTGCATCGAAGGTGCACGCAGGGCTTTTGCCCGTGCGGAAGTGCACTGGGCGAAGATGGACACCGAGAAGCTTGTGAAGGAGGGGCCACCGCAGGGCAAGGAGCATCGCCACCCCGAAATGTATTATGACGTTGTCCTGAAGGGTACCCGCCTTGTGGCAGAGGAGTGTACCAAAGATGTAATTTTTGAATGAACTTGCTCATGTGATCCTGTAATATGAAAACTAGTTCATTTGCGCTATGCAACACTTTATGAATTTAAAATATTACCTTCTGTGCGGCCATTTATCAAATCTGAGAGTTGGCCAGTCGTCGACTTCTGCCCCCATGTAGCTAGTACTGGGGTGTTCGGGATAAATCTGAGCACTCTTTTTCCCATTTTTGGGTCCTCCGAGAGAGGTGCTCAGCGCAACGAACCAGGCAATCGGACTATAATGCTTTATCACTCTCACTTAGCCATAGAAGTCTACAATTTTAAATTTTGGCAAAGCCCCTAGTATTCGGAAGGCCAAATTTGGGGCGCTATATACGCCTAAGTCGGACAAGGCTGACTCCTCGCCCGAAGCGGAAAAAGTCTTTAAGGACTTGAGACCTCTCGAACAGTGGCCATCTCTCGCCTCATAATGACAATTAGTTTTGGCTTTCTCTACTGAGGTGCTCGTCCAGAAGAACCGGGACACAATCGCAGTAGTTCTCCCAGTGCTACCTTAGCCGATATAGCGGAACGTAAGGTACCAAAACATGGGAGCTAGGAAAACCCAACTATTGACCCAAGACATGATTTTGAGCTGATGCATATAATGCTATAAGTTTGGGGTGCCGTACTGTCGAAAGTGTTCGGACTTCTCACGTCGTATTATGGGGTATACGAAAGCCCCTGGCGTACTGGCCGTACCAGAATGTACGGGTGCTGATTGTCGTAAATAAACATAGATAAAAAAGAATAGATAATGCAATAATAGACTAATGTTGTGCATTGTTTTTTAAAGAATACATGAAAGCGTACTGATACAAGTAGTGCAATAAGCAAAAAAATAGGACTATTTGACATTTACTATCCAAGGGCAAGCTGCGGACTGGTATTTAAAGCGGGTATTTTGCTCGTTATGAGAGACCACCTGGGGATTCCATTGTACGACGTAGCTTCCTGCCTCCTTGGTTGTTGTATTACATGTTCGGCAATCGCACTGCCGAATAGGGCTTCCAGAGAGTAAGGTCCTGAAAGAGAGAAAATGATAAAGGTATTCAGCCCCTAGGGCGGTTGAGCCGCACTCTGGGACGTGCCATGGTCGTGCCCCCGCTTATGCCCATGGTATTTTCAGTGCGTAATTATGTACGCGCGGCACAGATTTCGCCGCTTGTCTGGGACTAGGACGGGGGCCGAATTGCTAGGCGAGCTCTGAGCGTGCCAGGCGATCCTGCTGCAGGTTACTCCGGACTCGCTTGACGGTGTCCGGGGGCTTTATCACCGAATTGGTGGATTGCCTTAAGAGGCTGCTTTGTGCTTCTGCTGCGAGGGTCACGGTGTGCTCCTCCGTGCGAAGCGAGTGTTCTGTGTTTCCATTGACTGTTATGACCCCCCTAGGTCCTGGCATCTTGAGCTTGAGGTATGCATAGTGCGGTACCGCATTGAATCTTGCAAATGCGGTTCGCCCGAGCAGTGCGTGATAGCCGCTGCGGAACGGGGCGATATCGAAGATTAACTCCTCACTTCGGAAGTTGTCCGGAAATCCGAAGACCACTTCCAGTGTGATTGAGCCCATGCAATGGGCCTCTACACCTGGGATGATGCCTTTAAAGGTCGTTTTTGTGGGTTTGATCCTAGAGGGGTCTATACCCATTTTGCGCACTGTGTCCTGATAGAGCAGGTTCAGGCTGCTGCTGCCGTCCATAAGGACTTGAGTGTGGTGAAATCCGTCAATGATGGGGTCTAAGACCAATGCGGCAGATTCGCCATGACGGATACTAGTAGGGTGGTCCATGCGATCGAAGGTGATCGGACAAGAGGACCATGGGTTGAACTTTCAGGCGACGGGCTCCATCAAATAGACGTCCCTTAGTGCATGCTTTCGTTCCCTCTTGGGGATGTGGGTTGCGTATATCATGTTCACCGTCCTCACTTGTGGGGGGAACCTCTTCTGTCCTCCCGTGTTCAGAGGCTGGGGCTCCTCCTCGTCGTCACTATGCAGCCCCTTGTCCTTGTTTTCGGCGTTTAACTTGCCGGCCTGCTTGAACACCCAGCATTCTCTGTTGGTGTGATTGCCTGGCTTATCGGGGGTGCCGTGTATTTGACACGAGCGATCGAGTATGCGGTCCAAACTGGACGGGCCCGGAGTACTTCTTTTGAATGGCTTTTTCTGCTGACCGGATTTAGAGCCACTGGATCCGGCATTGATTGCCGTATCCTCGGCGTTATCGCCGTTGTTGTGGTGCTTGTGTCTGCTATGACGTGGTCTGCCGTTACTATCCTTGGTATCTGAAGTGCCAAGGTTCCTTGATATGTTGTTGCTGCGAGCCAGCCAGCTATCCTCTCCCATGCAAAAGCGGGTCATGAGTGTCGTGAGGGTTGCCATAGAGTTCGGCTTCTCCTGGCCGAGGTGCGGGGTGAGCCAGTCATGACGGATGTTATGCTTAAATGCCGCTAAGGCCTCTGCATCCGAATAGTCGACAATTTGATTTTTCTTGGTTGGGAACCGTGTCCAGAATTGCCTGGCCGATTCCCCTGGCTGCTGAGTTATTGGCTCAAGTCATCGGCATCCGATGGTCGCACATAAGTGCCCTGGAAGTTGTCAAGGAATGCATCTTCCAGATCCTCCCAACAGCCAACGGATGGCATGTAGATCATCACCGCGGGCCATGTGGATGTGGAGGAGGAAATCCTCAATCCGTACCGCGGGATCTGTTGTACCATCATATGTTTCGATATTTACGGGTTAAAAACCCTCTGGGAATTCATGATCCATTACTTCGTCAGTGAAGCATAGGGGGTGTGCGGCGCCTCTGTGTTGGGCTATATCACGACACAGTTCATATGAGTCTTGTCTGCTGCGTTCGGCCCGGCCGGATTTACTTTTAGTGTATCCGGCGTGACGATCATCGTCCCGTGTAGGTGTGCACCCCCGTGATTCGTAGATCGATCTTGCGTGTTTTGCCCTGTTTTCCTATACGTCTCGCAGGTCCCGCTTGTTGCCCCGGGCTTTGGTATTTTTGTTTGAATGGCGGCGGGGTGCAGGCTGAGCTTCAGGCTAAAATGCCTTTCTGTCTCGGCCACGAGGTGGCCGATCAGCCGCATCGTACGCTGGTGATGTAGGTTTCAATGCTTCCTCCTCAAGTCGGGGTAGCAACCTGCGCTTTGGGTAACCCTTGGAGGGGCGTTCGAGTTCATATTCCACGGCCGCAAGGACTTCAGTCCATCTGTCTACTAGCAAATCTTGATCAACTCAAAGTTGTTGTTGCTTTTTCTTCAGGCTATTTGCTGTGGCTATAAGCCGGCGCTTAAAGCGCTCCTGCTCGACGGGATCCTCAGGCACGACAAATTCTTCGTTGCCGAGGCTCACCTCGTCTTCAGAGAGAGGCATGTAATTGTCATCCTCCGCTTCTCCGTCTGCTGCTCGCTCAGGAGGGCTGGCTTGTTCATCCTCTAGCTCTAAGTCTTGCTGGAGGGGATTGTCGTCGTCTTTGGCACTGTCCGGAGTGTTATTGTCTCTTGTGCCGGTATCACTACTTTTGCTATGGCGAGACTTAGAGCGGCGTCGCTCACGTTGGCGCTTGGGTTGCTTCTTGGAGGGGTCATCCTCCGCTGTCTTATCGCCATTGCCTTCTCTGGGTGTATCCACCATGTATATATCATATGATGAGGTGGCGGTCCAGTGCCCTGTGGGCAGTGGTTCCTGTTCGTCTCCTGCATCGTCGTCCATACCATCGATGTCTTCGGAGTCGAAGTCGAGCATGTCGGTTAAATCATCGACAGTGGCTACTAAGTGGGTGGTGGGTGGGAAGCGAATTTCTTTGTCGTCCGCATCCCATCCTAGCCGGACATAGTTCGGCCAAAGTTCTTCTGACAAGGAGAGGGACCTTAACGAATTTAGCACATCGCGAAAGGGTGAGTGCTGAAAGATATCCGCGGAGGTAAACTCCATGATCGGTGCCCAATCGGATTCGATAGGCACGGACACAGGCGGTTCGGAGCATGTGGCCGGGGACGAATCCAATGGTTCGGCAGCACGGCTCTCACGATGGGTAAAGTCAGTATTTGGCTCTATCGCCACTGAGAGTGCGGCCTCCAAGGCGGGGTCTATCCACCTGTCCTCGGATGGCGCAATTTTCTCCGGATCAAGGGCCGGAGTGGTTGCAGGTGTGATCTCCCGAACACTGTCCGACGGCAGAGCTAAATCATGTTCGTCGTGATTGTGCGGCGCACCTGACATGGGCTCGAATTCGTCGAAGATAAAGTCTCCTCGGATGTCGGCGGTGTAGTTCAAGTTTCTGAACCTGACCTAGTGGCCAGGAGCGTAGCTCTCGATCTGCTCCAGATGGCCAAGCGAGTTGGCCCGCAGTGCGAAGCCGCCGAATACAAAGATCTGTCCGGGGAGGAAGACCTCACCCTGGACCGCATCGTTACCAATGATCGAAGGAGCCATCAAGCCTTACGGTGATGGCATAGTGGAACTCTCAATGAAAGCACCAATGTCGGTGTCAAAACTGGCGGATCTCGGGTAGGGGGTCCCGAATTGTGCGTCTAAGGCGGATGGTAACAGGATGATAGAGGCAAAGGTGTCCCGTCTTTTGATGAGATGGTGGCTATCGTTTTGGAGGAAGTCGACTTTGACGATCCGACTACGAACGTGCGAGGACGTCGCGCCTTAGCAATCGCTAAACCAGCTCCGAGAGGTTATTGACCACGCCGGAGCACGATCAACCTGACCACGAAGGTCTGTTTCCTGCAGGCAAACGAAGAACAAGCAAGAAACTAAGATTGCAATCTGGATATTGCGAATATAAGAGGAAAGCTTTATTGATCAAGGTGGGGTTCCTTGACGCCTTGGTCTGGTCGTTGAACACAAACGAAGTACGCGAAGTTGCAGCTATGGCGAACTTTTAATCTAAACAAAACCCAAAGTCTAAACGATGCCCTAAGGGCTGTATATATGGAGGAAGAGGAGGGAATTTCGTGGCCCTTGAGGGTGGGGTCCGAAACCAACCCTATCTCTTGTTTCCTCACACATACGGACTCTAAAAATAGCCTATACTTACGTATTTCGAAATTACATGGGCCTGGCCCAATAATAAGGTGACGCAGCACCTAAAATAGCCTATGGACGAATATTATGAAGTGGCATCTTATATATTTCGTCCAAGGCTTCATGCACTCCTTATGGTGGCTTCAAAGTCCTGAAATCATCACTTGTAACTCCGTTCTTGATCCCCTTACGCATGCCATCAACTCCATGTGAGGACATGACTACCTTGGATACGACCAAAAATATTGCATACATGCATATTTGTCAGGTGATTTCTAGTGTCAACTATTCAATAATCTATTTATATTATCCAGAACAAAAATACTTCACACACTTTTGTGTTTTGTCTAATTGTAGGTGTATGGAACATTTGTACAATCCACGTATGAAGATAGGGGAAAAGGAGAAGTTTAAGTTCTGTTCAAAAAGTCCTCTCACGTCACTTTTGGGCCAAGAGAAGATAGAGTCCAAGTCTTTCACGTTCTGGATTCAGATTCGGACTGCACAGACATACCTGATTCAAAACGGCAAGAACTCTTTCATACGGACTCCGAATTGGGTGATTCTTTTTTTGTTGGAAAGCAGATTTCGTGCACTTTCCAGGCCAATTGGATTCACCCTAAAATTCATCCGGAGCGTTGAGTTATTGATGAAACAATCTGACGCTGCAGCAGAATCGGAGTCAAACTACAAGTCCAAAGGTGTTGCATCACCTCCACTTGGGCCCATGAGCCTTGTACGACCTAGGGTTGGTTTTAGGCTGCCTTGGGACGTCCTCCCACCTCCTTGGCCGCCACCCCTTGCTCCTATATAAGTAGATCCATCTAGTAGCTTTTTTCTTGGGATTTGTTTAGTTCAAAGTTAGCCATTGCAACTTCGTGTACTTCGTTTGTGTCGAACGACCAGACCAAGACCGCTTACGGATCCCCACAATTATCAATACTTCATATATATTTGCAATATTCAGATTGCTTTATCATATTCTTGCTCGTTCTTTGATTGATTGCAGGAATAGACCTTCGTGGTCAGGCTGATCGTGCTTCCGGCATCGTCAGTAACCTCAGCAGATTGGTTTAGCGATTGCTAAGGCGCAACGTCGTGCACGTTTGTAGTCGTATCGTCAAAGTCATCTCCACCAAATCGATAGTTATCATCTCATCGAAAGATCGGGACACCCTCGCCTCTATCACCATGCGTGTTCTTGCTCCAATGTTCATGCTTCTCCAAGCTAGGCCCTTCATTTGTAAGCAAAACAAATGTATCCAATTTAGGCAGCATCATATTCTCATGAACATTAGAATCATTACCAAGAAACGAAAGTACCTGATAATTCCATTGGCGTGCGCGAGCTCTAGTAATTGGTCCAGTATGTATAGCAGCAGGGGTTGTGGATGTAACAATGGTATTGATGTCCTCATCATCCTCCCCTTCTTGAAATGAAGTCGTCCTCGACGGAAGCTCATCTTCCTCACCCATATAAGGCTTCAAATCTGCAATGTTAAAAGTGGGACTAACCCCAAAATCTGCAGGTAGCTCAAGTTTATATGCATTATCATTTATTTTCTCTAACACCTTAAAAGGACCATCAGCACGTGGCATTAGATTTGATTTGCGCAAATTAGGAAATCTATCTTTACGCAAATGTAACCAAACAAGATCTCCAGGTGCAAACACAACATGTTTTCTACCCTTATCTCCAACAAGTTTATATTTAGCATTCATACGCTCAATGTTTTCCTTAGTTAACTCATGCATTTTTAAAATCAATTCAAAACGTTCTTTAGCATCAAAATTAACCTTCTCCGAAGATGGAAGAGGCAACAAATCAATAGGTGCACGAGGTAGGAAACCATACACAATTTCAAAATGGCACATCTTAGTAGTAGAATGCAATGAACGATTATAAGCAAATTCAATATGAGGCAAGCATTCTTCCCATATTTTCTTATTATTCTTCAAAACAGCCCTAAGCATAGTAGACAATGTTCTATTGACTACTTCAGTTTGTCCATCAGTTTGGGGGTGACAAGTAGTACTAAAAAGCAGTTTAGTCCCCAACTTAGCCCATAAACATCTCCAGAAGTGGCTAAGAAATTTAGTATCACGGTCTGAAACAATAGTATTTGGCACACCATGCAAGCGAATAATTTCATGAAAGAACAAATCAGCAACATTAACAGCATCATCGCTTTTATGACATGGTATAAAGTGTGCCATTTTCGAGAATCTATCCACGACAACAAATATGCTATCCCTCCCCTTCTTTGTTCGAGGTAAACCTAAAATAAAGTCCATAGATATATCCTCCCAAGGAACACTAGGTACAGGCGAAGGCATATATAAACCATGAGGATTGAGTCGTGACTTAGCTTTTGACATGTAGTGCAGCGAGCAAAAAAACGCTCAACATCCCGTCTCATCTTTGGCCAAAAGAAATGTGTAGCAAGTTTATCCTCCGTCTTCTTCACGCCAAAGTGTCCCATTAGTCCTCCCCCATGCGCCTCCTGCAACAACAAAAGACGAACGGAGCTAGCTGGAATGCATAGCTTGTTAGCACGAAACACAAATCCATCATTAACGACGAACTTGTTCCATGATCTACCTTCTTTACAATTCTGCAATACATCTTTAAATTCAGCATCATTGCAAACGATGTTGAAAAAATACCGTGGGCGATTACCACAGGCAACCCACATAGTTTTTAGGAATAAACCGTGTTGGATCAATGAACAATCACACACGACTTTCTCTTGAAAACTATTTGCGTTAGGCCATCTTGCGTAAACGTTTACCACATAAAAACTGTGTGTGATGGACAGCCTTTGCCACACAGTTTCTTCTATGGACCGTGTGTGATACATTCAATAACGCAAACGATTTAACGGGAAAAATTGTGTGTGATGTATCTGTGAACGGAAACGTTTTCCTTGGAGCGACTATGTGGGATGTGCATACAAACGGAAATGTTTAGCGGGGACTGACTGTGTGGGATGTACTTGCGACCGGAAACAATTTTGCTGTATAATTGTATTTTTTAAGCTCTACTATACGTATTTCCATTTTGAGCACTCGCCGGTCGCACACAACCTCATTTTGCCGAACGTGTGTGCCAGGAGGGCATATCCCCGACGGTTTCTGGGTCATGTGGGAAGGACCCCCCCTATCGCCCACACTCACTTGGCGATGGTTCCAAGTGTCCTCGCGGAAAGGGGTAAAGAACCGTTTGTTTAGGACCGACGCGCACTAGTGATGTGCATGTAGTTCAAATTTGAATTATGCACATAAATGCATTGAGAACTCAGTTAATGCATAAAAATGTCCAAACGAACCCCGAAAAATCACACAACACTCCCCTTGTTCTATGTTGACACGAGAAAAATTGAAAGCAATAAGAGGCAATGGATATCGTTTCGTCCCCAAAGGTGGGACGTTCCCTACCGGAAACCATCATGCTTGTTGTGAGAAGCTCCGGTTTGCGAGAAGCATATATGTAACGCCCACGATGCGGCTATATCTCTCACGTGTCGAGGCACGACTTGGAGGCATAACCGCACGGTGGTTTTGTTGCAAGAAGGGTCATCTTCACACAATCCCATGTAATGAACAAGAATGGGATAAAGAGGATGCTTACGATCGCCACTTCACATAATATAGAAATAAACATACATCATTCAGAGTACACACAAGGTCCGACTACGGAACCAAAATAAAAGAAGACAAACCCAAATGCTAGATCCCCGATCGTCCCAACTGGGCTCCACTACTGATCATCTGGAAACGGAACATAGTAACGACCAAGGACCTCATAAAAAACCCACTTGAGTTCGGTTGCGTCACCTGCGCTGGTATCATCGGCACCTACAACTATTTTGGTAGAATTTGTGAGTCACGAGGACTCAGCAATCTCACACCCGCGAGATCAAGACTATTCAAGCTTATGGGCAGGAAAGGGGTAATGAGGTGGAGCTATAGCAAGCACTAAGCAAATAAGGTGGCTAACATACGCAAATGAGAGCGAGAAGAGAAGCAACACAACGGTCGAGAAGCTAGAAGTGATCAAGAAGTGATCCTGAAGCTACTTACGTTCATACATAACCCAACCGTGTTCACTTCCCGGACTCCGCCGAAAAGAGATCATCATGACTACACACACGGTTGATGTATTTTAATTGAGTCAAGTGTCAAGTTCTCTACAACCGGACATTAACAAATTCCCATCTGCCACATAACCGCGGGCACGACTTTCGAAAGATGATACCCTACTGGGGTGTCCCAACTTAGCCCATCACAAGCTCTCACGGTGAACGAAGGATATTCCTTCTCCCGGGAAGACCTGATCAGTCTCGGAATCCCGGTTACAAGACATTTCGACAATGGTAAAACAAGACCAGCAAAGCCGCCCGATGTGTCGACAATCCCAATAAGAGTCGCACGTATCTCGTTCTCAGGACACACCGGATGAGCACTACGTACAACTAAAACCAGACCTCAAGTTTCCCCGAGGTGGCGCTGCAAGTGGCTCTAGTTCGGACCAACACTTAGAGAAGCATTGGCCCGGGGGGGGGGGGGTTAAAATAAAGATGACCCTTGGGTTGGCCGACCCAAGGGAAGGGTAATAGGTTGTTAGGCAAATGTAAAACCAAGGTTGGGCCTTGCTGGAGGAGTTTTACTCAAAGTGAACTGTCAAGGGGTTCCCATAACACCCAACCGCGTAAGGAACGCAAAATCAAGGAACATAACACCGATATGACGGAAACTAGGGTGGCAAGAGTGGAACAAAACACCAGGCATAAGGCCGAGCCTTCCACCCTTTACCAAGTATATAGATGCATTAATTAAATAAGAGATATTGTGATATCCCAACATATCCATGTTCCAACAAGGAACAAACTTCATCTTCACCTGCAACTAGCAACACTACAAGAGGGGCTGAGCAAAGCAGTAACATAGCCAAACAACGGTTTGCTAGGAAAGGTGTGTTAGAGGCTTGACATGTCAATATGGGAGGGTATAGCAACGGTTTGCTAGGTAGCGCGTCATAGCAATAGAACGAACAACTAGCAAGCAAAGATAGAAGTGATATCGAGGGTATGGTCATCTTGCCTGAGATCCCGCAAGGAAGAAGAACAAGTCCATGAAGAAGACAAGCGGACGAAGTCGAACGAATCCTCACAAACGCGACGTTATCGGAACTAACCCGAAGAAGCAACACCGGAAAGAAGAAAACAACATGGTAGACAACCATCACATAAACGTGGCGTGATGCACAATCAAGTATGATGCATGTACGGTTTAAAGAGGCATGGCATGGCAAAGTGCAACAAACAACACTACAAATTAAGTGAAGCTCAATATGCAACGGGTTGCATATTGACGAAACACCACATGACTAATTTAGTTCTCTCCCGTTTATGTACTCAACAATATTAAATGTTGGTCAACATGGCAAGAGGTGAGGCATAAGCAAACTAGCTATCTAGGCAAGTTTAAATGAGGCCGGAAATAACAACAAGAATTCCGGAAAATCCTCATGTGCATATTTTAGATTTGGTACTGTTCTGTCCTAAAGAATATTTTATTGTTGTTAAACAGGAAAATAAAGTGCAACATGTTAAACTAGGCATTATTTCACCCCGTTTACATATAAAGTTTATTAAATTTGGAGCTACGGTTATTTAATTATGAAATAAATCATTTAGCATGGCATTTATGCAAAATAAGATGTAAACAACAACTTAAACATTTTAAACATGCATGAATGTAGCATATTATGAAACTAGACAGAATTCTAAGCATTTTACATATTAAGTTTGTTCAATTTGGATGCACGATTAGTGAGATATTAAATGCATGATGTCCAAGGGTTTTTCTATAAAACGGACAACTCTGGATAATAGCTAAAATCGCAGGCAGAAAGAAAAACACTATACGGGCCAAAACTGAGACCTGGCCCAGGGGAGATGCTCCCATTGGGCCTTGAGGCCTTGGAGAGGGGCGCAGGCCACGCGAGCAGGGGAGGCCGCTCGGTCGATGTGTAGGCAGAGGACGAGAGGAACGGTCAACGCGGCCGTCGCGACTGCAGTCTCCTCCTCTTGAACAGAGGCAGGAGCGGGACTGAGACAAGCGCTCCGGCGAGGGCGCGGAGGCCGGCGGGTGCGGATCTGGGCGGCGGGAGCCCATCTCCGATGATGGTGGCGCCGGCTGGTGCTCTTGCTCGAGGCAAGGACAAAGAGAGATTAGAGGGGAAGAAGCAGAACACAAAGAAGAGGAGGCAGGTCAAGGCGACATGACCTGGGTGGTCGCCGGCGGACGGTGTCCATGGCAGGGTCTTGCGGGAGCGGCGATGGGGCTGGGACGACACGAGGACGACGCCGACGAGCTCCACGGCCACGTAGGACGGCGGAACTGGACGGACTCGAGGGTAGGGAGGCGGCTTGGCGACGTGGGACTTGAGGTGCAGGGGCGAGGCAAGCTCGAGCAGATCCGGCGGGTGGCGCTGCTCGGAGGTCAACGGACGAAGCAGGACGACGACGGCGAACGAGCGCGAGGCAGAGGAGGCAGGCATGGCACCGCGCTTTGTTGAAGTTGGGGAACGAGCGGGCGACGCGGTGCTCCGGCAAGGAGAAGGAGGGCTCCATGGTCTACTGCTGCTCCTGCGTGAAGAACACATGGAAAGGGAGAGAGTTTGGCAACGGGAGAGAGAGGGATGGCGAGGGGGAGGCAAGGGACGGCGAGGCTCGGTCTGGACATGGTCACCGGAGGGCGCGTTGGAATGGGAGGAGCGGCGAGCACGAGGGAGCGAGAGGTTCGCGGGGCCTCTGCTTGCGGGAGGCTGGGAGCGAGGCTTTGTGCGTGAACGACGCCGGGGATGGGGATGGCGCGGGCATAGCGAGAGACGGCCGGATCCGCGGGCGCATCCAGAGTCGGTGAGGGAGGTGGAGGGATTGGGTTGGCCGGCGCGAAAATTGCGGGAGGTGGTCGGAGGCTGCGGTGGCGACTCTAGTTGGTGGTTGGATCTGGATGGGATCGATAGGTGGAGGCTCGGGCGCTGGTTGGAGGGAGATGGATGTGGGAGGATCCCGATGAAGATGCGAGAGATTGGCGGCGGAGGAGGGATTGGATGGATGGGACTGCCTAGGCTAGGATTTGACTGTTTATACAGGTAGGGGGCGTATTTTGGATCCTCCGTTTAAATCGGACGGTCAAGAATAGAATGTTAGGGGAGTCCAATAGAGAAATGCAGATATTTTATAGATGTTTGGGGATGATCCGGACCCAATGGTAACGATAGTCCGGTCGGGGTTCGCGGAAGTTTCGGACACGGGGCGAGGGGTCGATGCACTGTGCAAAGAGACTCCGGTTTAGGCAAGAGGGAAAACGAAGAACAAGGTTGGTCTTGGAACGGTCAACGAAAGCAAAGGGGGATGCGACAACTATGAGGGGATGCAAGTTTGAAAACAATGGCGGCAACAGAGTGCCGATGCAATGCGAATGATGCGATGATGAATGCAGCAAACAAATAAAACACACAGCAACAATGAAATAACTGAAGGCTTCTGAAGCGTCGGTCACGTGGCGTTACAATATATCCAAACCTGCCCCAAATGGGACAAAATTTGTATCACGGCATGTTGATGCCGCTCCATGATATCATGTCAAGTTTCATGAATTTCAGACGAGTTTTGGATTTACTAGAATTTAAAAACCAAACATCTTAATATTTTGCCGGCAATGAACGTTGCCCTGGTGTTTGAAATTCATTCCCATTTCTTGCATGGGACCTAAGCATGCACCCAAGGACATAGATTTGATTTTTCAACCAATTTATAGGCACTGGAGCATATGCATGTAGTTCAAATTTGAATTGTTCACCTGAAATTGTTAGAAAACCAATTTAATGTATAAAATGTTCAAACAAACCATGAATAATTCAAAATCTTTTACGACACGCATATAGTTGCATGTTCACTCCAGATAAAAGGTCTAGCAATTCAAACACCGTCCATTGCCAAATGTGACCCCATTATGTAATTCAAATCAAGATGAAAAATTAAGTAGATCGCACACATTTTATTATCAGCAACCGTGTGAGATGTAGTACAAAATATCTTGGAGCACCATTGGTGTATAGTACGCCTATGGCTTACGCGAGAAGGTGCGTCGTCTACAGTCCACAACCGGCGTCTCAAGCACACTAACTCGCTCCCCAAATATCATTTCACTTTTTAATCGTCGCCGGTGAAAGATGGGCACGTGGACCTGCGTCGTGAGGGCAACTTCGGTGGTCCACTCCGGGGAGAGCGCGACCGCAGCCGCCATGCACGTGCTAACAAGGTGCATGAGCGCGGCCGCAATTTGCGACCGGGCGGCAAAGGCAGCCCAAACGGCCGCTGTTGCTTCTCAGGTGGCGGCAGCAACATCTGCCTCGGGGATAGCAACTTGAGAGAGCGGCACAGCAGCTATCCTTTTCGCAGCGGCGGCCTTAGCCTTGATGGGGGCCATCCACGACCATGTCGAGGCCGCCCACGCCCAGCTCCGGGCGGTCACCGCACAAATTGAACGACGCTTCTCCGACAACGGTCGACAACCCACGGCCGAAGAGCTGGCAATCGTCGAGAGCGTTCGAGAAGCCGTTCGTTCCTTCGCCTCATACCTTGCAATGACGGAGCCCATCCAAGGCCAGATCGCGTCCGCCCACGACCACTCGTGGCAGCCTTTTCCAAATAGATGCCGGACACGGATGGCGAGATGCTTGCCGAGTATGGTGTGATGGATGCCATGGAGCCCCTTCCCCAGGAGACCGTCGGGCGCGAGCTGGACATGGAGGTGGCGGCGGAGATCGACGAGCACCAACCGTAGTAGTACTCTTTGTTTTGTTTAATTAAGAGCGTCGGTCTTTGATTTGTTAGTGTAATGTTTGGGTCAGCTAGCTCTGTTTAATTGCTGAACTTGCTCAATTAAGAAGTGTGGGTGTGATGTAGTCTCCTTTGTGTACCCAAATTATGCAATGGCGTGGATGACCACTGTAACCATGGAAATTCGAACAAGAACTTTTGATGTTCAAACTCATCACACACGGGTTAAGTTATCTGAATCGCTTGTGATGTCCACATATCGTACACAGTTCTGAATAAGGGACCGTGTCTGATGACACTTTGCGCGCCAGTTTTTTGGCTCAAGTGATTCCAAAATTTCGGCTTCCGTGGAAATATCTACCTCCCCGCCCCCTTCCCCTTACCAAAAGCCACATTTCCCCTCTTTCTGCCTTCCTTTCCAAGTTGAAACCTTCACTCCTTGCTTGCAGCGCCGCCGCCTCCTCGCCGGCGACCCTCCTTCATGCTGCTCGGCCTCCTCTATCGAGGCAGGTAATCCACAGCTGACCCCCATCCTCCTCCTCCTTCCACATCCCACATGCCCCGACTGCCGGCGCGAGCACGACACCTTCCACCCAAATCACCGACCGCCGGAGCGCAGCAAGGGTGGCCTCCCTTACCTGAGCACGCACCCACGGTGTCCGCCTTCTCGTGCTCCACCGCGGTTGTAGCCGTCTCCGCCGCCCCTCACCTTCTCGTCCTCCACCGCGCTGCAAAGGTAGTGGCTGGATAGGATACAAAATATGGAGGGGAAGGAGTACCGTGGGCTGAATATACCTAATGTCAGGAGGTTTTGTGCAAAAACTAATCATTTCTCAAATATCCACTTAAGAAGGGATTGCGGGTTTAATTACAAGAAACAGAAACATAAGGTTTTCTTTTAAAAATGCTGCGACGGTGAACCCAACAGAAGCAAATCCATGCTTTATTAATATTTTATAGTATTTTAGTATTAGTATTAGTAGGTAAAAAGAAGATAAAGATGAAAATTTAAAATAAAGATAAAAAATAAATAAGTTATTTTCTTCTCGCGTGGATCTGTACGGGAGCATCCTCTAACCCAGGAAACCAACCCACGCGGGTGGCTCTTGACTAAACCCTAGGGTTAAATAGGGAAGCCACGTTTTTGATCCGTCACCGGACACACCACCACCCTGTCCCCTTGCGAATCAACCTATGGTTGAGTTGGTTAGGTGGACAGTGGTATCCCCAACCCACCAGGGTTCAAATCCTGGTGCTCGCATTATTCCTGGATTTATTTCAGGATTTTCGGCGATGCGCTTTCAGTGGGAGGAGACGTTCCCGTCGACGACGAGGCGCCTACGGTGACTTCGTAAATCTCAAGATGGTATGCCGACTCAGTCTCTCGAAGGTGCTCATTGGGGTAGGGTGTGTGTGTTCGTTCATAGGGGTGAGTGTATGTGCGTGTATATGAGCACTTGTGTCTGTACTGATGCTAAGAAAACCACCCTGTCTCCTTCCCAACGACCTCCTGGCAACAGGTGGAGAGGCCACCACCCAAACTTCTGCTTTCTCCATCCAGAGCTCTCCCGGCGGCCGAGCCCGGGGTTAGGGCTAGGTTGGTCCCGGCATTCGCCTATGCGCCACCCCTAGCCAGTGCCCCGCTCCTCCTCCGCCGCTGACGATATGGATCTGCCCGACCTCGCTGTCGTGCTGCGCGCCGCGCTTAGCCACATCCCCGAGGAGTGTAAGACCGCGAAGGAGAGCCTCAACCAGGTCAGCGGCTTCACCCTGCCTACTCCCGATTAAGACCACCACCCCTTCTCAAAAATCAAGCTCCAATCCAGTATCATTTGATCACGAGCCGCGACACGCTCTGTTTGAGTTGGCGCAGTTCTGGGGGCAATGATCTGAGTTAACCCTAGATGATCTGCATTAATCTGAGAGTTTCTGTGGTTGCTCGCCTTACTGAGAACCAAAGGGTTTGGTAGATTAAATATTCAATACAAACCAGCAGATCAATTAGATTCTGGACTCGACTAGGTATATGCAACTTATTTGAAAATTATTCATTTTGCCGCGTGTATTGTGTCATCTGTGGGCCAGCCAGGGGGGGGTCCACCGAACGATTTAGTTTGCTATGAGGAACTCCCTTGTGCGAATGTTTTGCGAACCCCACACCATCCAGGCCCTCTGCTACCCTTTTGGCCCAACACCATCCCCTTTTACACAGGGATTTTATTTTTAAAAAAGTGTAAAAAAAGATTTGCTATGATGTAGATAATAAAACACAATATTGAAAATCTGTGATAAAATGTCATCTATATGTTGTTTTTTTGGCCATTTTCAAGATTCATTTTTTCATCTTAAAAGCATGAACAAAAATGCCATGTTATACATGATAGAAATGACGCCTATTAAAGTACAAGTAGTCGCATGGCAAAAATAAAAAGTGATGCCTACAATTTATATTCAAAAATGGCATATTCTAAATTTTTTAATTGCCATGCCGCCTACAATAAAATTGCCAATGTCTAATTGATAAAATCGCCATTTTCTAATTGACATTCCATGGAATATTTAATAAAATTGCCATGGTGTAAATAATAAACTTGCCATGGTCTAATTAATAAAATTGTCATGGTGTAAAAAATAAAATTGACATGCTCTTAGTAACAAAATTGCTCAAATTTGCCATGTGTACAAAACAAACTTGACATGTGAAACATTACAAAACATGTTTTAAAAGTTGTCATGTGACAAGTTTAAAAAGATTATAAATCTGTCATGTACATTTTTTAAAAAATTGCCATGCACCTTGACATTTTTTTTTCATATTTTTGCCACTAGAAAAAACTAAAAAAAGGATCTAGGATTCGATCCTGGTCTCCTAGGTGGAGGTTGTGCTTGGGAGGCTTTGTTTGGTTGCGATAGTGTTCGTACAACTTTTGTTCCCCAGCGAACAAGTTCCTGAATCTGACATGGCGAGTCGATCGAAAGTTGTTGGGACCGCACCCCAAGCGAATGTTTGCCTTATTTCTAACCTAGTTGATTAAGCAACTTTGTTGCAAAAAAGACCAATCAGTTTAGAGATCGAACTAGAGTTTTAATAGATTTACCGGCTTGTTGGTCAAGTCTTATCTATTATATGAAGAGGCCAAACCCTCTAAATGCAGAGAGGAACTGATGTAGGGTGGAACCCTAGATGGCCGATCTTTCACGAAAGGAGCGAGATCCCTCGAAGAACACGACGAACACGGGCAAGAACGGAGAGAAAACACAAGGGGAAACACTCAAGAACAAGTCCAATCACACATCCACTAGACAATCAAACACACAAGATCCACAAGGTACATGAACAACAAAGGGAAAGATACAAGGTAGCGTTCATTCCAATCCTTGGAGGAGTTGAGGTCTTGATATCCCGGAGGATCTTCTCACATGCTCACATGGAGGTCTTGAATCCAAGGTGGATCTTCTCCGTAGAGGGGCCGCGGTCACTCTCGAAGAGACGATCCGGTATGGATGAGCAAAGCTCTATCTCTAATGAGCTACTACTTTGCTACCCTAGCTAGAATGAGGTGGGGGAGTATATATAGTCTACATCCACGAAGGGGTAAGTGAGAGGGGGAATACATGGGCCCTAGGCCCGCTCTCTGCGCGCAGGCAGGGCGGTAGTACCGGCCTCAGGGCGGTAGTACCACTTGCAGCGGTAGTACCGCTTAGGTGAGCGGTAGTACCGGACTCGGATCGTGCGAACACTGGAACTTGCTGGGTTGAGCGGTAGTGGCGCGGTAGTGGTGGAGCGGTAGTACCGCTGGAGGGCGCGGTAGTACCGCTCGTTCTGGAGCGGTAGTACCGCTTGCAAGCGGTAGTACCGCTTGGACTGGGCGGTAGTACCGCTCGTCCTGGGTCTTCTTCCTCCTTCTCTTCCATGCTTCCCTCGCGGATGGTGTAGTTGTTCCTTGGCGCTTGCACTCCTCCTCGTCGTCTGTAGTGTTCCGACAATACCTATGCATGCACACGGGTAGAGTGTCAAGTAGTATACCATCCTCGAAGAGGTCAAGTGAGCACGTGTAAAGGAGATGATTCACCTTTGTGTATGTGAAGTAGATGTCGCACGTGTCACTCGCCGAACAGACTCTTGACATGGTGATGTCCATAGGATGCTCCGCATCATCTCCCCTCCCTTGGGAATGATACGACCTCGGATCGAAAACCAAATCACCATGGGAAAGAGATGGCTTCGCCATGTAGAAGTGGACGTTCACCAAGTACTTGTCATCTTGAAGTTCGAAATGTGCACTCTCCAATGTCGCACCGTGTAGTGATTCCTTCAAAAGGAGCAAAAACAACAAGCACTTGGAAAAACAAATGAGGTTAGCGTTAGTGCAAAACCAAGCATTCAAGAAGTGATTCACCAAACAAGTTTCGTCATCATGCAAAGCATATGGTGTGACAAAGGATTGAGACATGGCATGTAAGTATATGAATCGAGCACAAGCAAGGATATCACGGGGACAAGCATGTAAATGAGAGGTAGAGATGCAAATATGTGTGTCAAGAGAATAAGCATCTACCTCAAGTTCATAGCAAGCATTCACAAATTGCTCAATGAAAGGTCTATGGTAGGCATATGAATCATTCACAACACCAAATAAAATGAAGTGTCTAAACACATGTGTCAAGTGCAAGACAATCCAAGCATAATGTGCATAGGGTGTAGTGAACATAGTGTGGCACTCAACACAATAGAAAGAGCAATTGTTCATCATGTGTGAGGCAATCAAGTCAATCATGTGACAAGCAATGGGACATGGAATATGTGAAGTGTTGACATTGTTGCAACCAAACATATGATAAGAGCAAATAATCCAAGAATTGGATGCAACACACAAGGCATATATATCATGATGCATGGAATGGTGAAAATGACAAGTCAAAGCAAGATCTCTAACAAGTGTGCAATCAAGTGATCCAAGATGAACAATAAGTCTCATGGGGAAAGCAACACAAGTAGTATGATCCATAATATCCATGATCATGGTTTGGGGGTTCTCAAAAGAGAAGGATATCACCGTGAAAGCGTGTCCTTGTGCGTACTTCACAATGCCAAAGTACAAGCACGTGCGATGTAGAATCATCGTGGTAGAAGGTGGTTCGCTCTCAAGAGCTCGCATGGTCAACTCATGTGACGTGGAAGTCGACACAAAGTCCAAGTATCCTACACATGCACACAACAAAACAAAGAACGTATGTGCATGGTAGATAAACACATCATCCATCATGATGGTTTTCTTCTTTTGCACATAACCATTAGAAGCACAAGTGCATGAATAATATGATGCAACCATGGCTATATTCATGGCACGAGCTATATGGTGCAAAGAGGTAAGACAAGCATGCTTCACAAGGAATATGTCAAAATCTCCAATTATATGTGAGAATGCTATGGGGGCAAACTCATTATCAAGACTAAGGGCATTGTTGCACTCAATACATGGCAAAGCATCTAGCATGAGAGAGGCAACACATGGAGATAAATGACAAGAAGCAATCACATTCATGTGCAAAGCATGGAAATGGTTGTGATCAACCGCATGAAGTGAGCAAGTATGAATCATCGGTGATGCAACAAGGCAAGCAATCATAGTAATCAAGTCGTGCAAACTAGTGGAGCGAAGATGCAACACACTAGAGGGAATCATGGCAATCATGTCATGTGAGCAAAGAATAGACATAGGCAATGTACATGACATATCGCAAGCACGAACACAAAGCAAGATCATATCATCATAGGCATGGGGCACAAAGCAATCATGGCAATAACAAACAATATCTCCACCATGCTTGCAAATACACATACAAGTACTAGAATCAATCATCATGTGTAATGCAAAGCATGGGTCACAAATGCATGGCAAAGGCATAGGAATGGGCATATCATGCAAAGTGAACATGGTAAGATGGGCAAAGGATATATAATGGACAACAACCCATAACCATGTGAGGGCCATGTAAAAGAAATGCGCGAAGTTTTTGCGCGAAGTGAGCGGTGGGAAAGGTAATCCATCGGATCCCAAATCATCGTTGCTCTCTAGAGCTCGTTTTGTCAACTCGTGGGATTGCGAGGTTGACAAGTATTCATGGGTACCTACACAAAAGAGACACAAACGAAAGAAATTGTGTGTGTGGTAAATGTACACATCATCCATCATGATGTGCATGTGCAAGTGAGTGTTAGCACAAGATAAGCATCGCTCAAAGAAATTTGATGCATGGTATAAGAACATGTCATCCATCATGAAAGAATAGTTGTTATGTATGACACGATGGGGATGCAAATTGAGCATACTAGTATATGGCACAACAATATCATGTTTATTCATGGGAAGCATATTGTGCACACAAGTATTGGGATCATGCAATGGATAGGATGAATCAAAATCTCCTAACATGTATGAGGAAACTATGGGTGTCTCCTCATGAGCAATATTGGAAACATCATATGGAGAAAATGGACAACATCCAAAACAATGCATATCCGAAGCTAGGTAGTCATGGCATGGCATATGAGATAAATGATGCAAAGGGAGCATATCAATATCATCACAAGAAAAACAAATGCCAATAACCATGGGCTTGTCATCTATGCCATATGTGCAAATTGGGTTAATTTTAATGGCATATGCATAGTCACTATGAAGAGATTGCAAATATGACATATGATTGATCTCATGCATAGCATATGACAAGTCAAGCGGGTTGGCAAACATGATGTGACCTAAAGAATTGTCACAAGAAATCCTATGTAACATGGCATCACAACTAGGCAACTCAACATGCTCATCATCATATTCATCATAAATTGGTAAGTCATGACATGAAGAAGTCGCACTAGCATGAAGCATGGGAATAGGTTGATCAACATCATGCAAGCAATCAATGTCAAGAATGTCCACTAGTGGGACTAGAGTATCACCTTCACCTATGTTACCATTCTCATTCCACTCAAGTGGTGTAGGTGAGGTGGCAAAGACCAAATGGTGGTCATCTTCATCTTGATGGAACCATGTGGGGGGTGCATCATATTCCACCATGGCCATCGTCTTGTCCAAAGGGAGGACGAAGTCGTCACGAATCGACGCGTCATCATATATGGGACCTAGCACCAAATGAGAAGACACAATAGAGGTAGAGGTTAAGTCGTTAGAAATCATAGTGGCCTCACTCTCTCTATGTGGTGGCTCACTCACTCCCTCAAGGTAGGTGCACTCAAAGTCACATATGGTGGAGTCACTCATCTCACTCAAGTGGTGGGGGTTGTGGCTCTCCTCACATGGAAATTGGGGCAACACATCACATATGTGGCTATTGGTGAAGTCACTCTCACTCTCAATATGGTGGCACAAGTCACTCAAGTCATCATACATCGCCGTGGTCGAAGGGAAAATTCCATGCTCAACCATCTCATAGTCGTCGCCATGGATGAAGGCCGAAGATGGCACATCATCGCTCTCGCCTCCTAAGATGGAAGCATCATCCTTGCTCGTCACCAAGTCGCTCGCCTCCAAATCTTGGTCCTTGATGGTCTCCATAGTCAGACTCATCGCCGCACCATCTTGAAAAAAAGTCGAAGTAGGCTCGGCATCGTCTTGAAGCTCATCGGGCTTGGACAACTTGGTGGTACTAGCCTCATGCTCGTCGTCTTTGAGTTTGGTCTTCGAGAAGTGTGCTTGGGGTGGAGAAGCCTTGGCCTTCATGAGTTCTTGTTCCGCCTTGAGAGCACCAATGTAGTTGTCGTTGAGGGACTTGTAGTTCTCGAGGAAGATAGTCTTGGAGATGTCGTTGTTCAATCCCATCATGAAGTGGAACTTCATTGACATGGGGTCGTCCACGCAGGCTCGCCGCAAGGCAATCTTCATCTCCTTGAAGTACTCGTCGATGGACTTGGATCCTTGGATGGTGTTCTCCAATTGGCGTAGAAGTTGTTCCGTGTAGGTTGGAGGCACAAACTCTCGCCGCAAAGCTCTCTTCGTCTTGGGCCAACTCATGTCGTAGCTCTCCGAAGGTGTATGAAACCACCATGTCGAGGCGTAGTCGTGGAAGTTTCTTGTGGCGCACTTCACTTGATCTTCGGGAGGAACTTGATGTAGCTTGAGGTAGTCGTCCATCAAACGCTCCCACTTGAGATACTCCTCGGGTTCTAGAGTCCCATAGAAAGGAATCTCATGGTCGGTGTCGAGGTCGTAGTAGCTCGTGGAGGTCGCATACTTGAGCTTGAGGAGCTTCTCTTGAGCGTAGTATTGAGGTGCTTGTTGGCGAAGATGCCGTATATCCGAAGGCGAAGGTGCCTTGAAGTCGCTTGGCGAAGATGCCAAGGGAGATGGTGAAGTCGTTGAGCGGTTGTTGGTGTTGAGCTCTTGACCTTCACGTTCTTGGTGGTGATGGTGTCGATGCCGATGTGAGCTTGCCGGAGATGGTAGCTCGAAAGCATGTGTACTTGAGCTTCTTCTCGAAGATGAGGAAGATCTCTTGTAGGCCTTGATGAGTGCTTTGATCTCCTCCATTTGAGCTTGCATCTTGGCATCGGTGTAGTGGTTCTTGGCATCGAACTCATCGTTGTTGTAGACCGAGGGTGAAATGCCTTGCCTATCCATCACAAGACTCGAGTAGAGGTGAGTAGGAAATGAGATAAACAATACCAAGTTACCTTTTCCCGAAGTTGAGGATGTATCTCGTTTCACTCAATGTGAGATGAAAGAATAGTGGAATTGGTACTGGACTTGTTCACTCACACCTACAAACTAAAGCTTATGGTGTATCTCGGTGAGGATAGTGGCACAAAAATTTAATGCAAAATGTTAGCAAGAGTCAATAATGTTGAAAGAGATTCACAAATTCGCAAGTGAAACAAGTAGACCAATAGCAAAGAATGGCACACGGAAACACACACACGGATAGATAAATGGGGTCGTGCAACCAAGGAATGAGCACAAAATGTGGAGTCCACGGAAAACGCTCGTGTTGCACAACTCAAGAGATACACTAGCACGATTGCTCTATAGGCGGATACGACACTTGTGCACAACCTATGATATGCAAAATGGATAAACTTCTATCCCAAGTATGCTATATATGTATGGTTCCCGGTGTTTCTCTCAAGATGATCCAAGATGATCGGATATGACAATATTATATGCAATGTGGTATGATGCTATGGCACTTGCTTACAAGCTTCTTTGCTCTTCTCTTTTGCTTAAAAGCTTATTCTCTTCTTTTTTTTGTATGTATGGCCACTTTGCGAAATGCACAAACCAAGATAGCAATTGTGTATATGCGGGAACAATCTTGTGACACAAGGGATGATATGATACCAATATGATATGGTATGTATGCAATGGGAGGTGTAGACCACTAATGTGCACAAGTAACGTTGCCGGGCAATACTCAAATGGCTAGTCTCGATAGGTAAGTGACGCAAAATGGGCTAGGGGTTATCAATGCAATGTGCAAGGGAAATATACAATGGTGTCGTCGAGGTTACCGTCCGTTGCGATGATGAGTGGTGGTGTTCTTGATGTAGATACCAAGATGATGGAGACTCGTCCCTAAGTAGCCAAAACACCTTAGGAAACGGAACAACCACAACTCAAAATCTCAAGGACAAAAGTCAAATGGTGGTAGCGGTAATGCGGTGATGGTTGCGGAAGTATTGGTGGAAACCCGTTCAAAATGGGTTAGGTTGCGATGGCGGAAGTGTATGGTGGTGGTTGATGAAGAAGAAACCGTCCCTAAGTAGCCTAAACACCTTAGGAGACTCGAATCGCAACTCAAACAACCACTAATGCTATGGGGAACAAATTGGGTTAGGTTGCGGTAGGCTATGGAGGTTTTGCGGAGGATGTGGTGGAAGCCCTAGGCAAAGATGCCAAAGTTCCAAAAATTTGATGGAGTCAAATGGTGGTGGTAGTATTTTTATGGGATGGATGATGTCAATAGCTTCAAAACGAGCTAAAGAACGTCAAAAACGGACTCCGGATGAATTAGTTATGGACAAAACGGTGAAACTCAGAATGCTGAAACAGTCACGGGCGGTAGTACCGCGTGGGATTTTTTTAGTACCGCGCCAGGGACGGTAGTACCGCACTGATGGGCGGTAGTACCACGCCGGACTTTTTTTTGTACCGCTCGCGGGGAGGTAGTACCGCTCCGGACTTTTTTTTGTACCGGGCAAGTTACGGTAGTACCGCTCCGGAATTTTTGTAGATCAAAACGGGACGCGATTTTGGGGCGGAAATGGATGATTTCGGGGTCAAAATTGGAGAGATTTCGTGGATGGAAAGTGGGGAAACTTGGGGAGATGCTAGATCCACTCGAAACCAAGCAAATCCATGGATCAAAATCAACAAAACATCATCAAACCAACAAATCACAAAAAAAATTGGGGGCTATTTTTGGTGGGGAATTTTCGAATTTAGGACGAAATCAACAAAACTAGGCTAGAAAACACAACGGGGAGGCTCCAAATTCGTGATAAACCTAAGCTCTGATCCAAGATGATGTAGGGTGGAACCCTAGATGGCCGATCTTTCACGAAAGGAGCGAGATCCCTCGAAGAACACGACGAACACGGGGAAGAATGGAGAGAAAACACAAGGGGAAACATTCAAGAACAAGTCCAATCACACATCCACTAGACAATCAAACACACAAGATCCACAAGGTACATGAACAACAAAGGGAAAGATACAAGGTAGCGTTCATCCCAATCCTTGGAGGAGTTGAGGTCTTGATATCCCGGAGGATCTTCTCACATGCTCACATGGAGGTCTTGAATCCAAGATGGATCTTCTCCGTAGAGGGCCGCGGTCACTCTCGAAGAGACGATCCGGTATGGATGAGCAAAGCTCTATCTCTAATGAGCTACTACTTTGCTAACCCTAGAAAGGAGGGGGAGGTGGTCTATTTATAGTCTAAGCCACGAAGGGGTAAGTGAGAGGGGGGATACAAGGCCAAAGGCCCGCGGCTGCGCACAGGCAGAGCGGTAGTACCGCTTGGGAGGGCGGTAGTGCCGCTCCGGACTTTTTTTTGTACCGCGCAAGTTACGGTAGTACCGCTCCGGAATTTTTGTAGATCAAAACGGGAGGCGATTTTGGGGCGGAAATGGATGATTTCGGGGTCAAAATTGGAGAGATTTCGTGGATGGAAAGTGGGGAAACTTGGGGAGATGCTAGATCCACTCGAAACCAAGCAAATCCATGGATCAAAATCAACAAAACATCATCAAACCAACAAATCACAAAAAAAATTGGGGGCTATTTTTGGTGGGGAATTTTCGAATTTAGGACGAAATCAACAAAACTAGGCTAGAAAACACAACGGGGAGGCTCCAAATTCGTGATAAACCTAAGCTCTGATCCAAGATGATGTAGGGTGGAACCCTAGATGGCCGATCTTTCACGAAAGGAGCGAGATCCCTCGAAGAACACGACGAACACGGGGAAGAATGGAGAGAAAACACAAGGGGAAACATTCAAGAACAAGTCCAATCACACATCCACTAGACAATCAAACACACAAGATCCACAAGGTACATGAACAACAAAGGGAAAGATACAAGGTAGCGTTCATCCCAATCCTTGGAGGAGTTGAGGTCTTGATATCCCGGAGGATCTTCTCACATGCTCAGATGGAGGTCTTGAATCCAAGGTGGATCTTCTCCGTAGAGGGGCCGCGGTCACTCTCGAAGAGACGATTCGGTATGGATGAGCAAAGCTCTATCTCTAATGAGCTACTACTTTGCTACCCTAGCTAGAATGAGGTGGGGGAGTATATATAGTCTACATCCACGAAGGGGTAAGTGAGAGGGGGGATACATGGGCCCTAGGCCCGCTCACTGCGCGCAGGCAGGGCGGTAGTACCGGCCTCAGGGCGGTAGTACCGCTTGCAGCGGTAGTACCGCTTAGGTGAGCGGTAGTACCGGACTCGGATCGTGCGAACACTGGAACTTGCTGGTTTGAGCGGTAGTGGCGCGGTAGTGGGGGAGCGGTAGTACCGCTGGAGGGCGCGGTAGTACCGCTCGTTCTGGAGCGGTAGTACCGCTTGCAAGCGGTAGTACCGCTCGTCCTGGGTCTTCTTCCTCCTTCTCTTCCATGCTTCCCTCGCGGATGGTGTAGTTGTTCCTTGGCGCTTGCACTCCTCCTCGTCGTCTGTATTGTTCCGACAATACCTATGCATGCACACGGGTAGAGTGTCAAGTAGTATACCATCCTCGAAGAGGTCAAGTGAGCACGTGTAAAGGAGATGATTCACCTTTGTGTATGAGGACATCAATACCATTGTTACATCCACAGCCCCTGCTGCTATACATACTGGACCAATTACTAGAGCTCGCGCACGCCAATTAAATTACCAGGTACTTTCGTTTCTTGGTAATCATTCTAATGTTCATGAGAATATGATACTGCCTAAATTGGATACATTTGTTTTGCTTACAAATGAAGGGCCTAGCTTGGAGAAGGATGAACATTGGAGCAAGAACACGCATGGAGTTGATGGCATGCGCAAGGGGATCAAGAACGGAGTTACAAGTGATGATTTCAGGACTTTGAAGCCACCATAAGGAGTGCATGAAGCCTTGGACGAAATATACAAGATGCCACTTCATAATATTCGTCCATAGGCTATTCTAGGTGCTGCGTCACCTTATTTTTGGGCCAGGCCCATGTAATTTCGAAATACTTAAGTATAGGCTATTTTTAGAGTCCGTATGTGTGGGGAAACAAGAGTTAGGGTTGGTTTCGGACCCCACCATCAGGGGCCACGAAATTCCCTCCTCTTCCCCCATATATACAGCCCTTAGGGCGTCGTTTAGACTTTGGGTTTTGTTTAGATCAAAAGTTCGCCATAGCTGCAACTTCACGTACTTCGTTTGTGTTCAACGACCAGACCAAGGCGTCACAGAACCCCACCTTCATTAATAAAGCTTTCCTCTTTATTCGCAATATCCAGATTGCAATCTTAGTTTCTTACTTGTTCTTCGTTTGCTCGCAGGAAACAGGCCCTCGTGGTCAGGTTGATTGTGCTCCGGCGTGGTCAATAACCCTCGGAAGTTGGTTTAGCGATTGCTAAGGCGCGACGTCTCGCACGTTCGTAGTCGGATCGTCAAGGTCGACTCCCACAGAAACGAAACCACCATCTCATCGAAACATCGGGACACCCTCGCCTCTATCAAGTGGTATCAGATTTTTAGGTTGCTCGGTGAGATTTTACAGTTTTTCGTAGTTTAGATCGAGTCTGTTCTTCATACCTATAGTCCACGAAAAAGCCAAAAAAAAATTAGGGTTAGTTCATTCTATCCGAACCAATCTGAGCCTTTGCATAATCTTTTCTGTATTTGCTTTGTTGAATTTGCGGTTGCATCGTCGTGTCAAGTTGCTGGTCTTAGTGTCTAGTCTTTTAGAGTTTCGAGTTCTGGTCATATTAGTCACGCCGCCACCGCACCATCATCATTGTCCCTGCCATCTTCCACCACCGCTTATCCGCCACCGCTCCGAGTCCATATACCACCACCGCTCCGAGTCCATATACCACCACCGCTTATCCGCCACGGCTCCGAGTCCATATATCACCATCACTTTGAGTCCATCTCATATTAGTTTGCTTTCGAGATCCATCTGTTGCCAGATTCGTGTTTCCTTGGTTGAGTAGGTTTAGGATTCCATCAATCTTTTGCCGTCCGTAGAAGAGGTTGGTTTCCAAAAAAGAAAGAAAGAGAGAGTCTGGAAACCATCCTCCGTTTAGGCCCAAAATTTTCCAAAAACGCACTTGACAAAAAAAATTCTGGCTATCCTATTTTTAGGTGTTTCTTAGCCTTTTGAGACAGTCGCCGTTATTGAAAGTTTTTTTTGAGCCGTTTCCAGTTTTTGGGTCCGGGCAGTCGAAAAAAAAAATTCACAAAAAATTCGTGTCTATCCTGTCAGTTTGACATGGGAAGAGTTTTGAGACACTCGCCATTATTGTGATTTTTCGCAAAAAAAAAAGAAAAAGAAGAAGCGAAAAAAAAAGAGTGCCAAAAAAAAAACAGGGCGAAAAAAATAATCCAGAGTGTGCTTTTCCCTGTGTTTACGTGCAGCGCCGTGATTTTGTTGGTGTTCTAGGCTCGCGTCTCTAGCACGGTCTAGCCTAGGACCAGCACAGTACCGTCGTTGAGCGTTTATTCAACTTTGCATCTCTGAATTGATTATTGCTGACCCTTTTTGCTACCATACTATAAGCCTTCCCAGCTCCACATACATCTACTTCGTGCGTTTGACTCTCCCTGGCAATCGCTCTATCCAAGCTTTTGAGAGTTTTGACTACAACGGCTGCCGATCACCGCCTGCTGCTGGGTAAGAACTGGTAAGAATTTGAGATTTGCTTGACGGATTTGTGACACCACCACCACCTCTTGTTAGTACTCTGTAGGATCATATTCTTGTGTGTTTCTATTGCTGCTAACCATGCCAGGATCACAAGCCGACGAGACTGACTGGGAGAACTTGACGAACAAGGAGCTTCATGATAAGTTTCAGCAAATGATGAGTGGACAGGTGCAAGATGTGCTAAACAGATTTGAAGAGGCCATGGAGAAGATAGATGGCATGGAGAAGACGTTCGAAACAAAGCTCGATAACAGATTTAATGAACTGCTTGCGCGTCTTCCACCACCGGCTGCACCTGCCGCACCTCTGCAACAACAGCAACAACAACGAATACCTCCAGGTCGGGAAGCATCCCTTCGCCGAGCGATCTGTGTCCCTCTTCAGCCTGGCCAAACTGCTGGTGCTGCTGTTGATACTTCTGTGGCTCCTGCTGCTGATGCGGAGGAGGATGATTATGTGGGAGATTATGAGGATGAGGGTGATGACAATCAGAACTACGTGCAACCACCAGCACCACAACCACCAGGTCGTCCACATGCAAATAATGGTAATGTTAGGGCTCCCCCTCAGGTACGAGATCATGACCATCTCCCTAAACTGAAATTGAATATTCCACCATTTGAGGGTAGATATGTTCCTGATATATATCTTACTTGGGAGTTAGAAACTGAACAACGATTTACATGTTTACAATATCCTGAGGAGAGACGTGTTCCTGCTGCTGTTTGTGCTTTCACTAGCTTTGCATGTGTTTGGTGGTCTGAATATTGTAGATTATATCCTGTTCCAGCTACTTGGGCTGCTTTGAAAACTGCTATGCGTACTCGTTGGGTTCCACCATATTATCAACGTGAATTACTTCAAAAATTGCAGCGCTTAAGACAAGGAAAAAATTCTGTAGAAGAATATTATCAGGAATTACAAACTGGCTTGATTAGATGTGGTATTGTTGAGGCGACTGAAGCTATGCTTGCACGTTTTCTGGGTGGATTAAATAGAGAGATTCAGACCATTCTAGACTATAAGGATTATAATAATATCACTCGTTTATTCCATCTTGCTTGTAAAGTTGAACATGAAGTGCAGGATCGACAGGCATTGGCGCGGACTAACTTTTCTGCAGGTCGACCTTCATCATGGACACCACGTGCATCATCTACTTCCACACGTTCTGCTACACCGGCACCTCCGTCAGCTGCCACCTCCAACCGTGATACAAGAAAGCAGGCACAACCACCACTATCTGCCAAGAGCACACCTGCCGGGCCTGCACAGAGCTCTGCTTCTTCCATGGCGTCTACAGGGCACACAAGTGATATTATTTGTCGTCGTTGTAAGGGAAGAGGACATTTTGCGCGCGAATGCACATCTCAGCGTGTGATGATTGCTACTGAGGATGGTGGGTATGAGTCCGCTAGTGACTATGATGAGGAGACTTTGGCTCTTCTTACACATGAAGAACACGGTGGAGATGATTCTGATCATGAGACGCAATACATGGCTGCTGAAGATGCTGACAGGTATGAATGTTTAGTTGATCAACGTGTTTTGAGTGTGCAGGTCATGCAAGCTGAGCAAATTCAGAGGCATAATTTGTTCCATACAAAGGGAGTTGTGAAGGAACGTTCTGTTCGCGTCATCATAGATGGAGGGAGCTGCAACAACTTGGCTAGCATGGAGATGGTGGAGAAGCTATCCCTCACCACAAGACCACATCCACATCCTTACTACATCCAATGGTTCAACAACAGCGGTAAGGTTAAGGTAACACGTACTGTTCGTGTGCATTTTAGTATCTCTACATATGCTGATTATGTTGATTGTGATGTGGTACCCATGCAAGCATGTTCCTTATTACTTGGTAGACCATGGCAATTTGATAAAAATTCTGTACACCATGGTAGAAACAATCAGTATACTCTCGTTCATAAGGACGAAAATATTACTTTGCTTCCTATGACTCCTGATTCCATTTTGAAAGATGATATTAATCGAGCTAATAAAGCAAAACAGGAGCAAAATAAGAGTGAAAATCAGATTGTGGCAAAAGAATTTCAGCAACAAATGAAGCCTAATAATAAACCATCTAGTGTTGCTTCTGAAATTAAATTGACTAGTGCATGTTTATTTGCCACCAAATCTGATATTGATGATCTAGATGTTAGCAAATCTGTTTGCTATGCTTTTGTGTGCAAAGAGGTATTATTTTCATTCGAGGACGTGCCTTCCTCTTTGCCTCCTGCTGTTACTAACATTTTGCAGGAGTTCGCTGACGTCTTTCCACAAGACGTGCCACCGGGATTACCACCTATTCGAGGGATTGAGCATCAGATTGACTTAATTCCCGGTGCATCATTACCCAACCGCGCACCATACCGTACCAATCCAGAGGAGACGAAGGAGATTATGCGTCAAGTACAAGAGCTACTCGACAAAGGTTATATACGCGAATCCCTTAGTCCTTGTGCTGTTCCTATTATTCTAGTGCCGAAAAAGGATGGTACCTCGCGTATGTGTGTTGATTGTAGAGGCATTAATAATATTACTATTCGTTATCGTCATCCTATTCCTAGGCTAGATGATATGCTTGATGAATTGAGTGGCTCTACAATATTCTCCAAAGTTGATTTGCGTAGTGGATACCATCAAATTCGTATGAAATTGGGAGATGAATGGAAAACAGCTTTTAAAACTAAGTTTGGTTTATATGAGTGGTTAGTCATGCCTTTTGGGTTAACTAATGCACCTAGTACTTTCATGCGACTAATGAACGAAGTTTTACGTGCTTTCATTGGACGATTTGTGGTAGTCTATTTTGATGATATACTGATTTATAGCAAATATTTGGAAGAACATTTGGAACATTTACGTGCTGTTTTTAATGCTCTACGTGATGCACGTTTGTTCGGTAACCTTGGGAAGTGCACCTTTTGCACCGACCGAGTATCTTTTCTTGGCTATGTTGTTACTCCACAGGAAATTGAAGTTGATAAAGCCAAGATTGAAGCTATTGAGAGTTGGCCGCAGCCCAAAACGGTCACACAAGTGAGGAGTTTTCTTGGCCTCGCTGGTTTCTATAGGCGTTTTGTGAGAGATTTCAGCACCATTGCTGCACCTCTCAACGAGCTTACAAAGAAGGATGTGCCTTTTGTTTGGGGTACCGCACAGGAAGAAGCCTTCAAAGTATTGAAAGATAAGTTGACACATGCTCCTTTACTCCAACTTCCTGATTTTAATAAGACTTTTGAGCTTTAATGTGATGCTAGTGGAATTGGATTAGGAGGTGTGTTATTACAAGATGGCAAACCAGTTGCATACTTTTCTGAAAAATTGAGTGGGCCTAGTCTGAACTATTCTACTTATGATAAAGAATTATATGCTCTTGTTCGGACTTTAGAAACATGGCAACATTATTTATGGCCCAAAGAATTTGTTATACATTCTGATCATGAATCTTTGAAACACACTAAAAGTCAAGCAAAACTGAACCGTAGACATGCTAAATGGGTTGAATTCATTGAGACTTTCCCTTATGTCATTAAACACAAGAAGGGTAAAGAAAATGTTATTGCTGATGCTTTGTCACGACGTTATACTATGCTTTCACAACTTGACTTTAAAATATTTGGTTTGGAGACCATCAAAGATCAATATGTGCATGATGCTGAATTTAAAGATGTATTGCAAAATTGTAAAGAAGGTAGAACATGGAACAAGTTCGTCGTTAATGATGGATTTGTGTTTCGTTCTAACAAGCTATGCATTCCAGCTAGCTCTGTTCGTCTTTTGTTGTTGCAGGAGGCGCATGGAGGAGGACTAATGGGACACTTTGGCGTGAAGAAGACGGAGGATATACTTGCTACACATTTCTTTTGGCCAAAGATGAGACGGGATGTTGAGCGTTTTATTGCTCGCTGCACTACATGTCAAAAAGCTAAGTCACGACTCAATCCTCATGGTTTATATATGCCTTTGCCTGTACCTAGTGTTCCTTGGGAGGATATATCTATGGACTTTGTTTTAGGTTTACCTCAAACAAAGAAAGGGAGGGATAGCATATTTCTTGTCGTGGATAGATTCTCGAAAATGGCACACTTTATACCATGTCATAAAAGCGATGATGCTGTTAATGTTGCTGATTTGTTCTTTCGTGAAATTATTCGCTTGCATGGTGTGCCAAATACTATTGTTTCAGATCGTGATACTAAATTTCTTAGCCACTTTTGGAGATGTTTATGGGCTAAGTTGGGGACTAAACTGCTTTTTAGTACTACTTGTCACCCCCAAACTGATGGACAAACTGAAGTAGTCAACAGAACATTGTCTACTATGCTTAGGGCTGTTTTGAAGAATAATAAGAAAATGTGGGAAGAATGCTTGCCTCATATTGAATTTGCTTATAATCATTCATTGCATTCTACTACTAAGATGTGCCCTTTTGAAATTGTGTATGGTTTCCTACCTCGTGCACCTATTGATTTGTTGCCTCTTCCATCTTCGGAGAAGGTTAATTTTGATGCTAAAAAACGTGCTGAATTGATTTTAAAAATGCATGAGTTAACTAAGGAAAACATTGAGCGTATGAATGCTAAATATAAACTTGCTGGAGATAAGGGTAGAAAACATGTTGTCTTTGCACCTGGTGATCTTGTTTGGTTACATTTGCGTAAGGATAGGTTTCCTAATTTGCGCAAATCAAAGCTAATGCCACGTGCTGATGGTCCATTTAAGGTGTTAGAGAAAATAAATGATAATGCATATAAACTTGAGCTGCCTGCAGATTTTGGGGTTAGTCCCACTTTTAACATTGCAGATTTGAAGCCTTATTTGGGTAAGGAAGATGAGCTTCCGTCGAGGACGACTTCATTTCAAGAAGGGGAGGATGATGAGGACATCAATACCATTGTTACATCCACAGCCCCTCCTGCTATACATAGTGGACCAATTACTAGAGCTCGCGCACGCCAATTAAATTACCAGGTACTTTCGTTTCTTGGTAATCATTCTAATATTCATGAGAATATGATACTGCCTAAATTGGATACATTTGTTTTGCTTACAAATGAAGGGCCTAGCTTGGAGAAGGATGAACATTGGAGCAAGAACACGCATGGAGTTGATGGCATGCGCAAGGGGATCAAGAACGGAGTTACAAGTGATGATTTCAGGACCTTGAAGCCACCATAAGGAGTGCATGAAGCCTTGGACGAAATATACAAGATGCCACTTCATAATATTCGTCCATAGGCTATTCTAGGTGCTGCGTCACCTTATTTTTGGGCCAGGCCCATGTAATTTCGAAATACTTAAGTATAGGCTATTTTTAGAGTCCGTATGTGTGGGGAAACAAGAGTTAGGGTTGGTTTCGGACCCCACCATCAGGGGCCACGAAATTCCCTCCTCTTCCCCCATATATACAGCCCTTAGGGCGTCGTTTAGACTTTGGGTTTTGTTTAGATCAAAAGTTTGCCATAGCTGCAACTTCGCGTACTTCGTTTGTGTTCAACGACCAGACCAAGGCGTCACAGAACCCCACCTTCATTAATAAAGCTTTCCTCTTTATTCGCAATATCCAGGTTGCAATCTTAGTTTCTTGCTTGTTCTTCGTTTGCTCGCAGGAAACAGGCCCTCGTGGTCAGGTTGATCGTGCTCCGGCGTGGTCAATAACCCTCGGAAGTTGGTTTAGCGATTGCTAAGGCGCGACGTCTCGCACGTTCGTAGTCGGATCGTCAAGGTCGACTCCCACAGAAACGAAACCACCATCTCATCGAAACATCGGGACACCCTCGCCTCTATCATCCTCGTCGTCTGTAGTGTTCCGACAATACCTATGCATGCACACGGGTAGAGTGTCAAGTAGTATACCATCCTCGAAGAGGTCAAGTGAGCACGTGTAAAGGAGATGATTCACCTTTGTGTATGTGAAGTAGATGTCGCACGTGTCACTCGCCGAACAGACTCTTGACATGGTGATGTCCATAGGATGCTCCGCATCAGGAACTCTCGTTTTCTTTTATCTACTTTTGAGTAATTAGGGTTGTGTTAGTAGTAGATTCTTCCAATTTCCCTCTCAATGCAGAGAGGAACTCTTGTTTTCTTTTATCTACTTTTTAGTAATTAGGGTTGTGTTAGTAGTAGATTCTTCCAATTTGGTATCAGATCCATCTATGATGGCAGACAAAGAAATCAAGATCGAGGTTGTGGAGAAGATGAAGATAATCACGGAGCAAGACCTTCATATGCCAAGGACGGGAGGACTAGGCGCTCCTAGCTAGGCTGGTGTAGTGCTTAACACCGGAGAAATGACTATCGGCCTTGTTGTTGCCACAAGATTTTGCGGCTGCAGCAGTTGCCTGTGATGCCAGACGCCCCCTGGTTCTTCCCCTCGCCAACAACGCCTTCTGTCCCCCTTCTCCAATGCGCGGGGATCGCCACAACCGCCGCCGGCGGACCTCTACCCGTTGGGTAGATTGCCCACCGTCACCCCTCGCTTTCCTGCCTTCCACCGCCTACCTACTACCGCAACACAACCATGTGTCAACTCCTGCGAACTACCACCAGCCGCCACCCCCATTTTACCAACTCTAGCCATCTCCTTACTCGCAACAGTTACCCACTAACATCAATCATAGCCACTTTATTGATGTGGCCATGAGTAATGCAAGTGTTTTCAGTGATCATGAGGCTTTGGCACCAGTCAATGATTTAGAGGCCCGAGATCTGTACGTGTCATGTTACATGAAGCTTAAAAACAAGGATGAGGAGAAGCTAATTAATGTGACATGTGTTGGAAATATGCCCTAGAGGCAATAATAAAAGCATTATTATTATATTTCCTTATTCATGATAATTGTCTTTATTCGTGCTATAATTGTGTTATCCGGAAATCGTAATACATGTGTGAATAACAGACAACAAACATGTCCCTAGTGAGCCTCTAGTTGACTAGCTCGTTGATCGACAGATAGTCATGGTTTCCTGACTATGGACATTAGATGTCATCGATAACGGGATCACATCCTTAGGAGAATGATGTGATGGACAAGACCCAATCCTAAACATAGCATAAGATCGCATAGTTCGTTTGCTAGAGTTATCCAATGTCAAGTATCCTTTCCTTAGACCATGAGATCATGTAACTCCCGGATACCGTAGGAGTGCTTTGGGTGTGCCAAACGTCGCAACATAACTGGGTGACTATAAAGGTATACTACGGGTATCTCTGAAAGTGTCTGTTGGGTTACATGGATCGAGACTGGGATTTGTCACTCCGCTTGACGGAGAGGTATCACCGGGCCCTCTCGGTAATGCATCATCATAATGAGCTCAATGTGATCAAAGTGTTTGATCACGGGATCATGCATTACGGAACGAGAAAAGTGACTTGCCGATAACAAGATTGAACGAGGTATTGGGATACCGACGATCGAATCTCGGGCAAGTAAAATACTGATTGACAAAGGGAATCGTATACGGGATTAATTGAATCCTCGACATCGTGGTTCATCCGATGAGATCATCGTGGAGCATGTGGGAGCCAACATGGGTATCCAGATCCCACTGTTGGTTATTGCCCGAGAGCCGTCTCGGTCATGTCTGCATGTCTCCCGAACCCGTAGGGTCTACACACTTAAGGTTCGGTGACGCTAGGGTTGTGAAGATATGTATGTGCAGTAACCCGAATGTTGTTCGGAGTCCCGGATGAGATCCCGGACGTCACGAGGAGTTTCGGAATGGTCCGGAGGTAAAGAATTATATATAGGAAGTGCTATTTTGGCCATCGGGACAAGTTTCGGTGTTATCGGTATTGTACCGGGACCACCGGAGGGGTCCCGGGGTCCACCAGGTGGGGCCACCTGCCTTGGTGGGCCACATGGGCTTTAGGGGGTGCGCCTTGGCCTGCTTGGGCCAAGGGGAACCAGCCCCAAGAGGCCCATGCGCCAAGAGAGAAAAAAAAGGGGAGAGTCCTACAAGGGGAAGGCACCTCCGAGGTGCCTTGGGGAGGATGGACTCCTCCCCACCCTTGGCCGCACCCTTCCTTGGAGGAAGGGGCAAGGGCTGCGCATCCCCCTCTCCCTTGGCCCTATATATAATGGGGAAAAGGAGGAGCAAACCAACCCTAATGCCCTGGCACTCCCTCCTCCCTGCAACACCTCCTCCTCCTCCCGTAGTTGCTTAGCGAAGCCCTGCCGGAGTTCTGCTGCATCCACCACCACACCGTCGTGCTGGATCTTCCTCAACCTCTCCTCCCCCCTTCCTGGATCAAGAAGGAGGAGACGTCTCCCGTCCCGTACGTGTGTTGAACGCGGAGGTGCCGTCCGTTCGGTACTAGATCATCGGTGAATTGGATCACGGCAAGTACGACTACCTCATCCACGTTCACTCGAACGCTTCCGTTGCGATCTACAAAGTGGTATGTAGATGCTATATAATCTGAATACTCGTTGCTAGATGAACTCATAGATGGATCTTGGTGAAACCGTAGGAAAAATTTTAATTTTCTGCAACGTTCCCCAACAGTGGCATCATGAGCTAGGTCTATGCGTAGTTCTTCTTGCGCGAGTAGAACACAATTTGTTGTGGGCGTAGATGTTGTCAACTTTTCTTGCCGCTACTAGTCTTATCTTGCTTCAGCGGTATTGTGGGATGAAGCGGCCCGGACCAACCTTACACGTACGCTTATGTGAGACCGGTTCCACCGACTAACATGCACTAGTTGCATAAGGTGGCTGGCGGGTGTCTGTCTCTCCTACTTTAGTTGGAGCGGATTCGATGAAAAGGGTCCTTATGAAGGGTAAATAGAAGTTGACAAATCACGTTGTGGTGGTTTAACGTAGGTAAGAAAACGTCCTTGCTAGAACCCTAATTCAGCCACGTAAAAACTTGCAACAACAATTAGAGGACGTCTAACTTGTTTTTGCAGCAAGTGCTTTGTGATATGATATGGCCAAAGTTGTGATGAATGATGAATGATCTATATGTGATGTATGAGATGTTCATGATATTGTAATAGGAATCACGACTTGCATGTCAATGAGTATGACAACCGGCAGGAGCCATAGGAGTTGTCTTTATTTTTTGTATGACCTGCGTGTCATTGAGAATCGCCATGTAAATTACTTTACTTTATTGCTAAACGCGTTAGCCATAGTAGTAGAAGTAATAGTTGGCGAGCAACTTCATGGAGACACGATGATGAAGATCATGATGATGAGGATCATGGTGTCAAGCCGGTGACAAGATGATCATGGAGCCCCAAGATGGAGATCAAAGGAGCTATGTGATATTGGCCATATCATGTCACGTTTATTATTTGATTGCATGTGATGTTTATCATGTTTTTGCATCTTGTTTACTTAGGACGACGGTAGTAAATAAGATGATCCCTCATAATAATTTCAAGAAAGTGTTCACCCTAACTGTGCACCGTTGCTAAAGTTCGTCGTTCCGAAGCACCACGTGATGATCGGGTGTGATAGGTCCTTACGTTCACATACAACGGGTGTAAGACAGATTTACACACGCAAAACACTTAGGTTGGCTTGACGAGCCTAGCATGTACAGACATGGCCTCGGAACACAGAAGACCGAAAGGTCGAGCATGAGTCGTATAGAAGATACGATCAACATGAAGATGTTCACCGATGTTGACTAGTCCGTCTCACGTGATGATCGGACACGGCCTAGTTGACTCGGATCATGTAATACTTAGATGACTAGAAGAGGGATGTCTATCTAAGAGGGAGTTCATTAAATAATTTGATTAAATGAACTTTATTATCATGAACTTAGTCTAAATATTTACAATATGTCTTGTAGATCAAATGGCCAACGTAGTCCTCAACTTCAACGCGTTCCTAGAGAAAACCAAGCTGAAAGACGATGGTAGCAACTATACGGACTGGGTCCGGAACCTGAGGATTATCCTCATAGCTGCCAAGAAAGATTATGTCCTAAGAGCACCGCTGGGTGACGCACCTATTCTCCCTGCAGAACAAGACGTTATGAACGCTTGGCAGTCACGCTGCGATGATTACTCCCTCGTTCAGTGCGGCATGCTTTACAGCTTAGAGTCGGGGCTCCAAAAACGTTTTGAGAGACATGGAGCATATGAGATGTTCGAAGAGCTAAAAATGGTTTTCCAAGCTCATGCCCGGGTCGAGAGATATGAAGTCTCCGACAAATTCTTTAGCTATAAGATGGAGGAAAATAGTTCTGTCAGTGAACACATACTCAAAATGTCTGGGTTGCACAACCGTTTGACTCAACTGGAAGTTAATCTCCCGGATGAAGCGGTCATTGACAGAATCCTCCAGTCGCTTCCACCTAGCTACAAGAGCTTTGTGATGAACTACAATATGCAGGGGATGGTAAAGACCATTCCTGAGGTATATGCTATGCTGAAATCAGCAGAGGTAGAAATCAAGAAGGAGCATCAAGTGTTGATGGTGAATAAAACCACTAAGTTCAAGAAGGGCAAGGGTAAAAAGAACTTCAAGAAGGACGGCAAGGAAGTTGCCGCGCCCAGTAAGCAAGTTGCCGGGAAGAAGCCAAAGAATGGACCCAAGCCCGAAACTGAGTGCTTTTATTGCAAGGGAAGTGGTCACTGGAAGCGGAACTGCCCCAAATACTTAGCGGACAAGAAGGCCGGCAAAACCAAAGGTATATGTGATATACATGTAATTGATGTGTACCTTACCAGTACTCGTAATAGATCTTGGGTATTTGATACCGGTGCAGTTGCTCATATTTGTAACTCAAAGCAGGAGCTGCGGAATAAACGGAGACTGGCGAAGGACGAGGTGACGATGCGCGTCGGGAATGGTTCCAAGGTCGATGTGATCGCCGTCGGCACGCTGCCTCTACATTTACCTACGGGATTAGTTTTAAACCTCAATAATTGTTATTTAGTGCCAAGTTTGAGCATGAACATTGTGTCTGGATCTCGTTTAATTCGAGATGGCTACTCATTTAAATCTGAGAATAATGGTTGTTCTATTTATATGAGAGATATGTTTTATGGTCATGCTCCGATGGTTGATGGTTTATTCTTAATGAATCTCGTACGTGATGATACACATATTCATAGTGTGAGTACCAAAAGAGTTAAAGTTGATAACAATAGTCCCACATATTTGTGGCACTGCCGCCTTGGTCACATAGGTGTCAAACGCATGAAGAAGCTCCATACAGATGGACTTTTAGAGTCTCTTGATTATGAATCATTTGACACGTGCGAACCATGCCTCATGGGTAAAATGACCAAGACTCCGTTCTCAGGAACAATGGAGCGAGCAACCAACTTATTGGAAATCATACATACCGATGTGTGTGGTCCAATGAGTGTTGAAGCTCGCGGTGGTTATCGTTATGTTCTCACCCTCACTGATGACTTGAGTAGATATGGGTATATCTACTTAATGAAACACAAGTCTGAAACCTTTGAAAAGTTCAAGGAATTTCAGAGTGAGGTTGAAAATCAACGTGAGAGAAAGATCAAGTTTCTACGATCAGATCGTGGAGGAGAATACTTGAGTCATGAATTTGGCACACACTTAAGAAAATGTGGAATAGTTTCACAACTCACGCCGCCTGGAACACCTCAGCGTAATGGTGTGTCCGAACATCGTAATCGCACTCTATTAGATATGGTGCGGTCTATGATGTCTCTTACCGACTTACCGCTATCTTTTTGGGGCTATGCTTTAGAGACTGCCGCATTCACTTTAAATAGGGCTCCGTCGAAATCCGTTGAGACGACACCGTATGAATTATGGTTTGGGAAGAAACCTAAGCTGTCGTTTCTAAAAGTTTGGGGATGCGATGCTTATGTCAAGAAACTTCAACCTGAAAAGCTCGAACCCAAGTCGGAAAAATGTGTCTTCATAGGATACCCAAAAGAAACTGTTGGGTATACCTTCTACCTCAGATCCGAAGGCAAGATCTTTGTTGCCAAGAATGGATCCTTTCTAGAGAAAGAGTTTCTCTCGAAAGAAGTAAGTGGGAGGAAAGTAGAACTTGATGAAGTGTTACCTCTTGAATCGGAAAATGGCGAAACTCAAGAAAACGTTTCTGAGGAGCCTGCACTGACTAGAGAGGAAATTAATGATGATGATCAAGATGCTTCTGATCAAGCTCCTACTGAAATTCGAAAGTCCACAAGGACACGTTCCGCACCAGAGTGGTACGGCAACCCTGTCTTGGAAATCATGTTGTTAGACAACGGTGAACCTTCGAACTATGAGGAAGCAATGGCGGGCCCGGATTCCGACAAATGGCTGGAAGCCATGAAATCCGAGATAGGATCCATGTATGAAAACGAAGTATGGACTTTGACTGACTTGCCCGTTGAACGGCGAGCCATAGAAAATAAATGGATCTTTAAGAAGAAGACAGACGCGAATGGTAATGTGACCATCTATAAAGCTCGGCTTGTCGCTAAGGGTTATCGACAAGTTCAAGGAATTGACTACGATGAGACTTTCTCACTGGTAGCGAAGCTAAAGTCCGTCAGAATCATGTTAGCAATTGCCGCATACTATGATTATGAGATATGGCAAATGGACGTCAAAACGGCATTCCTTAATGGTTTCCTTAAGGAAGAATTGTATATGATGCAGCCGGAAGGTTTTGTCGATCCTAAGAATGCTGACAAGGTGTGCAAGCTCCAACGCTCGATTTATGGGCTGGTGCAAGCATCTCGGAGTTGGAACATTCGCTTTGATGAGATGATCAAAGCGTTTGGGTTTACACAGACTTATGGAGAAGCCTGTGTTTACAAGAAAGTGAGTGGGAGCTCTGTAGCATTTCTCATATTATATGTAGATGACATACTATTGATGGGAAATGATATAGAACTCTTGGACAGCATTAAGGCCTACTTGAATAAGAGTTTTTCAATAAAGGACCTTGGAGAAGCTGCTTATATATTAGGCATCAAGATCTATAGAGATAGATCGAGATGCCTCATAGGTCTTTCACAAAGCACATACCTTGATAAGATATTGAAGAAATTCAATATGGATCAATCTAAGAAAGGGTTCTTACCTGTGTTACAAGGTGTGAAATTGAGCTCAGCTCAATGTCCGACCACGGCAGAAGATATAGAAGAGATGAGTGTCATCCCCTATGCCTCAGCCATAGGTTCTATTATGTATGCCATGCTGTGTACCAGACCTGATGTAAACCTTGCCGTAAGTTTGGTAGGTAGGTACCAAAGTAATCCCGGCAAGGAACACTGGACAGCGGTCAAGAATATCCTAAAGTACCTGAAAAGGACTAAGGAAATGTTTCTCGTTTATGGAGGTGACGAAGAGCTCGTCGTAAAAGGTTACGTCGACGCTAGCTTCGACACAGATCTGGATGACTCTAAGTCACAAACCGGATACGTGTATATTTTGAATGGTGGGGCAGTAAGCTGGTGCAGTTGCAAGCAAAGCGTCGTGGCGGGATCTACATGTGAAGCGGAGTACATGGCAGCCTCGGAGGCAGCACATGAAGCAATTTGGGTGAAGGAGTTCATCACCGACCTCGGAGTCATACCCAATGCGTCGGGGCCAATCAAGCTCTTCTGTGACAACACTGGAGCTATTGCACTTGCAAAGGAGCCCAGGTTTCACAAGAAGACCAGGCACATCAAGCGTCGCTTCAACTCCATTCGTGAAAATGTTCAAGATGGAGACATAGAAATTTGTAAAGTGCACACGGATCTGAATGTCGCAGATCCGTTGACTAAACCTCTCCCTAAGGCAAAACATGATCAGCACCAGAACTCTATGGGTGTTCGATTCATCACAATGTAACTAGATTATTGACTCTAGTGCAAGTGGGAGACTGTTGGAAATATGCCCTAGAGGCAATAATAAAAGCATTATTATTATATTTCCTTATTCATGATAATTGTCTTTATTCGTGCTATAATTGTGTTATCCGGAAATCGTAATACATGTGTGAATAACAGACAACAAACATGTCCCTAGTGAGCCTCTAGTTGACTAGCTCGTTGATCGACAGATAGTCATGGTTTCCTGACTATGGACATTAGATGTCATCGATAACGGGATCACATCATTAGGAGAATGATGTGATGGACAAGACCCAATCCTAAACATAGCATAAGATCGCATAGTTCGTTTGCTAGAGTTATCCAATGTCAAGTATCCTTTCCTTAGACCATGAGATCATGTAACTCCCGGATACCGTAGGAGTGCTTTGGGTGTGCCAAACGTCGCAACGTAACTGGGTGACTATAAAGGTATACTACGGGTATCTCTGAAAGTGTCTGTTGGGTTACATGGATCGAGACTGGGATTTGTCACTCCGCTTGACGGAGAGGTATCACCGGGCCCTCTCGGTAATGCATCATCATAATGAGCTCAATGTGATCAAAGTGTTTGATCACGGGATCATGCATTACGGAACGAGAAAAGTGACTTTCCGATAACGAGATTGAACGAGGTATTGGGATACCGACGATCGAATCTCGGGCAAGTAAAATACCGATTGACAAAGGGAATCGTATACGGGATTAATTGAATCCTCGACATCGTGGTTCATCCGATGAGATCATCGTGGAGCATGTGGGAGCCAACATGGGTATCTAGATCCCGCTGTTGGTTATTGCCCGAGAGCCGTCTCGGTCATGTCTGCATGTCTCCCGAACCCGTAGGGTCTACACACTTAAGGTTCGGTGACGCTAGGGTTGTGAAGATATGTATGTGCAGTAACCCGAATGTTGTTCGGAGTCCCGGATGAGATCCCGGACGTCACGAGGAGTTCCGGAATGGTCCGGAGGTAAAGAATTATATATAGGAAGTGCTATTTTGGCCATCGGGACAAGTTTCGGTGTTATCGGTATTGTACCGGGACCACCGGAGGGGTCCCGGGGTCCACCAGGTGGGGCCACCTGCCTTGGTGGGCCACATGGGCCTTAGGGGGTGCGCCTTGGCCTGCTTGGGCCAAGGGGAACCAGCCCCAAGAGGCCCATGCGCCAAGAGAGAAAAAAAGGGGAGAGTCCTACAAGGGGAAGGCACCTCCGAGGTGCCTTGGGGAGGATGGACTCCTCCCCACCCTTGGCCGCACCCTTCCTTGGAGGAAGGGGCAAGGGCTGCGCCTCCCCCTCTCCCTTGGCCCTATATATAATGGGGAAAAGGAGGAGCAAACCAACCCTAATGCCCTGGCACTCCCTCCTCCCTGCAACACCTCCTCCTCCTCCCGTAGTTGCTTAGCGAAGCCTTGCCGGAGTTCTGCTGCATCCACCACCACACCGTCGTGCTGGATCTTCCTCAACCTCTCCTCCCCCCTTGCTGGATCAAGAAGGAGGAGACGTCTCCCGTCCCGTACGTGTGTTGAACGCGGAGGTGCCGTCCGTTCGGTACTAGATCATCGGTGAATTGGATCACGGCAAGTACGACTACCTCATCCACGTTCACTCGAACGCTTCCGTTGCGATCTACAAAGTGGTATGTAGATGCTATCTAATCTGAATACTCGTTGCTAGATGAACTCATAGATGGATCTTGGTGAAACCGTAGGAAAAATTTTAATTTTCTGCAACGTTCCCCAACAACATGTACGTGTGTGTATCAACCAGAATTGAGTGCTAGATATTTTACATGGGAATCAGGAGAAGCCAAAAGTAATATGAAAAGAGATTTGTTTTACTTGAGCCAAGTACACGTCCATGCAGACCAAAGAAATAAGAATAAGAAAGGTGTCCATGGCCACTACTACTACTACTTTCGGAGACGACGACCACCAGATCAATCAAGGTTGCATGCATCAAGACGTTTCTCACGTGGAAGAGCTTGTTTAAAGGAAGCAGGATGGGGGCCACCGGCTAGAAACACTAAATTGACGAGCGCACAAATAGTACTACTAGAGGCAATCCTTATTTGTATAGTAGGTCTTTTGGGTGCATGCCGACATGTAAAAGGCAAATCAGTTTAAATCAAGTAGGAGTCTAGTATGTTTGGGAATCTTGCGTGCGTGTAATTCTTGTTAGATGGGTCGGCTATACTAGTATAAATAGCCATAGTACGGTCAATGTACAGGCAGGTTTTATTTGAGGAATAAACACGATGTGTTATTACGGTAAATACCCGTATCGAGTTTTGGGGGAAGCTGTCTAAAAATCCCTAAGTTTTGAGGAAGCTTTAGAAAACCTCTTTGTTGCGATTTCTGCGAGGAAATTGTTTTGTGCGTGAGTACCATCATCGAGATTGGTTTTCTCATGCTGGACCGTAAGGTTCAATCCCTCTACTTCACGCACATCGCGTGCGCGGGCGAGAGGTTACTACCGCTGAAGGAGGAGTGGCGTGAAAGGTCGGGCCGCAACAGCGGATCGGATCTCGCCACGAGGTTTGGTCTATATCAGGTGGTATTCAGAGCAAAGGTTGTTCACGGCACAATATTTTTCTTCGAGTTACCATTGAAGATTTTTGTTTTATCATGAGAAAAGATTGTAGCTCACAAATGATGATGGCGGTGGAGAAGGATCCGTTGCGTGCTTTGCCGTGGTACCAATGCTTTACGCGTGTGCGTGTAGGGCCGGCGAGTTGTGCGACGTTGATGAATTGCTATTCCAATATGAATTTGGTGAGTCAGACTGTGGTTTATGCTTTGCACTTGCCGTTAGCTGAACATCTAGAACCATATGAGCTTTGGTGGAAGGAAAAGTTTGTCATGATCAAGCATCGTGTTGAGGTAAAATTTACTTTATCAGGATATGATGATCTGGTCGTGTGTGACGTGCTTCCTATGCACATGGATGCTTGCTCTCTACTACTAGGCAGACCATGGACAGACAAGAGACAATTAACTCACCATTCTGTTGGGGAATTTTCGTTTGTTCGGAAGGGACGATTTCTACCACTTGACTCATATACATCAGAGAAATATATGGCTGATCGCAAGAAGCGAGATATTGCTCAAGCTGAATCAGAAGTAAAGAAGAAGGTTGAAGATGCTGAAATTTTTAGGATCGTTGTTCAGCCCGCAAATAAAAATATTGTTGATGAGATTAACTCGAAACCGAGGACGGTTTCCTTTCAAGGGGGAGAGGTTGATGTGACCATGAGTAATGCAAGTGTTTTCAGTGATCATGAGGCTTTGGCACCAGTCAATGATTTGGAGGCCCAAGACCTGTACGTGTCAAGTTACATGAAGCTTAAAAACAAGGATGAGGAGAAGCTAATTAATGTGACATGTACGTGTGTGTATCAACCGGAATTGAGTGCTAGATATTTTACATGGGAATCAGGAGAAGCCAAAAGTAATATGAAAAGAGATTTGTCTTACTTGAGCCAAGTACACGTCCATGCAAACCAAAGAAATAAGAATAAGAAAGGTGTCCATGGCCACTACTACTACTACTTTCGGAGACGACGACCACCAGATCAATCAAGGCTGCATGCATCAAGATGTTTCTCACGTGGAAGAGCTTGTTTAAAGGAAGCAGGATGGGGGCCACCGGCTAGAAAAACAAAATTCATGAGCGCACAAATAGTCCTACTAGAGTCAATCGTTATTTGTATAGTAGGTCTTTTGGGTGCATGCCGAGATGTAAAAGGCAAATCAGTTTAAATCAAGTAGGAGTCTAGTATGTTTGGGAATCTTGCGTGCGTGTAATTCTTGTTAGATGGGTCAGCTATACTAGTATAAATAGCCATAGTACGGTCAATGTACGGGCAGGTTTTATTTGAGGAATAAACACGATGTGTTTTTAGGGTAAATACTCGTATCGAGTTTTGGGGGAAGCTGTCTAAAAATCCCTAAGTTTTGAGGAAGCTTTAGAAAACCTCTTTGTTGCGATTTCTGCGAGGAAATTGTTTTGTGCGTGAGTACCATCGTCGAGATTGGTTTTCTCGTGCTGGACCGTAAGGTTCAATCCCTCTACTTCACGCACATCGTGTGCGCGGGCGAGAGGTTACTACCGCTGAAGGAGGAGTGTCGTGAAAGGTCGGGCCGCAACAGCGGATCGGATCTCGCCACGAGGTTTGGTCTATATCAGGTGGTATTCAGAGCAAAGGTTGTTCACGGCACAATATTTTTCTTCGAGTTACCATTGAAGATTTTTGTTTTATCATGAGAAAAGATTGTAGCTCGCAAATGATGATGGCGGTGGAGAAGGATCCGTTGCGTGCTTTGCCGTGGTACCAATGCTTTACGCGTGTGCATGTAGGGCCGGCGAGTTGTGCAACGTTGATGAATTGCTATTCCAATATGAATTTGGTGAGTCAGACTGTGGTTGATGCTTTGCACTTGCCGTTAGCTGAACATCTAGAACCATATGAGCTTTGGTGGAAGGAAAAGTTTGTCATGATCAAGCATCGTGTTGAGGTAAAATTTACTTTATCAGGATATGATGATCTGGTCGTGTGTGACGTGCTTCCTATGCACATGCATGCTTGCTCTCTACTACTAGCCAGACCATGGACAGACAAGAGACAATTAACTTACGATTCTGTTGGGGAATTTTTGTTTGTTCGGAAGGGACGATTTCTACCACTTGACTCATATACACCGGAAGAATATATGGCTGATCGCAAGAAGCTTGATATTGCTCAAGCTGAATCAGAAGTAAAGAAGAAGGTTGAAGATGCTGAAATTTTTAGGATCGTTGTTCAGCCCGCAAATAAAAATATTGTTGATGAGATTAACTCGAAACCGAGGACGGTTTCCTTTCAAGGGGGAGAGGATGATGTGGCCATGAGTAATGCAAGTGTTTTCAGTGATCATGAGGCTTTGGCACCAGTCAATGATTTAGAGGCCCGAGACCTGTACGTGTCAAGTTACATGAAGCTTTAAAACAAGGATGAGGAGAAGCTTATTAATGTGACATGTACGTTTGTGTATCAACCGGAATTGAGTGCTAGATATTTTACATGGGAATCAGGAGAAGCCAAAAGTAATATGAAAAGAGATTTGTTTTACTTGAGCCAAGTACACGTCCATGCAAACCAAAGAAGTAAGAATAAGAAAGGTGTCCATGGCCACTACTACTACTACTACTTTGGGAGACGACGACCACCAGATCAATCAAGGCTGCATGCATCAAGATGTTTCTCACGTGGAAGAGCTTGTTTAAAGGAAGGAGGATGGGGGCCACCGGCTAGAAAAACTAAATTCATGAGCGCACAAATAGTACTACTAGAGTCAATCGTTATTTGTATAGTAGGTCTTTTGGGTGCATGCCGAGATGTAAAAGGCAAATCAGTTTAAATGAAGTAGGAGTCTAGTATGTTTGGGAATCTTGCGTGCGTGTAATTCTTGTTAGATGGGTCAGCTATACTAGTATAAATAGCCATAGTACGGTAAATGTACGGGCAGGTTTTATTTGAGGAATAAACACGATGTGTTTTTAGGGTAAATACCCGTATCGAGTTTTGGGGGAAGCTGTCTAAAAATCCCTAAGTTTTGAGGAAGCTTTAGAAAACCTCTTTGTTGCGATTTCTGCGAGGAAATTGTTTTGTGCGTGAGTACCATCGTCGAGATTGGTTTTCTCGTGCTGGACCGTAAGGTTCAATCCCTCTACTTCACGCACATCGTGTGCGCGGGCGAGAGGTTACTACCGCTGAAGGAGGAGTGTCGTGAAAGGTTGGGCCGCAACAGCGGATCGGATCTCGCCACGAGGTTTGGTCTATATCAGGTGGTATTCAGAGCAAAGGTTGTTCACGGCACAATATTTTTCTTCGAGTTACCATTGAAGATTTTTGTTTTATCATGAGAAAAGATTGTAGCTCGCAAATGATGATGGCGGTGGAGAAGGATCCGTTGCGTGCTTTGCCGTGGTACCAATGCTTTACGCGTGTGCGTGTAGGGCCGGCGAGTTGTGCAACGTTGATGAATTGCTATTCCAATATGAATTTGGTGAGTCAGACTGTGGTTGATGCTTTGCACTTGCCGTTAGCTGAACATCTAGAACCGTATGAGCTTTGGTGGAAGGAAAAGTTTGTCATGATCAAGCATCGTGTTGAGGTAAAATTTACTTTATCAGGATATGATGATCTGGTCGTGTGTGACGTGCTTCCTATGCACATGCATGCTTGCTCTCTACTACTAGCCAGACCATGGACAGACAAGAGACAATTAACTTACGATTCTGTTGGGGAATTTTCGTTTGTTCGGAAGGGACGATTTCTACCACTTGACTCATATACACCGGAGAAATATATGGCTGATCGCAAGAAGCTTGATATTGCTCAAGCTGAATCAGAAGTAAAGAAGAAGGTTGAAGATGCTGAAATTTTTAGGATCGTTGTTCAGCCCGCAAATAAAAATATTGTTGATGAGATTAACTCGAAACCGAGGACGGTTTTCTTTCAAGGGGGAGAGGATGATGTGGCCATGAGTAATGCAAGTGTTTTTAGTGATCATGAGGCTTTGGCACCAGTCAATGATTTAGAGGCCCGAGACCTGTACGTGTCAAGTTACATGAAGCTTAAAAACAAGGATGAGGAGAAGCTAATTAATGTGACATGTACATATGTGTATCAACCGGAATTGAGTGCTAGATATTTTACATGGGAATCAGGAGAAGCCAAAATAATATGAAAAGAGATTTGTTTTACTTGATCCAAGTACACGTCCATGCAAACCAAAGAAATAAGAATTAGAAAGGTGTCCATGGCCACTACTACTACTACTACTTTGGGAGACGACGACCACCAGATCAATCAAGGCTGCATGCATCAAGATGTTTCTCACGTGGAAGAGCTTGTTTAAAGGAAGCAGGATGGGGGCCACCGGCTAGAAAAACTAAATTCATGAGCGCACAAATAGTACTACTAGAGTCAATCGTTATTTGTATAGTAGGTCTTTTGGGTGCATGCCGAGATGTAAAAGTCAAATCAGTTTAAATGAAGTAGGAGTCTAGTATGTTTGGGAATCTTGCGTGCGTGTAATTCTTGTTAGATGGGTCAGCTATACTAGTATAAATAGCCATAGTACGGTCAATGTACGGGCAGGTTTTATTTGAGGAATAAACACGATGTGTTTTTAGGGTAAATACCCGTATCGAGTTTTGGGGGAAGCTGTCTAAAAATCCCTAAGTTTTGAGGAAGCTTTAGAAAACCTCTTTGTTGCGATTTCTGCGAGGAAATTGTTTTGTGCGTGAGTACCATCGTCGAGATTGGTTTTCTCGTGCTGGACCGTAAGGTTCAATCCCTCTACTTCACGCACATCGTGTGCGCGGGCGAGAGGTTACTACCGCTGAAGGAGGAGTGTCGTGAAAGGTCGAGACGCAATAGCGGATCGGATCTCGCCACGAGGTTTGGTCTATATCAGGTGGTATTCAGAGCAAAGGTTGTTCATGGCACAATATTTTTCTTCGAGTTACCATTGAAGATTTTTGTTTTATCATGAGAAAAGATTGTAGCTCGCAAATGATGATGGCGGTGGAGAAGGATCCGTTGCGTGCTTTGCCGTGGTACCAATGCTTTACGCGTGTGCGTGTAGGGCCGGCGAGTTGTGCAACGTTGATGAATTGCTATTCCAATATGAATTTGGTGAGTCAGACTGTGGTTGATGCTTTGCACTTGCCGTTAGCTGAACATCTAGAACCATATGAGCTTTGGTGGAAGGAAAAGTTTGTCATGATCAAGCATCGTGTTGAGGTAAAATTTACTTTATTAGGATATGATGATCTGGTCGTGTGTGACGTGCTTCCTATGCACATGCATGCTTGCTCTCTACTACTAGCCAGACCATGGACAGACAAGAGACAATTAACTTACGATTCTGTTGGGGAATTTTCGTTTGTTCGGAAGGGACGATTTCTACCACTTGACTCATATACACCGGAGAAATATATGGCTGATCGCAAGAAGCTTGATATTGCTCAAGCTGAATCGGAAGTAAAGAAGAAGGTTGAAGATGCTGAAATTTTTAGGATCGTTGTTCAGCCCGCAAATAAAAATATTGTTGATGAGATTAACTCGAAACCGAGGACGGTTTCCTTTCAAGGGGGAGAGGATGATGTGGCCATGAGTAATGCAAGTGTTTTCAGTGATCATGAGGCTTTGGCACTAGTCAATGATTTAGAGGCCCGAGACCTGTACGTGTCAAGTTACATGAAGCTTAAAAACAAGGATGAGGAGAAGCTAATTAATGTGACATGTACATGTGTGTATCAACCGGAATTGAGTGCTAGATATTTTACATGGGAATCAGGAGAAGCCAAAAGTAATATGAAAAGAGATTTGTTTTACTTGATCCAAGTACACGTCCATGCAAACCAAAGAAATAAGAATAAGAAAGGTGTCCATGGCCACTACTACTACTACTACTTTGGGAGACGACGACCACCAGATCAATCAAGGCTGCATGCATCAAGATGTTTCTCACGTGGAAGAGCTTGTTTAAAGGAAGCAGGATGGGGGCCACCGGTTAGAAAAACTAAATTCATGAGCGCACAAATAGTACTACTAGAGTCAATCGTTATTTGTATAGTAGGTCTTTTGGGTGCATGCCGAGATGTAAAAGTCAAATCAGTTTAAATGAAGTAGGAGTCTAGTATGTTTGGGAATCTTGCGTGCGTGTAATTCTTGTTAGATGGGTCAGCTATACTAGTATAAATAGCCATAGTACGGTCAATGTACGGGCAGGTTTTATTTGAGGAATAAACACGATGTGTTTTTAGGGTAAATACCCGTATCGAGTTTTGGGGGAAGCTGTCTAAAAATCCCTAAGTTTTGAGGAAGCTTTAGAAAACCTCTTTGTTGTGATTTCTGCGAGGAAATTGTTTTTTGTGTGAGTACCATCGTCGAGCTTGGTTTTCTCGTGCTGGACCGTAAGGTTCAATCCCTCTACTTCACGCACATCGTGTGCGCGGGCGAGAGGTTACTACCACTGAAGGAGGAGTGTCGTGAAAGGTCGGGCCGCAACAGCGGATCGGATCTCGCCACGAGGTTTGGTCTATATCAGGTGGTATTCAGAGCAAAGGTTGTTCACGGCACAATATTTTTCTTCGAGTTACCATTGAAGATTTTTGTTTTATCATGAGAAAAGATTGTAGCTCGCAAATGATGATGGCGGTGGAGAAGGATCCGTTGCGTGCTTTGCCGTGGTACCAATGCTTTACGCGTGTGCGTGTAGGGCCGGCGAGTTGTGCAACATTGATGAATTGCTATTCCAATATGAATTTGGTGAGTCAGACTGTGGTTGATGCTTTGCACTTGCCGTTAGCTGAACATCTAGAACCATATGAGCTTTGGTGGAAGGAAAAGTTTGTCATGATCAAGCATCGTGTTGAGGTAAAATTTACTTTATCAGGATATGATGATCTGGTCGTATGTGACGTGCTTCCTATGCACATGCATGCTTGCTCTCTACTACTAGCCAGACCATGCACAGACAAGAGACAATTAACTTACGATTCTGTTGGGGAATTTTCGTTTGTTCGGAAGGGACGATTTCTACCACTTGACTCATATACACCGGAGAAATATATGGCTGATCGCAAGAAGCTTGATATTGCTCAAGCTGAATCGGAAGTAAAGAAGAAGGTTGAAGATGCTGAAATTTTTAGGATCGTTGTTCAGCCCGCAAATAAAAATATTGTTGATGAGATTAACTCGAAACCGAGGACGGTTTCCTTTCAAGGGGGAGAGGATGATGTGGCCATGAGTAATGCAAGTGTTTTCAGTGATCATGAGGCTTTGGCACCAGTCAATGATTTAGAGGCCCGAGACCTGTACGTGTCAAGTTACATGAAGCTTAAAAACAAGGATGAGGAGAAGCTAATTAATGTGACATGTACATGTGTGTATCAACCGAATTGAGTGCTAGATATTTTACATGGGAATCAGGAGAAGCCAAAAGTAATATGAAAAGAGATTTGTTTTACTTGATCCAAGTACACGTCCATGCAAACCATAGAAATAAGAATAAGAAAGGTGTCCATGGCCACTACTACTACTACTACTTTGGGAGACGACGACCACCAGATCAATCAAGGCTGCATGCATCAAGATGTTTCTCACGTGGAAGAGCTTGTTTAAAGGAAGCAGGATGGGGGCCACCGGCTAGAAAAACTAAATTCATGAGCGCACAAATAGTACTACTAGAGTCAATCGTTATTTGTATAGTAGGTCTTTTGGGTGCATGCCGAGATGTAAAAGTCAAATCAGTTTAAATGAAGTAGGAGTCTAGTATGTTTGGGAATCTTGCGTGCGTGTAATTCTTGTTAGATGGGTCAGCTATACTAGTATAAATAGCCATAGTACGGTCATTGTACGGGAAGGTTTTATTTGAGGAATAAACACGATGTGTTTTTAGGGTAAATACCCGTATCGAGTTTTGGGGGAAGCTGTCTAAAAATCCCTAAGTTTTGAGGAAGCTTTAGAAAACCTCTTTGTTGCGATTTCTGCGAGGAAATTGTTTTGTGCGTGAGTACCATCGTCGAGATTGGTTTTCTCGTGCTGGACCGTAAGGTTCAATCCCTCTACTTCACGCACATCGTGTGCGCGGGCGAGAGGTTACTACCGCTGAAGGAGGAGTGTCGTGAAAGGTCGGGCCGCAACAGCGGATCGGATCTCGCCACAAGGTTTGGTCTATATCAGGTGGTATTCAGAGCAAAGGTTGTTCACGGCACAATATTTTTCTTCGAGTTACCATTGAAGATTTTTGTGTTATCATGAGAAAAGATTGTAGCTCGCAAATGATGATGGCGGTGGAGAAGGATCCGTTGCGTGCTTTGCCGTGGTACCAATGCTTTACGTGTGTGCGTGTAGGGCCGGCGAGTTGTGCAACGTTGATGAATTGCTATTCCAATATGAATTTGGTGAGTCAGACTGTGGTTGATGCTTTGCACTTGCCGTTAGCTGAACATCTAGAACCATATGAGCTTTGGTGGAAGGAAAAGTTTGTCATGATCAAGCATCGTGTTGAGGTAAAATTTACTTTATCAGGATATGATGATCTGGTCGTGTGTGACGTGCTTCCTATGCACATGCATGCTTGCTCTCTACTACTAGCCAGACCATGCACAGACAAGAGACAATTAACTTACGATTCTGTTGGGGAATTTTCGTTTGTTCGGAAGGGACGATTTCTACCACTTGACTCATATACACCGGAGAAATATATGGCTGATCGCTAGAAGCTTGATATTGCTCAAGCTGAATCGGAAGTAAAGAAGAAGGTTGAAGATGCTGAAATTTTTAGGATCGTTGTTCAGCCCGCAAATAAAAATATTGTTGATGAGATTAACTCGAAACCGAGGACGGTTTCCTTTCAAGGGGGAGAGGATGATGTGGCCATGAGTAATGCAAGTGTTTTCAGTGATCATGAGGCTTTGGCACCAGTCAATGATTTAGAGGCCCGAGACCTGTACGTGTCAAGTTACATGAAGCTTAAAAACAAGGATGAGGAGAAGCTAATTAATGTGACATGTACATGTGTGTATCAACCGGAATTGAGTGCTAGATATTTTACATGGGAATCAGGAGAAGCCAAAAGTAATATGAAAAGAGATTTGTTTTACTTGATCCAAGTACACGTCCATGCAAACCAAAGAAATAAGAATAAGAAAGGTGTCCATGGCCACTACTACTACTACTACTTTGGGAGACGACGACCACCAGATCAATCAAGGTTGCATGCATCAAGATGTTTCTCACGTAGAAGAGCTTGTTTAAAGGAAGCAGGATGGGGGCCACCGGCTAGAAAAACTAAATTCATGAGCGCACAAATAGTACTACTAGAGTCAATCGTTATTTGTATAGTAGGTCTTTTGGGTGCATGCCGAGATGTAAAAGTCAAATCAGTTTAAATGAAGTAGGAGTCTAGTATGTTTGGGAATCTTGCGTGCGTGTAATTCTTGTTAGATGGGTCAGCTATACTAGTATAAATAGCCATAGTACGGTCAATGTACGGGCAGGTTTTATTTGAGGAATAAACACGATGTGTTTTTTGGGTAAATACCCGTATCGAGTTTTGGGGGAAGCTGTCTAAAAATCCCTAAGTTTTGAGGAAGCTTTAGAAAACCTCTTTGTTGTGATTTCTGCGAGGAAATTGTTTTGTGCGTGAGTACCATCGTCGAGATTGGTTTTCTCGTGCTGGACCGTAAGGTTCAATCCCTCTACTTCACGCACATCGTGTGCGCGGGCGAGAGGTTACTACCGCTGAAGGAGGAGTGTCGTGAAAGGTCGGGCCGCAACAGCGGATCGGATCTCGCCACGAGGTTTGGTCTATATCAGGTGGTATTCAGAGCAAAGGTTGTTCACGGCACAATATTTTTCTTCGAGTTACCATTGAAGATTTTTGTTTTATCATGAGAAAAGATTGTAGCTCGCAAATGATGATGGCGGTGGAGAAGGATCCGTTGCGTGCTTTGTCGTGGTACCAATGCTTTACGCGTGTGCGCGTAGGGCCGGCGAGTTGTGCAACGTTGATGAATTGCTATTCCAATATGAATTTGGTGAGTCAGACTGTGGTTGATGCTTTGCACTTGCCGTTAGCTGAACATCTAGAACCATATGAGCTTTGGTGGAAGGAAAAGTTTGTCATGATCAAGCATCGTGTTGAGGTAAAATTTACTTTATCAGGATATGATGATCTGGTCGTGTGTGACGTGCTTCCTATGCACATGCATGCTTGCTCTCTACTACTAGCCAGACCATGGACAGACAAGAGACAATTAACTTACGATTCTGTTGGGGAATTTTCGTTTGTTCGGAAGGGACGATTTCTACCACTTGACTCATATACACCGGAGAAATATATGGCTGATCGCAAGAAGCTTGATATTGCTCAAGCTGAATCGGAAGTAAAGAAGAAGGTTGAAGATGCTGAAATTTTTAGGATCGTTGTTCAGCCCGCAAATAAAAATATTGTTGATGAGATTAACTCGAAACCGGGGACGGTTTCCTTTCAAGGGGGAGAGGATGATGTGGCCATGAGTAATGCAAGTGTTTTCAGTGATCATGAGGCTTTGGCACCAGTCAATGATTTAGAGGCCCGAGACCTGTACGTGTCAAGTTACATGAAGCTTAAAAACAAGGATGAGGAGAAGCTAATTAATGTGACATGTACATGTGTGTATCAACCGGAATTGAGTGCTAGATATTTTACATGGGAATCAGGAGAAGCCAAAAGTAATATGAAAAGAGATTTGTTTTACTTGATCCAAGTACACGTCCATGCAAACCAAAGAAATAAGAATAAGAAAGGTGTCCATGGCCACTACTACTACTACTACTTTGGGAGACGACGACCACCAGATCAATCAAGGCTGCATGCATCAAGATGTTTCTCACGTGGAAGAGCTTGTTTAAAGGAAGCGGGATGGGGGCCACCGGCTAGAAAAACTAAATTCATGAGCGCACAAATAGTACTACTAGAGTCAATCGTTATTTGTATAGTAGGTCTTTTGGGTGCATGCCGAGATGTAAAAGTCAAATCAGTTTAAATGAAGTAGGAGTCTAGTATGTTTGGGAATCTTGCGTGCGTGTAATTCTTGTTAGATGGGTCAGCTATACTAGTATAAATAGCCATAGTACGGTCAATGTACGGGCAGGTTTTATTTGAGGAATAAACACGATGTGTTTTTAGGGTAAATACCCGTATCGAGTTTTGGGGGAAGCTGTCTAAAAATCCCTAAGTTTTGAGGAAGCTTTAGAAAACCTCTTTGTTGCGATTTCTGCGAGGAAATTGTTTTGTGCGTGAGTACCATCGTCGAGATTGGTTTTCTCGTGCTGGACCGTAAGGTTCAATCCCTCTACTTCACGCACATCGTGTGCGCGGGCGAGAGGTTACTACCGCTGAAGGAGGAGTGTCGTGAAAGGTCGGGCCGCAACAGCAGATCGGATCTCGCCACGAGGTTTGGTCTATATCAGGTGGTATTCAGAGCAAAGGTTGTTCACGGCACAATATTTTTCTTCGAGTTACCATTGAAGATTTTTGTTTTATCATGAGAAAAGATTGTAGCTCGCAAATGATGATGGCGGTGGAGAAGGATCCGTTGTGTGCTTTGCCGTGGTACCAATGCTTTACGCGTGTGCGTGTAGGGCCGGCGAGTTGTGCAACGTTGATGAATTGCTATTCCAATATGAATTTGGTGAGTCAGACTGTGGTTGATGCTTTGCACTTGCCGTTAGCTGAACATCTAGAACCATATGAGCTTTGGTGGAAGGAAAAGTTTGTCATGATCAAGCATCGTGTTGAGGTAAAATTTACTTTATCAGGATATGATGATCTGGTCGTGTGTGACGTGCTTCCTATGCACATGCATGCTTGCTCTCTACTACTAGCCAGACCATGGACAGACAAGAGACAATTAACTTACGATTCTGTTGGGGAATTTTCGTTTGTTCGGAAGGGACGATTTCTACCACTTGACTCATATACACCGGAGAAATATATGGCTGATCGCAAGAAGCTTGATATTGCTCAAGCTGAATCGGAAGTAAAGAAGAAGGTTGAAGATGCTGAAATTTTTAGGATCGTTGTTCAGCCCGCAAATAAAAATATTGTTGATGAGATTAACTCGAAACCGAGGACGGTTTCCTTTCAAGGGGGAGAGGATGATGTGGCCATGAGTAATGCAAGTGTTTTCAGTGATCATGAGGCTTTGGCACCAGTCAATGATTTAGAGGCCCGAGACCTGTACGTGTCAAGTTACATGAAGCTTAAAAACAAGGATGAGGAGAAGCTAATTAATGTGACATGTACGTGTGTGTATCAACCGGAATTGAGTGCTAGATATTTTACATGGGAATCAGGAGAAGACAAAAGTAATATGAAAAGAGATTTGTTTTACTTGAGCCAAGTACACATCCATGCAAACCAAATAAATAAGAATAAGAAAGGTGTCCATGGCCACTACTACTACTACTTTGGGAGACGACGACCACCAGATCAATCAAGGCTGCATGCATCAAGATGTTTCTCACGTGGAAGAGCTTGTTTAAAGGAAGCAGGATGGGGGCCACCGACTAGAAAAACTAAATTCATGAGCGCACAAATAGTACTACTAGAGTCAATCGTTATTTGTATAGTAGGTCTTTTGGGTGCATGCCGAGATGTAAAAGGCAAATCAGTTTAAATCAAGTAGGAGTCTAGTATGTTTGGGAATCTTGCGTGCGTGTAATTCTTGTTAGATGGGTCAGCTATACTAGTATAAATAGCCATAGTACGGTCAATGTACGGGCAGGTTTTATTTGAGGAATAAACACGATGTGTTTTTAGGGTAAATACCCGTATCGAGTTTTGGGGGAAGCTGTCTAAAAATCCCTAAGTTTTGAGGAAGCTTTAGAAAACCTCTTTGTTGCGATTTCTGCGAGGAAATTGTTTTGTGCGCGAGTACCATCGTCGAGATTGGTTTTCTCGTGCTGGACCGTAAGGTTCAATCCCTCTACTTCACGCACATCGTGTGCGCGGGCGAGAGGTTACTACCGCTGAAGGAGGAGTGTCGTGAAAGGTCGGGCTGCAACAGCGGATCGGATCTCGCCACGAGGTTTGGTCTATATCAGGTGGTATTCAGAGCAAAGGTTGTTCACGGCACAATATTTTTCTTCGAGTTACCATTGAAGATTTTTGTTTTATCATGAGAAAAGATTGTAGCTCGCAAATGATGATGGCGGTGGAGAAGGATCCGTTGCGTGCTTTGCCGTGGTACCAATGCTTTAGGCGTGTGCGTGTAGGGCCGGCGAGTTGTGCAACATTGATGAATTGCTATTCCAATATGAATTTGGTGAGTCAGACTGTGGTTGATGCTTTGCACTTGCCGTTAGCTGAACATCTAGAACCATATGAGCTTTGGTGGAAGGAAAAGTTTGTCATGATCAAGCATCGTGTTGAGATAAAATTAACTTTATCAGGATATGATGATCTGGTCGTGTGTGACGTGCTTCCTATGCACATGCATGCTTGCTCTCTACTACTAGCCAGACCATGGACAAACAAGACACAATTAACTTACGATTCTATTGGGGAATTTTTGTTTGTTCGGAAGGGACGATTTCTACCACTTGACTCATATACACCGGAGAAATATATGGCTGATCGCAAGAAGCTTGATATTGCTCAAGCTGAATCAGAAGTAAAGAAGAAGGTTGAAGATGCTGAAATTTTTAGGATCGTTGTTCAGCCCGCAAATAAAAATATTGTTGATGAGATTAACTCGAAACCGAGGACGGTTTCCTTTCAAGGGGGAGAGGATGATGTGGCCATGAGTAATGCAAGTGTTTTCAGTGATCATGAGGCTTTGGCACCAGTCAATGATTTAGAGGCCCGAGACCTGTACGTGTCAAGTTACATGAAGCTTAAAAACAAGGATGAGGAGAAGCTAATTAATGTGACATGTACGTGTGTGTATCAACCGGAATTGAGTGCTAGATATTTTACATGGGAATCAGGAGAAGCCAAAAGTAATATGAAAAGAGATTTGTTTTACTTGAGCCAAGTACACATCCATGCAAACCAAATAAATAAGAATAAGAAAGGTGTCCATGGCCACTACTACTACTACTTTGGGAGACGACGACCACCAGATCAATCAAGGCTGCATGCATCAAGATGTTTCTCACGTGGAAGAGCTTGTTTAAAGGAAGCAGGATGGGGGCCACCGACTAGAAAAACTAAATTCATGAGCGCACAAATAGTACTACTAGAGTCAATCGTTATTTGTATAGTAGGTCTTTTGGGTGCATGCCGAGATGTAAAAGGCAAATCAGTTTAAATCAAGTAGGAGTCTAGTATGTTTGGGAATCTTGCGTGCGTGTAATTCTTGTTAGATGGGTCAGCTATACTAGTATAAATAGCCATAGTACGGTCAATGTACGGGCAGGTTTTATTTGAGGAATAAACACGATGTGTTTTTAGGGTAAATACCCGTATCGAGTTTTGGGGGAAGCTGTCTAAAAATCCCTAAGTTTTGAGGAAGCTTTAGAAAACCTCTTTGTTGCGATTTCTGCGAGGAAATTGTTTTGTGCGCGAGTACCATCGTCGAGATTGGTTTTCTCGTGCTGGACCGTAAGGTTCAATCCCTCTACTTCACGCACATCGTGTGCGCGGGCGAGAGGTTACTACCGCTGAAGGAGGAGTGTCGTGAAAGGTCGGGCCGCAACAGCGGATCGGATCTCGCCACGAGGTTTGGTCTATATCAGGTGGTATTCAGAGCAAAGGTTGTTCACGGCACAATATTTTTCTTCGAGTTACCATTGAAGATTTTTGTTTTATCATGAGAAAAGATTGTAGCTCGCAAATGATGATGGCGGTGGAGAAGGATCCGTTGCGTGCTTTGCCGTGGTACCAATGCTTTAGGCGTGTGCGTGTAGGGCCGGCGAGTTGTGCAACGTTGATGAATTGCTATTCCAATATGAATTTGGTGAGTCAGACTGTGGTTGATGCTTTGCACTTGCCGTTAGCTGAACATCTAGAACCATATGAGCTTTGGTGGAAGGAAAAGTTTGTCATGATCAAGCATCGTGTTGAGATAAAATTAACTTTATCAGGATATGATGATCTGGTCGTGTGTGACGTGCTTCCTATGCACATGCATGCTTGCTCTCTACTACTAGCCAGACCATGGACAAACAAGACACAATTAACTTACGATTCTGTTGGGGAATTTTTGTTTGTTCGGAAGGGACGATTTCTACCACTTGACTCATATACACCGGAGAAATATATGGCTGATCGCAAGAAGCTTGATATTGCTCAAGCTGAATCAGAAGTAAAGAAGAAGGTTGAAGATGCTGAAATTTTTAGGATCGTTGTTCAGCCCGCAAATAAAAATATTGTTGATGAGATTAACTCGAAACCGAGGACGGTTTCCTTTCAAGGGGGAGAGGATGATGTGGCCATGAGTAATGCAAGTGTTTTCAGTGATCATGAGGCTTTGGCACCAGTCAATGATTTAGAGGCCCGAGACCTGTACGTGTCAAGTTACATGAAGCTTAAAAACAAGGATGAGGAGAAGCTAATTAATGTGACATGTACGTGTGTGTATCAACCGGAATTGAGTGCTAGATATTTTACATGGGAATCAGGAGAAGCCAAAAGTAATATGAAAAGAGATTTGTTTTACTTGAGCCAAGTACACATCCATGCAAACCAAATAAATAAGAATAAGAAAGGTGTCCATGGCCACTACTACTACTACTTTGGGAGACGACGACCACCAGATCAATCAAGGCTGCATGCATCAAGATGTTTCTCACGTGGAAGAGCTTGTTTAAAGGAAGCAGGATGGGGGCCACCGACTAGAAAAACTAAATTCATGAGCGCACAAATAGTACTACTAGAGTCAATCGTTATTTGTATAGTAGGTCTTTTGGGTGCATGCCGAGATGTAAAAGGCAAATCAGTTTAAATCAAGTAGGAGTCTAGTATGTTTGGGAATCTTGCGTGCGTGTAATTCTTGTTAGATGGGTCAGCTATACTAGTATAAATAGCCATAGTACGGTCAATGTACGGGCAGGTTTTATTTGAGGAATAAACACGATGTGTTTTTAGGGTAAATACCCGTATCGAGTTTTGGGGGAAGCTGTCTAAAAATCCCTAAGTTTTGAGGAAGCTTTAGAAAACCTCTTTGTTGCGATTTCTGCGAGGAAATTGTTTTGTGCGCGAGTACCATCGTCGAGATTGGTTTTCTCGTGCTGGACCGTAAGGTTCAATCCCTCTACTTCACGCACATCGTGTGCGCGGGCGAGAGGTTACTACCGCTGAAGGAGGAGTGTCGTGAAAGGTCGGGCCGCAACAGCGGATCGGATCTCGCCACGAGGTTTGGTCTATATCAAGTGGTATTCAGAGCAAAGGTTGTTCACGGCACAATATTTTTCTTCGAGTTACCATTGAAGATTTTTGTTTTATCATGAGAAAAGATTGTAGCTCGCAAATGATGATGGCGGTGGAGAAGGATCCGTTGCGTGCTTTGCCGTGGTACCAATGCTTTAGGCGTGTGCGTGTAGGGCCGGCGAGTTGTGCAACGTTGATGAATTGCTATTCCAATATGAATTTGGTGAGTCAGACTGTGGTTGATGCTTTGCACTTGCCGTTAGCTGAACATCTAGAACCATATGAGCTTTGGTGGAAGGAAAAGTTTGTCATGATCAAGCATCGTGTTGAGATAAAATTAACTTTATCAGGATATGATGATCTGGTCGTGTGTGACGTGCTTCCTATGCACATGCATGCTTGCTCTCTACTACTAGCCAGACCATGGACAAACAAGACACAATTAACTTACGATTCTGTTGGGGAATTTTTGTTTGTTCGGAAGGGACGATTTCTACCACTTGACTCATATACACCGGAGAAATATATGGCTGATCGCAAGAAGCTTGATATTGCTCAAGCTGAATCAGAAGTAAAGAAGAAGGTTGAAGATGCTGAAATTTTTAGGATCGTTGTTCAGCCCGCAAATAAAAATATTGTTGATGAGATTAACTCGAAACCGAGGACGGTTTCCTTTCAAGGGGGAGAGGATGATGTGGCCATGAGTAATGCAAGTGTTTTCAGTGATCATGAGGCTTTGGCACCAGTCAATGATTTAGAGGCCCGAGACCTGTACGTGTCAAGTTACATGAAGCTTAAAAACAAGGATGAGGAGAAGCTAATTAATGTGACATGTACGTGTGTGTATCAACCGGAATTGAGTGCTAGATATTTTACATGGGAATCAGGAGAAGCCAAAAGTAATATGAAAAGAGATTTGTTTTACTTGAGCCAAGTACACATCCATGCAAACCAAATAAATAAGAATAAGAAAGGTGTCCATGGCCACTACTACTACTACTTTGGGAGACGACGACCACCAGATCAATCAAGGCTGCATGCATCAAGATGTTTCTCACGTGGAAGAGCTTGTTTAAAGGAAGCAGGATGGGGGCCACCGACTAGAAAAACTAAATTCATGAGCGCACAAATAGTACTACTAGAGTCAATCGTTATTTGTATAGTAGGTCTTTTGGGTGCATGCCGAGATGTAAAAGGCAAATCAGTTTAAATCAAGTAGGAGTCTAGTATGTTTGGGAATCTTGCGTGCGTGTAATTCTTGTTAGATGGGTCAGCTATACTAGTATAAATAGCCATAGTACGGTCAATGTACGGGCAGGTTTTATTTGAGGAATAAACACGATGTGTTTTTAGGGTAAATACCCGTATCGAGTTTTGGGGGAAGCTGTCTAAAAATCCCTAAGTTTTGAGGAAGCTTTAGAAAACCTCTTTGTTGCGATTTCTGCGAGGAAATTGTTTTGTGCGCGAGTACCATCGTCGAGATTGGTTTTCTCGTGCTGGACCGTAAGGTTCAATCCCTCTACTTCACGCACATCGTGTGCGCGGGCGAGAGGTTACTACCGCTGAAGGAGGAGTGTCGTGAAAGGTCGGGCCGCAACAGCGGATCGGATCTCGCCACGAGGTTTGGTCTATATCAGGTGGTATTCAGAGCAAAGGTTGTTCACGGCACAATATTTTTCTTCGAGTTACCATTGAAGATTTTTGTTTTATCATGAGAAAAGATTGTAGCTCGCAAATGATGATGGCGGTGGAGAAGGATCCGTTGCGTGCTTTGCCGTGGTACCAATGCTTTACGCGTGTGCGTGTAGGGCCGGCGAGTTGTGCAACGTTGACGAATTGCTATTCCAATATGAATTTGGTGAGTCAGACTGTGGTTGATGCTTTGCACTTGCCGTTAGCTGAACATCTAGAACCATATGAGCTTTGGTGGAAGGAAAAGTTTGTCATGATCAAGCATCGTGTTGAGGTAAAATTTACTTTATCAGGATATGATGATCTGGTCGTGTGTGACGTGCTTCCTATGCACCTGCATGCTTGCTCTCTACTACTAGGCAGACCATGGACAGACAAGAGACAATTAACTTACGATTCTGTTGGGGAATTTTCGTTTGTTCGGAAGGGACGATTTCTACCACTTGACTCATATACATCGGAGAAATATATGGCTGATCGCAAGAAGCGAGATATTGCTCAAGCTGAATACGAAGTAAAGAAGAAGGTTGAAGATGCTGAAATTTTTAGGATCGTTGTTCAGCCCGCAAATAAAAATATTGTTGATGAGATTAACTCGAAACCGAGGACGGTTTCCTTTCAAGGGGGAGAGGATGATGTGGCCATGAGTAATGCAAGTGTTTTCAGTGATCATGAGGCTTTGGCACCAGTCAATGATTTAGAGGCCCGAGACCTGTACGTGTCAAGTTACATGAAGCTTAAAAACAAGGATGAGGAGAAGCTAATTAATGTGACATGTACATGTGTGTATCAACCGGAATTGAGTGCTAGATATTTTACATGGGAATCAGGAGAAGCCAAAAGTAATATGAAAAGAGATTTGTTTTACTTGAGCCAAGTACACGTCCATGCAAACCAAAGAAATAAGAATAAGAAAGGTGTCCATGGCCACTACTACTACTACTTTGGGAGACGACGACCACCAGATCAATCAAGGCTGCATGCATCAAGACGTTTCTCACGTGGAAGAGCTTATTTAAAGGAAGGAGGATGGGGGCCACCGGCTAGAAAAACTAAATTCATGAGCGCACAAATAGTACTACTAGAGTCAATCGTTATTTGTATTGTAGGTCTTTTGGGTGCATGCCGAGATGTAAAAGGCAAATCAGTTTAAATCAAGTAGGAGTCTAGTATGTTTGGGAATCTTGCGTGCGATTAATTCTTGCTAGATGGGTCGGCTATACTAGTATAAATAGCCATAGTACGGTCAATGTACGGGCAGGTTTTATTTGAGGAATAAACACGATGTGTTTTTAGGGTAAATACCCGTATCGAGTTTTGGGGGAAGCTATCTAAAAATCCCTAAGTTTTGAGGAAGCTTTAGAAAACCTCTTTGTTGCGATTTCTGCGAGGAAATTGTTTTGTGCGTGAGTACCATCGTCGAGATTGGTTTTCTCGTGCTGGACCGTAAGGTTCAATCCCTCTACTTCACGCACATCGCGTGCGCGGGCGAGAGGTTACTACCGCTGAAGGAGGAGTGTCGTCAAAGGTCGGGCTGCAACAGCGGATCGGATCTCGCCACGAGGTTTGGTCTATATCAGGTGGTATTCAGAGCAAAGGTTGTTCATGGCACAATATTTTTCTTCGAGTTACCATTGAAGATTTTTGTTTTATCATGAGAAAAGATTGTAGCTCGCAAATGATGATGCCGGTGGAGAAGGATCCGTTGCGTGCTTTGCCGTGGTACCAATGCTTTACGCGTGTGCGTGTAGGGCCAGCGAGTTGTGCAACGTTGATGAATTGCTATTCCATTATGAATTTGGTGAGTCATACTGTGGTTGATTCTTTGCACTTGCCGTTAGCTGAACATCTAGAACCATATGAGCTTTGGTGGAAGGAAAAGTTTGTCATGATCAAGCATCGTGTTGAGGTAAAATTTACTATATCAGGATATGATGATCTGGTCGTGTGTGACGTGCTTCCTATGCACATGCATGCTTGCTCTCTACTACTAGGCAGACCATGGACAGACAAGAGACAATTAACTTACCATTCTATTGGGGAATTTTTGTTTGTTCGGAAGGGACGATTTCTACCACTTGACTCATATACATCGGAGAAATATATGGCTGATCGCAAGAAGCGAGATATTGCTCAAGCTGAATCAGAAGTAAAGAAGAAGGTTGAAGATGCTGAAATTTTTAGGATTGTTGTTCAGCCCGCAAATAAAAATATTGTTGATGAGATTAACTCGAAACCGAGGACGGTTTCCTTTCAAGGGGGAGAGGATGATGTGGCCATGAGTAATGCAAGTGTTTTCAGTGATCATGAGGCTTTGGCACCAGTCAATGATTTAGAGGCCCGAGACCTGTACGTGTCAAGTTACATGAAGCTTAAAAACAAGGATGAGGAGAAGCTAATTAATGTGACATGTACGTGTGTGTATCAACCGGAATTGAGTGCTAGATATTTTACATGGGAATCAGGAGAAGCCAAAAGTAATATGAAAAGAGATTTGTTTTACTTGAGCCAAGTACACGTCCATGCAAACCAAAGAAATAAGAATAAGAAAGGTGTCCATGGCCACTACTACTACTACTTTGGGAGACGACGACCACCAGATCAATCAAGGCTGCATGCATCAAGACGTTTCTCACGTGGAAGAGCTTGTTTAAAGGAAGGAGGATGGGGGCCACCGGCTAGAAAAACTAAATTCACGAGCGCACAAATAGTACTACTAGAGTCAATCGTTATTTGTATAGTAGGTCTTTTGGGTGCATGCCGAGATGTAAAAGGCAAATCAGTTTAAATCAAGTAGGAGTCTAGTATGTTTGGGAATCTTGCGTGCGTGTAATTCTTGCTAGATGGGTCGGCTATACTAGTATAAATAGCCATAGTACGGTCAATGTACGGGCAGGTTTTATTTGAGGAATAAACACGATGTGTTTTTAGGGTAAATACCCGTATCGAGTTTTGGGGGAAGCTATCTAAAAATCCCTAAGTTTTGAGGAAGCTTTAGAAAACCTCTTTGTTGCGATTTCTGCGAGGAAATTGTTTTGTGCGTGAGTACCATCGTCGAGATTGGTTTTCTCGTGCTGGACCGTAAGGTTCAATCCCTCTACTTCACGCACATCGCGTGCGCGGGCGAGAGGTTACTACCGCTGAAGGAGGAGTGTCGTCAAAGGTCGGGCTGCAACAGCGGATCGGATCTCGCCACGAGGTTTGGTCTATATCAGGTGGTATTCAGAGCAAAGGTTGTTCATGGCACAATATTTTTCTTCGAGTTACCATTGAAGATTTTTGTTTTATCATGAGGAAAGATTGTAGCTCGCAAATGATGATGCCGGTGGAGAAGGATCCGTTGCATGCTTTGCCGTGGTACCAATGCTTTACGCGTGTGCGTGTAGGGCCAGCGAGTTGTGCAACGTTGATGAATTGCTATTCCATTATGAATTTGGTGAGTCATACTGTGGTTGATGCTTTGCACTTGCCGTTAGCTGAACATCTAGAACCATATGAGCTTTGGTGGAAGGAAAAGTTTGTCATGATCAAGCATCGTGTTGAGGTAAAATTTACTATATCAGGATATGATGATCTGGTCGTGTGTGACGTGCTTCCTATGCACATGCATGCTTGCTCTCTACTACTAGGCAGACCATGGACAGACAAGAGACAATTAACTTACCATTCTGTTGGGGAATTTTCGTTTGTTCGGAAGGGACGATTTCTACCACTTGACTCATATACATCGGAGAAATATATGGCTGATCGCAAGAAGCGAGATATTGCTCAAGCTGAATCAGAAGTAAAGAAGAAGGTTGAAGATGCTGAAATTTTTAGGATTGTTGTTCAGCCCGCAAATAAAAATATTGTTGATGAGATTAACTCGAAACCGAGGACGGTTTCCTTTCAAGGGGGAGAGGATGATGTGGCCATGAGTAATGCAAGTGTTTTCAGTGATCATGAGGCTTTGGCACCAGTCAATGATTTAGAGGCCCGAGATCTGTACGTATCAAGTTACATGAAGCTTAAAAACAAGGATGAGGAGAAGCTAATTAATGTGACATGTACGTGTGTGTATCAACCAGAATTGGGTGCTTGATATTTTACATGGGAATCAGGAGAAGCCAAAAGTAATATGAAAAGAGATTTGTTTTACTTGAGCCAAGTACATGTCCATGCAAACCAAATAAATAAGAATAAGAAAGGTGTCCATGGCCACTACTACTACTACTTTGGGAGACGACGACCACCAGATCAATCAAGGTTGCATGCATCTAGACGTTTCTCACGTGGAAGAGCTTGTTTAAAGGAAGCAGGATGGGGGCCACCGGCTAGAAAAACTAAATTCACGAGCACACAAATAGTACTACTAGAGTCAATCGTTATTTGTATAGTAGGTCTTTTGGGTGCATGCCGAGATGTAAAAGGCAAATCAGTTTAAATCAAGTAGGAGTCTAGTATGTTTGGGAATCTTGCGTGCGTGTAATTCTTGTTAGATGGGTCGGCTATACTAGTATAAATAGCCATAGTACGGTCAATGTACGGGCAGGTTTTATTTGAGGAATAAACACGATGTGTTTTTAGGGTAAATACCCGTATCGAGTTTTGGGGGAAGCTGTCTAAAAATCCCTAAGTTTTGAGGAAGCTTTAGAAAACCTCTTTGTTGCGATTTCTGTGAGGAAATTGTTTTGTGCGTGAGTACCATCATCGAGATAGGTTTTCTCGTGCTGGACCGTAAGGTTCAATCCCTCTACTTCACGCACATCGCGTGCGCGGGCGAGAGGTTACTACCGCTGAAGGAGGAGTGTCGTGAAAGGTCGGGCCGCAACAACCGATCGGATCTCGCCACGAGGTTCGGTCTATATCATTTATACACCCCTACCTTACAGCTCAAATCCCACGCTCCCCAATTTTGCCGCCCACCCTCCACCACCAACAACAACATATCATCATTGCCTTCACGTTTCCACGTGACAACCTATTTCATATGCAGTTACGGCCACACCTCCCTTCCACAACCCATCTATTTATCCACCCCATTGATCACCTCCCTTCCGCCCCTGCCTAACTATTCGCTTTCACATGCTTGACTTTCCAACATATGATAGCTCAGTCGATCCTCTTGGTTGGCTCAATAGGTGTGAGCAATTTCTTTCGTGGGCAACGCACGGACGAGGCCGACAAGTTTTGGACTACAATTTACCACCTCACCGATGACGCTCAATTCTGGCATTTATAGCTTGAGCGTGATTTCGGCATGTTGACACTGGAGTAGTTCAAGGAGGCTTGCCACACTTAGTTTGGGCCACCACTTTGCGCAAATCTCTTGGGCGAGTTCGTGCATTTGTCGTTCACTTGCTTGGTCGCAGACTACACCAAGAGGTTTTTAGCGCCCATGTGCCCGCAACAATGAGCCATTGACACCGTCCCAACAACTATTTTTTTGTACACAGTAGGGCCGCCCGTTGGTTTTGCATTAATGTCAAGCTTCAACGACCATCTGACCTTCACACCGCCATCTCTTTCGCCAAGGCTTATGACCAGTCCAATGTCACGGCACCAGCCTTTTAGGCCTACAGGCTCTTGTGCCACTCTGATCTTCCTACGGTCAAAACAACTAGTCAACTACAATACCTTTGCCTCCAGCACCACTAGCATGTTCTGTTGTCGACCACTCCAAAGCCGACCCCTCCATGGCAGGTCCGGCACCTCACTTTTTCGTGCTCCTTGCCTTCTTACCTAAGCACACATACGATTCCGGATTTGAGTTGGTAGCCAAGTCTCATTCAAACGCATATGGAGCTCAAAGAGGAGTGAAGTCACACCTTGGTTTTGATGGTGCGTGTATGTGCTTGAGTCATAGGTCTACTTGGACTTGTCGGTTAGTTGATTGTGATGTCTGTGGGATGCTCCGTCATCTCCCCCTCCCCCTTTGGGATGGATCTGTCCTCGGATCAAGGTTGTAATGCCTCGGCCACAACCATCGGTTCCCGGCTGTTACGCTGGCCCTGTAGACCAACGCTATTTTCCCACGCACTTTGTCCTCACTCGTGTGCACTCGGGGTCAACTTCCAGTCGGTCACCCATCCTCAAGTTGCTCCGAAAAGAAGGAATTCCTTGTTGATTAGTCTATCAATTCTATGAACCCGGATGTTATGTACACCCCCCTGAAACGATCCACCATACTCGTCGGCCCAGCAGGAACGGCTGGCCCAACAGGAACGTCCCCCTAGCACATGTCTATGAGCGTGAATGCCAACATACACATGTGCACATGCCGTGTGCCATGATGGGCCACAGGCGCCATGTACATGTCTGCACATTGACCCGCATGCCCATGTAACCACGAGGGTCGGCTCTGATACCATCTGTAGCAACTCAACCACAACCATCGGTTCTCAGCCGTTACGCCTATCGGCATCTAGAATCCCCCCTCCCCGCACAGACCAACACTAGTCTCCTATGCACACTTTGTCGTCACTTGTGTGCACCCAGGATCAACTTCCCAGTTGTTCACCCATCCTCAAATTGCTCCAAGCCAGCTTTGAGTCTCTTTGAGAAGAAGGAATTTCTATTGATATGGGTAGTCTATGAATGAATCATATTAACCCAAATGTTATAAAGGTCATCATCACCATAGTAAGGGGGCAAGGCTGGTGACATTGAAGGTTGCTTACCGAGTACTTATCCATGAATAAGTCGCCCTTGTAGGTGTTGTGTCGATTTGTTGGTTGACCTGAATGGACCATGGGCATAAGGAAGTAGCTTGGACATGCGCTCTTCTAGGAACAAGGCCGCACGATTGTAACACCATTGACTTGTTGGTGTTGACCTTGTCGGTGTGTTGTTAGACTTGGTGCTGAGTGGCGAGCCTTGTTTTCCAGTGCATTGTCTTTAAGAACTCGACATGTGTACTTGCATCCATGTTGGTGTGCTCTTGTAGACGTAGCGGGAGAATGTTTGATGGAGAAAGAGCGTTGAAGCCATAGACATCAAACAATGACTTGAGTATCGTTGAGTGTTGAGTGCAGATTTAGGCAGGCTCGACGATGGGCAAGCAATTCTCTTACTATTGAAAAATTCTTCTTGATGAGCACTCGGAGGGTGGATTAGGTGCAGTTGACCACCTCCGTTTGTGGATGATATGGCAGGCATCGGTATGGCGAGCTTGATGCTGAGCTTGAAGCACAATGTTTTCGAAAAGTAACTAAGGAACTTGAAGACGTGGTTGGAGAATGGATTTGGGTACACCATGGAGTCGCAAAATTTGTTAAAAAACAATGTAGGATCATGTGAAGCATGGTAGCTCATGTTGCAAGGAATGAAATGCGCCATTTTGGAGAAACGATCAACTACCACAAAGGTGAAATCCTTTCCATCTCTAGTTCTAGCCAACCCAATCACAAAGTCCCAAGGTGCATGTGAAATAGGCAAAGTTGTATAAAGATCACGGGAGAGAGCTATCGACTTCTCTTTACGATATGTCATGCACCGACACACAAAGCGCCCAACATCTCAAAACATCACTAGAGAAACGAACTTGTTGACGAGCATAGTTTGTGTCTTGTTGTGACGAAAATGTCCCATGAGTCCACCATGTGACCCCTGCAAAAAAGAAGCAAACACAACAAACTCTCTAGAACACAAAGTTTGTTAGCGCACATGGGATATTCATTGTTCATATAGTAACTCGCCTAACAAGTGCCTTCGTCGCAATGAGCGTAAGGCTTGCTAAAGAGAGGGTCAAACCCAATGACATTAAGCTCAAGCTTTTGAAACAACATGACTCTGTGGGAAAGAGCATCTGCTACTACATTATAGCTGATACATGATGACATAGGGAAAGTATTCAATGTATTCAAACTCCTTAACTCAAAGATAGTGATGCCAAACTTGTAACACACACACACACACACAAGAGCATACAATTCCTTATCATAGATGGGATAGTCTAATTCTCTTTCGTTGATGAGCGTAAGCTAAGTAAAGCAAGGGTCAAATCCAATGACATCAAGCTCAAGCTTTTGAAACAACATAACTCTGCGGGAGGGTCAAATCCAATAACATCAAGCTCAAGCTTTTGAAACAACATAACAAAGTGGAAAAAAGCGTCCGCTACTACATTATACTCCCTCCGTTTCATAATGTAGTGCACACACACATATATATATATATATACATATATATATATATATATATATATATATATATATATATTGAAAAGTCAAACCTCACAAACTTTGACCAAGTTTAAGGAGAGGGGGGTAATCCCAGGGTGCTAGATAACTACGTTTCACGGGGCACTGATCATTTTCTTGCTTGCAAAGACCCTGATTATCAGAAAACCTTGTGGAATGTGCTATCATCTGTGAGTCGCTAAAAGCTGATTGTGAAATGAGTATGCAGGTGCATTGGTACTATCTTTTGATTATGATTTTCAATGCTTGTAGATTATGATGGAGCCAAACTTGGAAGATTCTGATATCGAGCCTGCTCCAAAGCTCATCAAGGTGTTTCTACAGAACTGCAAAGGTCATGTAGATCAATGGGTTGAGCCTTACCTCAGGCTTACAATTGATCGGTTGCGCCGAGCTCAGAAACCATATTTGAAATGTCTCCTTGTACAAGTGGTAATACACAATACGAAAAAAGTGCCTCCATCCATTGCAAGGTTTAGGGCGTATTTTGATAGATTAGGACGATGCTTTGACCAACAACTACTCCTTTAATACGTACTATACAAATTCATCGTAAGTACTTTTGTGTCTGATCTAATGCCATCAATTTGTGTCGCATAAATTTCACATAAATTGCATACCGGTGGAGTAATTGTTTGTCAAAGCATTGATGAGGACATGACTACCTTGGATAAGACCAAAAATATTGCATACATGCATATTTGTCAGGCGATTTCTATTGTCAACTATTCAATAATCTATTTATATTATCCAGAACAAAAATACTTCACACACTTTTGTGTTTTTTCTAATTGCAGGTGTATGGGACATTTGTACAATCCACATATGAAGATAAGGGAAAAAGAGAAGTTTAGGTGCTGTTCAAAAAGTCTCTTCACGTCACTTTTGGGCCAAGAGAAGATAGAGTCCAAGTCTCTCTTGTTCTGGATTCAGATTCGGACTGCACAGACATACCTGACTCAAAACGGCAAGAACTTTTTCATACAGACTCCGAATTGGGTGATTCTTTTTTTGTTGGAAAGTAGATTTCGTCCTCTTTCCACTCCAATTGGATTCACCTTTAAATTCGTCCGGAGCATTGAGATATGGACAAAACAATCTGACGCTGCAGCAGAATCCGAGTCAAACAACAAGTCCAAAGGTGTTGCATCACCTCCACTTGGGCCCATGAGCCTTGTACGACCTAGGGTTGGTTTTAGGCTGCCTTGGGACGTCCTCCCACCTCCTTGGCTACCACCCCTTGCTCCTATATAAGTAGATCCACCTAGTAGCTTTTTCCTTGGGATTTGTTTAGATTAAAAGTTAGCCATTGCAACTTCGTGTACTTCGTTTGTGTCCAACGACCGGACCAAGACCGCTTACGGATCCCCACCTTTATCAATACTTCATCTATATTCGCAATATTCAGATTGCTTTATCATATTATTGCTTGTTCTTTGATTGCTTGCAGGAATAGACCTTCGTGGTCAGGTTGATCGTGCTCCAGCGTGGTCAATAACCTCTAGGAGTTGGTTTAGCGATTGCTAAGGCGCAACGTGGTTGCACGTTTGTAGTCGGATCGTCAAAGTCGTCTCCACCAAATCGATAGTTATCATCTCATTGAAAGATCGGGACACCCTCGCCTCTATCAAGCCTTGTCCTAACCAATCAATATACGCGTTACCTTTTGCAACAGAGGGGGTACAAATTTACTAGTCAGCCAAGAGCCCTGGTTGTTGTACTAATTTTCTATATTTTGCTTAATTTTATGGTTTTCAATTATTTATTCTCTTTTAAGTCTACTGTTTTGTAACACTGACAAGTCTATTTGGATGTGCTGAGATGGCCTGGAATCCCCATTAGTGAATGTGGATGAGGTGGGATCCTGGGTCACCAAGACTAGCAATTGAGGCCTAGCTTGGATGTGCAATAGCCATTTGCTAGTGTTGCATGTAAACATACTTCTTGAGTTAGTATTTTTAAGAAAAATGGAAAAAGCTGCATCCTAATTTAGAATTGGGTAGCATTTACAATCGTCATTTACTATTAGTCATGTTATTGGAAAAAAGTAAAAGATCCTAACTTGAACTGTATTCCCTCCGGGCCGGTATATTTGTCGGGCACATGATTTTAGGTCTTTGATTTAACTAATAAAACATGTAAAATATGCCACAAAACTTATATGGTTAGAAACTATATTTGACAACGAATCTAAATGATGAGGACATCAATACCATTGTTACACCCACAGCCCCTACTGTTACATATACTGGACCAATTACTAGAGCTCGCGCACGCCAAATAAATTACCAGGTACTTTTGTTTCTTGGTAATGCTTCTAATGTTCATGAGAATATGATGCTGCCTAAATTGGATACATTTGTTTTGCTTACAAATGAAGGGCCTAGCTTGGAGAAGGATGAACATTGGAGCAAGAACACGCATGGATTTGATGGCATGCACAAGGGGATCAAGAACGGAGTTACAAGTGATGATTTCAGGACTTTGAAGCCACCATAAGGAGTGGATGAAGCCTTGGACGAAATATACAAAATGCCACTTCATAATATTCGTCCATAGGCTATTTTAGGTGCTGCGTCACCTTATTATTGGGCCAGGCCCATGTAATTTCGAAATACTTACGTATAGGCTATTTTTAGAGTCCGTATGTGTGGGGAAACAAGAGATAGGGTTGGTTTCGGACCCCACCCTCAAGGGCCACGAAATTCCCTCCTCTTCCTCCATATATACAGCCCTTAGGGCGTCATTTAGACTTTGGGTTTTGTTTAGATTAAAAGTTCGCCATAGCTGCAACTTCGCGTACTTCGTTTGTGTTCAACGACCAGACCAAGGCGTCACAGAACCCCACCTTGATCAATAAAGCTTTCCTCTTATATTCGCAATATCCCGATTGCAATCTTAGCTTCTTGCTTGTTCTTCGTTTGGCTGCAGGAAACAGACCTTCATGGTCAGGTTGATCGTGCTCCGGCGTGGTCAATAACCTCTCGGAGTTGGTTTAGCGATTGCTAAGGCGCGACGTCCTCGCACGTTCGTTGTCAGATCGTCAAAGTCGACTTCCTCCAAACGATAGCCACCATCTCATCAAAAGACGGGACACCTTTGCCTCTATCAAGTGGTATCAGAGCAGGCACAACCACCACTATCTGCCAAGAGCACGCCTGCCGGGCCTGCACATAGCTCTTCTTCTTCCATGGCGTCTACAGGGCACACAAGTGATATTATTTGTCGTTGTTGTAAGGGAAGAGGACATTTTGCGCGAGAATGCACATCTTAGCATGTGATGATTGCTACTGAGGATGGTGGGTATGAGTCCGCTAGTGACTATGATGAGGAGACTTTGGCTCTTCTTACACATGAAGAACACGGTGGAGATGATTCTGATCATGAGACGTAATACATGGCTGTTGAAGATGCTGACAGGTATGAATGTTTAGTTGCTCAACGTGTTTTGAGTGTGCAGGTCACGCAAGCTGAGCAAAATCAGAGCCATCTAAATTCCGATTCATGTTTCCTTGCCTGCGTAGGTCTCGGAAAAAAAAGAGTCTGGAGACCCCCGGGCTGTCTTTAGGCCAAAATTTCGGCGACCGAAAATATGTTTTTCCTATCTTATTTTTAGGCTGTTCTGAGTCTTTTGAGACACTCGCCAGCATAGTGATTTTTGGTCGCACTTTTTCGTCGTCGCTGCCCTGATTTCTGAAAAAAAAATTGTCAAAAAAATTTTGTACCCATCTTGTCAGTTTGACCTGGGCAGAGTTTTGAGACACTCGCCATTATAGTGATTTTTCACAAAAAAAAAGAGGAGCACAAAAAAAGAAAAAAAGAGCGCAAAAAAAACAGAGCGAAAAAAAATCCAGAGTGTGCTTTTCCCTTGTTTCCGTGCAGCGCCGTGATTTTGTTAGTGTTCTAGGCTCGCGTCTCTAGCACGGTCTAGCCTAGGACCAGCACAGTACCGTCATTGAGCGTTTATTCAACTTTGCATCTCTGAATTGATTATTGCTGACACTTTTTGCTACCATACTATAAGCCTTACCAGCTCCACATACATCTACATCGTGCGTTTGACTCTACCTCGCAATTGCTTTATCCAAGCTTTTGAGAGTTTTGACTACAACGGTTGCCGATCACCGCCTGCTGCTGGGTAAGAACTGGTAAGAATTTGAGTTTTGCTTGACGGATTTGTGACTCCCACCACCACCTCTTATTAGTAGTCTGTAGGATCATATTCTTGTGTGTTTCTATTGCTGCTAACCATGACAGGATCACAAGCCGACGAGACTGACTGGGAGATCATGACAAACAAAGCGTTACATGATAAGTTTCAACAAATGATGAGTGGACAGGTGGAAGATGTGCTCAATAGATTTGAAGAGGCCATGGAGAAGATAGATGGCATTGAGAAGGCGTTCGAAACAAAGCTCGACAACAAGTTCAATGAGTTGCTCGCGCGTCTACCACCACCACCACCGGCTGCACCTAACGCACCTCTACAACAACAACAACGACTACCTCCACATCGCGAAACAGCCCTCCGCCGAGCGACCCGTGTCCCTCTTCAGCCTGGCCAAGCTGCTGGTGCTGCTGTTGATACTTCTGTGGCTCCTGCTGCTGATGTGGGGGAGGATGATTATGTGGGAGATTATGAGGATGAGGTTGATCAACATCAGAACTACGTGCAACCACCAGCACCACAACCACCAGCTCGTCCACATGCAAATAATGGCAATGTTAGGGCTCCCCCTCAGGTATGAGATCATGACCATCTCCCTAAACTAAAATTGAATATTCCACCATTTGAGGGTAGATATGTTCCTGATATATATCTTACTTGGGAGTTAGAAACTGAACAACGATTTACATGTTTACAATATCCTGCGGAGAGACGTGTTCCTGCTGCTGTTTGTGCTTTCACTAGATTTGGATGTGTTTGGTGGTCTGAACATTGTAGATTATATCCTGTTCCAGCTACTTGGGCTGCTTTGAAAACTGCTATGCGTACTCGTTGGGTTCCACTTATTATCAACGTGAATTACTTAAAAAATTGCAGCGCTTAAGACAAGGAAAAAATTCGGTAGAAGAATATTATCAGAAATTACAAACTGGCTTGATTAGATGTGGTATTGTTGAGGAGAATGAAGCTATGCTTGCACGTTTTCTGGGTGGATTAAATAGAGAGATTCAGACCATTCTAGACTATAAGGATTATAATAATATCACTCGTTTATTCCATCTTGCTTGTAAAGCTGAACGTGAAGTGCAGGATCGACAGGCATTGGCGCGAACTAACTTTTATGCAGGTCGACCTTCATCATGGACACCACGTGCATCATCTACTTCCACACGTTCTGCTACACCGGCACCTCCGTCGGCTACCACCTCCAACCGTGATACAGTAAAGCAGGCGCAATCACCACTATCTGCCAAGAGCACACCTTCTGGACCTGCAAAGAGCTCTTCTTCATCCATGGCATCAACAGGGCAAACACATGATATTATTTGTCGACGTTGCAAGGGTGGAGGTCATTATGCGAGAGAATGCCCATCTAAGCATGTGATGATTGTTACTGAGGATGGTGGGTATGAGTCCGTTAGTGACTATGATGAGGAGACTTTGGCTCTTATTACACATGAAGAACACGGTGGAGATGATTCTGATCATGAGACGCAATACATGGCTGCTGAAGATGCTGACAGGTATGAATGTTTAGTTGCTCAACGTGTTTTGAGTGTGCAGGTTACACAAGCTGAGCAAAATCAGAGGCATAATTTAAGGGAGTTGTGAACGAACGTTCTATTCGCGTCATCATAGATGGAGGGAGCTGCAACAACTTGGCTAGCATGGAGATGGTGGAGAAGCTTTCTCTCACCACAAGACCACATCCACATCCTTACTACATCCAATGGTTCAACAACAGCGGCAAGGTTAAGGTAACACGTACTGTTCGTGTGCATTTTCGTATCTCTACATATGCTGATTATGTTGATTGTGATGTGGTACCTATGCAAGCATGTTCCTTATTACTTGGTACACCATGGCAATTTGATAAAAATTCTGTACACCATGGTAGAAACAATCAGTATACTCTTGTTCATAAAGATAAAAATATTACTTTGCTTCCTATGACTCCTGATTCCATTTTGAAAGGTGATATTAATAGAGCTAATAAAGCAAAACAAGAGAAAAAATAAGAGTGAAAATCAGATTGTGGCAAAAGAATTATGAAGCCTAATAATAAACCATCTAATGTTGCTTCTGAAATTAAACTAAAAAGTGCATGTTTACTTGCAACCAAATCTGATATTGATGAGCTAGATTCTAGCAAATTTGTTTGCTATGCTTTTGTGTGCAAAGAGGCATTATTTTCATTCAAGGACGTGCCTTCCTCTTTGCCCCCTGCTGTCACTAACATTTTGCAGGAGTTCGCTGACGTCTTCCCACAAGACGTGCCACCGGGATTACCACCTATTCGAGGGATTGAGCATCAAATTGACTTAATTCCCGGTGCATCGCTACCCAACCGTGCACCAGACCGTACCAATCCAGAGGAGACGAAGGAGATTATGCGACAAGTACAGGAGCTGCTCGACAAAGGTTATATTCGCGAATCCCTTAGTCCTTGTGATGTTCCTATTATTCTAGTGCCGAAAAAGGGTGGTACGTCGCGTATGTGTGTTGATTGTAGAGGCATTAATAATATGACCATTCGTTATCATCATCCTATTCCTAGGCTAGATGATATGCTTGATGAATTGAGTGGCTCTACAATATTCTCCAAAGTTGATTTGCGCAGTGGATACCATCAAATTCGTATGAAATTTGGAGATGAATGGAAAACAACATTTAAAACTAAGTTTGGTTTATATGAGTGGTTAGTCATGCCTTTTGGGTTAACTAATGCACCTAGTACTTTCATGAGACTGATGAACGAAGTTTTACGTGCTTTCATTGGACGATTTGTGGTAGTCTATTTTGATGATATACTGATTTATAGCAAATCTTTGGAAGAACATTTGGAACATTTACGTGTTGTTTTTAATGCTCTACAAGATGCACGTTTGTTTGGTAACCTTGGGAAGTAGACCTTTTGCACCGACCGAGTATCTTTTCTTGGCTATGTTGTTACTCCACAGGGAATTGAAGTTGATAAGCCAAGATTGAAGCTATTGAGAGTTGCCCGCAGCCCAAAACGGTCACACAAGTAAGGAGTTTTCTTGGACTCGCTGGTTTCTATAGGCGTTTTGTGAGAGATTTTAGCACCATTGCTGCACCTCTCAATGAGCTTACAAAGAAGGATGTGCCTTTTGTTTGGGGTACCGCACAGGAAGAAGCCTTCACGGTATTGAAAGATAAGTTGACACATGCTCCTTTACTCCAACTTCCTGATTTTAATAAGAGTTTTGAGCTTGAATGTGATGCTAGTGGAATTGGATTAGGAGGTGTGTTATTACAAGATGGCAAACCTGTTGCATACTTTTCTGAAAAATTGAGTGGGCCTAGTCTGAACTATTCTACTTATGATAAGGAATTATATGCTCTTGTTCAGACTTTAGAAACATGGCAACATTATTTATGGCCCAAAGAATTTGTTATACATTCTGATCATGAATCTTTGAAACACATTAAAAGTCAAGCTAAACTGAACCGTAGACATGCTAAATGGGTTGAATTCATTGAGACTTTCCCTTATGTCATTAAACACAAGAAGGGTAAAGAAAATGTTATTGCTGATGCATTGTCTCGTCGTTATACTATGCTGTCACAACTTGATTTTGAAATATTTGGTTTGGAGACCATCAAAGATCAATATGTGCATGATGCTGAATTTAAAGATGTATTGCAGAATTGTAAAGAAGGTAGATCATGGAACAAGTTCGTCGTTAATGATGGATTTGTGTTTCGTGCTAACAAGCTATGCATTCCAGCTAGCTCCGTTCGTCTTTTGTTGTTGCAGGAGGAGCATGGGGGAGGACTAATGGGACACTTTGGCGTGAAGAAGACGGAGGATATACTTGCTACACATTTCTTTTGGCCAAAGATGAGACGGGATGTTGAGCGTTTTGTTGCTCGCTGCACTACATGTCAAAAAGCTAAGTCACGACTCAATCCTCATGGTTTATAAATGCCTTTGCCTGTACCTAGTGTTCCTTGGGAGGATATATCTATGGACTTTGTTTTAGGTTTACCTCGAACAAAGAAGGGGAGGGATAGCATATTTGTTGTCGTGGATAGATTCTCGAAAATGGCACACTTTATACCATGTCATAAAAGCGATGATGCTGTTAATGTTGCTGATTTGTTCTTTCATGAAATTATTCGCTTGCATGGTGTGCCAAATACTATTGTTTCAGATTGTGATACTAAATTTCTTAGCCACTTTTGGAGATGTTTATGGGCTAAGTTGGGGACTAAACTGCTTTTTAGTACTACTTGTCACCCCCAAACTGATGGACAAACTGAAGTAGTCAATAGAACATTGTCTACTATGCTTAGGGCTTTTTTGAAGAATAATAAGAAAATGTGGGAAGAATGCTTGCCTCATATTGAATTTGCTTATAATCGTTCATTGCATTCTAATACTAAGATGTGCCCTTTTGAAATTGTGTATGGTTTCCTACCTCGTGCACCTATTGATTTGTTGCCTCTTCCATCTTCGGAGAAGGTTAATTTTGATGCTAAAGAACGTTCTGAATTGATTTTAAAAATGCATGAGTTAACTAAGGAAAACATTGAGCGTATGAATGCTAAATATAAACTTACTGGAGATAAGGGTAGAAAACATGTTGTGTTTGCACCTGGAGATCTTGTTTGGTTACATTTGCGTAAAGATAGATTTCCTAATTTGCACAAATCAAAGCTAATGCCACGTGCTGATGGTCCTTTTAAGGTGTTAGAGAAAATAAATGATAATGCATATAAACTTGAGCTACCTGCAGATTTTGGGGTTAGTCCCACTTTTAACATTGCAGATTTGAAGCCTTATTTGGGTGAGGAAGATGAGCTTCCGTCGAGGACGACTTCATTTCAAGAAGGGGAGGATGATGAGGACATCAATACCATTGTTACACCCACAGCCCCTACTGTTACATATACTGGACCAATTACTAGAGCTCGCGCACGCCAAATAAATTACCAGGTACTTTTGTTTCTTGGTAATGCTTCTAATGTTCATGAGAATATGATGCTGCCTAAATTGGATACATTTGTTTTGCTTACAAATGAAGGGCCTAGCTTGGAGAAGGATGAACATTGGAGCAAGAACACGCATGGAGTTGATGGCATGCACAAGGGGATCAAGAACGGAGTTACAAGTGATGATTTCAGGACTTTGAAGCCACCATAAGGAGTGGATGAAGCCTTGGACAAAATATACAAAATGCCACTTCATAATATTCGTCCATAGGCTATTTTAGGTGCTGCGTAACCTTATTATTGGGCCAGGCCCATGTAATTTCGAAATACTTACGTATAGGCTATTTTTAGAGTCCGTATGTGTGGGGAAACAAGAGATAGGGTTGGTTTCGGACCCCACCCTCAAGGGCCACAAAATTCCCTCCTCTTCCTCCATTATACAACCCTTAGGGCGTTGTTTAGACTTTCGGTTTTGTTTAGATTAAAAGTTCGCCATAGCTGCAACTTCGCGTACTTCGTTTGTGTTCAACGACCAGACCAAGGCGTCACAGAACCCCACTTTGATCAATAAAGCTTTCCTCTTATATTCGCAATATCCAGATTGCAATCTTAGCTTCTTGCTTGTTCTTCGTTTGCCTGCTGGAAACAGACCTTCGTGGTCAGGTTGATCGTGCTCCGGCGTGGTCAATAACCTCTCGGAGTTGGTTTAGCGATTGCTAAGGCGCGACGTCCTCGCACGTTCGTAGTCGGATCGTCAAAGTCGACTTCCTCCAAACGATAGCCACCATCTCATCGAAAGACGGGACACCCTTGCCTCTATCACTAAAGATATTTTTTATAAAATATAATACAAGTTTCCCTAGTTAAATTGAAGACCTAAAAATCCTTGCCCGACTAATATACCGGCCCGGAGGGAGTATAATTTGTTTATGTATAGCAGTTGGGTTCAGTGTCATTGGTAACCGTCCACTGGCTTGTTACCGTTGTCGTCAGCTTAGAACTTTTAAGGTGTGATGTGACTGGACTATTGTTTAGGTCTTTTATGTATGTTCACCTGATGGTGAATGATCTTTTAAAAAATTTCTATATCAATGTGGTTCAGTAAAACATACAATCAATCTAAGAAGCACCGATATGGCGATATCATTGCTTTTAAGGCGTCCTTCCGTAGACGCTTAGGCGACACTTAGGCGATAAGGCGCCCTGGCAGCGCCTTACAAATATGCCCGCTTTAGGCGCTTAGGCGTCACCTAGGGCGCTCGCCTCACCTAGGGCGCTCGCCTTAGGTCACCTTACTGCCTTATAAACAATGGCGATATGGATATGGGGACACAGGATAAGACAATTTCTAGAAACAACCGTCATTGTTCCAAATATCGGCCAGTTAATCAGCATCTCGGTCAATTAATTGCTACTGGGTGGGTCGCCGAATAGCAGATTAACTGATTTATTGGCCGATTAACTGATTTATTCGCCTATTTATCCCTACTTAGCACCTGACGGATATGCTACGAGTTACTGATATCCTGAACATTGTTAGCCTTACAGTTATTATATACAAATAATTAATAAATGCCATGTAATAAAGATAAAATAATTAAATGCATGAGATGTGATCCTGGGTCACCGAGACTAGCAATTGTGGCCTCTTTTCAAGTCCTGAATGATCACCAATGTCCTCAATCCTCATGGTGTTTGCAAAGTACATCACATGCTAGCATTAGAAATTGAAATAGACATAACACTCGAGCATGAAAATTTTGAGAACAGTAAGAAGTTGGCCTGTAGCATGCTTACCTAATGAATATATACTTTCTAGCTTCCCAACTGCCAATTTCAAGTTTCCAATATGGTATGTGGTCGCCAAGTGCAAAATATCATGTTATTTTGATCAAAGTTTGAGATTAGACGCACCTTAATTTTCTTCTCTTGCTAGTTCATCCATGATCTCTTGCTATTAAGTACTAGTCTTCAGTTGAGAGAGAATAAGTTGAATTATATAATGGTCTCTTATGTTGTATTTTGGCCTGTCTTTAATAATTTTTCTTATAGATTATCAAAAAGAAATCATCTTATTTAGCTCAGAACTAGCTCGAAATTGACTCGAGATCATTACAGCTGAGCACAAGCCACTTTCCACTGCTCGACCTCGAGCTTCGCTCAGTTTGAGCTCGCTCGAATTTTAGTATAAGTTGAGTTGAGTCTAATACAACTTGTTCGAACTCGACTAGTTGGAGCCCTATTTCCAACAAGTCTCACTCAAATGGCCGTAGACAAACAATGCAAAAGTCCACTAAGATATCATGATACTAGGAAGATACAGTTGCGTACTCAGCTATACTTATTTTTAAGATAAACTATAAGGGAAAACCCAGTAACACATACGAACTCAAATTTGTGTCCGCAAGCACTTGAATGCAGTGTATACCCAGCTAGGCATTTACTTGATACACCGAGTTAACAGTTTTCAATGATATGAAGTTTTGACGTGGTTGAGATTCATTTTATAAAAAGAAGTTAATTTGTTCCTTCTCATGATATTTAGAACTTTCTAATCAACTTCAAATATCATTTCATAAACTGCTGGATTTAACTGATAGAAACTAATTGAGTATTAATTCTTCGTACCCCATTGTGGATTAACATGCTCCGTGCATCATTTGGGTGCATTGAATACTTCAGGCTGTACTAATGATGTAGTTGTCACAACTTTCATTCATTAGGCATGCCTATGTTATCTAAACTTATTTCTATGACTCCGTCTACAGTTTATGTACCTCGGCAAGTTATGTGATTCTGGTTTCTATACTATTATTAATAAGAGTTCCAATGCACTCATAAATCAGTGATATTTTTTATGTATTAATTTTTCGTAGCGTGAAGTCAGGTATTGTTCGTGTTGATAATGTGGATTGTTATGTACTCCCTCCATCCTATAATATAAGAACGTTTTTGACGCCAGTATAGTGTCAAAAACGTTCTTATATTATGGGACGGAGGGAGTATTAATTATTCGTAGCGTGAAGTCATGGATTGCTCGTGTTGTCAATGAATTGTCTTCTTCCCTTGTGTAGATATATTACCTCGAGCGATGTTCATCTTACTCTGCTTTAGTTGTCTTCCTGAGATGATCGTATACCTTCGTATGTATATTCACATTAGTATGGTGCACATGCAAGGGTTTACTCACCAGAGACTGAAGCATATATGTTATGTATTACACACGTGACTAAGAACCTACATGTGCTACTCGTAGATTGCTAATGAGTTCTACTATAACCCTTTGTTGACACTCGCGACTTTACATAAACTTGGAGTTGCAACATAAATTTTTAACCTTTGGTTTGGTATGTTACAACAAGTAAAAAATAATGGCATGCGAGCCAATTTTAGGAGGTACAACTTGTCCTAGTTTTGTAAGAAGACTTGTTGGCCTAGGGTAAACTGAGATTGTTGTATTGCCCGTATTTGTAGAGAACATGATAAGAAGATTTGTTTCCTGGGGCTGACTTCACTTATTGGCCTTCCAGCAGATCATATTCCAGTAGAAGCTCTAGATTGCATTTTCAAAGCAACACTTGATCTCCTTGCTTCCTACAAAGATCAAATTGCAGGTGGCGTTATCATACATTCTACTACATCTTGTTTGTTTGTGCGATTGATTTTGAAGATACCATTGCCGAGTAGCTTTGCTGTTGACACTTGTATTTGGATATCGTTGATGAAGTTCTTGCTCTAGATTGTAGTGAGTTTACAGCTACTATGTGTACGTTTTAATTATGAATTTATCATATCAAGATTTTTGGCTACCGTTTCACTTTTAACAACAGACTGGTCTTTCATTTTTTATTTTGCATTATATGTTGATTATGTCATCTTGATCTTTTTAACTTTACTAGAATGTTTTTTGTGACTATTCTTCCGTTCAATAAGCAGAACCAAAGAAGCAAAATGAGTACGATGTTGATGATATGGATGGCTTTGATGCTGATGAAGATGATGAACAAGTTGAATCAAACAAGGAGATGGGTCTTGATGATGAAGACGTCGATGAACTAAACAATCTTCATCTTCAGAGACTAGCTGCAGAGGTTTGTTTTGCAATCTTTGACTGCTAAAACTGCAAGAAGTTAAAAAATACTTGCGAGGCTGGTATTTCAACTGGTAAAACTGGGACCATGATTTTTTTTGAGAAATCACCGGGGGGAGAGGATCCCCACCTGTATATATTACTCTATATTACTCAAGCATGACCATTAGGTCGAGTTGACAAGATTGCACAAACCTCAAGGAGAAGTAAGCTAGCCAAGACTTGGCAGCTTCCTTATGTAGTGGATTTCTAAACCGGTGAGCAGCAAGGAAAGAGCGACCAATTCTTTCGAGGTAGCAGTAATAAGTCGGTTCGTGAGGTTTGAAAGTAGCTATCGATTTGATTTCAGCCAAGAAGGATTCCTTTAGCGAACGTCAGGTAGGAGCATATATACATTGGTGACTACAAATGGGCATGGCAGTGCTAGAGAAGAATGGGTAGGAGGAGTAAAACGTGTAATTTTTGTGTGGAAGTACTTAGAGCAAGTCTAGTAGAGCCCTCAAACCCTCAAACCCCTAAAAATAACTGCTTTTTTACAGTTTTCGTCGAAAAGAAGCCGTAGACTAGAACCCCTTAACCCTCAAACCCTCAAAAATTTTTAAAGGTCCAACCCTCAAACCCTCTCCCAACCCTCAAAAGTAATGCCCTAAAAAAACCCTCAAAAGTAATGGTTGGGGAGCAAAACCTACCCCAACCCTCATTTGGCGGTTATCCTCACGCGGGAGGGAAAAATCCTCTCACCTCTCGCGCCCACGCCCGCGACCGCCGCTGCTAGTCACCCCCGTCGCCGGCGGCCACCCCATCGACCTCCCGCGCGCAACGACAACGTCGTTCATGGGAATATTTCGTTATAAGGGTTGGGTTTGAGGGTTCTAATCTTTGCCCCTGTTTTTCAACCCGTAAAAGTGCACAAAAAGACCATTTTTGGACCCTTAAAACGCTAGTGAGGGTTTGAGGGTTTGAGGGTTCTGCTAGTAATGCTCTAAGCGAGTCTAAGTTGGAGGCCGAGAGCAGGCCACCGGCCGATCCAGTTGCGGGTAAAATGAGGAAACGATCGACAGAACATGGGAGAAAAGATCGATTTTCTTGCATGTTTGGAGTGGCTAATTTTATTTCTTGCAAAAGTAATAAATGAGGCAAGGATGAATGATTCATCTAACATGAGCAATAACACCTGGAAGAAGTTGATAGTTGACCGGACTAGATCCTAGACTACGATGCCGAGGCCGGGGGTTCCAAACGCAGTAGACTTCTATGAATCACTTGCGAGTACTGCTGCCATTGAAGGCATCAAAGTTGGCCTCGTCAAAGGAGTCACACTCGAGGGCAAGCGTGCCATGAGTGAGCAGAGAGCCGTGGTCAGAGTCGACGTTGGACAGGCGAGCGGCAAGGATGGCATCATCAAGTGTAGGGCAGCTACAAAGAGCTCCATGCGCTTGGCCTTGGTGCGAGGCCTTTTCCTCCATGTTGACATGCTTGTAAGATTGCCGAGGCGGTTGTTGTAGTGAACATGAAGCGCATCAAGAACACACTTGAGCAGCCGCGTCCTCTACGAACATCCACCTCATGCACCACAGGAACATCTGAAGCCTACGCCACGGCAGAGGCATTAGTGGCACGCTCCAGGTCAAGACCATTACCATCCGAAGAGCTAGAGCTACCGGTGGATCCCCCACTTGAGCTGCCTTCCTCGAAGAATGAAGAGAGGTCGTTCGCTGATACACCACATCTTGCCGTGCTCATGGAGCTTGACGACAAGAACGTCAAGGTTTGGCAGTTGGACCGTGACACTGTCGGGTCGGCAACCACATTCTTTATGAGGGTGAAGTGGGTGGGGTTTGGGCGGGCACTAGGTCCAAGAGTCAGCAACAGTGGGCGATGCGAAGTTGGTGGGGAGAGGTGGCTAGAGGCCTCGTAAAGTGCACTTTATTCCCAACGCTGCCGCTGACGGGTAGGTTGATAGCTGGGGCCACCGGGTAGTGTCTTTGTGGGTAACCAGTGTGGAGTGACGTGATGGGGAGGTTGGTAGATGGCGCCATCGGGTAGCGTCCTTGTGGTTAAGAGCATCTCCAACAGGCGCCGGACGCGCCGCGAGCAAAAAACAGATTTGCCGCGCGCGCATTGCCTGGTTTGGCGCGGCGCGCAGCGCTGGCTCGAGCAGCGCGCAAAAATGCAGCGCGCGCGACTCGCTGGTGCATTGCATATGGCATTTTGAACACAAAATGATGAACATTTTCAACACAATAAAATTTCACACAAACAAGTTGATGAAGAAAAGTTCATGCCCACAAGTTTAAAATCATGCCCACAAGTTCATCCAACCAAGTTCAAAATGCAAATCAAGTTCAATACACAAATGAAAGACACATCATTCCTCGTCCTCGTATTCGTCCTCGTCCTCATCTTCGGAAGACGATTATTCCGCCTCCGAAGATGAATCTTCCTCCCTCTCTTCATCGCGCACCGCATCACGTGAAGCTCCGACGGTCTTAGCAAGATCTTCAACGGCATCTTCATGGAAATGTGTGCGAGGAGGCACATCGAAAGACATTCCGCCCATGGCGGCCGGAGGTGCACCCATGCCTCCCATGAGAGAAGCAAAACTCATGCCTCCCATGGTGGCCATAGCGTCGGAGGGTGCTCCAAAGCCACCCAATTCACCCATGCCACCCATGGCACCGAGGCCACCGCCACCCATTGCACGAACCATGGCTCTTTTTTGGATCAAGACTTCTTCACGGGTTAGATTGACATACTCCTTTTGCGCCACATTGAGATTAGATGTGTCCAAGAAGAACAAATGCTTCTCCCATTCCAACAATCTAGTACACTCCTCATTGCTCACCTTCCTCTCCTCCAAAGCCACCTTTCTCTCCTCGGCCGCCACCCTCCTCTCCTTGGCCGCCAACCTCCTCTCCTTGGCCGCGGCATCTTGGTTCCTTGCCATTTTCCTCACCTCGCTGACTTCTTTTCTTGCCTTCACAATTGCTTCCATAGCATTTTTGAGCTCATCATCTCCTTTCCTCTTATTCTTTTCGGTTTTGTCTTTCTTGCACCCATCCGGTCGCTTTGGCTTGAAGTATGAAACCGAGTTGGGTGTGGAGCTTCTCTTGCCATCCACTTGATGCATCATCCTCCTCCTCCTCATCATCATCCAACTTAATTGTTCGCTTCCGTTTGTTGCTCAAATGCAAATCATCCAAATCTTCACGCTTCTTCCATTTCTCATCATCCTTCAACACTTCATAGCAATGAGGCAAAGTAAATATCCTTCCTTTCTTGATCTTCCCCTTCTTGGTTTTCCTCTCCTCTTCTTTGAACAAGTTTTGAGCAATGTTGTACTACATGAAAACAAAGCAAGTTAGCACCAACAACAAGTATGATGAACATGTATGATGAACATGTATGAAACGCCACTTACTCTATCGTCCTCATTTGTGCCACTTGGGTTCAACTTGTCAACCGCCTTTTGACAGGCCGTCCACCTTTGACAATCCGAGTTGATTGTCGACCACCGGGACCTAAGTGATCGGTCAGAGCGGTCAATTCCACTCACGTTGCGAACATCAAAGTGTTCCTTCATCCGAAGCCAATAAGCATCTCTACTTTGATCACCTCCAACAGATGGATCCCTCGACACTTGCAACCAAGTATTGCATAGTAAGATGTCGTCGGCGTTGCTGTAATTGCCCGCTCTTCCTTTCGGTGCGTCGACAATGCCCTCACCCTCCTCGTCCACCTCGAACTCATGGTTTTCGAAATGCATGTCATTGGTTTGAGACCAATGCGAATTGTTGGAGCCAACACCCATCGTTGACATGTATGCATCATCATTGAGACTACAAATTTTTTTGCACAATGCAAATAATCTATCTATATGTGAATGCATTCAAAAAATAACAAAAAAATGAAAAGTTAGAATTTTTTTTACCTTGGAGGCATTTCGTCGAACATGTTGTGCGCGCCGGCCGCCGGCTCAACGAGTGAGCTCGCCGGCGCTTCGGCAGCCGCCGCGCCTGTCGCACGCCCCGCAAGCTTCTTCCTCCTTGCCTTGGAGGTGCCGGAGCCGTCCGCCGCCTTGTTTTTCTTCGCCGATGTCTTGCCCTTCTTTGGCCGCACCGCATTGGGGAGCTTTGAGGAGGAGGGGGCGGCGGCTCGGGCCGGCGCCGGCGCGACGCCACCCGCCGCCGAGGTCATCCGCGGCGGCATGAAGAGGGCGCGCGCGAGGCCGATGGTCGGAGGAGCTCCGGCGGAGGCGAGGCCAACGCCACCCGGGCTGGGGTTTGTGGCGGCGGCGGCGGCGGTGGGAGGGGTCGCGGCTATAGGACGGGGGTGCCGGCGCGTGCGTCCATGGGTGCGGGCCGCCGGCGCCGGCGCACGCGGGGCTTTGCAGGGGGAGAAGACAGAATGTAGCGCGAGCGCTCGAGTGTGCCGCGTGCGGAAGCGGGCGCAGCAAATACACCGTGCGAGGTAGCGCTTCCTGCCGCGCGCCCAACTACTTATACCGCGCGCGCGGTTATTGCGCGCCCGCTGGAGCCATCCGTCGGGTTGCGCGCACGCTAAAGTGGGTATACTTACGGCGCGGCGCCTATTGGAGATGCTCTAACCAGCTTGGAGTGCAGCAGGAAGATGTGCTGAGGTGGGTTGTGGGAGCTTGGTGGGGCCTGAGAGAGGTGCAGGAGTTCACCGGGTAGGGGGTAGGCAGAAGAAGACATAGTGGGGGCTTGGTCCACAAGCGAGCGGTGGTGGTAGAGGAGGCTAGCGTTAAGAAAGGGGAAGGGGATGGTATTCAGGCGTTGGTGATGCAGGTGGGGGTGGGCGGGCACTAGGTCCAAGAGTCAGCAATAGTGGGCGATGCAAACGTAGAAGTGGGGGGTCTCAAAAAACTGCACTTTGAGGCCATGGCGATGGAAGGGCTATGAGTATCCTTTTGTGCCTCGTGCAGGTTGTTTGTCTTTGACAAGCCATGTTGATATGGGGTTGCATGGAGGAGAAGTAGATCAGAAGGCTGTCCGAGAGGATATTTTGCCGCTGCCGGTTGGATTTCGCAGGCATGCAGCGGAACATCAGCAGTTGGTAGCAACATCGCGTTTGATGCGACAGGAGATAGCACGAGGTTGCATGGGAAGGGTTGGGCCATCCATGCAACACGTTGGGAGCAACAATCAGGAAACATTAACGTGCACATCACGGGCGTGCCCTCGCGCTCTCCACGTCGGATTAACTATGCGACAAAAGGTTCGCTTCGTCGAGGAGAAAGAGCGCCTTCTCGCGATGTCCACGTCGTCACAGGTATATGACAAAGAAAGAAACGAGAAGCGATTCGTGGGATTAGGAACGCGTTTTCATTGGCCAGCTGCACCAGGATTCTCCATATACAACCTCCTCCTCTGCTCCTTTCTCTTCCTCGGCGCCGCCAGATCTGCGGCAGCTCCTGCCTATGGTCCCCTGCCGCACTGTGGGAGCACGGCACCGCTGAGATGCGGGGCGATGCGCTGCCGCCTACCGCGCCCTCGGCCTTCTCTCATCCCCTGCCCCTTCCTCCTCTACGGCGACAGCGAGCTCTTCAAGTCGGGGGCCTCGCCGATCGTCTTCCTGCCCTGCTCCTAATCCAGGGCGGCGGCATGAACCTCTCCCGCGTCGACGAGAATCTCCTCGGCTCCGTCTGCTACGCGTGCTCCCTCGCCCTCCTCCCCCCGACCCCAGCCCCTTCTTCTGTCGAGGTACTGTGTTCCTCCCTCCCTCCCCTCCATCAACCCTTTGTCCTGTGTTTGATCCAACGATAGTGCTTGGTTGCTTATCATTATGTCGTGCGCCTGTAGGTTCCAGCTCGAGCTGTTGTTGCGGCGATGGCTGGATTTGATGTCACTGAAGTTCTAAAAATTACATGATGGCTTGCTTAATTTACTTCATTAAGAGCAGAGAAGGAGAGGGAAGATAAAGACAAAGATATTTAGCTTTCCTTTCAGTTATCATTGCATTACTTCTCTTTAGGGTTTTTGATCATTGGTTCTAAGAAATTAACCCCAAGAAAGGGTGCCTTCTGATGTCTATAAATCCAAGCTTTATATGTTATTGGGATCCGATGGAAGCTTGTGATTTAGGATTAATTCGATTATCTGATCACAAAAGTGTCTCCTTTCTTTGTTTGTTCTTGTCCCTGTAAGCTGAGCATCTGTCCATCCGTCCGTAATAGAAGAAGCTTATTTCCTTCCTAGGCTTGTAGTATCATCTCATGCTCCCTTGTGCTGTGAATACGTAATGCAATGTATACAAATTGGAGGCAGCCTCCCTGCTTACAGTACTACTTACTACAGTTTTTTCATTAATTAATTGGCTTAACTTGTACTTGCACCTGCGCTTTTCTGCTAGAATAATGGGCCTTTTGCACTAAATCCATCATTAACAATGCCATTTTTATAATGCTTGCATGCATCCCTACGAGCAGATTAACGTGCGCCTAAAAAATAAAAAAAGCCGAGATACACATCCTTCTTGCAAGCAGGAAGACATGAAGACGGTGACTTGATCCGCCCAGTCCAGGGGAGGAAAGCAATAGGGAAACCCCGCCTCTGCCACCAGTATGAGATAACGGCCATAGGACACACAATGCATCCTGGTGCGCTTAACCCACAGCCATCATTTGGTATGCCCAACAGTATTTCTTACTGCCACAACTTGTCGTTTTTAGCAGGATAACGTATTGTTTGTTGTTGTCTTAGTTACTATCCTTACAAAAGTCACTGGTCAAGGTTAATTTTGGCCATTCTTACTGCGGTTTGATGAATGGTTTTCTTATTATATTGTTGGTCGCAAAGCTATCTAGCTACAGATACGCTTTAACCTTTTTCCCCATGTATTCAGACAGGATTTGACATGGATGATGTAGTAAGAATGTACATCCTATACACACTGAACAGAAAACAATTCAATCCTGATGTGGTTCTGGATCTCATACGTCTTAGGAAAGCATCAATGTTTGAACATAATGAAGTTGCTGAAATTCTGAATCAGATATCAAGACGAATTGTTCGAGAAAAAGGTATTGTTATTCTTCTTCTGAACTGGTACTCCTAGAGAACACATAGTATTTCCTAACCATTCAAAAGACTCTGTTTTTTGTGAACGCCGCATGATAGCGTTCAAAATATTATGTCTCTCTTATTGTGAACTATTGATTTCCTTGTATTTGGTAGGAATGATAATTTAGTTTGATTCACAACTAAACTTGATGTGCAAGATTATGGTTGCACACTGGTAGAGCACTGGCTGCTGAGGATATTTTGTGTTTTACTTTTATGATATTGCTGGTCCAATAGTTATGGACTTATCTGGGTTTAGAGAACAAGGTTTCAAGCCTAAGCTTGTTGTCCATACATTGTTCGAAAAAATCATGTACTTATAAGAGGCAAGCTGCTGGTGTCTGTTTTTATCGACTCTCAGTTGCAGCTGAGAATTTCTTAACTCTAAAACAGAATTAAAATGTTTTAGATGTCATGATGTTGTATTATATTGTATTCAACTCCTTACTTTCCTCATTATAACAGAATATCTGTGAATTATCCAACTCAAAGAATTCTATTCTCGGGACGATTTGCTTGTTGTCAAAGAAATTTTTGGATTTATATAGTAGGGCTAAATCTTTGTTGTGGATTATCATCACAAATTTTATACCACAACTGGTGCTTTCAATACTACTGCCGTAACCATTGTTTCTCATCATGTTTTCATCTGAGCAGTGGATGAGCTCGAGGAGGTGTTCTACGAGGAGGTCGGTGCTGCATTTTCCGACACATGGGTCCTGCCGTCTTGTGTCAGTTGGGTTTGATGCTTTTGATTTTGAATTATGTAAAGGAACTCGACCCCATAAAGTACATTCTGGCAAATATTTTGGAAGAAGCTGGTGATGCCACCTATTTCGATAAGCAGGTTTAATGATCTACTATGCTAAATTCCTTGCTAAAAACATCATCTGAGAGGAATATTTAGCTTGGATTTCCTCTTCTCATGGTATCAACAATACATCCTTGCCTTTAGCACAGATATTTAACTGGTTAATATATATGCTTTGCTTACTTCATCAGCCTTTTGTATAATATTTTTAGCTGGTCAACATACTTGTAGATCTACAATTATTATGTTAGGTGTTAGACCCGATGAATAAGACCGATCCCCAGTAATTTGTTAATATCACCAAGTCAGAACCCATACAGGAGGTGGACTGCATACTGCAAGTGCCTCACATTGTTGTATGTACCTAATCCAAAGCAATCCTTTGATACCCTCCTATTTTCTTCTCTAAGATATGCAATATCCTACTAATTTTGTTGGTTTGTTAAGTTATCTTCTTATACATAGGTCACAGCTGATCTAGAGACGATCTCCACAAAGAAAATATTGGGCCAGTTGACCTTCCACGGGCATGCATATCAGAATCAAATCAAAAGCCGGAAGCTTCAATCTTGCCTTACTCACATAGCTTTTCAAGAACAAATGAGGATTTGCCTGATGTGGCCCATAGCTAGATATTCACACGTGATAGGTACTTCTTTTTGACTGCTCTAGCTATGTAATACACTATAACAATCTCTAGGCTTTTATTTAGCCACCAGTGAAGCCTAGCAGGTAGGTGGGTTCATAAGTGAACCTTTTCAATTGTCATTATACCATTGATATCTGAAAGTGCGTTATATCGACTAGAGGGGGGGTGAATAGGAGATTTTTATGAAATTCTTCACTAAGGAATTTGCTCGTGAGGAAATTCCTTAGCGAAGAACTACTAGCAGCGGAATAAGTACTCAGTGGTAAACATCGCAGATTACATGCATGGTCATCATGATGAAATGAAGACAAACACAGAGTACAGAAAGCGTAAACACAGGATAGCACAAGATGAAGACAAACAGACTGAAAAAATTGAACTGAGGAAATTGAGAAAGTCTTCAGTCAAAGTCTTCAAACACAAATATGAACAAGTACACAACACAATAATGAGGAAATGAAAGTGTCGAGGAAATAGAACCAGTAAGCTTGGTGAAGACAATGATTTGGTAGACCAGTTCCAACTGTTGTCTCAGTTTTACATCTGGTTGGAGCGGCTGAGTATTTAAACTCGAGGACACTTAGTCCCGGACACACAGTCCTCACCGTATTCTCCTTGAGCTAAGGACACACAGTCCTCGCCCAATCACTCGTGGTAAGTCTTCAGGTGACTTCCAAACCTTCACAGACTAGGTCACTCGGCGATCCACAATTCCTCTTGGATGCTCTAGACCTTGACGCCTAACCGTCTAGAAGAAGCACGGTCTTCAAAGGTAACAAGTGTCGGATCCACGCAGGATCAATCTCTTCAGTGATGCTCAATCACTTTGGGTTTGTAGGTGTTTGGGTTTGGGTTTGGATTTTCCTCACTTGATGATTTTCGCTCAAAGTCCTCGGAGGATGGGTTGCTCTCAAATGACAAGTGTCAAGTTTACGCGGAGCAGCCAACCAGCTAGTGGTTGTAGGGGGCGGCTATTTATAGCCTAGGGAGCAGCCCGACATGATAAGACATAAATGCCCTTCAATGATATGACCGTTAGGTGGATAAGATATTTGGGACAGCTGGCGCGTAGCACAACAACGGTCGGAAATTTGAGGTACAAATTCCTCAGGGCTATCATGTTCCTCACTGTGTAGGCAATTCGCACTGGCGAATTCCTAACTCCTCAGTCAGAGCAAAGTCCTCAGTGACCAGAAGAACTGTGTCTTTGTCACTGAAGAAATTGACTGAACTGTATGAGATTTCCAATGGCTTCACTCGAAGGGATTGGTAGGTGTAGTATTTGAGATGAGCATCACATGGAAATTTTCTCCTTAGTATTTCCTCGACCCCCTTTAACAGTACGGTGTTTCCTTTGACTCAAGAAAGAGAAAATGAAACTACGAAAACAAAAGTCTTCACGCTTCATGTTCCTCGAATGAATACCAAGTCTCCAAGGTCACACCAATTTCTTCACTTTCAAAGTCTTCAGAAAGTCTTCAGTATATCAAAGTCTTCACTTGAAGAACTTCATTTTTAAGGGTCAACTTTCTCTTTAAATATCAAACTCCTCATAGACTTATAGACCTGTGTACACCCATAAATGCATTAGATACTTAACCTATAAGTCTTCAATACACCAAAATCACTAAGGGGCACTAGATGCACTTACAATCTCCCCCTTTTTGGTGATTGATGACAACATAGGTTAAGTTTTCAACGGGGATAAATATATGAAGTGTAATTACTGATATTGAGGAATTTGATTGCAAGATATAGAAGAACTCCCCCTGAAGATGTGCATAGTGAGGAATTTGCTTTTGAAGCAATGCACACTTGAAGAGTTGAATCATGGAGATCTCCCCCTATATCTTGTAATTCATACACGCATTTGATATATAATATGAAGAATTTGAAATGCATGATGAAATATTGTTCCTGATGTAATTCAGCATGCGTGCGATAATATTAACGAGGAATAAGCATGCAGAATAGCGCATCAAAGTATCAAAGCATAGTGCAACAAAAGTATCAGCGTACCATCGGATTTAAGATTACAACCCGATCCAATAAACGGTTCGAAAGAGCGAGAGTTGTAACTTAAAAAAAAATATGCCCTTATTATAGACCCGCTTGAAGACTAACTCAGATTTCTCCCCCTTTGTCATCAAATGACCAAAAGGATCGAAACTGAGGACTAACGCCCCTGAAGATATTCAAGTTGATGAAGGAGCGCCAGCGTTGTTGGGGTCGGTCGTTGAAGTAGGGCCTGCTGCAGTGTCATCCAAGTCTTCATTTTCATTAGTCTCACGCGATGAAGAATATGAACTGGCCACCAAAGAAGGAACCTTGACCTTCTTGTATTTCTTCGGAGGAGGTGCAAACCAGTCAAAATCTTCTTTGAGACCCATTTTCTCCAAGTCTTCAGCACTGTACACTTTAGACAGAACAACCCAGGTGCGGTTGAGGGTTTCATGAAGGTAGTAATGGTCTTTCTTCACTGCATTGTGTGTGGAAGTCATGTTGTGAAGAATTGACCCAAACTGACGCTTGACCCATTTGTGATTGCGATCAACCTTTTGATGAAGACTGAGGAGTAACTCACGGTCAGTCATCACCCTGGGTGCTGTAGCTTGAGGATTTGGCTTGGCAGTGTTGGCAGCAGAGTCATGTGTGGCAGAGTCATCATTGGTGGAATAAGAAGCAGCCTCGCGAAATTGACCATCTAATGGACGAATGCCTTCATCTATCACAGCAGTGGCCTTGCCCTTTTCTTCAGCTGAGGAAAATGTCCGTTTGAGGACTTCAATGGGAGGCAAGTAGCTGCAGTGGTTGAGAGTTTCAGCCTTGTAGTTGAGTGAAGACCTTGTCCTGATGAATCTCATTATCCAAGGTGCATAAGGCTTCAGCTCAAATTGTGACATAGCAATGTTGGCCAGAGTCCTCATGAAGAAATCATGGAAGTTGACGGGAACGCCATGAATGATGTTGAAAAGCATATTCTTCATGATGCCAACGACTTCTTCATCAGTCGAGTCGTAGCCTTTGATGGGACTCATTGTCTTCGTCAGAATGCGATAGACAGTCCTTGGCACATACAACAATTCCTTGACGAGGAATTTGGTTCTAGGAGCCCGCTCTGGCTTCAAAGGCTTCATCAGCACTTGCATATAGTGATTTGAAAGCTCAGGTTCGTTGTACACACAACGTGCATCTTCAGTGGGTGGACTCATAGGAAGGACACGAAGCAATTCAGATGCTGGGGCCTTATGATGTGTGTTCTTAGTCATCCAGTCCAGAACCCATGAGTTCACATCTTCAGAGTTGTCGGTGATGTGCAACGTTGCATAGAATTGAAGAATGAGTTCTTCATTCCAATCGCATATGTCTGTGCAGAAATTGAGCAGCCCAGCATCATGAAGAACACTGAGGACTGGCGTGAAGCACGACAAAGACTCCATATCCACGTGAGGAATATGTGCATGGTCGAAGACTTTGTGTTTGTTGTAAAGCACTGAGGAATAGAAATTGGCTTGGCTGGCTGTCCAGAAACGCCTCTTCCTTATGCGAGCAGAGCCATATGATTTATATTCAGTGAAGAACACGTGCTCGCCATAGAAGTCTTCAGCCTTGAATTTCTATTTTCGTGAGAACGGATCCTTTGGCCTTGGCAGAGGAGTGTCAGTGAGTTGCATCACGACCTCAGGAATCACAATCTCAGGTTCTTCAGGCTGAGGAATTTCAGGATGTTCCTCAGGTGCAGTCACCTTGTCAGTTTCAGCAGCAGTTTCTTCAGCACTAGTGCTGGAATTTCTTCATTCACAGATGCAGTGGGATGAGTTTCTTCAGAGCCCAATTTTACTGTTGGTGAAGGAGAGTGAGGAATTTGCTGCAGGGGAGTGAAGAGTGGGGAATTGGGATGCTGACTTTCCCAAAAGTCATCATTCATCACTGGAGTTGTGCTTCCAATGTCCACATCTTCATTATCAATTTCTTCAACACCAGCCTCTTCAGCATCAAACTGAGGCATTGGTGATGAGACCATTGGGGTTGAAGGGATTGCATCCACTTCAATTTCTTCATCAATCTGCTCTGAGGAAGCAGCAGATTGAGTTTCTTCATCTGATCCACTTGGGATCTCATAATCTTCACCAAAAGGAACAAGGTCCTTTGATGGCATGGAGGAGATAGGAATGGCATCAATGGGATTTGCAAACGAACTGGTTATCGGCTTCATCTTCTTGGGAGCTGAAGATTCTGAAGTAGCTGATGCCTTCCTTTTCTTCATGGCAGCTCGCTCTGCAACCTTGGTTTTCTTCACATCTAACGCAGATGGAAGAATAGGAGTTGAAGTAGGTGCAGGTGGAGCTGAGGAATCTAGTTGAGTAGGCGCAACTGATGCAGTTGCCCTGGTTTCTTCATTTTCTTCGGGAGCACCACTAGTGGATGCCCTGACAATTTCTTCAGTGGCTGGAGTAGAGTCATCAGCCCTGGAACTGGCATTTTCTTCAGCAGCCTGAACTTCATCAGCGGTGCTGGCATGTTCTTCAGTTGGCTGAACAGATGCTTCAGCTTGAGGAATTTGTTGTGTTGAGGCTGCACCCTTGGTGAAGGTATCAGTCAGCCTCACAAATCTGACCTTGGCTCCTTGCCAATCATCATAGTAAGAGTCAAAGTTGTCGCTGAGGGCTTTGATCTCAGCCTGCATCTTGATGAGTTCCTCGGGCGTCATCTTGACAACATTTTTCTTCAGCAGCTTCTCTTTTCTGTACTGCGATTTCTTGATCTCTCTGGCCCTATCATATTTCCACTTCTCCTCTGGGATGAAGTGAGTCAGCATGTGACTTTGGCCAGGTGTCAGCTTGAAATCAGGCATAGGTGTGTTGGGGTCCTTATGCCAGAGATCAATATAATCTAGGATCGCCCTTGGATCCAATAGCAGGGGCACAGATGTGCCTTTGGCTTTAGCAGCCCTTTCTTGGCGGTCCCTGATGATTTCAGCAAGTTCTTCTTCATCAGCTTCATCATCATCAGATGGTACAGTAAAGACTACATGCTTCTTCTGAGGACTTGGGCGAGTGCCGCGTCCAGCAGTAGCCTTTTTCTTCAGCAGAGAGGGTCCAGGTGAGGAATTTGGTGCAAATGAGGAACTAGCTGAGACACCAGAGGCAATTGAGGTGCCAGTATTCCTTCGGCACGAGGCCAGATGCACAGGTGCTGAGGACTTTGTCGGGACAGCTGAGGACTGTGGAGGAGGTGCTGAGGACTTTGGTGGAGCAGGAGCAACATGAGGAATTTGCTTTGAAGATTTTGAAGATTCTGGCCGTGAGGGCATTGATGTTGAAGCACTTGGCTTGCGAGCGGGCTTCTTGAGCATCGCTTTCCTCGGCTTGACAGAAGCCTCAGTGGCAGCAGCAGAGTCTTCATTGAATTTCCTCACTGCTTCTCTGGCTTGCCTTGCCAGTTTAGCTTGGCGCTTGGCCCATTCTTCAGGAAAATCCTCACCGCGTTTGATGCTAGTGGGATCATCCACTTGGCCAGGTGCCAATGGGGCTCTTGGTCATGGAGGGTTAAGTGCGAATTTCTTCATGTACTTTGGAGTAACATATCTGTACTCCCTCCATTCACGTGCCCATCTCCGTTCAATCCTCTGGATTCGCACCTTGCGTTGATTTTTATCTTCTTTGCCAAACTTGGCTTCATCAGGCGTGCAGTACTCTTTATAAATATCCTCTGGGATTTCAAAAGCAGTCATGACCTCAGGCTTCTTTCCTCCTTTCTGTGGCCTTTTACCTTCAGCCATTTTCTTCAGATGAGGAATTTGAACAATTGAATTCTCTGAAGAAGTATGCAACTTTTCTTCGAGGAACGCTGCAAATGAGTTAAGTTGATGAGAACCTAATGATTCACCAGCGGACATGTGTACCTGTGAATAGAGTATAGTTGCGAGGAATTTGGAGAGGTCATATGCGTTCTCAGAGGGTTTTTCATAAAGAACAAGTTTGAGGAATTTGACCAGATTCGTCTTGAGGAATTTCACTAAGTGCTTTATATCTTAGGTTCCAGAGTTGTATAGATCGAGGATCCACACAATTGAGGAATCTTGAAGAAAATGAGGCTTAGGGAAATGAATCAAGAACAGATAACATGTGAGGTGTTTTGTGTGTGAGGATTTGAAGAATAAAACACCTTTGAAGATTTTGTAGAAAAGTTTCGAATCAAAGAGGGCAGTAAAATTAGCTTTTAATTACCCTGAACGAAGAACACGACGAACTGGGAGTTGAAACAGTGAAGTTCATCGATGCAGATCTTCCACGCCCTAACTTGGCGGAGGAAGACGTCTACGGCGGCGGCGGAGGTGAAGATTTCCGCGGTCGGCGCGAGAACGACGGCGACGAGGTCGAGGCAGTGAAGCTCTTCCTCTCCGGCGACGATGGAGTAGCGACGGTGCTAGGGTTCGGAAGCTCGAGCGGGAGAGTGAGATCGAGCGGGGTAAAAGAAGTGAGGACGGTGACAGGGGTATTTATAGCCACGGTGAAAAACTGCTCATCCGAAGATTTAGGATGAACGTGCCCCTGGCCGTTCTCCTTGTCATGACATGTGTCACCCACGTACTGTGTAGTGGAGATCGTGTAAGATCGTGGGTGAGTAAAATAATGCATCGTGGGATGCGGAACGGTTTGAGCGGCAAAACCGAAAGTTTGGATAAGATTAGTTTTAACGTTCCGTTCGCAATTTCTTCAGCTCACAAGGACATAGTGAAGAATTTGAACGAGTTTCAAATAGAACGCACATGAAGAATTTGTGAACAGGTTGGATTGAGTATAGCATAGAGGGGAAGGGTCCGATCACATTCACTTAGCAGAAAAACCAACTTGAAGAAATAGCTATAAGTGAATGTTGTAGAGGACATAAACTCATATATATTGAGATGCTCATGAGTGATACCAAGTTCATCAAGATAATCATCGAGACCCAAATTCTTGAACTCAGTGCCATTGTCACTTCTGATGTGCTTGATCTTCACACCAAAGTTGGTTGAAGCCCTCGAGGAAAATCGTTTGAAAACTTCCTGCACTTCAGTTTTGTAAGAGACAAGGTGCACCCATGTGTAACGAGAGTAATCATCAACAATAACAAAGCCATATTGAGATGCTTCGTTTGAGACAGAGGAATAATGATTAGGACCGAAGAGATCCATGTGAAGCAATTCGAATGGACGAGTAGTGGTCATGATAGTCTTTGCTGGATGCTTGGCCTTGGTCATTTTTCCAGCTTCACAGGCACCGCATAAGTGATCCTTGAGGAATTTGACATTCTCAATGCCAATGACATGCTTCTTCTTCGCAAGCGTGTTCAAATTCCTCATGCCTGCATGACCAAGTCGTCGATGCCATAGCCATCCTTCTGAAGCTTTTGCAAGTAGGCACACGGCTGGTTGTGAATCTGCAGAGAAATCAACAATATACAAGTCTCCTCTCCTAAAGCCTTCGAAGACTTCGGATTTGTCATCTTCCATAATCACAAAACAACGATACTTGCCAAAGACAACTATCATATCAAGATCACAAAGCATTGAGACAGACATAAGATTGTATCCTAAGGACTCAACAAGCATGACTTTGTCCATGTGTCGATCCTTTGTGATAGCAACCTTACCTAGACCCAATACCAGACTTTTGCTTTTATCAGCGAAGATGATATGCTTCATGTGTGACGCTGATAAGGGAGCATCCATGATGAGGACATCAATACAATTGTTACACCCACAGCCCCTGCTGCTATACATACTGGACCAATTACTAGAGCTCGCGCACGCCAATTGAATTATCAGGTACTTTCGTTTCTTGGTAATGATTCTAATGTTCATGAGAATATGATGCTGCCAAAATCGGATACAATTGTTTTGCTTACAAATGAAGGGCCTAGCTTGGAGAAGGATGAACATTGGACTAAGAATAAGCATGGAGTTGATGGCATGCGCAAGGGGAACAAGAACGGAGTTACAAGTGATGATTTCAGGACTCTGAAGCCACCATAAGGAGTGAATGAAGCCTTGGACGAAATATACAAGATGCCACTTCATAAATTTCACCCAGAGGCTATTCTAGGTGTTGCGTCACCTTATTATTGGGCCAGGCCCATGTAATTTCGAAATACTTAAGTATAGGCTGTTTTTAGAGTCCGTATGTGTGGGGAAACAAGAGTTAGGGTTGGTTTCGGACCCCTTCCTCAAGGGCCACGAAATTCCCCCCCCCCCCTCTTCCTCCATATATACAGCCCTTAGGGCGTCGTTTAGACTTTGGGTTTTGTTTAGATTAAAAGTTCGCCATAGCTGCAACTTCGCGTACTTCGTTTGTGTTCAACAACCAGACCAAGGCGTCACAGAACCCCACCTTGATCAATAAAGCTTTCCTCTTATATTCGCAATATCCAAATTGCAATCTTAGTTTCTTGCTTGTTCTTCGTTTGCCTGCAGGAAACAGACCGTCATGGTCAGGTTGATCGTGCTCCGGCGTGGTCAATAACCTCTCGGACTTGGTTTAGCTATTGCTAAGGCGCGACGTCCTCGCACGTTCGTAGTCGGATCGTCAAAGTCGACTTCCTCCAAAACGATAGCCACCATCTCATCGAAAGACGGGACACCTTTTCCTCTATCAAGTGGTATCAGATTTCCAGGTTGCTCAGTGAGATTTTTACAGTTTTTCATAGTTTAGATCGAGTCTGTTCTTCATACCTATAGTCCATGAAAAAGCCAAAAAAAAATTAGGGTTAGTTCATCCCATCCGAACCAATCTGAGCCTTTGCATAATCTTTTCTGTATTTGCTTTGTTGAATTTGCGGTTGCATCATCGTGTCAAGTTGCTGGTCTTAGCGTCTAGTCCTTTAGAGTTTCGAGTTCTGTTCACAGGTTGTCACGTCGCCGCTGCCATATATCACCACCGCATCACCATCATCGCTGCTGCCATATACCACCATCGTCATCACCGCTGCCATATACCACCATCGTTATCGCCGCTACCATATACCACATATCCACCGCCATCACGCTAATCCGAGTCCACCTCCATCACAGATTCACCACCAGTCTGTGTTCCATCGCCCTGCAAATATCCGCCACCAGTCCGAGTTCCACCGGATTCATCTCCGCCACCAGTCCTTTTCCGAGTCCAGTATTTTGTTACTCTGTTTTGGATTTCCAGATCACGCCATACTCCGAGTCGTGACAAAGAAGGACTCCCCAACTTTCATGCTACCCGCAGAAGAAAAATAGTTCCAAACTTAAAAAAAAAACTAAGTCTGGAAAATTCTGGCTAGGCAATTTTTAGGACATTTGTAGACTTTTTCGAAAAAAAATTGTTGCGGAGCAAAAAAAAGAGGAAAAAAAGTGCAAAAAAAAGTGAAAAAAAATAAAAAAAATTCAGAGTGTGCTCCTCCCTTGTTTACGTGCAGCGCCGTGATTTTGTTAGTGTTCTAGTCTCGCGTCTCTAGTACGGTCTAGCCTAGGACCAGCACAGTACCGTCGTTGAGCGTTTATTCAACTTTGCATCTCTGAATTGATTATTGCTGACCCTTTTTGCTACCATATTATAAGCCTTCCTAGCTCCACATACATCTACGTCGTGCGTTTGACTCTCCCTGTTCATCGCTCTATCCAAGCTTTGAGAGTTTTGACTACAACGGTTGCCGATCACCGCCTGCTGCTGGGTAAGAACTGGTAAGAATTTGAGATTTGCTTGACGGATTTGTGACTGTCCACCACACCACCACCACCACTTCCTAGTAGTTTGTAGAATCATATTCTTGTGTGTTTCTATTGCTGCTAACCATGGCAGGATAGCATGACAAACAAAGCGTTACATGATAAGTTTCAGCAAATGATGAGTGGACAGGTGGAAGATGTGCTAAATAGATTTGAAGAGGCCATGGAGAAGATAGATGGCATTGAGAAGGCGTTCGAAACAAAGCTCGATAACAAGTTTAATGAATTGCTCGCGCGTCTACCACCACCACCACCGGCTGCACCTAATGCACCTCTACAACAGCAACAACGACTACCTCCACATCGCGACACAGCCCTCCGCCGAGCGACCCGTGTCCCTCTTCAGCCTGGCGAAGCTACTGGTGCTGCTGTTGATACTTCTGTGGCTCCTGCTGCTGATGTGGAGGAGGATGATTATGTGGGAGATTACGAGGATGAGGTTGATCAACATCAGAACTACGTGCAACCACCAGCTCCACAACCACCAGGTCGTCCACATGCAAATAATGGCAATGTTAGGGCTCCCCCTCAGGTACGAGATCATGACCATCTCCCTAAACTGAAATTGAATATTCCACCATTTGAGGGTAGATATGTTCCTGATATATATCTTACTTGGGAGTTAGAAACTGAACAACGATTTACATGTTTACAATATCCTGAGGAGAGACGTGTTCCTGCTGCTGTTTGTGCTTTCACTAGCTTTGCATGTGTTTTGGTGGTCTGAATATTGTAGATTATATCCTGTTCCAGCTACTTGGGCTTCTTTGAAAACTGCTATGCGTACTCGTTGGGTTCCACCATATTATCAATGTGAATTACTTCAAAAATTGCAGCGCTTAAGACAAGGAAAAAATTCGGTAGAAGAATATTATTAGGAATTACAAACTGGCTTGATTAGATGTGGTATCATTGAGGAGAATGAAGCTATGCTTGCACGTTTTCTGGGTGGATTAAATAGAGAGATTCAGACCATTCTAGACTATAAGGATTATAATAATATCACTCATTTATTCCATCTTGCTTGTAAAGATGAACGCGAAGTGCAGGATCGACAGGCATTGGCGCGAACTAACTTTTCTGCAGGTCGACCTTCATCGTGGACACAACGTGCATCATCTACTTCCACACGTTCTGCTACACCGGCACCTCCGTCAGCTGCCACCTCCAACCGTGATACAAGAAAGCAGGCACAACCATCACTATCTGCCAAGAGCACACCTGCCGGGCCTGCACAGAGCTCTGCTTCTTCCATGGCGTCTACAGGGCACACAAATGATATTATTTGTCATCGTTGTAAGGGAAGAGGACATTTTGCGCGAGAATGCACATCTCAGCGTGTGATGATTGCTACTGAGGATGGTGGGTATGAGTCCGCTAGTGACTATGATGAGGAGACTTTGGCTCTTCTTACACATGAAGAACACGGTGGAGATGATTCTGATCATGCTACGCAATACATGGCTGCTGAAGATGCTGACAGGTATGAATGTTTAGTTGCTCAACATGTTTTGAGTGTGCAGGTCACGCAAGCTGAGAAAAATCAGAGGCATAATTTGTTCCATACAAAGGGAGTTGTGAAGGAACGTTTTGTTCGCATCATCATAGATGGAGGGAGCTGCAACAACTTGGCTAGCATGGAGATGGTGGAGAAGCTATCTCTCACCACAAGACCACATCCACATCCTTACTACATCCAATGGTTCAACAACAGCGGCAAGGTTAAGGTAACACATACTGTTCGTGTGCATTTTAGTATCTCTACATATGCTGATTATGTTGATTGTGATGTGGTACCTATGCAAGCATGTTCCTTATTACTTGGTAGACCATGGCAATTTGATAAAAATTCTGTACACCATGGTAGACACAATCAGTATACTCTTGTTCGTAAGGACAAAAATATTACTTTGCTTCCTATGACTCCTGATTCCATTCTGAAAGATGATATTAATCGAGCTAATAAAGCAAAACAGGAGCAAAATAAGAGTGAAAATCAGATTGTGGCAAAAGAATTTGAGCAACAAATGAAGCCTAATAATAAACCATCTAGTGTTGCTTCTGAAATTAAATTGAAAAGTGCATGTTTATTTGCCACCAAATCTGACATTGATGATCTAGATGTTAGCAAATCTGTTTGCTATGCTTTTGTGTGCAAAGAGGCATTATTTTCATTCGAGGACGTGCCTTCCTCTTTGCCTCCTGCTGTTACTAACATTTTGCAGGAGTTCACTGACGTCTTTCCACAAGACGTGCCACCGGGATTACCACCTATTCGAGGGACTGAGCATCAAATTGACTTAATTCCCGGTGCATCATTACCCAACCGCGCACCATACCGTACCAATCCAGAGGAGACGAAGGAGATTATGCGTCAAGTACAAGAGCTACTCGACAAAGGTTATATACGCGAATCCCTTAGTCCTTGTGCTGTTCCTATTATTCTAGTGCCGAAAAAGGATGGTACCTCGCGTATGTGTGTTGATTGTAGAGGCATTAATAATATTACTATTCGTTATCGTCATCCTATTCCTAGGCTAGATGATATGCTTGATGAATTGAGTGGCTCTACAATATTCTCCAAAGTTGATTTGCGTAGTGGATACCATCAAATTCGTATGAAATTGGGAGATGAATGGAAAACAGCTTTTAAAACTAAGTTTGGTTTATATGAGTGGTTAGTCATGCCTTTTGGGTTAACTAATGCACCTAGTACTTTCATGAGACTAATGAACGAAGTTTTACGTGCTTTCATTGGACGATTTGTGGTAAGTCTATTTTGATGATATACTGATTTATAGTAAATCTTTGGAAGAACATTTGGAACATTTACGTGCTGTTTTTAATGCTCTACGTGATGCACGTTTGTTTGGTAACATTGGGAAGTGCACCTTTTGCACCGACCGAGTATCTTTTCTTGGCTATGTTGTTACTCCACAGGGAATTGAAGTTGATAAAGCCAAGATTGAAGCTATTGAGAGTTGGCCGTAGCCCAACACGGTCACACAAGTGAGGAGTTTTCTTGGACTCGCTGGTTTCTATAGGCGTTTTGTGAGAGACTTTAGCACCATTGCCGCACCTCTCAATGAGCCTACAAAGAAGGATGTGCCTTTTGTTTGGGGTACCGCACAGGAAGAAGCCTTCACGGTATTGAAAGATAAGTTGACACATGCTCCTTTACTCCAACTTCCTGATTTTAATAAGACTTTTGAGCTTGAATGTGATGCTAGTGGAATTGGATTAGGAGGTGTGTTATTACAAGATGGCAAACCTGTTGCATACTTTTCTGAAAAATTGAGTGGGCCTAGTGTGAACTATTCTACTTATGATAAGGAATTATATGCTCTTGTTCGGACTTTAGAGACATGGCAACATTATTTATGGCCCAAAGAATTTGTTATACATTCTGATCATGAATCTTTGAAACATATTAAAAGTCAAGCTAAACTGAATCGTAGACATGCTAAATGGGTTGAATTCATTGAGACTTTCCCTTATGTCATCAAACACAAGAAGGGTAAAGAAAATGTTATTGCTGATGCTTTGTCTCGTCGCTATACTATGCTTTCACAACTTGACTTCAAAATATTTGGTTTGGAGACCATCAAAGATCAATATGTGCATGATGCTGATTTTAAAGAAGTAATGCAGAATTGTAAATGATGAGGACATGACTACCTTGGATACGACCAAAAATATTGCATACATGCATATTTGTCAGGTGATTTCTAGTGCAAACTAAATAATAATCTATTTTTGTTATCCAGAACAAAAATACTTCACACACTTTTGTGTTTTGTCTAATTGCAGGTGTATGGGACATTTGTACAATACACATATGAAGATAAGGAAGAAAGAGATGTTTACTTGCTGTTCAAAAAGTTCTTTCACGTCACTTTTGGGCCAAGAGAAGATAGAGTCCAAGTCTCTCACGTTCTGGATTCAGATTCGGACTGCACAGACATACCTGACTCAAAACGGCAATAACTTTTTCATACAGACTCCGAATTGGGTGTTTCTTTTTTTGTTGGAAAGTAGATTTCGTCCTCTTTCCACTCCATTTGGAATCACCTTTAAATTCGTCCGGAGCATTGAGATATGGACGAAACAATTTGAGGCTGCAGCAGAATCCGAATCAAACAACAAGTCCAAAGGTGTTGCACCACCTCCACTTGGGCCCATGAGCCTTGTACGACCTAGGGTTGGTTTTAGGCTGCCTTGGGACGTCCTCCCACCTCCTTGGCCGCCACCCCTTGCTCCTATATAAGTAGATCCATCTAGTAGCTTTTTCCTTGGGATTTGTTTAGTTAAAAGTTAGCCATTGCAACTTCGTGTACTTCGTTTGTGTCCAACGACCAGACCAAGACCGCTTACGGATTCTCACCATTATCAATACTTCATATATACTCGCAATATTCAGATTGCTTTTATCATATTCTTGCTTGTTCTTCGATTGCTTGCAGGAATAGACCTTCGTGGTCAGGTTGATTGTGCTCCGGCGTGGTCAATAACCTCTCGAAGTTGGTTTAGCGACTGCTAAGGCGCAACGTCGTGCACGTTTGTAGTCGGATCGTCAAAGTCATCTTCACCAAATCGATAGTTATCATCTCACCGAAAGATCGGGACACCCCGCCTCTATCAAGTGGTATCAGTTTTCAGGTTGCTCGGTGAGAATTTCCAGTTTCCCCTAGATTAGATTTATTTTCTTACCTATTGTCCAAGAAAAAGCCACAAAAAAGTTAGATCTATTCATCCTTTTGTCCAAGCCAGTCTGAGCCTTTGCAATTTTCTTTTCATTGTTTGCATTATTGAATTATCGGTTGCATCGTCGTGTCGAGTTGCTGGTCTTAGTGTCTAGTTCGTGTAGAGTTTCGTGTTCTGTTCACATTAGTCACGTCGCCGCTGCATCGTTATCCCTTCCGCTGTTCACCACATCATCCATCAATTTTCACCTCGTGCTACCCATAGTTCATTGTCACAATCATAGTTGAGGTCATCCACATCTTCGCTTGATCCAATCTGCATCTTATCTAGTTTGTCTTGGAAAGAGGGAGAAAAAAAAAGACAGAGAAAAAAAAGAGTGAAAAAAAAGAAAAAAAGGTCAGAGAAAAAAAAGAGAAAGAAAAAGAGAAAAAAAAGTGTGAGGAGAAAAAAAAGAGAAGAAAAAAAAACAAAATTCGGATCTATCTAGACTCAATCTCGTAGTTGAATTCGGATTGGAATCTGTTTTGTGCACTGTTCAGTAAAACAGGCATAACTTCCTCATACGAAGTCCGTTTTGGCTCCACGAGTACTCAAATTAAAGCTAGCGACGAGCCGCATCTAAATAGTTGCAGAAGCTAGTTCAATATTTGACACCTCAAAATCGTCTTCTAAATAGGTCTTTTTGCCCTCCGAAGTTTGCGGACACAGCTTCTTCCAGTTTTTCAGGCCAGTTTTAGAATTCTTTGACTCCTCATATCAATTCGGAATTGAGTGATTCTTTTTGCATTGGAAAGCTTGAGCTAGTAGCATTCTTTGAAAAAAGTTATCAGAAAATTTGCTCAAACTTTTCAAGAGAAAAGTTGGAGAGAGAGTTGTTGTATATCCTGCTTGGCAGTTGTTTCACATCATTATCTTTACTGCTATTGTGATCTTCACTTATATCTTGCTGTCCAGAGCTACTTCATATCCTTTATTGATGCTAGTTTTGCTACGTCGTGACCTCATTAGTGTTCTAGGCTCGCGTCTCTAGTCCGGTCTAGCCTAGGACCAACACAGTACCGTCGTTGAGCGTTTATTCAACATTGCATCTTTGAATTGATTATTGCTAATCTTTTGCTACCATATATAGCCAACCCAGCTCCACATATTTCTACACCGTGTATACATACGTTCACCTGGCAATCGCTTTACCCAACTTTTGGAGTTACTTGACACCGCTGGTTGCCGATCGCCGCCTGCTGCATGGTAAGAACTTGTAAGACATTGATATTTGCTTTACTGTGAGCGTTTTACCACCACATCCTAGTAGTTATAGGAACATTATTTTGGATTTTGTTTCTTGTTTCTACTAATCATGCCAGGATCTAGAGTCAATTCATGGGCTTTGTCGATCGCGGGAGATGTGCCACCACCTTTGCAAATACAACAACCGTCACGAGAGGTGCACAAGCATCCAAATGCACATGATCAGGTTAATGTATCTATACCACCATTTAATGGCCGTTTTAGACCTGCTTTATATATTGAATGGGAGTTCAACATAAAAAATATATTTGCTTCCCATAATTTTGATGAACATAAAAAGATTAAGGTTGCAGTTGGTTCTTTCACTGGTTATGCTTTGGTTTGGTGGACTGAATATTGTCGGTTACACCCTAATTATATACCTACTACTTGGGATGATTTGAAACTTGCCATGCGACATACTTTCGTCCCCGCTTACTATACTCGTGACATGATTAAGAAATTGCAACATTTAAAACAAGGTAGTAACACTGTAACAAAATATTATGATGATTTACAAACTACCTTGTTGCATTCCTCTTTAGAAGAAAGTGAAGATGATTTTATGGATAGATTTTGGGGAGGATTAAACCGTGATATTCAAGAGATATTAATTCATGAAGAGTGTTATCCTATGGACCATTTGTTTCGCCTTGCTTGCAAAGCTGAACAGGAAATAAAACGACGTGTTGCTCACGAGGAGAACAAGCGCACGGTGCATATTCCAAGAGTTGATATGATTGTTCCTTCAACTACTAGGCATACTATGACATCCACATCCGTTGTTGTGAGGACTACATCACCTCCACCATGTGACACATCGCCCCCGAGAGTGGCTACACCATCTGAGTTGATCATAAGAGGTAATGAGAAAGGTACTGATCTTCCATCTCTACATGAGAATGATGAATGCCTTGTCAATTTGAATGTACCATCTGATGAGCTACCCACTACTTTGATCACACTACCTATTTTAGAGGACTATGTTGACAATTTGACTTTGCCATGTGATCAAACAACTGAAATATCAACAATTTTGAGTGCACCCATTGAATTAACTGTTGATGCAAAAGAACCAATGTTTAATCATTTTGATATGACCTCTAGTCTTGGTGATGATTCTGTGTCCAATGACTTATTGCATGTTTGCTTATTTAAGCATGTTGTAGCATGTAAATTTGACGCAAGTAAGGTTTATTCACCAATGTTGGGATGGTTTAATGATGAACATTGTCAACCTTTTAAAATGAATAAGAGCTTCGCTTATATGTGCAAACTGAGTTGCAATATTTTCATGCCTTCTACTTCTTGTGATAATATTTTGGCTTTAGATTTTATGAATTATGAAGGTTACTCATGTATACATGTGCCATATGTGCAAAAACTAAGGAAAGTAAAAATGGATGACATATACATATACAACATGTACACATTGTCTTTTTTGTTAGCCACATTTCAAATTAAGCAACGCCGAGGACGGCTTTGTTTTCAAGAAGGGGAGGATGATGAGGACATGACTACCTTGGATACGACCAAAAATATTGCATACATGCATATTTGTCAGGTGATTTCTAGTGCAAACTAAATAATAATCTATTTTTGTTATCCAGAACAAAAATACTTCACACACTTTTGTGTTTTGTCTAATTGCAGGTGTATGGGACATTTGTACAATACACATATGAAGATAAGGAAGAAAGAGATGTTTACTTGCTGTTCAAAAAGTTCTTTCACGTCACTTTTGGGCCAAGAGAAGATAGAGTCCAAGTCTCTCACGTTCTGGATTCAGATTCGGACTGCACAGACATACCTGACTCAAAACGGCAATAACTTTTTCATACGGACTCCGAATTGGGTGTTTCTTTTTTTGTTGGAAAGTAGATTTCGTCCTCTTTCCACTCCATTTGGAATCACCTTTAAATTCGTCCGGAGCATTGAGATATGGACGAAACAATCTGACGCTGCAGCAGAATCCGAATCAAACAACAAGTCCAAAGGTGTTGCACCACCTCCACTTGGGCCCATGAGCCTTGTACGACCTAGGGTTGGTTTTAGGCTGCCTTGGGACGTCCTCCCACCTCCTTGGCCGCCACCCCTTGCTCCTATATAAGTAGATCCATCTAGTAGCTTTTTCCTTGGGATTTGTTTAGCTAAAAGTTAGCCATTGCAACTTCGTGTACTTCGTTTGTGTCCAACGACCAGACCAAGACCGCTTACGGATTCCCACCATTATCAATACTTCATATATACTCGCAATATTCAGATTGCTTTTATCATATTCTTGCTTGTTCTTCGATTGCTTGCAGGAATAGACCTTCGTGGTCAGGTTGATTGTGCTCCGGCGTGGTCAATAACCTCTCGAAGTTGGTTTAGCGACTGCTAAGGCGCAACGTCGTGCACGTTTGTAGTCGGATCGTCAAAGTCATCTTCACCAAATCGATAGTTATCATCTCATCGAAAGATCGGGACACCCCGCCTCTATCAGTAAAGAAGGAAGAACATGGAACAAGTTCGTTGTTAATGATGGTTTTGTGTTCCGCGCTAACAAGTTATGCATTCCTGCTAGCTCTGTTCGTCTTTTGTTGTTGCAGGAGGCGCATGGAGGAGGATTGATGGGACACTTTGGCGTGAAGAAGACGGAGGACGTACTTGCTACACATTTCTTTTGGCCAAAGATGAGACGGGATGTTGAGCGTTTTGTTGCTCGCTGCACTACATGTCAAAAAGCTAAGTCACGACTCAATCCTCATGGTTTATATATGCCTTTGCCTGTGCCTAGTGTTCCTTGGGAGGATATATCTGTGGACTTTGTTTTAGGTTTACCTCGACCAAAGAAGGGGAGGGATAGCATATTTGTTGTCGTGGATAGATTCTCAAAAATGGCACACTTTATACCATGTCATAAAAGCGATGATGCTGTTAATGTTGCTGATTTGTTCTTTCGTGAAATTATTCGCTTGCATGGTGTGCCAAATACTATTGTTTCAGATCGTGATACTAAATTTCTTAACCACTTTTGGAGATGTTTATGGGCTAAGTTGGGGACTAAACTGCTTTTTAGTACTACTTGTCACCCCCAAACTGATGGACAAACTGAAGTAGTCAATAGAACATTGTCTACTATGCTTAGGGCTGTTTTGAAGAATAATACGAAAATGTGGGAAGAATGCTTGCCTCATATTGAATTTGCTTATAATCGTTCATTGCATTCTACTACTAAGATGTGCCCTTTTGAAATTGTGTATGGTTTCCTACCTCATGCACCTATTGATTTGTTGCCTCTTCCATCTTCGGAGAAGGTTAATTTTGATGCTAAAGAACATGCTGAATTGATTTTAAAAATGCATGAGTTAACTAAGGAAAACATTGAGCGTATGAATGCTAAATATAAACTTGCTGGAGATAAGGGTAGAAAACATGTTGTCTTTGCACCTGCAGATCTTGTTTGGTTACATTTGCGTAAGGATAGATTTCCTAATTTGCGCAAATCAAAGCTAATGCCACGTGCTGATGGTCCTTTTAAGGTGTTAGAGAAAATAAATGATAATGCATATAAACTTGAGTTGCCTGCAGATTTTGGGGTTAGTCCCACTTTTAACATTGCAGATTTGAAACCTTATTTGGGTGAGGAAGATGAGCTTCCGTCGAGGACGACTTCATTTCAAGAAGGGGAGGATGATGAGGACATCAATACCATTGTTACACCCACAGCCCCTGCTGCTATACATACTGGACCAATTACTAGAGCTCGCGCACGCCAATTGAATTATCAGGTACTTTCGTTTCTTGGTAATGATTCTAATGTTCATGAGAATATGATGCTGCCTAAATTGGATACAATTGTTTTGCTTACAAATGAAGGGCCTAGCTTGGAGAAGGATGAACATTGGAGTAAGAATAAGCATGGAGTTGATGGCATGCGCAAGGGGAACAAGAACGGAGTTACAAGTGATGATTTCAGGACTCTGAAGCCACCATAAGGAGTGAATGAAGCCTTGGACGAAATATACAAGATGCCACTTCATAAATTTCGCCCAGAGGCTATTCTAGGTGCTGCGTCACCTTATTATTGGGCCAGGCCCATGTAATTTCGAAATACTTAAGTATAGGTTGTTTTTAGTGTCCGTATGTGTGGGGAAACAAGAGTTAGGGTTGGTTTCGGACCCCTTCCTCAAGGGCCACGAAATTCCCCCCCCCCTCTTCCTCCATATATACAGCCCTTAGGGCATCGTTTAGACTTTGGGTTTTGTTTAGATTAAAAGTTCGCCATAGCTGCAACTTCGCGTACTTTGTTTGTGTTCAACAACCATACCAAGGCGTCACAGAACCCCACCTTGATCAATAAAGCTTTCCTCTTATATTCGCAATATCCAGATTGCAATCTTAGTTTCTTGCTTGTTCTTAGTTTGCCTGCAGGAAACAGACCTTCGTGGTCAGGTTGATCGTGCTCCGGCATGGTCAATAACCTCTCGGAGTTGGTTTAGTGATTGCTAAGGCGCGACGTCCTTGCACGTTCGTAGTCGGATCGTCAAAGTCGACTTCCTCCAAAACGATAGCCACCATCTCATCGAAAGACGGGACACCTTTGCCTCTATCAATCCATCAACAGATTCCTGTCACCGGTCATGTGATTTGTACATCCACTATCAAGTACCCATTCAGTGGCTTTGGGTTGATCATCCTGCAGATAAATTAGTGCAACTTACGACCTCATATACTTCAGCAGTGAAGAACATGATATCACAATTAATCAGATCAATTTCAGCAAGTAGTAAGACAGATAAAACAGAGGCAGGACGTGTGAAATGAAAGTTCATTTCATCATGGTTAGCCTGCGTCCTTTCAGGCATTTTGTCAGGTCCCCAGCAAATTCTTCAGACGTTACCGCACGTCTGGAGACCTGACCCTGCCGAAGAGATTAGTTCTTTTTCTTCACCACCCACATCTGAAGGGGTGTCAAAGAGTTCATCACTCTGCGAGCTCCATACGAGAATGGTGGCATAGCGGCCAAACCATTATGTTTCACATAAGAGGGGTTAGGGTAAGCATATGAATAAGCAGAGAAATTCTTCGAGGACTTATGAACATAATAATTTGAAGAATAATGCTCATATTCATAGCCCTTGGCTCTTCCCTGCGAAACAGAGTTGTTAGCACGATGATGTTCATATGAGGACTTTGATCCATGTGAGGAATTTCATCCCCTTGAGGAATTTGGTCCGTATGAGGACTTGGATCCATATGAAGAATTTGGTCCGTGTGAGGAATTTGATCTGGGGTTCCTTTTCCTCACAGGTGGTGTCATAAGGACATTCACCTAAAGACTTTCAAGGCATCTTTTGGGAACCCAGATTTTCTTCATAGGGGAACCGTTCCTGCAGTTAGTGCCAACATATCTAGCCAATACTTCACCATTCTGATTTTTGAACAGTTTATAGTTGGAGTCAAATGACTCATCAGAAGAATGAGAAGATTCACATGTATAGCCAGATAAATTAGATGGATCAACTGGAGGTCCCTTTGCAGCAACCCATGAGGTTTTGGGGTACTGCTCAGGCTTCCAATATGTACCATCAGCATTGAGTTTCCTCTCAAAGGCAATACCCTCTTTCCTAGGGTTCCTGTTGAGGATCTGCTTTTTAAGCACATCACAAAGAGTCTGATGCCCTTTTAGGCTTTTGTACATGCCTATCATGTACAATTCCTTCAACCTTGCATCGTCAGTAATACTAGAAATGTCCTCAGATGAGGAATTAGTGATAGTAGAGACAGGTGAAGAATTTGTAACATTAGAAGCATTTGAACATTCAGGTGAAGAATTAGCAGATTCTCGTTCAATGCATCTTAAACATGGTGGAATGAATTCTTCCTGAGCAGCGCTGATTTGTTGAGCAAGTAATGAATCGCGCTCCTTCTGAAGATCTTCATAACTCACTCTTATCTTCTCAAAATCAGACAAGAGAGAGTTATGCTGATCTTGAAGAGAGTCATACTTAGAATGAAGTCTCTGAAGACTTTCAGCCAAGGCTTGTGACTGATCCATTTCTTCACCCAACATATCATTGCTCTTACTAAGCATATCATTAGCCTTTTGCAAAGCTCTTTGTTGTTTAGCGGCAAGGGAAGCAAGTTTGACATAACTGGGTCCAAATTCATCACCAGATTCTTCATCACTAGACTCAGATAGGTAGCATTCAGTTACCTCAGCACTTTTTGCCATAAGGCATGGAGTAGAGGATGATGATTCTGGTTCGAATGTCATCAATTTGAGCGATTCCTTGAAATCCTCAAACCAAGGATCATGACGGGTTTGATGGCCTTCGTAGACATCAGAGAGACGGTCCCAGACAAGCTTCGCCTGATCGAGATGCATGATGTTTCTGAACTGGTTTCGAGACAGACTGGAGCAGATGACGGCCTTCGCTGTGAGGTTGAGTTGAGTGTACTTGCGAATGTCATCAGCTTCCGCCATCTTGCACAGATCGGTCAGACCAATCTCAGTGACAGTCCATAGCTCGCTGTCCATCACCATGAGACACTTCTTCATCATAGCCTTCCATTTGGGATACTCGTGACCGTCAAAGATGGGGCACGACACTTTCTTCATATCTGCGGTCGACATAACTAAAACTCCAGGCGGTTAAACCAAAATCAAACAGAACAAGGGAGTACCTTGCTCTGATACCAATGAAAGTGTGTTATATCGACTAGAGGGGGGTGAATAGGCGATTTTTATGAAATTCTTCACTGGGGAATTTGCTCGTGAGGAAATTCCTTAGCGAAGAACTACTAGCAGCGGAATAAGTACTCAGAGGTAAACATCGCAGATTACATGCATGGTCATCATGATGAAATGAAGACAAACACAGAGTACAGAAAGCGTAAACACAGGATAGCACAAGATGAAGACAAACAGACTGAAGAAATTGAACTGAGGAAATTGAGAAAGTCTTCAGTCAAAGTCTTCAAACACAGATATGAACAAGTACACAACACAGTAATGAGGAAATGAAAGTGTTGAGGAAATAGAACCAGTAAGCTTGGTGAAGACAATGATTTGGTAGACCAGTTCCAACTGCTGTCTCAGTTGTACATCTGGTTGGAGCGGCTGAGTATTTAAACTTGAGGACACTTAGTCCCGGACACACAGTCCTCACCGTATTCTCCTTGAGCTAAGGACACACAGTCCTCGCCCAATCACTCGTGGTAAGTCTTCAGGTGACTTCCAAACCTTCATAGACTAGGTCACTCGGCGATCCACAATTCCTCTTGGATGCTCTAGACCTTGGCGCCTAACCGTCTGGAAGAAGCACAGTCTTCAAAGGTAACAAGCGTCGGATCCACGCAGGATCAATCTCTTCAGTGATGCTCAATCACTTTGGGTTTTTAGGTGTTTGGGTTTGGGTTTGGATTTTCCTCACTTGATGATTTTCGCTCAAAGTCCTCGGAGGATGGGTTGCTCTCAAATGACAAGTGTCAAGTTTACGCGGAGCAGCCAACCAGCTAGTGGTTGTAGGGGGCGGCTATTTATAGCCTAGGGAGCAGCCCGACATGATAAGACATAAATGCCCTTCAATGATATGACCGTTAGGTGGATAAGATATTTTGGGACAGCTGGCGCGTAGCACAGCAACGGTCGGAAATTTGAGGTACAAATTCCTGAGGGCTATCATGTTCCTCACTGTGTAGGCAATTCGCACTGGCGAATTCCTAACTCCTCAGTCAGAGCAAAGTCCTTAGTGACCAGAAGAACTGCGTCTCTGTCACTGAAGAAATTTTCTGAACTGTATGAGATTTCCAATGGCTTCACTCGAAGGGATTGGTAGCTATAGGATTTGAGATGAGCATCACATGGAAATTTTCTCCTTAGTATTTCCTCGACCCCCTTTAACAGTACGGTGTTTCCTATGACTCAAGAAAGAGAAAATGAAACTACGAAAACAGAAGTCTTCACGCTTCATGTTCCTCGAATGAATACCAAGTCTCCAAGGTCACACCAATTTCTTCACTTTCAAAGTCTTCAGAACGTCTTCAGTATATCAAAGTCTTCACTTGAAGAACTTCATTTTTAGGGGTTGACTTTCTCTGTAAATATCAAACTCCTCATAGACTTATAGACCTGTGTACACTCATAAACGCATTAGATACTTAACCTATAAGTCTTCAATACACCAAAATCACTAAGGGGCACTAGATGCACTTACAATATCCAAATCTTGGATGAGTTTTTCTTGATTGTTTGGTGACTAAGCGTATGTTGCTTAATATGAATTTGAATTGTACTCTGGATCAAGTGATTTTCTGATATCGTAGCTCATTTCTACAAAAATTGGCCCATTCTAATTGAAAAACAAAGAAGCATTTCTATAACACGTGGGTATAAACTGAAAATTGTATATAGTGACCTATGGAGTAAAAAATACAAAATGCAAATAGATGAGAAATCTTAGCTTATTCCTTTGGCCATTTCTATAACAAAAGCTCTTGGCTGGCCTAACAAAGGTGCTGGAATTTCAGAGCGACAGAAAAACTAATTTAATGTCTTTAGATAATTCTCATTTAGGGTAGTATAGTTGTAGCTTTTATGTTCAAAATTGTTGTTTATCGGAACATTTTCTTGAAGACATGTGCCTAGCGCTTCTTTGAATGTATTCCTGAGCCAAGAGCCAACATGGCGACGGAGCAAGATATCTCAAATATAAAGGTTGATCTTAATTTTTTGATATTGTCTATTTCATACTAATAATTGAGAATCATTCCCCAAATTAATTGCTACGTAGCAAACTCTTACTGAATCTATCCATGTCAGCTCATGTTCTCAAATTGGTCAAAAGGTCATTGTCTGGTCAGTTTTATCTACAATTAATTGTTTTGTTCAACCCAACAGTCTTCTCTACGTACATCTAACCACATCAAGAGTTCTTACATGTTTATAGTTGAATTAATCTTCATTCATACGGCAGGTGCACGAGGTACCATGCAAGCAAGCAGGGTGGCCCTGATCATGCTGTAGGGGCTGGGTATATTAGTATCTTTCTAAGACCTTTTAAGTCTGACTTAAGACAGCGGAAAGTATGCCTCTACTTTTGGACGCTACCATGTGCTATCCGTTACTTTTGAACCACCATCATCGTTCATGTAACCTCCAGAATACATTCTCTAAGTGTGTTGTTTTTGCATGGCTCCATCTTAAAGTTTCAGTTAAAAACTTGCGCATACCAGTCCTAATATACATGTACTTTGAGTGTGATGGAATTAGAATAAACAAGAAAGTGGAAGGGGCGTGCTCCTACCTTGCACCGCCACAACTTACTCTCAGGAGGCCCGCAATGGCGGGCCCCAACCACTAGTAGATGTCATGGGGTTGCATGGTAGGGTGCATTGGAAGGGGTTAGGCCACGCATCTAGGAAGCTAGACGACGATGTAGGGGGAGATGGAGTGGGTGATTGCGTTGAGGTATAATTGCAGGAGGGGGAGGGGTTGGGCTCGGGTTGGGTCGTGGAGTGGCCATGTGAGTTGGGCTAGCGTCCAAGGTTGGAGGATTGACAGTGAAACCAGCCAAAGTTCAGAATGCCAGAGATGGCATGGAGAGAGCGAGATGATCTTAGATCGGATGGCCATGCCATGGGCTCGGGTTGAGTCGGGCCAGCTTCCCGAACATGGAGAACACATTTGAACTAGAAAAAAAGTGGTCCATGGCATCAGAGATTAATTTCACATTTGGTTTTACATCCTTAATAATTTTAAATGCTATCCAGATGGGTTTTCATGGATTTTAAAAGGGTGGTTTGGGTTGGTGGTGACATCTGGGTGGTAATCATGCATACTAAGGCTACGAAAGTGAACACCAGGACAAACACGGTGTACCTTAGGCCTGCATCCAAATTGTTGCTCGATCATTGAGGTTGAGGTGCCACATGCAGAGACTGAACCAATGTCGTCGAGTCGTTGGGACCGCTTAGTCGCTCGATAGCTTGACCGAGAACCGGCGAGCTCGCAACGAAGGTCGGGGAAGCTGTTGTAGAAGTGGGCGATGCAGGCACCATCGTCGGGGATGCTTGATGCGGCGGTGGCATTGGCAAGCTTAGCAAGATGCCCAAACGCTGGAAATCACAGAAGCGGGCGATAAGTTGGGCAATCCCCTGGTTTGTGACGATGAGGAGAAGCGACACTCATCATCCATAGTGATGTTGTAGCTGTAGTAGTCTCCTTCAAAGAGAGACGAGAATGAGAACCAAAACATTGCAGTCCAGCTTGAAGGGGAATTGAATGATAGGCGCTTCTCCGAGTTCATTGCACAAAAACAATCGAGGCTAGGTTAACGAATTGATGCCACTTTTATTTTTTATTTTTGCAAATCAGTACAGGTTTTCAGTCAAACAGTAACAAAGCACTTTATTCTCGTTTGAACCGTTTCTGACAACCGAACTGACCTTCAAAAATGGTTCTTACCATAATCAGGGCGTTTTGTTACCGTTCAACTGAAACCGGTACTGATCTGCGAAAGAGAACAAAAGTGGTACCAATTCGTTAACCTAGCCCCAATTGTGGTTCTTCTATGCAATCAAATCCGCGAGAGCGGAGGCGAAGCCACATAGGGAGGATGCGTTGGGCAAGCCGGCAAGGCATGCCATTGTAGATCGGTGGTTAATGTAGATTGAGGTCGAGAAGATTTGAGAGAATTCACATCGCTTTGTGATGATGCATGTACATGACATGTATACATGTTACAACCAACCTATACTTGCCCTGCATGATCATACCCATGTTTAAAAGTTAGGGATTCCAAGACTCGATCGAAAAGCTTTGAATGATGAAGTGGGAACAACACGGAATTGTTCAAGTGCCACCTTCTCTTGGATAAAAATGAATATCTTGCTTGATGTGCTTTGTTCGACAATGATGAACAGGGTTGGCCGATAGTAGACGGCCAAGACATTATCACAAAGGACAACGGTGGCGGTGTTGATGGTGCAGTGGAACTCACCAAGAAGTTGCAGAAGTCAGCAACATTCTGCCTCGATACTTGATCGTGAAACGATAAGCTGCCGTTTGGAGGACCAAGACACCGAGGAGTCACCCGAGGTAGACACAACACCCCGATGTGGAGCAACGAGTGTCTAGACAGCCTGCCAATCGACGCAAGAATAGGAAGCGATGGCAGCGGAGGAGTGGCCACTGAGCAGAAGTCCATGCGCGGTGGTTCCACGAAGATAGCAAAGGAGCCGTTGATCAGTCCCTAATGAGCATCCCCAGCAGCATGCCTGTGCAAATAGATCTGTTGAACTGCATAGGCAATGTCCGGGCGAGTCAAAGTAAGGTACCGAAGTGCCCCCAGCAATACTCCTGTAGGAAGTGGTATCAGATACAGGTTCTGCAGAGGCAGTAGGCTTATAGTTTGGCATGGCACCACGATCAAGGAGCTCTTCGGCATATCGTTCCTGTGACAAAAAGAAAAAAACCTTTAGTTGTTTGTCGATGTGCAACACCGAGGAAAAAATGTAAAGGGTCGAGGTCAGTCATCTTGAACTCGGAGCCGAGAGATGTGGTGAACTGGTGATGGCTCGAAGAAACTGTGCGGAGGATGCCGTGATGTGGTGAACGAGCCGACGCCGGAGAAGCCGGCCGCCGCCGCAGGAGATCCGCCAAGCCACCATGAAGCCGCCACGACACCGGGAGTCCACCACCGCCGGACCTCCACATGTGGCCGCCCACAGCCGAAGCAACGGCCACGCCCGACCGCTGCCCTACCCGCGTTGCCCGGCGAGCTCCTAGTGTCGGAGCTGCCGGGCACGCACCACAGCCGCCACGCGCCGCCGGCCGATCCCCACCGCCAAATCTAGTCGGATCCAGCAGGAGGCCGACCGTGCGCCACCTCCCGAGATGGGAGCGCCGCAGCCGCCCCGCCGAGATCCAGGGCGCCGGCGCGCCGCCACCAGCAGGCTGCCGAGCCGCCACCAGCAGGCCGCCGAGCTGCTGAACCCCCGCGATGTCCAGCGCCGACGCTCGAGTAAGCCGCCCCGCGCTAGCGTCCCACGAGCAGGGGGGAGAAGGCCCCCCCGGGCCGCCGCGCCCACCGGGGTTTGTCCGACGGAGCTCGCCGGCGGCGGTGGGGGGGAGGTAGGCATGGCCGAAGTCTGTGCTGGCAAAGGCCCTCCAGGCGTGCGCGGGCGCGTCACGGGGGTGGGGGGGGTAGGTGGGTAGGGGAGAGGGGGAGGGGGAGCGGGGCAGGTCTGGAGGTGGCCGGCGGCGGCAGGGGTGGGTACCCTAGCGGGGGAGCCTCTAGAAAGATATATGCAGTCTATTCTTGATGCACGGAAATATTGCACGGAAGAAATGATCAAAGGAAAAATGCATCTTAATGACTTGTGGGAGCAGGCGAGAGATATTGTAGTGCCCACAACGTTGGGAACCACCTCCATATAAAATGTTAACTCTTTCGGTGGATGGATCTTTTCTGGAGGCGGATGGAACGACGGCAGCAGGATTTATACTCCGGAGACATGATGGATCAGCTATTTCTTTTTGTTCTTGTTTAACTGCGATGAGGCTCTTAAGGTAGAGATACATGTGTTAATGATCGATATGAAACTTGCCCGTCAGCATACCGAGTTGCCTATTCTGATGCAGTTTGATTCTTTGAATGCTCTTTCCTGTCTCTCCGGGTCAAGTTTGGTTTGTTCGGGTCAAGTTTGGTTTGTTTGGTTTATGGTCATTTAGTTGCTGAGATTAAATCTTTAATGGTCGGTAGATAATTTATTTCATAGAAGCTACATGGAAGAATGGTGGGCTCTTCCCATCATAGAAATACCCGGCAAAGAAGTGGAATTGGTTGTCCACGGACCATGGGAGAAATTCTGTAGTTGGGTGGCTGTCGGTAGTTGAGTTGTTAATTCAACCACAACAGGAGAACTAAATATCTGCAGCAGAGCGATCAGTAGCATAGTAATATGATAGTTTGATAGCAGTAGTAACAGTAGCGGCTAACGGTAACAGTAGTAGTAGCGGTTATGTAGCAATTGTAATAGCGACAACAGCGGAGTAACTAAGCAAAGCTCAATATATGAACTGTGTAGGCATTGTATCAGTGATGGATAATTGTGTTGGGAGACATTCATCATATAACAATCACAACCTAGAGCGACACAGAACTAGCTCTAATTCATCAATGTAATGTAGGCATGTATTCCGTATATAGTCATACGTGCTTATGATAAGAACTTGCATGACATCTTTTTTCCTACCCTCCCGTGACAGCGGGGTCCTGAAAGTGCGTTATATTGACTAGAAGGGGGGTGAATAGGCAATTTTTATAAATTCTTCACTAAGGAATTTCAGGGTGAGGAAATTCCTAAGCGAAGACTACTTGTAGCGGAATAAGTAATCAGATGCAGACATAAGCATGGTCATCATGATGAAATGAAAACAAGCACAAAGTACAGAAAGCGTAAACACATGATAACAGGATGAAGACAAACAGACTGAAGAAATTGAACTGAGGAAATTGAGAAAGTCTTCATACAAAGTCTTCAAAACAGATATGAACAAGTGCACAACACAGTAATGAGGAAATGGAAGAGTTGAGGAAATAGAACCAGTAGGCTTGGTGAAGACAGTGATTTGGTAGACCAGTTCCAACTTTTGTGACAGTTGTACGTCTGGTTGGAGAGGCTAGGTATTTAAACCTGAGGACACACAGTCCTCACCGTATTCTCCTGGAGCTCAGGTCACACAGACCTCGCCCAATCACTCGTGGTAAGTCTTCAGGTGACTTCCAAACCTTCACAAACCCGGTCATTCGGCGATCCACAATTTCCTCTTGGATGCTCTAGACCATGACGCCTAACCGTCTGGAAGATGCACAGTCTTCAAAGGTAACAAGCATCGGATCCACACAGGATCAATCTCTTCAGTGATGCTCAATCACTCTGGGTTTGTAGGTGTTTGGGTTTGGGTTTTCCTCACATGATGATTTTCGCTCAAAGTCCTCGGAGGATGGGATGCTCTCAAATGACAAGTGTCAGTTTCTCTCGGAGCAGCCAACCAGCTAGTGTGATGTAGGGTGGAACCCTAGATGGCCGATCTTTCACGAAAGGAGCGAGATCCCTCGAAGAACACGACGAACACGGGGAAGAACGGAGAGAAAACACAAAGGGAAACACTCAAGAACAAGTCCAATCACACATCCACTAGACCATCAAACACACAAGATCCACAAGGTACATGAACAACAAAGGGAAAGATACAAGGTAGCGTTCATCCCAATCCTTGGAGGAGTTGAGGTCTTGATATCCCGGAGGATCTTCTCACATGCTCACATGGAGGTCTTGAATCCAAGATGGATCTTCTCCGTAGAGGGCCGCGGTCACTCTCGAAGAGACGATTCGGTATGGATGAGCAAAGCTCTATCTCTAATGAGCTACTACTTTGCTAACCCTAGAAAGGAGGGGGAGGTGGTCTATTTATAGTCTAAGCCACGAAGGGGTAAGTGAGAGGGGGGGATACAAGGCCAAAGGCCCGCGGCTGCGCACAGGCAGAGCGGTAGTACCGCTTGGGAGGGCGGTAGTACCGCTTGCAAGCGGTAGTGCCGCTTGGACCGGGCGGTAGTACCGGACCCGGGTCGCTCGAGCACAGGAGTTTGTCGGGTTGAGCGGCAGTAGAGCGGAAGTTCGGCGGTAGTGCCGCTCGGGGGCCTCTAGCGGTAGTACCGCTTGGTGTGGGCGGTAGTACCGCTCGTCCTGGGTCTTCTTCCTCCTTCTCTTCCATGCTTCCCTCGCGGATGGTGTAGTTGTTCCTTGGCGCTTGCACTCCTCCTCGTCGTCCGTAGTGTTCCGACAATACCTATGCATGCACACGAGTGGAGTGTCAAGTAGTATACCATCCTCGAAGGGGTCAAGTGAGCACGTGTAAAGGAGATGATTCACCTTTGTGTATGTGAAGTAGATGTTGCACGTGTCACTCGCCGAACGGACTCTTGACATGGTGATGTCCATAGGATGCTCCGCATCATCTCCCCTCCCTTGGGAAAGATCCGACCTCGGATCTAAAACCAAATCACCATGGGAAAGAGATGGCTTCGCCGTGTAGAAGTGGACGTTCACCAAGTACTTGTCATCTTGAAGCTCGAAATGTGCACTCTCCAATGTCGCACCGTGTAGTGATTCCTTCAAAAGGAGCAAAAACAACAAACACTTGGAAAAACAAATGTGGTAAGCGTTAGTGCAAAACCAAGCATTCAAGTGGTGATTCACCCAACAAGTGTCGTCATCATGCAAAGCATATGGTTTGACAAATGATTGTGACATGGTATGTAAGCACATAAATTGAGCACAAGCAAATATGGCATGGGGACAATCATGTAAATGTGAGGTAGAGATGCAAATATGTTTGACAAGAGAATAGACATCTACCTCTAGTTCATAGCAAGCATTCACAAATTTCTCAATGAAAGGTCTATGGTAGGCCTATGAATCATTCACAACACCAAATAAGATGAGATATCTACACACATGGGTCAAGTGCAAGGCAATCCAAGCATAACATGCATGGGGTGTGGTGAATATAGTGTGGCACTCAACACAATAGAAAGAGAAATTGTTCATCATGTGCGAGGCAATCAAGTCAAGCATGTAGCAATCAATGAGACATGGCATATGTGAAGGAATGACATTATTGCAACCAAACATGTGATAGGAGCAAGTAATCCAAGATTTGGATGCAACACACAAGGCATATATATCATGATGCATGGAATGGTTAAAATGACAAGTCGAAACAAGATTTCTAACAAGTGTGCAAGCAAGTGATCCAAGATGAACAATAAGTCTCATTGTGCAAGCAACACAAGTAGTATGATCCGCAATATCCATGCTCAAGAAAGATGTCACCTTGAAGGCGTGTCCTTGTGCATCCTTCACAATGCCGAAGCACAAGCAAGTGTGATGTAGAATCGTTGTGGTAGAAGGTGGTTCGCTCTCAAGAGCTCGAATGGTCAACTCACGTGACGTGGAAGTCGACACAAAGTCCAAGTATCCTACACATGCACACAACAAAGCAAAGAACGTATGTGCATGGTAGATAAACACATCATCCATCATGATGGTTTTCTTCTTTTGCACATAACCATTAGAAGCACAAGTGCATGAATAATATGATGCAACAATGGCTATATTCATGGCACGAGGTATATGGTGCAAAGAGGTAAGACAAGCATGCTTCACAAGGAATATGTCAAAATCTCCAATTATATGTGAGAATGCTATGGGGGCAAACTCATTATCAAGACTAAGGGCATTGTTGCACTCAATACATGGCAAATCATCTAGCATGAGAGAGGCAACACATGGAGATAAATGACAAGAAGCAATAACAATCATGTGCAAAGCATGGAAATAGTTGTCATCAACCGCATGAAATGAGCAAGTATGAATCATTGGTGATACAACATAAGCAAGCATAGTAATCAAGTCGTGCAAACTAGTGGAGCGAAGATGCAACACACTAGAGGAAATCATGGCAATCATGTCATGTGAGCAAGGAATGGGCATAGGCAATGTACATGACATATCGCAAGCATGAACACAAATCAAGATCATAGTATCATCATAGGCATGGGGCACAAAGCAATCATGGCAATAACAAACAATATCTCCACCACGCTTGCAAATACACATACAAGTACTAGAATCAATCATCATGTGTAATGCAAAGCATGGGTCACAAATGCATGGCAAAGGCATAGGAATGGGCATATCATGCAAAGTGAACATGGCAAGATGGGAAAAGGATATATAATGGACAACAACCCATAACCATGTGAGGGTCATGTAGAAGAAATGCGCGAAGTTTTTGCGCGAAGTGAGCGGTGGCAAAGGTAATCCATCGGATCCCAAATCATCGTTGCTCTCTAGAGCTCGTTTTGTCAACTCATGGGATTGCGAGGTTGACAAGTATTCATGGGTACCTACACAAAAGAGACACAAACCAAAGAAATTGTGTGCATGGTAAATGTACACATCATCCATCGTGATGTGTATGTGCAAGTGAGTGTTAGCACAAGATAAGCATCGCTCAAAGAAATTTGATGCATGGTATAAGAACATGTCATCCATCATGAAAGAATAGTTATTGTGTATGACACGATGGGGATGCAAATTTATCATAGAAGTATATGGCACATCAATAGCATGTTTATTCATGGGAAGCATATTGTGCACACAAGTATTGGGATCATGCAATGGATAGGATGAAGCAAAATCTCCTAAAATGTATGAGGAAACTATGGGGTTCTCCTCATGAGCAATATTGGAAACATCATATGGAGAAAATGGACAACATCCAAAACAATGCATATCCGAAGCTAGATAGTCATGGCATGGCATATGAGATAAATGATGCAAAGGGAGCATATCAATATCATCACAAGAAAAACAAATGCCGATAACCATGGGCTTGTCATCTATGCCATAAGTGCAAATTGGGTTTAGTTTAATGGCATATGCATAGTCACTATGAAGAGATTGCAAATATGACATATGATTGATCTCATGCATAGCATATGACAAGTCAAGCGGATTGTCAAACATGATGTGACCTAAAGAATTTTCACATGATATCCTATGAAGCATAGCATCACAACTAGGCAAATCAACATGCTCATCATCATATTCATCATAAATTGGCAAGTCAAGACATGAGGAAGTCGCACTAGCATGAAGCATGGAAATAGGTTGATCAACATCATGCAAGCAATCAATGTCAAGAATGTCCACTAGTGGGACTAGAGCATCACCTTCACCTATGTTACCTTGTTCATTCCACTCAAGTGGTGTAGGTGAGGTGGCAAAGACCAAATGGTGGTCATCTTCATCTTGATGGAACCATGTGGGGGGTGCATCATATTCCACCATGGCCATCGTCATGTCCATAGGAAGGACGAAGTCGTCGAGGATCGGCGCATCATCATAAATGGGACCTAGCACCAAATGAGAAGACACAATAGAGGTAGAGGTTAAGTCGTCAGAAATCGAAGTGGCCTCACTCTCTCTATGTGGTGGTTCACTCACTCCCTCAATGTAGGTGCACTCAATCTCATGTATGGTGGAGTCACTCATCTCACTCAAGTGGTGGGGGTTGTGGCTCTCCTCACATGGGAATTGGGGCAACTCATCACATATGTGGCTAGTGGTGAAGTCCCTCTCACTCTCAATATGGTGGCACAAGTCACTCAAGTCATCATACGTCGCCGTGGTCGAAGGGAAAATCCCATGCTCAACCATCTCGTCGTTGTCACCATGGATGAAGGCCGAAGATGGCACATCATCTCTCTCCTCCATGACCGAAGGGAAAATCCCATGCTCGATCATCGCGTCACCGTCGCCGTGGATGAAGGCCGAAGGTGGCACATCATCGCTCTCGCCTCCTAAGATGGAAGCATCATCCTTACTCGTCACCAAGTCGCTCGCCTCCAAATCCTGGTCCTTGATGGTCTCCATAGTCGTACTCATCGCCGCACCATCTTGAAAAAAAGTCGAAGTAGACTCGACATCGTCAATGCCACAAAGAGGGATGGCGGTGAAGTCGAACTTGGGGGCATCGTCTTGAAGCTCATCGGGCTTGGACAACTTGGTGGTACTAGACTCATGCTCGTCGTCTTTGAGTTTGGTCTTCGAGAAGTGTGCTTGGGGTGGAGAAGCCTTGGCCTTCATGAGTTCTTGTTCCGCCTTGAGAGCACCAATGTAGTTGTCGTCGAGGGACTTGTAGTTCTCGAGGAAGATAGTCTTGGAGATGTCGTTGTTCAATCCCATCATGAAGTGGAACTTCATTGACATGGGGTCGTCCACGCCGGCTCGCCGCAAGGCAATCTTCATCTCCTTGAAGTACTCGTTGATGGACTTGGATCCTTGGATGGTGTTCTCCAATTGGCGTAGAAGTTGTTCCGTGTAGGTTGGAGGCACAAACTCTCGCCGCAAAGCTCTCTTCGTCTTGGGCCAACTCATGTCGTAGCTCTCCGAAGGTGTATGAAACCACCATGTCGAGGCGTAGTCGTGGAAGTTTCTTGTGGCGCACTTCACTTGATCTTCGGGAGGAACTTGATGTAGCTTGAGGTAGTCGTCCATCAAACGCTCCCACTCGAGATACTCCTCGGGTTCTAGAGTCCCATAGAAAGGAATCTCATGGTCGGTGTCGAGGTCGTAGTAGCTCGTGGAGGTCGCGGACTTGAGCGTGGGGAGCTTCTCTTGAGCGTAGTCTTGAGGTGCTTGTTGGCGAAGATGCCGTATATCCGAAGGCGAAGATGCCTTGAAGTCGCTTGGCGAAGATGCCAAGGGAGATGGTGAAGTCGTTGAGCGGTTGTTGGTGTTGAGCTCTTGACCTTCACGTTCTTGGTGGTGATGGTGTCGATGCCGATGTGAGCTTGCCGGAGATGGTAGCTCGGAAGAATGTGCTCTTGAGCGTCTTCTCGAAGATGAGGAAGATCTCTTGTAGGCCTTGATGAGTGCTTTGATCTCCTCCATTTGAGCTTGCATCTTGGCGTCGGTGTAGTGGTTCTTGGCATCGAACTCATCGTTGTTGTAGACCGAGGGTGAAATGCCTTGCCTATCCATCACAAGACTCGAGTAGAGGTGAGTAGGAAATGAGATAAACAATACCAAGTTACCTTTTCCCGAAGTTGAGGATGTATCTCGTTTCACTCAATGTGAGATGAAAGAATAGTGGAATTGGTACCGGACTTGTTCACTCACACCTACAAACTAAAGCTTATGGTGTATCTCGGTGAGGATAGTGGCACAAAAATTTAATGCAAAATGTTAGCAAGAGTCAATAATGTTGAAAGAGATTCACAAATTCGCAAGTGAAACAAGTAGACTAATAGCGAAGAATGGTACACGGAAACACACACACGGATAGATAGATGGGGTCGTGCAACCAAGGAATGAGCACAAAATGTGGAGTCCACGGAAAACGCTCGTGTTGCACAACTCAAGAGAGACGCTAGCACGATTGCTCTATAGGCGGATACGACACTTGTGCACAACCTATGATATGCAAAATGGATAAACTTCTATCCCAAGTATGCTATATATGTATGGTTCCCGGTGTTTGATCCAAGATGATCGGATATGACAATCTTATATGCAATGTGGTATGATGCTATGGCACTTGCTTACAAGCTCTTTGCTCTTTCTCTTTTGCTTAAAAGCTTATTGTTTTGTTTGTTTGTTTTTTGTATGGCCACTTTGCGAAATGCACAAACCAAGATAGCAATTGTGTATATGCGGGAACAATCTTGTGACACAATGGATGATGTGATACCAATACGATATGGTATGTATGCAATGTATGGTGTAGATCACTAATGTGCACAAGTAACGTTGCCGGCAATACTCAAATGGCTAGTCTCGATAGGTAAGTGACGCAAAATGGGCTAGGGGTTATCAATGCAATTGCAAGGGAATATACAATGGTGTTGTCGAGGTTACCGTCCGTTGCGATGATGAGTGGTGGTGTTCTTGATGTAGATACCAAGATGATGGAGACTCGTCCCTAAGTAGCCGAAACACCTTAGGAAAGGAAAAACCACAACTCAAAATCTCAAGGACAAAAGTCAAACGGTGGTAGCGGGAATGTGGTGGTGGTTGCGGAAGCTCAATGGGATTGCCTCAATGCAATGATGGGGTTTTGAGACACAATGCGGAAATCAAGGGTGACTATACAAGGTGTCGGAGTTGGAAGCACGGTCCCTAAGTAGCCGAAACACCTTAGGAGACACAACTCACAACACAAACAAAATTGGGTTAGGTTGGGATGGCGGAAGTGTGTGTTGGGTAAGTCTATACAGAAGTTATGGTGGTGGTTGATGAAGAAGCAACCGTCCCTAAGTAGCCTAAACACCTTAGGAGACTCAAATCACAACTCAAACAACCTCAAATGTGATGGGGAATAAAATTGGTTGGGTTGCGGAAGTCGGTGGTGGTTATGCGGAGGATGTGGTGGAAGCCCTAGGCAAAGATGCCAAAGTTCCAAAAAATTTATGGAGTCAAAAGGTGGTGAAACCAAGATGAGGACCTCGGGCACGTCGATAGCTTCAAAACGAGCCAAAGAACACTCAAATCGGAGTTCGGAGTGAAAAGTTATGGACAAAACGGTGAAACTCGGAATGCTGAAACTGGCATGGGCGGTAGTACCGCTCGGGTGGGCGGTAGTACCGCTTGTAAGCGGTAGTACCGCTTGGGATGGGCGGTAGTACCGCTCGTGTCGGGTTTTTTCGCAAAATCTGGCTCTGGGAGGGGCGGTAGTGCCGCTTGGAAGGGCGGTAGTACCGCTTGGAGGTGCTAAGCGGTAGTGCCGCTCGGATGGGCGGTAGTACCGCTCGTGACGGGATAATTCGCAAATCCGGATCGGGGCGCGATTTTGGGGCGGAAATGGATGATTTCGGGGTCAAAATTGGAGAGATTTCGTGGATGGAAAGTGGGGAAACTTGGGGAGATGCTAGATCCACTCGAAACCAAGCAAATCCATGGATCAAATCCAACAAAACATCATCACACCAACAAATCACAAAAAAAAATTGGGGCTATTTTTGGTGGGGAATTTTCGAATTTAGGACGAAATCAACAAAATCAAGCTAGAAAACAAAGAGAGGGGGCTCCGAAATCGTGATCAACGTGGCTCATGATACCAAGATGATGTAGGGTGGAACCCTAGATGGACGATCTTTCACGAAAGGAGCGAGATCCCTCGAAGAACACGACGAACACGGGGAAGAACGGAGAGAAAACACAAAGGGAAACACTCAAGAACAAGTCCAATCACACATCCACTAGACCATCAAACACACAAGATCCACAAGGTACATGAACAACAAAGGGAAAGATACAAGGTAGCGTTCATCCCAATCCTTGGAGGAGTTGAGGTCTTGATATCCCGGAGGATCTTCTCACATGCTCACATGGAGGTCTTGAATCCAAGATGGATCTTCTCCGTAGAGGGCCGCGGTCACTCTCGAAGAGACGATCCGGTATGGATGAGCAAAGCTCTATCTCTAATGAGCTACTACTTTGCTAACCCTAGAAAGGAGGGGGAGGTGGTCTATTTATAGTCTAAGCCACGAAGGGGTAAGTGAGAGGGGGGGATACAAGGCCAAAGGCCCGCGACTGCGCACAGGCAGAGCGGTAGTACCGCTTGGGAGGGCGGTAGTGCCGCTTGGACCGGGCGGTAGTACCGGACCCGGGTCGCTCGAGCACAGGAGTTTGTCGGGTTGAGCGGCAGTAGAGCGGAAGTTCGGCGGTAGTGCCGCTCGGGGGCCTCTAGCGGTAGTACCGCTTGGTGTGGGCGGTAGTACCGCTCGTCCTGGGTCTTCTTCCTCCTTCTCTTCCATGCTTCCCTCGCGGATGGTGTAGTTGTTCCTTGGCGCTTGCACTCCTCCTCGTCGTCCGTAGTGTTCCGACAATACCTATGCATGCACACGAGTGGAGTGTCAAGTAGTATACCATCCTCGAAGGGGTCAAGTGAGCACGTGTAAAGGAGATGATTCACCTTTGTGTATGTGAAGTAGATGTTGCACGTGTCACTCGCCGAACGGACTCTTGACATGGTGATGTCCATAGGATGCTCCGCATCATAGTGGTTGTAGGGGGGCGTCTATTTATAGCATAGGGAGCAGCCTGACATGATAAGACATAAATGCCCTTCAATGATATGACTGTTAGGTGGGTATATATTTTGGGACAGCTGGTGCGTAGCATAGCAATGGTTGGAAATTTTACTGTCAAATTCCTCAGGGCTATCATGTTCCTCACTTGTAGGCAATCCATACTGGCGAATTCCTAACTCCTCAGTCAGAACAAATTCCTCAGAGACCAGAAGAGCTTCGTCTCTGTCACTAAAGAAATTGACTGAACTATATGAGATTTCCAATGGCTTCACTCGAAGGGATTGGTAGGTGTAGGATTTTGAGTTGAGCATCACATGTAAATTTTTCCTTAGTATTTTCTTGACCCCCTTTAACAGTACGGTGTTTCCTATGACTCAAGAAAGAGAAAATGAAACTACAAAAACAAAAGTCTTCACACTTCATGTTCCTCGAATGAATACCAAGTCTTCAGGGTCATACCAATTTCTTCACTTTCAAAGTCTTCAGAAAGCCTTCAGAAATCCAAATTCTTCAGTCAAAGAACTTCATTTTTAGGGGTCTACATTCTCTGCAAATATCAAACTCCTCATAGACTTATAGAACTGTGTACACTCACAAACTCATCAGTCCCTTAAGCTATAAGTCTTCAATACACCAAAATCACTAAGGGCACTAGTTGCACTTACAAGTCCATAAGGAAACTAAGGGATATTAAGGCCCCCTTTAAATAGAGAACTAGAACAAAGCATTAACACATGGTGAATACATGAACTACTCAAACTATGGTAATCATCGGAAAGAATTCCAATTATTGTAAACTTGGGGTATGCGGATCATAACACATAATATGTGCCTATAACTTTTAAGATAGGATCAAGAACTCAAATATATTCATGAAAACATAAAAGGTTCAAATTTGAAATTATGGCACTCGAACCCTAGTGACAAGCATTAAGTATAGCAAAGTCATAGCAACATCAATATCAGAACATAGTGGATACTCCAAGTCCTAGTAGGATTCCACCTAAGGAAGAGGGGGAAGAAGGAAGGAAGAGGGGGAAGGGAAGGAAAGGGGGGCGCCGCCCCCTTCCCCTAGTCCAATTAGGACCCAGGGGTGCTGGGCCAGCCCGTTGTGGCCCTTCCTCTCTCCCCACTAAGGCCCATGAATGCCCATTAATTCCCCTGAGGGTTCCGATAAACCTCTGGCACTCCGACAGTTATCCGGTACTTCTCGGAACTCATCCAGTGTCCGAATAACATCGTCCAATATATCAATCGTTATGTGTCGAACATTTCGAGACTCTTCGTCATGTCCGTGATCTCATCCGGGACTCTGAATAAACTTCGGTCATCAAATCACATAACTCATAATACAAATCATCATCGAATGTTAAGCGTACGAACCCTACGGGTTCGAGAACTATGTAGACATGACCGAGACATATCTCCGGTCAATAACCAATAGCGGAACCTGGATGCTCATATTGGCTCCTACATATTCTACACAGATCTTTATCGGTCAAACCGCATAACAACATACGTTGTTCCCTTTGTCATCGGTATGTTACTTGCCCGAGATTCGATCGTCGGTATCATCACACCTAGTTCAATCTCGTCAACGGCAAGTCTCTTTACCCGTTCCGTAATGCATCATCCCATGACTAACTCATTAGTCACATTGCTTGCAAGGCTCATAGTGATGTGCATTCCCGAGAGGGCCCAGAGATACCTCTCCGATACACAAAGTGACAAATCGTAATCTCAATCTATGCCAACTCAACAAACACCATCGGAGACACCCGTAGAGCATCTTTATAATCACCCTGCTACGTTGTGATGTTTGATAGCACAGAAGGTGTTCCTCCAGTATTCGGGAGTTGCATAATCTCATAGTCTGAGGAACATGTATAAGTCATGAAGAAAGCAATAGCAGAAAAACTAAACGATCATTATGCTAAGCTCACTGATGGGTCCTGTCCATCACATCATTCTCTAATGATGTGATCCCGTTCATCAAATGACAACACATGTCTATGGCTAGGGAACTTAACCATCTCTGATTAACGAGCTAGTCAAGTAGACGCATACTAGGGACACTCTATTTGTCTATGTATCCACACATGTACTAAGTTTCTGGTTAATACAATTCTAGCATGAATAATAAACATTTATCATGATATAAGGAAATATAAACAACAACTTTATTATTTCCTCTTGTTCATATTTCCTTCAGTCTCCCACTTGCACTAGAGTCAGTAATCTAGATTACATAGTAATGATTCTAACACCCATGGATTCTTGGCCCTGGTCATGTTTTGCTCATGAGAGACGCTTAGTCAACGGGTCTGCAACATTCATATCAGTATGTATCTTGCAAATCTCTATGTCTCCCTCCTTGACTTGATTGCGGATGGAATTGAAGCGTCTTTTGATATGCTTGGTTCTCTTGTGAAATCTGGAAACTCCTTCATCCAGACTCCTTCATTTGCTGCTTCCGAAGCAGCTATGTATTCCGCTTCACACATAGATCCCGCCACGACGCTCCGTTTGGAACTGCACCAACTAACAACTCCACCATTCAATAAAAATATGTATCCAGTTTGTGACTTAGAGTCATCCGGATCAATGTCAAAGCTTGCAACGACGTAACCGTTTACGACGAGCTCTTTGTCACCTCCATAAACGAGAAAATATCCTTAGTCCTTTTCAGGTATTTCAGGTGTTCTTGACCGCTGTCCAGTGATCCACTCCTGGATTACTTTGGCACCTCCCTGCTAAACTAATAGCAAGGCACACATCAGGTTTGGTACACAACATTGCATACATGATAGAACCTATGGCTGAGGCATAGGGAATGACTTTCATTTTCTCTCTATCTTCTGCCGTGGTCAGGCATTGAGTGTGACTCAACTTCACACCTTGTAACACAGGCAAGAACCCTTTCTTTGACGGATCCATTTTGAACTTCTTCAAAACTTTATCAAGTTATGTGCTTTGTGAAAGTCCAATTAATCGTCTTGATCTATCTCTATAGATCTTGATGCCCAATATATAAGCAACTTCACCGAGTTCTTTCAATGAAAAATTCTTATTCAAGTATCCTTTTATGCTATTCAGAAATTCAGTAGCATTTCCGATCAACAATATGTCATCCACATATAATATCAGAAATGCTACAGAGCTCCCACTCACTTTCTTGTAAATACAGTGATGAGGACATGACTACCTTCGATACGACCAAAAATATTGCATACATGCATATTTGTCAGGTGATTTCTAGTGTCAACTATTCAATAATCTATTTATATTATCCAGAACAAAAATACTTCACACACTTTTGTGTTTTGTCTAATTGCAGGTGTATGGGACATTTGTACAATCCACATATGAAGATAGGGGAAAAGGAGAAGTTTAAGTTATGTTCAAAAAGTCCTCTCACGTCACTTTTGGGCCAAGAGAAGATAGAGTCCAAGTCTCTCATGTTCTGGATTCAGATTCGGACTGCACAGACATACCTGACTCAAAACGCCAAGAGCTTTTTCATACGGACTCCGAATTGGGTGATTCTTTTTTTGTTGGAAAGTAGATTTCACCCTCCTTCCAAACCAATTAGAATCACCTTTAAATTTGTCCGGAGCGGTGAGATATGGACGAAACAATCTGACGCAGCAGCAGAATCTGAGTCAAACAACAAGTCCAAAGGTGTTGCATCACCTCCACTTGGGCCCATGAGCCTTGTACGACCTAGGGTTGGTTTTAGGCTGCCTTGGGACGTCCTCCCACCTCCTTGGCCGCCACCCCTTGCTCCTATATAAGTAGATCCATCTAATAGCTTTTTCCTTGGGATTTGTTTAGTTAAAAGTTAGCCATTGCAACTTCGTGTACTTCGTTTGTGTCCAACGACCAGACCAAGACCGCTTCCGGATCCCCTTCTTTATCAATACTTCATCTATATTCGCAATATTCAGATTGCTTTATCATATTCTTGCTTGTTCTTCGATTGCTTGCAGGAATAGACCTTCGTGGTCAGGTTGATCGTGCTCCAGCGTGGTCAATAACCTCTAGGAGTTGGTTTAGCGATTGCTAAGGCGCAACATGGTGCACGTTTGTAGTCGGATTGTCAAAGTCATCTCCACCAAATCGATAGTTCTCGTCTCATCGAAAGATCGGGACACCCCGCCTCTATCAAGTGGTATCAGTTTTCAGGTTGCTCGGTGAGAATTTCCAGTTATCCCTAGATTAGATTTATTTTCTTACCTATTGTCCAAGAAAAAGCCACAAAAAAAAGTTAGATCTGTTCATCCCTTGTCCTAGCCAGTCTGAGCCTTTGCATAATCTTTTTAGTGTTTTGCTTTGTTGAATTTGCGGTTACATCATCGTGTCAAGTTGCTGGTCTTAGTGTCTAGTCCTTTAGAGTTTCGAGTTTGGTTCACAGTTTGTCACGCCACCACCGCACCATCTTCATTGTCGTTGCCATATACCACCACCGCGTCATTATTGCATCCGTTGTCCACCACCGCCATCCATCAATTTCCACCACGTACTCCCCATCATTCATTGTCATAATCATACTTGAGGTCGTTCGCGTCATCACTAGATCCAATCTGCATCTTATCTAGCTTGTTTGTGAAAAAAAAGAGAAAGAAAAAAGAAAAAAAAAGAGAGAGAAAAAAAAGAAAAAAAAGAGGAAAAAAAAGAGAAAAAAAGTGAAAAAAAAATCCGTGAAAAAAGGAGAAAAAAAAGATATTCAGAGTGTGCTCCGCGTTTGTTACGCGTCGAGCCGTGATTTTTTTTTAGTGTTCTAGGCTCGCGTCTCTAGCACGATCTAGCCTAGGACCAGCACAGTACCGTCGTTGAGCGTTTATTCAACATTGCATCTCTGAATTGATTATTGCTGATCTTTTGCTACCATATATTTGGCCTTCCAAGCTCCACATATTTCTACACCGTGTATACATACGCTCACCTGGGAATCGCTTTACTCAATCTTCGGAGTTATTTGACACCGCTGGTTGCCGGTCAGCACCTGCTGCATGGTAAGAACTTGTAAGACTTTGATATTTGCTATACTGTGAGCGTTTTACCACCACATCCTAGTAGTTCATCGGAACATTATTCTCGGATTTTGTTTCTTGTTTTTCTACTAAATATGGCAGGTTCCAGAGTCAGTTGGGCTTCATCAATTGTGGGAGACGTGCCACCAGCTCCGAAAATACAACCACCGTCACAAGAGGTGCAAAGACATAAGAATATGCACAATCAGGTTTTTGTTTCCATGCCACCTTTTAATGGTCGTTTTAAGCCTGATTTATATATTGAATGGGAGTTCGAAATAAATGTTATATTTGCTTCCCATGATTTTTCGGAACGTAAAAAAGTTAAGCTTGCGGTTGGTTCTTTCACTAGTTTTGCTACTGTTTGGTGGAGTGAACATTGTCGGTTATACCCTGATTATGTACCTACTACTTGGGATGATTTAAAACTTGTCATGAGAGATAGATTCGTCGATGTTTATTATACTCGTGGCATCATTAAAAAACTACAACATTTAAAACAAGGTAGTGACACTGTAAGAAAATATTATGATGATTTACAAACTACCTTGTTGCATTACTTTTAAGAGGAAAGTAAAGACGATTTTATGGATAGATTTTGGCGAGGATTAAACCGTGATATTCAGGAGATACTAATTCATGAAGAATGTTATCCTATGGACCATTTGTTTCATCTTGCTTGCAAAGCTGAACAGGAAATAAAGAGGCGTGATGCCCACAAGACAAACAAGCATAAGGTGCACATCCAAGGAGTTGAGACGGTCCTTCCTTCTACCACTGCGCCTACTATGACAACAACATCCGTTGTTGTGAGCACTTCATCAGCTCCATATTATGACCCGTCACTGCCGAGAGTTCCAACATCGTCTGATTTGATAACACGAGGTAATGACAAAGGTACTGATCTTCTAACTTCGCATGTGAATGATGAATGCCTTGTCGATTTAAATACACCATGTGATGCTCTAGCCACTACATTGATCACACCACCTATTTTAGATGATTATGCTGATGATTTGACTTTGCCATGTGATCACACAACTGCAATATCAAGAATTTTGAGTGCACCCATTGAATTAACCGTTGATGTGAAAGAACCATGTGAATCAGGCACTAAAACAAATTTGGATCAACTACGTTTGAAAATAATTGTGCCAATGTTTTATCATTTTGATATGACCTCTAATCTTGATAATGATTTTGTGTTGAATGACTTGTTGCATGTTTGCTTATTACAGCATGTTGTAGCATGTAATTCTGAAACTGAGTAGAGCACATCTATCATGATTTATGCATTGTGTGTAGCTAATGTTGGGTGCATCATGACTGGATCTTTTCTACCATGAATTACAATGTTTAGTTGATGCTTGAACTTTGGAGGTGCTCTGCATTTATGTTTTGCAGTCTCAGAAAGGGCTAACGAGATACCACTATTGTCATATTATATCATGATTGTTTTGACAACATGTTGTTGTTTGAGATATTTTATTATTGCTCGCTAGCTGATTATGTCATTGATATGAGTCACTATAATCTTTAAGAGTTATTGTTGACATGGTTAGTTATAATGATGGCTGAAAACCTGGGTGTTGTTTAAGCTTATTTATGCAAACAAGAGCAAAAGAGTTCGTAAAAGTTTCTCTTTGTCACTTTCAGTTTATCAACTGAATTGCTTGAGGACAAGCAAAGGTTTAAGCTTGGGGGAGTTGATACATCTCCAATGTATCTACTTTTTCTAACGCTTTTCCTCTTGTTTTGGACTCTAATTTGCATGATTTGAATGAAACTAACCCCCGACCGACGCTGTTTTCAGCAGAACTACCATGGTGTTGTTTTTGTGCAGAAATAAAAGTTCTCGGAATGGAAGAAACTTTGCGAGCATTCTTTATATCAATAATACGAATTTCTGGAGCCAAGACCCACCAGAGAGGGACCCCTAGTTGGGCACAACCCACCAGGGCGCGCCCCCCTCTCCTGGTGCACCCAGGTGGGTTGTACCCACCTAGTGGCCCCGCCGATGACCCCCCTGATACTATAAAATCACATATTTCCAGAAAAAAATCAAGGGAGGATCCACGAGACGGAGCCGCCGCCAAGCCCTGTTCTTCCTCAGGAGGGCAGATCTGGAGTCCGTTTGGTGCTCCGGAGAGGGGGATCTTCGTTCTTCATCACCACCAACCAATCTCCATCGCCAATTCCATGATGCTCCCCACTAGGAGTGAGTAATTCCTTTGTAGGCTTGCTGGTCGGTGAGGACTTGGATGAGATTCATCATGTAATCGAGTTAGTTTTGTTAGGGCCTGATCCCTAGTATCCACTATGTTCTTAGATTGATGTTTCTATGACTTTGCTATGCTTAATGCTTGTCACTTTGGGCCTGGGTGCCATGAACTCAGATCTGAACCGTTTAGGAATTCATCATTATATCCATGTTTTAGATCCGATCTTGCAAGTTATAGCACCTACTACGGTTATGATCCGACAACCCCGGAGTGACAACAACCGGGCCCACTCTTAGTGATGACCGTAGTTTGAGGAGTTCACGTATTCACTATGTGTTAATGTTTTGTTCCGGTTCTCTATTAAAAGGAGACCTTAATATCCCTTAGTTTCCAGTATGGACCCTGATGAGGACATGACTACCTTGGATACGACCAAAAATATTGCATACATGCATATTTGCAGGTGATTTCTAGTGCAAACTATTCAATAATCTATTCATGTTATCTAGAACAAAAATACTTCACACACTTTTGTGTTTTGTCTAATTGCAGGTGTATGGGACATTTGTATAATCCACATATGAAGGGAAAAGGAGAAGTTTAGGTTCTGTTCAAAAAGTCCTCTCACGTCACTTTTGGGCCAAGGGAAGATAGAGTCCAAGTCTCTCACGTTCTGGATTCAGATTCGTACTGCACAGACATACCTGACTTAAAACACCAACAACTTTTTCATACGGACTCCGAATTGGGTGATTCTTTTTTGGTTGGCAAGTAGATTTTGTCCTCTTTCCAACCCAATTGGATTCACCTTTAAATTCGTCTGGAGCGTTGAGATATGGACGAAACAATATGACGCTGCAGCAGAATCCGAGTCAAACAACAAGTCCAAAGGTGTTGCATCACCTCCACTTGGGCCCATGAGCCTTGTACGACCTAGGGTTGGTTTTAGGCTGCCTTGGGACGTCCTCCCACCTCCTTGTCCGCCACCCCTTACTCCTATATAAGTAGATCCATCTAGTAGCTTTTTCCTTGGGATTTGTTTAGTTAAAAGTTAGCCATTGCAACTTCGTGTACTTCGTTTGTGTCCAACGACCAGACCAAGACCGCTTACGGATCCCCACCATTATCAATACTTCATATATATTTGCAATATTCCGATTGCTTTATCATATTCTTGCTCGTTCTTCGATTGCTTGCAGGAATAGACCTTCGTGGTCAGGCTGACCGTGCTTCCGACATCGTCAGTAACCTCAGGAGATTGGTTTAGTGATTGCTAAGGCGCAACGTCGTGCACGTTTGTAGTCGATTCATCAAAGTCGTCTCCACCAAATCGATAGTTATCATCTCATCAAAAGATCGGGACACCCTTGCCTCTATCAAGTGGTACCAGTTTTCAGGTTGCTCGGTGAGAATTTCTAGCTTTTCCTAGATTAGATTTATTTTCTTACCTACTGTCCAACAAAAGCCACAAAAAAAGTTAGATCTATTCATCCTTTGTCCAAACCAGTCTGAGCCTTTGCAATTTTCTTTTCATTATTTGCATTATTGAATTCTCGGTTGCATCGTCGTGTCGAGTTGCTGGTCTTAGTGTCTAGTTCGTTTAGAGTTTCGAGTTCTGTTCATATTAGTCACGCCGCCGCTGCATCGTTATCCCTTCCGTTGTCCACGACCCATCCATCAATTTCCACCACGTGCTACCCACCGTTCATTGTCACAATCATAGTTGAGGTCGTTCACATCTTCGCTTGATCCAATCTGCATCTTATCTAGTTTCTTTTGGAAAGAGGGAGATTAAAAAAGATAGGGAAAAAAGTAAACAAAAAAAGTCAGAGAAAAAAAGAGAAAGAAAAAGAAAAAAGTGTGAGGAAAAAAAGAGAGAAAAAAAAAACAAAATTCGAATCTATCTAGACTCAATCTCGTAGTTGAATTCGGATTGGAATCTGTTTTGTGCACTGATCAATAAAACGGGCGTAACTTCGTCATACAGAGTCCATTTTGCCTCCGCGAGTACTCAAATGAAATCTAGCGACGAGCCGCATCTAAATAGTTGCAGAAGCTAGTTCACTATTTGGCAGCTCAAAATCAGCTTCTAAATAGGTCTTTTTGCCATCTGAAGTTCGCGACACAACTTATTCCAGTTTTAGAATTTTTTGACTCCTCATATCAACCTAGAATTGAGTGATTCTTTTTGCATTTGAAAGCTTGGGTCAATTCCATTCTTGAGAAAAGTTATCAGAAAATTGTCTCAAACTTTTTAAGAGGAAATTTGGAGAGAGAGTTGTTGTATATCCTGCTTGGCAGTTATTTTTCATCATTATCTTTACTGTCGTTGTTATCTTCACTTATATCTTGTTGTCCAGAGCTACTTAGTATTCTTCATTGATGCTAGTTGTGCTACGTCGTGACTTCATTAGTGTTCTAGGCTCGCGTCTCTAGTCCGGTCTAGCCTAGGATAGCACAGTACCGTCGTTGAGCGTTTATTCAACATTGCATCTTTGAATTGATTATTGCTAATATTTTGCTACCATATATAGCCAACCCAGCTCGACATATTTCTACGCCGTGTATACGTATGTTCCCCTGGCAATTGCTTTACACAATCTTCAGAGTTATTTGACACCGCTGGTTGCCTGTCACCACCTGCCGCATGGTAAGAACTTGTAAGATATTGATATTTCCTTTACTGTGAGCACTTTACAACCACATCCTAGTAGTTCATAGGAACATTATTCTCGAATTTTGTTTCTTGTTTCTACTAATCATGATAGGTTCCGGAGACAGAAGTTCTTGGACGACGGACACATCATCACCATCACGAGACTTGGGACAACACACACAAGCACATGGTCAGGTTATCTCTTTACCTTCATTTGAGGGTAGATTTAATCCTGCTATTTATCTAGCTTGGGAGCTTGAAGTAGAACAAGTTTTTAGTCACCATGACTTTTCTGAACTTGAGCGAGTACGAGCTGCCATTAGAGCATTTACTGGTTTTGCTTCTATTTGGTGGAGTGTGCATTGTAAGAAAAACATTGATAACCAACCCATAACTTGGAAAGATTTGAAATATGTAATGAGACAACAATTTTTCCCTCCTTACTATCGTCGTGAATTGCTTCGCAAATTTGAACAATTTAAACAAGGCGACAACACTGTTCATGCTTACTACCAAGAGTTCCAATCTTATATGCATTGTTGTGACATAGAAGAATCTGAGGACGATACAATGAATAGATTTTTTGGTGGTTTGAACCATGATATTCAGGCACGATTTCAGTACATTCCTTGTTGCATTACTGGTATGTATGTTCGTGCTTGTACCTTTGAGAGACAGTTACAGGAGGATGCATTGGGTGACTACAACAACTACTATTCTAGTTCATGCTCACCACCATCGCTTGGTTCCTCCACCGTTGCACCTACTAGAGCAGCCACACCTCAGATTGTGAGCGCGACATCATCTCAAGAGTATGGTACATTGCCATCATCCGTACCCTACATCAGCTACATCTTTGTGACAAGGTAACTGTAAAGGTATTGATGATATAACTTCACATGAGAATGATGCATGCCTAGTTAACTTGAATACATCATGTGTTGAGTTACCTCTTGATTTGAGAGCATCACCTATTTTAGAGAATCATGTTACTGTCATGAATGCGTCATGTGATCAAACAACTGAAATACCAACAATTTTGAGTGCACCCAATGAATTAACTGTTGATGCAAAAGAACCAATGTTTAATCATTTTGATATGACATCTAATCTTGGTGATGATTCTGTGTCAAATGACTTATTGCATGTCTGCTTATTTAAGCATGTTGTAGCATGTAAATTTGATGCAAGTAAGGTTTATTCACCAATGTTGGGATGGTTTAATGATGAATATTGTCAATATTTTCATATGAATAAGAGCTTCACTCATATGTGCAAAGTGAGTTGCAATGCTTTCATGCCTTCTACTTCTTGTGATAATATATTGGCTTTATATTTTATTAACTATCAAAGTTACTCATGTATACACGTGTCATATGTGCAAAATCCACGGGAAGTAAAAATGGATGACATATACATATACAACATGTACACCTTGTCTCTTTTGTTAGCCACATTTTAGATTAAGCAACGCCGAGGACGGCTTTATTTTCAAGAAGGGGAGGATGATGAGGACATGACTACCTTGGATACGACCAAAAATATTGCATACATGCATATTTGTCAGGTGATTTCTAGTGCAAACTATTCAATAATCTATTTATGTTATCTAGAGCAAAAATACTTCACACACTTTTGTGTTTTGTCTAATTGCAGGTGCATGGGACATTCGTACAATCCACATATGAAGATAGGGGAAAAGGAGAAGTTTAGGTTCTGTCCAAAAAGTCCTCTCACGTCAATTTTGGGCCAAGAGAAGATAGAGTGCATGTCTCTCACGTTCTGGATTCAGATTCGGACTGCACCGACATACCTGACTTAAAACGCCAACAACTTTTTCATACGGACTCTGAATTGGGTGATTCTTTTTCTGTTGGAAAGTAGATCTCGTCCTCTTTCCAACCCAATTGGATTCACCTTTAAATTCGTCCAGAGTGTTGAGATATGGACGACACAATCTAACGCTGCAGCAGAATCCGAGTCAAACAACAAGTCAAAAGGTGTTGCATCACCTCCACTTGGGCCCATGAGCCTTGTACGACCTTGGGTTGGTTTTAGGCTGCCTTGGGACATCCTCCCACCTCCTTGGCCGCCACCCCTTGCTCCTATATAAGTAGATCCATCTAGTAGCTTTTTCCTTGGGATTTGTTTAGTTAAAAGTTAGCCATTGCAACTTCGTGTACTTTGTTTGTGTCCAACGACCAGACCAAGACCGCTTACGGATCCCCACCATTATCAATACTTCACATATATTTGCAATATTCAGATTGATTTATCATATTCTTGCACGTTCTTCGATTGCTTGCAGGAATAGACCTTCGTGGTCAGGCTGACCGTGCTTCCGGCATCGTCAGTAACCTCAGGAGATTGGTTTAGCGATTGCTAAGGCGCAACGTCGTGCACGTTTGTAGTCGGTTCGTCAAAGTCGTCTCCACCAAATCGATACTTATCATCTCATCGAAAGATCGGGACACCCTTGCCTCTATGAGACCCCGCTGCCACGGGAGGGTAGGACAAAAGATGTCATGCAATTTCTTTTAATCAAGCATGTATGACTATTTACGGAATACATGCCTACATTATATCGATGAACTGGAGCTAGTGTCGTATCGCCCTAGGTTATAACTGTCACATGATGAATATCATCTAACAAGTCACTGATCCAATGCCTACGAACTTATTTATATTGATCTTGCTAAGTTACCACTGCTATCATCACTGTTACACTTGCTACAAAATTGCTGCTATCACTGTTACTATTACTATTGCTGCTGTCACTACTATCAAAACTATCAAACTACTTTGCTACTGATCACTTTGTTGCAGATAATTAATCTCCGGGTGTGGTTGAATTGACAAATCAGCTGCTAATACCTTCTAATATTCTCTGGCTCCCCTTGTGTCATATCTATAAATTTGGGTTAAATACTCTACCCTCGAAAACTGTTGCGATCCCCTATACTTGTGGGTTATCATTCTATTCTGCAATGTCGTCCTCAGTTAACTATTTTGGTTCATTTGGTCTGTTGTCCATTTAACTGTTTGGTTCAGTTCTGCAATTTGAGTTTCATTTGTTGTGGGTACAATTTTGTATTGTTATGTATGTGACACCAATCGAATTTGGCTGTACTCAATACATATTCTACTGATAGTATGGCAACTCTCAGTTAACCTGATCAAGATCTTCCTTATGTGTATTGTAGGGAAACAATGGGAGACATTGCGGTTTACCATCGAGGTTTGTTCAAGAAGGGTCCTTTGGCTAATAGCACATTATTGTGAAGTTGCAGGAATCATTCTAATATTTAGGTTTCTTACAATTTGGTCTTGCACATGTAGGTCCTGCTGTCAGAGGCTTAGACCCACTATTCGACCCATTTCGCATATGGGGAAATGAGATGTCCATGAATATCAGTCAGGTCAAGAAACTCAGAAAGATTGTTAGGATGAAGAAACCTGCGACGAATAATAGCAAGATCTTTGTTTGCACAATGAAGAAGACATCGGTCAACTATAGGATGGTACCAACTCTGTTACCTTGTTTTTAACCCTTGGGCCATTTCAAAATTTACAACATCGATTTATGCATAGCTTTGTTTTCAGTACTGTTCAAAGCAGTTCACCGATGATTACCTCTCAAACCACCTGCATGGTCAAGAGGCGAGGAAGGTATTCATTCAACACCCACAGTACAATATTGAAGTCTTGCTGAAGAGGACGAAGGTTGGGCGGGCAATTATCCATAGCCACTGGCCTAAAGTTGCAAGGACATTCAACATCACTGAAGGTTCAATATTTGCCTTCCGCTTCTGCAGTTTCCCAGATGAGATTCATCTGTCTATTTACCGTGTATGATGCTACTTTCCAAAGATTTTTGATGCTGCATGTGAAACTTGGTGCTGTTGTGTAATGGCGTAACTGAGTGTCGAAGCTATCTGATGTAATTCGATTATGAAATCCTGGTTGCTTTTATATGGATATGAAATATCTGGTGTGTTTTATAAGAAATATCAGTTTGATTAGTACATGGATTATCAATAATAGGCTAATTACCGTGCATATTGGGGTTTTCTATTGCAGACCGTTACTCAGGCAGCACCGTGGGCGATGAACTTAAACAACCTGCATGGTTTCTAGAAAGTAGGCGTGTTCGCTCAACTAACAATCACACACGACTTCCGGCAGCGAACTGTTTGCGTTAGGCCACCTTGCACAAACGTTTCCACACAAAGAACTATGTGTGATATACACACCTACGGAAATGTTTTTCTGGGATTCACCATGTGGGATGTACATACCTACGGAAATGATTTTCTGGGATTCACCATGTGGGATGTACATACCTACAGAAATGATTTGATTTCGATGCCTCGCCCGATCGCACACGGCCCCAGCCTGTGTCCCAGGAGGGCATATCCCCGACGATTGATGGGTCGTGTGGGAAGGACCCCCCTATCGCACACACTCACTTGGTGACGGTTACAAATGCCATCGCGGAAAGGGGTTAAAAACCATTTGTATAGCACGTCGTTGTACCGGTGAAATAGACGATATATTAGCCATGGTACATGGTCATATGTTTGGAACCTAATTTTATTATGTACTTTGCAGTGAAATACAACTAATATTTTACACGGGTTCCCCAGAATAAGTTCTGTATATAGACCAAAGCTATTTTGTTTGGTTTTTCTGCCTCCTTAATATCTTATGTTCTGGTACTACTAATGTAAAAACTCAACTTCTCAGCAAGCTATGGAACAATTGGTGGAACCGCCACCTTCTGAAGGTGACGAAGCAACTATAACCGTAATGTCACCTCTTGCTGCAGTGGGTCAGTACCTATCCACTAACAGTGCCAAAAGCACATTCATGCGTAATATTGGGTTGGTTGTTAAGGCAATCTTGTGAAAACTGCCTGATGATCAAGGTATGCAAGCTCAGAAAAATGTTATATCTGCGCTCCAGACACAAGTCCATTCCCTAAGAGAGACCCTTTGTGAAACAAGGACAACCATTGTTCGATGTCGTCAAGATATGCATGGTTTTAAAACCAGACTATCAGACATTTGCTATGTTGTTCAGGAGCCTAGGAGAAATGAAGGCGAAGGTTATGGTGCTCCATCGGACATTATATCATGAAAACATAATAGTCAGGTCAAATGAATTGAGCTCCTGAACTTCTGGTGGTGCATTTATTTGCCGGACTGTTAACTTTTATGCCAACCTTCCTTTTGTTTTGTAGTTGTAATTTATTTTGTGGCGATACAAAATTTGTTCTTAACATGCAGCAACCGGCTCAAGAAAACAGCAAGCCATTTTTTATAGTGTAGGGTGCTCCCTATATTTGCATTGGTACCGAACTTTGATGCCGAGTGGACGTAATTTGTGCAATCGCCTTAATAGCCTAGTGTTAGTTTTTGGCTTATTTATTTCCTAGTCTTCTTTTTCCTTGGTTTGCTAGTGGGCGCAACAACCATGGGCTATATACGGACCGTGGTAACCTTGAGCCTGTTACAGGCTGTAGGATCCATGGGCCTCCTACGGGCGTAGGATAAATGGGCCTCCAACGGACCGGAGAAGTGGGCCTCGGGCCATCGGATAGATGGGCCCACTGTGACGCCCGGATAATTAGGCTACAGTAATCCCACGTTAACGATGCCACGTCACCTCGGTTACTATTGCTAACCTCGCGATAGATCGAAACCGATTCGGATTCCAACTCAAAACCAATCAAACAATAAAAGTTTTCGAATATTAAAACTAAAATGTTTGGAGTGATCCAACTAATGCATAGGTAATTATGGTGAAGAAACCACATTCTTATAGAAAGTTTAGATGCATTTGAAAAATTAAAACAGTAGGTAAAACAATGAAATAAATGTCTTTTGCATTTTATAAAATAATAAAATGTTTAATTAGATGCCCCTAAGTTAATGGGGCAGTAGCATAATTATTAACACTAAATTAGTGACTGCTTTTATAATTTATAAAACTATTACAAATGAGAAATTAAAAAGAAAACAGTAAAGTAAATAAATAAAAGAAAAGAAAATACAAAAGAGAAAAACTAAACTAACAAAAAAACAAAGAGAACCCCCCCCCCCCCCCCGCTAGGCCAATTGGCCCAGCTGGCCTCCGCCGTCCAAATGGACCGGCCCATCGGCCCAGCCGCCCACCCATAAGCTCCCCCTGGGGTCAAACCCTAGCGCACCCCCCCCCCACGATCCCCACTCCTCCCTCTGTTTCCTCCCGATCCAGATCGGATCGGGCACTCGGCGACGCCCCCCTCGCCGCGCCAGGACGCTGCAGCCCGAGACGCCTCCGTCGCCGGCACCCAACCCCGACACCAGCACCGCTGGACCACGCCACCGTCACCCGGAATGCCGCCTCGCCGTCTTCCTCCTCGACAGCACACCGCGGCCACCGTCGCCTTCCTCTCCCTCGCGGGCTCTCCTCCTCGTCGGCGTCGCGTCACCGTCATCTTCCTCGTCCCCCGCTGCCCCTGACTCTACATCTACCACGTGAGCACCCTCCTCCTCTCACGGTCACCGCACGCGCCTGTGCGCCCAGCGCCCGCCGCAGTCACCGTGCGCCCTCGTCGCGGTCGTCGCGACCGTTGACGCCGCCCCCCGACGCGCCCTTGGTCCCGCTTGGCCGCGCACCGGCGCCCGCGCCCCGCCCGCGACCCTGACCGCCTGCCTGCGCGCCAGGTCGAGCCGCCCCCTCCCGGTTCCCCTGTTGCTCCTCCTCCCCCCGTCCCGCCGCGCGAGGTGCGCGCCCGCATGCGCCTGCGACCGGCGCCCACTGCGCGTCGTCCCGCGGCGCTCCTCGCCCCTGATGCTCCCTTCCCGTGCAGCCCCTACCGCCCCCCTCCACCGCAGACTTGCAGCCGTTCCTACCGGCCCCACCGCTCACCGGCGCTGGCCGCCCCTCTCCCCGACCCCATCGGCGCCCGCGCGCCCAGCCGGATGCGCCCTGGTGGCTGCGCCCGTGCGCCCGAACCCCCTGCTTCCCCGCAAGCCCCCCCTACTCCGGTGTCGTGCCGTGGCCGCCGGCGCCGAGGCGGGTGCGCCCCTGCCGGCCACACCCCCAGCGCCGTATCGGGCTAGCGCCCAGCGCCCGTCGCCCGCGCCTGTTAGCCCCCCGGGCCATTGACATGTGGGGCCCCAGCCCCAGAAACGTTAAAAAATAATAATAATAATAATAAAAATAATTAAATAAATAATAATAATTTAATTAATTAATTAATTAAGGAATTAATTAAGCTAATTAATCTTAATTAGATTAACCTAATTAACTGTTAGTTTAATCAAACCAGTAATTAGTTAGTTAAACCCTAATTAACCTAATCAGGGAATGACAGGTGGGTCCCACTGGACCCACAGGTCAGTTTGACCCAGTCAACTCTGTTGACTGCTGACGTCAGCATGACATCATGCTGATGTCATAAATCTAATTTCGAATTAATTAATTAAGTAATTAAATTTCCGAAATTAATAAAACCTTTAGAAAATCATATCTTTTAATCCGTAACTCGGATTAAAATATTTTCAACATGAAAGTTGCTCAGAACGACGAGACGAACCCGGATACGCAGCCCGTTCTTCCGCCACACATTCCTAACATATCAAACTCGCAACTTTCCCCCTCCGGCTCCTCTGTCCGAAAACGCGAAACACCGGGAATACTTTCCCGGATGTTTCCCCCCTTCACCGGTATCATCCCATACCGCGTTAGGGCACCTCTAACGCCGTTACCTGTCATGTCATGCATCACTATGCATCTGCTTGCTTAAATATTTATTGTTTCTTCCCCCTCTTCTCTCGCTAGACACCGGGACCGACGCTGCTGCTGCCCCGTTCGACTACGGAGTTGACGATCCCTCCTTGTCTGAGAAACCAGGCAAGCCCCCCCCCCCCTGATCACCAGATATCGCCTACTCTTCTCTATATTGCTTGCATTAGAGTAGTGTAGCATGTTACTGCTTTCTGTTAATCCTATACTGCTGCATAGCATGTCCTTGCTACTACTGTTGTTACCTTTACCTGCTATCCTACTGCTTAGTATAGGATGCTAGTGTTCCATCAGTGGCCCTACACTCTTGTCCGTCTGCCATGCTATACTACCGGGCTGTGATCACTTCGGGAGGTGATCACGGGCATATACTATATACTTTACACTGTTACATTACCGGTGATACTGTTCGGAGATGGGGGCTGAAGGGGCAGGTGGTTCCACCCAGGTAGTGGTGGGCCTGGGTTCCCGATGACCCCCGACTATTACTTTGAGGCGGAGCGACAGGGCAGGTTGAGTCCACCTAGGAGAGAAGTGGCCTGGCCCTGGTCGGCATTCGCGGATACTTAACACGCTTAACGAGATCTGGGTATTTGATCTGAGTCTGGCCATTTGGTCTATACGCACTAACCACCTACGCGGGTGTAGTTATGGGTATCCCGACGTCGTGGTATCAGCCGAAGCACTTCGTGACGTCAACGACTGAGCGGCGTGCGCCGGGTTGGACCGCGTAACGTGACTTCCTTCGTAATGGAGGTTGCTAGGTCTGCTCTCCGGCCGCGTACGCAACGTGCAGGTGTGCTCAGGGCGATGGGCCTAGACCCCTGCGCGCTTAGGTTTAGACCGGCGTGCTGACCTCTCTGTTGTGCCTAGGTGGGGCTGCGACGTGTTGATCTTCCGAGGCCGGGCATGACCCAGGAAAGTGTGTCCGGCCAAATGGGATCAAGCGTGTTGGGCTATGTGGTGCACCCCTGCAGGGAAGTTTATCTATTCGAATAGCCGTGCCCCTCGGTAAAAGGACGACCCGGAGTTGTACCTTGACCTTATGACAACTAGAAATGGATACTTAATAAAACACACCCTTCCAAGTGCCAGATACAACCCGGTGATCGCTCTCTAACAGGGCATCGAGGAGGGTATCGCCGGGTAGGATTATGCTATACGATGCTACTTGGAGGACTTCAGTCTACTCTCTTCTATATGCGGCAAGGCGGAGGCTGCCAGAAGCGTAGTCTTCGACAGGATTAGCTATCCCCCTCTTATTCTGGCATTCTGCAGTTCAGTCCACTGATATGGCCCTTTGCACATATATCCATGCATATGTAGTGTATCTCCTTGCTTGCGAGTACTTTGGATGAGTACTCACGGTTGCTTTTCCCCCCCTTTTTCCCCTTCCCCTTCTACCCGGTTGCCGCAACCAGATGTTGGAGCCCAGGATCCAGACGCCACCGCCGACGACGACTCCTACTACATTGGAGGTGCCTACTACTACGTGCAGCCAGCTGA